>BSBK01003765.1:0-657500 GCA_027943335.1 Chamaecyparis obtusa | reverse complement strand
TTTTTGATGCACTATTAGTCAAAGTTTCTACCCAACTTGGTCAAATAGTTGACCAATTGGTTCATCACTATTATTTGTGTCGAAATATTGACCCATTTCTGTAACTGTAGAATAATCGATGCCAATATTGGTAAAAAATGAGGGCAATCTAGGTCAAAAATAACATTAGCAAGTGTTGGTATATTGGTCGATCTTTCAACCAATATAGATTAATATTGGTCAAAAACTTTGGTTTCTCTGACCAAGATGCCAAACTTGCGATGGTCATATTTCGACCACATTTCATTGCACTTTAGACTAGGATGCCAAACCCATGACACCACATTTCGACACAGATTGGTTGATTTTTAGACCAAACTAGGCCAGACTTTCGACAGAAATATTTAGTGGCTCCGAATAGGATGCAAAACCCACGACGCCACATTTCGACACAGAATGGTTGATTTTTAGACCAAACTAGGCCAGACTTTCGATGAAATATGGATTTTTTTTAAAAAAATTGAAGATAAAGATCTAGACTAATCACCAATGACATCCTAAATGGTGATTAGTCTAGATATTTATCTTCAGGTGTCCACACTCATTCTACTGCTTGTTGCCAGTGGGTCCCTGCTCGTTCTATTTTCCAGACTGTTGGGCTCTAGCAATCCATTTGCTCTGCTCTGCGTGAAACTATGAGTTTTTTCATTTTTTTTTGAACTATTTGAGAGATAGGCTCTGACTGGTGATCCATGAATTGGTAGAGCTTCCTCTTAGATTCCCACAACTCTTCAAATCTATTGGTGTGAAGCCCCCAAAGGGTATTCTACTCTATGGGCCTCCTGGTCTTGGGTATTGCTAGGGTAGTGGAAAATGAAACCAGTGCCTTCTTTTTCTGTATCAATGGACCTAAGATCATGTCAAAGTTGGCTGGAGAAAGTGAAAGAAATATTTGGAAGGCTTTTGAGGAGGCTAAGAAGAATGCCCCATCCATTATATTTATTGATGAGATATTACATAGATTTGTCAGCAGGCTTGCAAGTATGCTATTAGAGAAAATATTGAGAAGGCGAGTTTCAATTTTGGGGGCTTTTGCAAACTAGATTTGGTTATGAATTTCTTAATGGTTTTTTTTGAACTAGTTTGTTAGAATTTTACATTTTTTGTTTCAATTTTCCTCAACTTGTATCTTATTATTTCAATTTGTCATGTTCTCTTTCCTCTGCACTTTTATAGGATAATATTGAATATGAAAGAAAAAGAAGTGAGAACCCCAAGGCAATGGATGAGGATGATAGTGATGAGGTAGATGAAATAAAGGCTTATCATTTTGAGGAGTCAATGAAATATGCCTGAAGAAGTGTTAGTGATGCTGATATTCGGAAGTATCAAGCCTTTGCACAAACACTACAACAATCTCAAGGCTTTGGTTCTGAATTTTGATTTCCTTGTGCTTCTGCTGGTGCTTTAGATGTATTTTCTACTGCAGATAATAAAGATGATGATGAATTATACAGTTAGGAAACTTAGTACACAATTGTCATCTTAATGAAGTGAAAAATGTGTATGTTCTAGCAGGGACCTTCTGCTGACAAATAGCCAATGCTATTCAATTTGGCTCTGGCTTTTGCTTGTATGAGTTTTATCTGCTCATATGTTTGAAACTTTATTTAGTTTATCAACCGTTTAGCCAAGGACTTACTAACTTGTAAGTCTTTAGAGCAATATTAATTGTGGCAAGGAAATTTAGCTATGGAAACTTTTTCTCAAGTGATAGATAATGCTACGAAAACCTTTCTTTTAAAAAAAAAATCCTATTGGAAAATCAATATTGCTCGCAATCTAATTGCCAAAGTGGCCAAAGACTATGTTAGGCTGATAAAATATGGGGATTCTCTTTACTGCTGCAAATCTTTGAAGGTTGATGCACTTGGACAAATATGTACCATTGTTAAGAGAATTGGACTGAGTTTGGTTTACCTCAAACAGGTGAGGTAGCATATGGTTATGTTCTTTTTTTTATCTATCTGGTTTTCACTACCTATTGTTCCTTGGGATATCTTGCAAGGGTTCTATAAATTGATGGTCTATATTTTGGTGGGTGTCTTGTACGGGCCTATGCAATTTTTTAGGGTACTTGTTCTAAATTAGATGTAATAAGTTAGAGAAGTATGTCTCAAGGAGAATTTATTTTGCAAATTCAAAGTTTATAATAGTAGAGATGTTTTATTTTGAGGGTATTGAGCACACCGCTTGACTCCAAATATTTCCTGAAAGCTTATAAGAGTAGAGATATTATATGATAATACAAATAACATTAATCTAAAAGACTAGTACATCATTTCGAAGATCATATCAGTCAAATTAATTTGAATCCTCACAAGGCAAACATAACATTCAGGCATCCAAAAATAATGGATGAAAATTCACAAACTAATTTTCTAAAATCAGCATTTCATCATATAAGAGGAACTGCCAATATTAATATATTATCTCACAAATAGATGTAAATTCATAAATTAATTTTCTAGATTCAGCATTTCATCATATAAGAAGAACTGCCAATATCAATATGTTATCTCCCAATGTATATTACATACAGCTTTTAAAATTATAAATATACAAATCTATAAAATATACATATATAACATAAAAGGAAGTGTTGATACATATTGACAAATAAAATAAGGAAAGATTCAAACCCTAAAACAATATCATCACCATGTCCATTAACTTGAATGTTGTTGCCGATTTTGTTGTGATGGCTGTTACTGATGAGAGGCATGTGATCCCTGAAGCAGTCCATCTCTGATCTGTTGAGCAACATCATGAACTGCACTAGGTCCATGGGGTATGAACTCTGCTAAAGATTTGGAATGTGCTCCAATCTCTTTCATGGTGTCAAAATACTGTGTCACCAACACCATATCCATCACATCCTTTGCAGTTGTGCCAGGCACATTCCCTGAGAAAGAAAGAACATTCTCTCTCAGCCCATCCACAATTGCTTGCCTTTGCCTAGCAATGCCAACTCTTGACAGATACTTTGATTCTGCTTCCCCTTTTGCTCTCTTGATTTGTAAAATTTTCTCTGCCTTTGCTTTTTCTTGTGTTTCCACCCTCTTTCTTGCAGCTGATATAAAACAATGAAATGAATGATGGTGAAATTGAGAGAAATTTTGGGTAAATAAACTAAATAGATATAGAACAAAAATATGAACAAAGTTGAGGATAATGAGTTAGGTTTTCTTAAATAAATGAATACCATCAACCCATTTACTAAATGAAAAAGTATATGCTAGCAATCTCCAACAATATCATGGTAAAAAGGAAATTTAGTATTGGATGTAAAAGTCTTGCTTGCATTTATTTTATTCATTGCTTTCTTGACATGTACATCAACCTCTATATCCACAATAAGTGTTTGAACTATCTCATATCTGTAGTTTGACGTAGCCTGTAAGCATAGAAATGAATGATTGAATCATACTGCATTCAAATTTCATCTTGTTTGATATTTAAGAGATATTTTATAGTAATCAATTGACAATACACATCAATAAATAAATGAAACTGATATGAATATATCAACCTTTTCAAGTTCTTCAATAGCTTTAGCAACCTTGTTCTTTTTCTCAAAGATATCATCCAGATTCATCTTTGGAACACTGGAATGAATAACTGTAAATCATACATGGAAACAAGGTAGTTTATATGAGCAGAGATATTATATGATAATACAAATCACATTAATCTAAAAGACTACTACACCATTTCGAAGATCATATCAATCAAATTAATTTGAATCCTCACAAGGCAAACATAACATTCAGGCATCCAAAAATAATGGATGCAAATTCACAAACTAATTTTCTAAAATCAACATTTCATCATATAAGAGGAACTGCCAATATTAATATATTATCTCACAAATAGATGCAAATTCACAAATTAATTTTCTAGATTCAACATTTCATCATATAAGAAGAACTGCCGCAGACCTTTTGTGAGGGTATCAAGCACACTTCTTGACTCCAAATATTTCTTGAAAGCTTCCTTCTTGGATTCATTTGCCTACCATATAAGGATGACAAGCATTAACATAGAGCTTACAAGTTACAAAAAAACTTATAAGAAATGTAAACCCTTCCAAGAGAAATGCCCATGTTTCAAATAGTTCCCACACCATTTCAAAAACAAAGTCAACCAACAAAGTTCCACAACTTATATTACCCAATAAAACCTTCAAGGGAATAATAGGACTCAATGGACACAAATAGATTTACTAGAGAAACAATGACAAAAAATTTTTATACAATGTTTGTGGAATCCAACTAAACATTTGGCACACTAGGGCATTGGATGAGCAATAATGTGAACAAGATAAGTCAATTAATAACCATAGAGGATGGTCAAATGAAAGTCCAAAAAATTACAAACATCATAAAGAGAACCATCATTAAAAAGATTGCAATAGATTTGACCAATGAAGAAACGAAATGTTGTTATTCAGAGTTATAATTCTGCTTTTAAGAGATCATCATTGTGCATGCATAGATTATTGGATTAGCCACCCTTCACTAGATGCTTGATAATTAACTGCATCAAGTCATCATTTGCAAAGACCTAAATAGATAGGCATTTAAACCTTCAACAGGTACAACCTTGTTGTGCAAGAGTTTTCACCACATCGTGCTTCTCTGTAGTATTATCTTGTGTTATTTCTCTATTTCTTAATGTTTAGTTCTTGTCATTGAATTCATGTATACAATCATCTACAATTGCAGCACTAAAACAAATGAATTTTGAGCACATAAGGACTATTTACTTAAGTAAATCCTAAGGGGATAGCAAGTAAATTTATTCATGTGGGTGTATTAGGCTATTAGCTATAGAATATCTATGCTACTTATAGATCCAACTGATATCTGATTTAACACTTCACCTACTCAAAAACACAAACCAATGAAATAATCCACATTAGGCCAAGAGAGGTTGACGCATTCAATATGAGAATATGTACACAAAATGAAGTCGAATCATGCTAGACAATGACAATGAGAAGTTGACTATTGGCCCTTCTAGTTTTTTATTTTATAGTTTCCTGACAATGACACATTCAAAATGCACTTATGAGAAAAGACCTAGAACGAATGAAATTGATAAAATAATGAAGGTATGTTAGTTTGAGCTTCACTTGGTTTCGAGAATACTTTAATATTCTCTACTTAACAAGGCCAACCACGTGAAGGTGGAAGCTCATCTGGCCTCACCCCCCTAACATCAATCTAAATTCCCCATTAACATCTAATTACACACTTCATTCATCCATTTATGAACTATAACATTCAATCAATACAATCACATAACATTCATTAATATGATATAACATTCATTAATGCGCAACACTAATAAAGAATTCATTAACACATAACAATATTCATTAACATGACATATAATTCAATATTAATACACAACATTCATAGATAATTACTTAAAACAACGTTCTTTCATTATCCAACAAAGTTGATCAAACAAGTTTTATCAAATAGCATTTTTAAGAAATCATTTCTTTTTTGGATTTTTCTTAGATTTATTATTTAGGTAAAGGCTGATAGGAGCATAAATATTATCTTCCTCCTCTTGTGGTTGTGATATCAAATTATGATGCTTCCTCATGTCTCGAGGAGGATGACACTGTTGCACTAAAGGGGGGTCTGCTGCAATAACAAGTAAATGGGTTAAATTCACATACTTTTTTTTACTGTTACATGTATTTCATTAACCAGTAGAACATAACATGCATTTTTATTTACCTAACAATGCCACATCATCATGTACAATAATATTTTGATCTTCCGCCACCTCAACATGCTCAACATGCTCTAAAATATTCAAAAAAAGGTTACACGACCAATTACAATTAAAGATGTTAAATTTTATTAATAATTACATAAATTATTTCCAATAGAAAATTAATACCTCTAACACTGTGATGCACATCATGGCCTTCATCACACCCAGTTTCTGTGGTAGGATTTGAAGGATGTAGTGAAATGTCATGCACATTGTTATCATGAAATAGTCAATTTATGTTCGAAATTAACTATTAAATTTGATTTACTTTTCATTTGACCAATTTACCTGTATCTCATTTGGTGCAGTAGATTCTTCGTTATGGATTTGGGATTCTTGGTGTGGGCATGTAGCCACGACTACATAACCTTCCTTCAAGGCTATTCTCTTGTCTTCATCCATGGGCTCTACATTGAATTTTGTGCCATGTATTTTTTGTTTAATATCATCACTTTTACATGTATGATTTGATTAAACAAAATTGTTTGCAACCTTATATATAAAAATTTGATATGAAATTCCAATGCTGCTACATACAAGTTGAGAGTGAAGTTTCATATAGCCACCAGAGCCAAGTTTGTGTTGGCCAACCTTTGTTAATCTCTCTTGTGTGGCTTTTGATGTGTCTTGCTGTCTATGAAAAGTTTGAAACATGTTAGATTATTATTTACAAAGATCACTAATTAGTGCATGATTACATTATACTTAATACTATCATGACATACCTTCTTTTGTTGTCTTCTGGTTGAATTCCACCACCCTTTAGCCTTTTCTCTTTTGCATCTTCCATTATTTCATTCCACTCCATCAGTGGAATCATAGGAGGATGCTCGTACTTTGGGTTATCCTTTAGAACCCTTCTATATTGGTCCCTCATAGTCTTTATATGTTTGGATGCTCTTTTAAGAATCATGACTCTATCAAAAGTTTTTTTTCCAAAGAGGTCATCTAAAGATTTAATGAGCTGATTTTTTAAGTCAGCATCCTAATCATTCAACATTTTTTGAAAAAACAAAATTATTAGATATCATAACTTTAATATAGTACAAAAAATTGAAGATAAGAAAAATATTGTACTAATATTATGAAGTTACACACCTTTTATGTATGGTGGACCCAAATAGCTTCAATGTCATTTCAAAAAGATGATCATAAAAAACATCATTTCCTACAAAAATATCATGGGATTATCAGTCCAAAATGAGTTATGTATAAGTAAACTACAATTACACTATAAATGATAACAATTTTAAAGCACCTGGAAGCTTTGGTAGTTTTAACGGAACCATATTGTTCTTGTTCAACAACAATGTCCCCACAAACAAACTAGTACTAGTAACACGGGATGATCTAGGAAATGGTTGATCTTCACTAGTACTAGTCTGATCTATTCTTGTACCAGGTGTAAATGTATCTATTAGTGCACAAAATAGGTCCATGCAGTGTATAAAATTCACACAAGAAAAATAATCAATGCATGATTAGCACATAACAAAATATAGAAAAATAAGGTTTTACCAGTTGTAGATGGTACAAAGGAAGATGTTTGCAAGCACCTTGTTGCGGACAATGCAACCGTTGAATGTGGAATGTTAATCTAAGGAGGCATTTGCACTTCATCATGAGCTGAAGAATACATTGTTAGCAAAGACATTTGCAGTGGATAAAGATTAAATGGGGTACTAGAAGCATCCCAAACATAAGTTGAGTAAATAATGCATACAAAGGTTAAATCAATGGTTAAAGGTTTAAGGATTATTTACATGAAGGAGGTGTGGTGCTACAACCCTCACCATATTGACGATGTTTCACACGTGTCAAAAAATCTTGCAAGAAGAACACATCATATTTTAGATCATGATCCATAAGATAGTATACAATATAAAGATCTATTGAACTTCAATTATTGCTTAAGATTAATTACTACTTACATTAATAGAATTGACTCTACGTGTCAATTCTTCTTCAAGTTCCTTTGACTCCTTAGTTTCATTTTCTTCCATTATAAGGTTAAGAATTTCTTTACCATATTTAGTTTTTATTTGAGTAGCCATGAATACATGGTTAGAGTTAGATTCTACGTCATCTATAAATGCCACCTCAACTTCAGATCGCAATTGATCTGCTGCCTTTTTTGCTTTTATCTATCAATAAGAATCAAGTTGTGACATCAATATCAATAAAATTCTATCAAAATAAATCCAAATCCACAAAGAAAAGAACATAATAATATGACATTTGTTTCTATATAATTTGTAGAATTACACTAATTAAGGTTTACCTTTGATGAAGAAGGTGTACTGTGAGGAACATCCCTGCCTGTATCTTGAGGTGGAATATCCATGTCGCCTTGTGACAAAGATTAGTAATTCTTAGCAATCAGAAGCGATTGGAGACAATATTAATTGGAGGCAATTGGTTTAAATGTTATACTTACCAGTCCCATGATAGGGATTTTTTTTGTATCTACATGATTCAAATTGTAATCTATTAGAAGCTCTTCCCCTGCACTTATTATTTTTATCACACATACAAATACATGATTTCCCTCGCGTGCCTTGAATATACAATTCGGCCACTTATTAGTTGACACGGGTCAAGAACTATTTATAAAACCTATAGTATTCCCTGTTGCTTTTGGCCTTCCATCAATATACATAGCAAGCCTTTTAGTTTGATCATTTTCTTTCCATTGTATATAATTTGCTGACAATGCATACCTACACATACTTTTTTTATATTGCACAATCCGCATCCATTCTTGTAATTGTAACAAGGTCCTACATACTCCATCAATTCAACAACTTGATTATAATTGACCTTTATGCCATCCATGGAAAATAAGCCCAAACCATGTAATGAAGATGGAGCTATGCAATATATCCTTTTGTTAACAGAAAAATTAGTATTAACTGGAGGTAGTTCCTTGGGTACCATTCTTTCTGAAGATGTGTGTACCTTAAGGGTGTTAGGATTAGGTAATACCGAGAGGGGCGGTGAATCAGTATTATAGAACTTTGATTTTAACTTCAAACAATTATAAACAATCCAAAGTAATGCATAAATGAAAAGAATAGATAAACATAACACATTACTCATGACACCATGATTTGTTCTCGAGGAAACCCTAGTTAAAGGGAAAACCCTGGTGGGGATTGTACCCACAAATATGTACTAAAATATAATGTTCCTGTTAGGAGTCCTAGCCCTGTTAGGAGCTGATTATTACATAGTATATTTCCTTGTTAGAGGATTACAAAAACCTTGTTAGGGGCATACAAAACACTTGGTTAAAGGTGGTGAGCACACTACTCTTACAATCAAAACTGTCCCAAAATAGTTTTAAAAAAGGGAACAATTCAAGCACTTATCTTGCTTAGATAGTTCCAGTTGTAGCTCAGCCTCTTACTGATCTCACATCTGACTTCTTCTATTTTTTTCACAAACTTGTTCTATCAAAATCATCCACACCTTTTCTTTCACAAGAGCAATCTATATTTATACAAAATTAGCCTTCCAGTTGTCTCCACAATTGTTATACAAAACATAATAGAAACTTATGTAAATGATATATATGGAGTCAATGCTCTTATATCACCAAAGAGTCTACATTATACTTTATTTACAAGTCTTAGCATGTTACCATATCCATTATGATTTCCTTAATCTTTGCAACTGTTCATGTACCCTGATATACTGTTTTAATGTCTTCGCACACCTTCCGAACACTGTATCTTGCACACCAGCTATCCAAAACTCATGCGATCTTAACTGAGGCATGTACATGTCCCAAAATACCTCCAATTAAATTTTCAATCCATAATACCTTGTATGTCTTCATCGCTATCCAAAATTGTGGCACTGTACCCTATTTTCCTAATTCTAGACTTCGTCATTTTCATGACTGTGAATCCAGTGGCAATCTCCACAACATGTGATCATACTATCATAAGTGTTTGCATAAATGAAAACCCTTATAATATTTCCAGTGCTTCAAAACATCACATGCCAACAATCTCTCCCTTTGGCATTGACGGAAACACTTAGAAAAATGACTAAGTGTCACAGAGCACTTCTCTTCTTTTCCTTCTCTTTTCTCTTTTTCTTCCTCTCCCTTTGACATCAATGGCAAAGGTTATTCTCAAAATTTCAAAACTAAAGCATAGGTGGTCTAGTTCTTGCTTACCAGATTTAAGATATCATGGAAAGATGTTTCCAAGGTCTTAATCTCCTCAACCCATGAACTTATCAGTAGTTCACTGACATGGATTAACCCATTCAGTGCATATGATGTTGTCTCTGCTAATTTAAGCTTAGTGAGAGTAGATACTGTCATTGAAATTTCAACCTTTGTCATCTCAGAGAGATGAATCTCTAATATTGAGAGCTTGGGAGTTAATAGGTGTCTTAACGAACCAAATCTGTCTGCAACTCTCCCTTTCTCCATTTCTAGTATCCTTATTTTCTCTAGTAACCTGGATGTCTCCTTGTCAATTTCTTCCATAGTTTGTGAAAATGACTCACAATTGTCCATTATTCTGTCAAGACTGACTCTATCTTTTGCTATGGCCTCCTCAACATTTTTCAAATATCTGCAGGGATTTATGCAATGGCTATATAGTTTCCTTCCTTGTGCCACATAGCTCTTGGCTTTAAGAGTGGTAGCCTTAAGAATGTCTAAGTCCCATGAGATGGACTTATTAACTTCGCTTAACTTTTTCTCCAAGAAGTTTCTTTTAGCCTTCTCCTCTGATGTTTTTAGCAATGAGTCAAAGTGACTATCAAAGCTATCCAGTACTCTACTGAGATTCTCAGTTTCATCCTTGTCTTTTAGGATAATTAGATAGGGCAGTAGCTTGTTTACTGTTTCTACTACCCTGCCCATTATCTTGGCTCTTTTGTCTCCTTTCTGGGCTGATCTCTCTTTAGCTTTAGCAAATGCCATGAATGAGAGTCTCATTAGTTCATCTTCATCCATGATATCCACATCAAAACTTATTGGTTTGGCAACACTTTCCAATAATAGGGATGAATCAAGTCTGATTTTAGTGGTCTCCTCTGCCTTAGGTTGTTTTTCTTGATGTCTTTCTTGTTGTAACTCCTTATCCTATAATTTTTTTGCTTGTTCTTCTTCTAATTTCCTCTCTTTTGCCTGTTCCTAATCTTTGACTTCCATCGCACTATCCATCTTGTCCATGAATGGATCATTTATATCCTATGAAGTGTCAAGGCTAATAGGCACACCAATGACAAAGAAGTCTGGTTGCAAGTTAACTTGAGCACTCTTATCCACTGTTTGTGAACTCTCTCCTAAACCTAAGGACACAGGTTTAGCAATCTTAGGAAATGACTCCCTTTTAGGCATGTTTTGCATTAAAACTTCATCTAATGCCTTTTGGGTATCTTCAATTACTTCATCATATCTTCTAGCCATGATTTTGACTAGTCTAGCCTTTGTTCTTAAAAGAGGTTTTAGTGCTTTTATGATTCTTTCTCTTTCTTGAATAGACACAATAGGCAACATATCATCAATTATTTTTTTTCTTATGTTCTCATCCTCTGAATGTGCTAACTATTTTCTGACTTCTAGCTTGCTGTATAGTTCTTTGGGAACACTAGATTCAACTTCCAACAAATTCTTTTTGAAAACTAACAAATACTCAATGATAGTTTCCTCAATGATTGCTTGATCCTCTAGGCTATATCTCTCATAGTATCTTTTTATAGATGTTAAATTTCCATCTTTGATAACCCTCTTCTGTACTAATTTTATATCAGGTTTCCACAAGGTTTGTGGATTTTTTGAACCGTTTTCTCTTCCTCCTTCTCTATATTTTTCTTCCTCTTCACCTCTATTTCTTTTTATTTTGGATTGACATTCCTAGATGATCTTCTAAGAACCTCTGTAGTCACAGTTTCATGTGTTCCTTCCTTTTGGGGAACTGATAAGTCAATGAAGTTATTAGTGGTACCTGTCTTCTCTATTTCCAATGAGATGGGTGAATCAGTGGAAACACTGGAAGATGCCTCCATCTTGTTTTTCAAGTTCAAATACTGCTTCTTTTTTATTCCTACCTTCGCAATAATTTCTTCTACTATTTTGCTAATTTTCCTCTTTCTTGTTACTTTCTCTTGTTCTTCTCTAACTTTTTCATATTTTTCTCTGTATGTACCCCATCTTTCCTGAGTAGAGTCTTTTTCTACTACAAGTACATGCTCTACTTGCATGGTCAGTACCTCAGCACTTACCTCATATCCTGTAGGATAGCACCACTTGGTTCTAGGCTCAACTACCTCAAAGAAGACACAATCTGTTTCAACCATGAAACATATAGTATCTTCATACATTTCCACTAGTTTTTCTGGTATTCTATATCTTTATTTCATTTGTCTCTGCAAGATCTTAATCATGCCAAATAGTTCTCTATCGATCCAATCCTTTTTTTGCCTTCTATAATATTCTGATATTTGTAGACTAGTGGGTTCATTATCTTTCCATGCTCTAGGATGCATACTGGGAAAGTTGTGAATGACATGTAGGTACATGTGAACTAGTAGTGACCCAAACCTGAATGCCTTGGATTTTTCCTTCTTAATAACTTTAACATTTTCCAAAAACTGTTGTGCCAAAACTTCACAAAGGTTATACAGTTTGTTTTCTTTAACCATTCTATAGGCCATCATGACAACTCCAACTGATACAAAATTAAGTATGCAGCTAGATAGCTTGTAGCTAATCATCATTGCTACCAATCTAACATCTTGTAGGTATATATCATTTATACTCATAGCCCTCTTGTCCCATTTGGAGTGTGTGAGGGTTTCAACATCTTTTCTTAGATTTTTCTCACTAATAGGTAGGGTTCCTTCATTGTCAAGCCCTGTGATATCATAGATCAACTAAGCACATATCTTTACTAGTTGATCACCTATCCATAGGAACTGATCATGAATTCTACTCAGAATGATCTTGAACCATTTGACTTCTATGAATTTTGTGAGTGGGGTCAACTTGAGTATTGACAAGTCTTTCAAATGTTTGAATTCTTCTATTAAAGACCCATTTACATCTATCATACCATTCAAATCATAGAAGATGTTGACCTCCCCAATAATCTCATACTTGCAGTGTATGTATGTCCTAATATCTTCTACATGCAACACACCTACGTGGGTTTGAGAAAATGCCCCTCTCGAATCATCTCACAAGATTTGTATGGATGCCGCTTGAATTTATACCTAGGTTTGTCTACAACATCATATATTATCGGTGCATCCATGATTACCATGAAAGATTAGGTCTAAATACCTTAAATGCTTGAATCTGATGTTTGATCTCATGCAAATGTAAAGTTACTCAGCTCGATTACTGCTCTGCTTTCACACTTCTGATCTTCCTGATTGATGATCAACAAATGATGTGTAAATAAAATCTCTCAAGTCTTTTATCCTCTACAAGTTGAGTGTGTGCATTAAATACAGGTAGCTCAATTTTGCATGTCATCCAATCAACGCAAAACTTGTGAACATAGAAGATGGATCTTCAAGTGCTATGATTCCATCCACAGATTTGAAAACATCTGTACTCATCATACTCCAGCTCGTATGAGCTTACTCTACTTATACAGGGGCTGGATAATTTCTATTGTTTTCATCCACTGCTCCCCATGAGGCCATGATGCCTTCTAGGCTGATGCATCAAAAAATTCATCATGCGAAGACACAAGAATACAATTTGTCTCTCCCTAAACCACTGCCTTATTTAGAACTTTTACTTGCCATATCCTTTCATTCTATGCCTTCTTGTTTTCACTCATGTAATCATTTAGGATTTTACCACTGTCACTAATATTATTTCTTATGACTATAGGTGGTAGTGTTTTTGGTTCATTAGGTCTTCTTGGTCCTCTTCTGTTGTTATCTCCATTATATCTACAAAACTTTGCAATGTGACCTGGATTACTGCATTTGTAACAGATGGGTGGTCTTCTTCTATCTTGACTGGTTTGCAGCTTACAATACCTTGCTATGTGTCCAAAGTTATTGCACTTCTGACATATAATTTTGCCTGTAGTTTCTTCTCTGATGTAATCTTGATTATACTTAGATTGATTAGGTTTTCTACAATCTGCCTTTTTGTGTCCATACTCATATCAATTAAAATAGTAGCTGGAAAGAGTTTAGAATTACCATTACTTATGTTGTCTCTTTTCATGTGACCAAATTTGTTGCATCTGAAACATCTACCTCTGAAGGGTCTAAATTGTTCTCTAGAGTCTTCAATTGTAGGTCTTTCAGTTGGAATAGATCTTTCCTCAATCTTGGCTTCATTTGGTTCTTCTTGAGTTTTTGAACTTCCAACTTCATTGGGTCCACTTGTGTCACCTTTAGTTCTTTGTTCGTTATTCTTGTTATTCCTCATGTGTAAATCCTTAACGAGTAATCTGGCTTGAGTGAGTTCACCTTCAATGATCTAATTGTAATTATCCAATTCCTAATATTTATCTTTGTAATGGTCAAGTTCAGTCTTCATATTTTCTATCTAAATGTTGTCTTGTTTTAGTGACTCTTCAAATTCATTTCTTTCATCCTTCTCATGCTGAATCTCCTTGATCATTAAGAGATTGATTTTCTCTTTTTCTTATTCCAGCGTCTTTACTTTGTCTGATGTGTCATTGTCAAAACTTTCTTTGATTTTCTCCATAAAGTCTTGTCTTTGATCTTTTAAAGACATAAGTTGTTCTTTAAGTTTCCTCATGAAACCTTCTGCTCTTCTTAATTTGAATTTTAGTTCACCATTTTTAGCTTTCATCTTATCTAGATCCTCAAGTGCAGCTTCAAAGTTTACTTGAAGGTCTTTTGAATCCATTTTGATCTCCCTTAAGCTATTATGCTTTCTCTCAAAGGGCCAACACTCTGATACCAATTTTTAGGATTAGGTAATACTGAGAGGGGGGGTGAATCAGTATTACAAAACTTTGATTTTAACTTCAAACAATTATAAACAATCTAAAGTAATGTAGAAATGAAAAGAAAAAATAAGCATAACACATTACTCATGACACCATGATTTGTTCTTGAGCAAACTCTGGTTAAAGGGAAAACCCCGGTGGGGATGGTACCCACAAATATGTACTAAAATATAATGTCCCTATTAGGAGTCCTAGCCCTGTTAGGAGCTGATTATTACATAGTACATTTCCTTGTTAGAGGATTACAAAAATCCTGTTAGGGGCATACAAAAAACCTGGTTAAAGGTGGTGAGCACATTGCTCTTACAATCAAAACTGTCCCAAAATAGTTTTCAAAAAGGGTACAATTCAAGCACTTATCTTGCTTAGATAGTTCTAGTTGTAGCTTGGCCTCTTACTGATCTCGCATCTAACTTCTTCTATTCTTTTCACAAAATTTTTATATCAAAATCATCCATATGTTTTCTTTCACAAGAGAAATCTATATTTATACAAAATTAGCCTTCCAGTCAGCTCCACAATTGTTATACAAAAAATAATAGAAACTTGTGCAAATGATATATATGGAGTCAATGCTCTTATATCACCAAAGAGTATGCATTATAATTTATTTACAAGTCTTGGCACATTACCATATCCATTATGCTTTCCTTAATCTTCACAACTGTTTATGTACCCTGATATACTATTTTACTATCTTCACACACCTTTCGAACACTGTATCTTGCACACCAACTATCCAAAACTCATGCGATCTTAACTAAGGCATGTACATATCCCAAAATACCTCTAGTTAACTTCACAAGCCATAATACCTTGTATGTCTTCATCGCTATCCAAAAGTGTGGCACTGTACCCTTTTTTCCTGATTCTGGACTTAGTCATTTTCATGACTGTGAATCCAGTGGCAATCTCCACAACATGTGATCATACTATCATAAGTGTTGCCATAAATGACAACCCTTAATATTTCCAGTACTCCAAAACATCACATGCCAACAAAGGGAACCTTCATGTCACCTTTGGTCTCATTATCATAAGAACATGACCCCCCCTCAACAAAGAAAAATTGCATTCGTTTACCAAATTTTCTTCTAATCTTTTGACCTCTAGTTGATCTCCCTATTTTAGACCTACTAGATGTCTCACTTTTGTCTTCTATTCCTGCATTTTCCTCACTTGAGGAAGACAAATCAAACAAATACCCATTTGGTGATGCCTACAATCCTTCAAATGAGAGACATAGTAGGATCTATATATTTTTTTGACTAAAGAGAAGGAAACCAAATAATAAATTATACATGTCGATCCATGTCAAAGCTATTAAATTTCCTGCATATGTAAATCATTTATCTTAAGTTAGCCAAAAATTACATGATATGTAAGCTACAAATTACATAGAAGACAAAATTTACATGATGCAAAATATACTCCATGACTATAGAGTTCAACACATAACAAATTAATTTAAATTTATATGAATAAATCAATACCTCATACGTGACATTGATCATACCTTGACATATATTTCATTGATCATGTTATTGATCATCCTCCTCATCCATGTCATCATCATGACTATCATCATCATCATCATCACGAATACTATCATCATCATCATCATCATCATCACCATCATCATCACCATCATCATGACTATCATCATCATGACCATCATCACCTTGATCAATACCATCTTCATCACCATGATCATGATCGTCACCATCATCACCATCAATATCATCAGTATCACCGAAATCATCATCATTTTCTTCTTCTTCTTGATTGTGTAATAGTCATTCGTGATCATGATTTACTTCCTCTTCTGATTTTTTAGTATCTTCTTCTTCCATCACATTATACTATACCGGCCTTCCTCTTGGATCATGTCTAACAACAAATGACCAACCCAATTTATGTGGAATGACAAAGTAAAATACTTTCTCACATTGGCTTGGAAGAACATAGGGCTCATCTCCAACTGGCTCAAATGACCTTGTATTAATCATTGTAAATCCACTATCATGTTCAATAACATTCCTATTAGGATCATTTTGATTTAGCTGTAGCCTATACCATTTGACGACAAATAGAACTAATTTGAATGAATTAAATTCATACTCAAGTATATCATCCAAAATTTCATAGTATCAATTTTTAGATTGTTGAGGATGTATATCATTTCTAGATGAAATATTAGTGACCTCGAAGACTGCACTTATCCCAAAATCACAAGTTTTCTTCGTGTCGTCTAATTTTTTTATGTGAAATTTACGGCCATTGTAGTACATAGCTTTGTGGTGTTTGATCTGTAATTATTCAAACATGTCAAGATTATTTGCATCGATCCATGAGTTGATATTAAACTTATGAGTCATGGTTAGTAAATTTATACATACGTTTCTACCTCTTAAATCATATGCTAGATCAAGTACCATTGGCATAACATTGGGATCTCCATTACAATGAGCTTCTTTAACCAATGATGCAACACCATCCCATGTTAATGAGTGACCATTTTCTTGAGATTTTTGAATCCATACCATCATCCAATCAAGATTGTTTGCAATATACAAATGTAGTGCATCCCACTCATGACCAACTGTAAAGAAAATAAATAGACCGCTTAGAAACAACTTATATTGAAGATCTATAAGAATTAATAAACTACAATAACATCGTATAATTACCTCACTTTCCTCAACCTACCTTTCACCATCAAGTACTCCTCTTCAAATTTGTTAATAGAGTTGGGATCTTAAATACAATCTACATGGATATTTGCTACAAACTTGGGAAGATATTCACTAATATACACCATGGTTTGGTATACCATATGTCCCTCCACCATAGAACCCTCAGGATGTGCTCTTTGTGAAACCAAGCCCTTCATAAATTTCAAGTGCCTCTCAACCATCCACATTGACCTAGTTTGTACAGGTCCACACAATTCAATCTCGTCATCTAGATGTATGAGGTAGTGTTCTTGAGCATTGAAAAAAGTTAGAGGTAGACACTTTTGCATTTCACACATAAGTTGGGGAATTTTTCTCTTCCAATATTTTATATCTTTTTTTATCAATTTCTTTAGATGATAACCACCTAAAAGAGATTCAACTCACAATAACATATGAACAAGATTTTAGATAAAAATATACAATAAATTATATAAAAAGTAAAGCAAATCATAAATATAATAATACTTTTAACCTCATGAATTCTCCAAGATTGTATATAACTTGTTTAACACTGTTGTCAAACTAGTCTGGGAGGGATAGAGGTAGGTCATATTGCAATGATTAAAAAATTGATCTTTTCAATATATTGTAAAATAATCCAATAAAAAGTACATGTAATTTTACAAATATATTGTAAAAAGAGAACATGACTTATCTTGACGAAGGTATGCCAATCATGTGTTTTCAACCCTGGCCCAAAATCACCTTTCTTTGATACAAGACTGCTTATATTTGCAACAAATCCTGTTGGAAATTTTGTTTTTTTATGACTTCTTTTAATGCATCACTTTGCTGCTCAGTTAATAACCAGGGAAGGGCACTCATATTTATGTGGTATCCATTGCTATTTGATTCAATGAAAGTTTTTAGTGCATGATTGGATTCATGAATGCCATTACAAATTTTGACTATTTTTTCTTTGTCATGCCTTCCATCCAATATTTTCCATAGTGTCTCTGTTACATTCTTTCCAATATGCATAGCATCAAAAAAATGCATGATTGGGAGATCCTTGTAGTATGACAACCTACAAAATTGACTAGGATAACTTTTTATTTCTCTAGGAAGTTGGTCATTGATGCTTTGACAACCTTCACGACCATCAATAACATCATTAGTAAATAAAAGACAATATCAAAATCTAAATTTCAAACAAAAATCATCAAGTGGAATGACATTACCTCGACAATTTAGTCTATTGTATTCCAACTTCCATAGACGAGGTGGCATTCTTCATGGCCTTGATGTCATATCTTCTTTCCCATTAAAAAGATGTTTTTTGATAGTTCAATACTTATGATTATTGTGGAGAAAGTGCCTAAACTCATCGAACACTTTCTTTCCTAAACTTCTTGAATGATGAGATTTCATCTTCAGACCACAAACTAGACATGCGAATTTACCCTTTATCTGAAGACCTAAAAGATATCATACAATTGGATCATGTACAATTATCATGCGCAACTTAAACATACAACAATAATGTGTAAGCACTATAACATACCAAAAATACGTGACCTTAACATGAATATATAACATACCACAAAAATGAGTTAGCCCAGGGGCATCATGTATTGTCCATACAAGCATTGCATGGAATTGAAATTTTCTTTTTCCTATTGGTCTAGAGATGTCATACATAGTGATCCCATTCCATAAAATCAATAACTCATCAATAAGGGGCTCAATATACATGTTCATATCTTTAACTTGGTACTTACCTAGTTGAATGAACAAAAACATTACATAATTATTATGACCATCTTGATGCGGTGTTTATAAATTAATTTACATAACTATTAAATGAAAAAATACCTGGTACAATCATTGACAACATTATGTGCTCCCTCTTTATGGACATCCAAGGAGGAATGTTATTGTTAATAAGAAAAATAGGCCACACTGAGTAAGTAGATCTCATATCTCCAAATGGATTGACACCGTCCACTGCAACTAAAATCTTGAGATTATGAGGTTCTTCTTTAAAGTGTGGCCATGTTGTTTCTATATCTTTAAATGCATAACCATCTGTAGGCATTCACATAATGTCATCTTGACTTCTATTGCATGCATGGTAATCCATAAATTGTGCCAAGCTAGTGCACCCGAATAATTATTGGAAAAATGGAATAAGGGGAATGTACCAAAGACTCTTGTGAGGCACCTTTGTTTTTATTTGATCTGACTGATATCTACTAGTATGACAAATAGGGCATTCTGTTGCAAATTCATGTTGTTTATGATATAGAATATGATCATTGGGACATGCATGTATTGTCTGATACTTCATTCCAATTTGATTCATAATGGTAGATAATTCTCAGTATGAATGAGGCAAAATGTTTGATGGTGGTAAGAAAAAATAACCTATCAACCTACAAAAACAAATATGAATTGTTAATATAATGAATCGTAATGGTATGCTAACATTGAAGATGACAAAAATGGCATACCTTAGCATACGTGACATTGCTACATTGGATAAACCATTCATAACCTTGAAGTTCACCAACAACACTATAGTAGAGAGAAGAGTTGTTTGGGAGCCTTGGTATAGGGGCTCGTATGCCTTCTCAATTATAGTTATATCAAGACCATCTTCATCATCATTATCAGATGCGCTAGTACCATCATCATGATCATCTTGATCAGCTATGCCAATACCATCTTCTTCAATCATGTTCTTTGGCACATTATCAGCTACACCAATACCATCATCTTCAATTGTGTTCTCTTCCACATGATCATCTTCTTCCATGGGAGCGTTATCATCATCTTGGATATTCACACCTCCATGTTCCTCCAATTGGAAATCCACATTCACCAATTGATGAAAATCATGCCCCCCTTCAATGTGACCATATTGCCTACAATGACTCTGGGCTGTTTTGATTAGAATTATTTGATTCTTTAAGCCCTTACACTTTTTGCAAGCACAATTACATTTTTCAACGTCTTTTCTTTGGAATTGAGACCAAAATCTTGCAAATTGTCTCATTATTTTGTTCTGGGTTCATATTGCTAGGTGTGGACTTTCTTCATAGGCTATAAATATACAAAATGTAAACATACAAAAATTAGTAGTATCTTGTATATAATAATAATAAAAATAATATTATAAGATTATACAAGATTTACAAATACACACTCAAATCATGCTCACTAGACCACGAAATATTCAAAAGGATAAGTATTTTGGGAGTTATTATTATTTTTGGAGTTACACAAATCTCCTCACTAGACTACTCAATCTATGGATATTATTCTTGATGCTAAAGTAAATCAAGAATGTGAAGTTGAAGCAATTACATCTAATTCATTGTTGCCTATATATAGTCCACTACTATTTGGATATAATTCGCAGATGTTTGTGTTGAATTTTATTTTTTTTCATTGGATGAATAGTATCATCTTTCATTTATATGAGTCTTTACCTCCCAAAAGACATGTCTTGTAGTTGGCTGACTAGGCATAGTTGGCTAATTAGCATATAAAAAATTTATTTGAGTTCTAACAGATCCCTAGGTGTGTGTGTGAAAATTGTACCTGATCTGTAGACACAACACTTCAGTAAAACATTAGAGGTTAGCTATAATCAAAATCATGCAAAATTGAAATCTAATTTAACCAAGCAATTTACTGCCTTCTAGTAGGTGCGAGATTAATGTTCTCAGATTGTTATCGAGATCAGTGACCTAGATGACACTTAAATGAAGGATTTGAATGCAATTGATCTAGATATGAATTGAATGCAATTAATCTATATTTTTTTGATTTTCTATGCAATAATAATGAAAAACTGATATGAATCTATGCTAATATGGAAATTGATATGCTAAAATGATCTAACAATGATATGAAAAAGAATCTAAATGAATGTAAAAAAAAAATTAAAAAAATTGATCTCACAATAGCCTTGATTTGCAATAAGCTTTGATTCTCCCAATTCCAATTCTCCAGCGTGATTGTGCAAACATATGAGATGCTTGGATGCAAATTTGAGAGATGAATTATGAAGAGCTGAGCCTTGTTTTTATAGAAATCCAAGGCTTTGGAGGTTGTGAAAGAAAGCCATAAATCACTCAAATAACTCAGGTTGATTTTTGAGTTATTTTTAAATAACAGATAATTAAGTCACAAAAATCATGCAAAAGCACAGTTCAAATCGAATTAGAAGTTTAGATCCACTTTAAAACTCAAAAAGATGTTGAGTTTCAAAAAGCTAACAACTTGCATTGATTTTCCAATTTTGAGTTTAACTGGTCCTTGAATGTGCACATGGATAATTATGATTTAATAAATAAATAAAGTGATTTATTCTCAACTTAACTGCTTTTTGAAATAAAATAATTAATTTATGGGTTAATTAACTATTTTACCAAACTTTTATTAAAAATTATATTATTAAATAATGACAACATGCTTTAATTAATTAAATAAGAATTTAATCAATTATTCATAGGAATTTTGATTTATTGTCAAAATTAAATAATACAATTAATAATAGATAGAATTAAATTTAATTAAACAATTAAGTGGTAAATATTAAATCTAATTAATTAAATATGCAAAATATTTAATTAATCAAATTTTAGGATAAATGTGATTTATTGCCAAATAATTATAAAATTAAAGATAATTATGATGATTAGAAATATTGCTAGGAATATTCCTCGATGCAGAATTTAAGATAATCAATTATGATTCGATGATGTTTAGATGTGCCTTAGATTAGGACTTTGATGTCAATTTCGTTCGAATTGAAGATGTAGGAGATTAATGAACTTATAGCCCATTTTTGGGGTATTACACTAGGGAAGTCACGTGAACTATAAAGGTAAGTATTGTAATTAGTAGACAAGGGTTGGAATTTTATCCAAGGAAGACTTTACTTCAATTTACACTTCAGTTTGTAATTAGAGATTATAGAGAATATATTCTGGAGTTTTACAGTCACATTGTCTAGTCTGTAAAGATATACAATATATTTTTGCAAAATAAACTTGTAATTGAAGATAATAACACATCAAAATTTGGCATTATAGTGGAGGTGGTTCCATACCTAGTACAAATTATTACCTCTAAAGCTTCCAGATGGCCTTTCTTTGGGAGCTGCATTAAGGCATTCAATTGAGCATTAATGCATTAATGCCCATCTATATCTAGGTTTGCATCACACATGCTTAAGGAAAAAGTTCCTAATACAACTGAAGAGAGTAATTAATATGGAAATTGAATCAAATGTAAGCAACACATGGCATTAATTTTCAAAGACAGTGACAATTTAAAAGAATTGGAAAAATACAGTGTACAAGCAATGAAATTGTGCCATGGAAAGTCACAATAAGTATGAACCCATAGAGAATTTTCATTGTTTCTTAGAAGAAGATCATTTTCAGAGTGAGATTTAGCTACATAGAGGTGAAGCCATGACATACAAAAGGTAAGAGAACCTCAAATTTTCTGACATATAATGCTATCATGTCAAAAGGACAACAAAGTGTAGTTTTTAGAACAATGGAATAACCATCATGCTATAGAGTTATTGAATATGGCCATTATCATGAGATCATAGGGAAAAACACATCTATCTACTATTAATGAACAATTTCTTCTATAGAGGCAAGTTTGAATTCTATGCTCATGTGAAAAGGAAATGTCACTCAGTTTGAAGTCCTAATAGAATAAATACAATAAGAAGACATTGACATATCATGCCTTAAATTGGCAACAATCACAATAAGAAGATGGAACAACCACAAGGTACAAGCATGTGCAAGTCATTGTAATCATTGGAGATATGTTAAAGGATAAGCACAATAGTAGAGCACAACCATGATACAATTAATGAAAGTGCCATAAAACACCATGATATTTATAATCAATCATAGAGAAAAGAAACAGTGTAGCAAATGTTTACATATTCCACTTAGTTTGTTCAACCTCTTCCCATAAAAATTGCATGTATACTTTAGTTTAAATAGTTTAGTTTTACAACATGAACAATAACTGATTTCTGATTTGCCAATAAATTTTTTATTAATTACAAGTTAATAACAATGCATTTCCTTTAGTTCTACTTCAAAAGTTAATATGTGAAAGTTTGTCAAAAATTTAATAGTACGTAAAGTACATCATATTCTTACATGAATTGAATTGAGAATACAAATCCACTTAACAATGCTTATACTTGTATTGATGTTATTGATTTTTAAATTAAATTTACATAACATCAAAATAAATACACTCTAGAAACTAGAAATTAAAAACTCCATTATTCCAGATTATAGAGATCATAACTGTGAATGTAAACTATGTTCAAGCAATGAAAATGTAAATTCATTTGAAATCTGCCAGTCACTGCCCGTGAGGGTATAGTCTGACTATATTGTTGACAAATGTTTATTTCTATGGTTGATATGGATTCAAATGATTGCTAGGATATGGTGTTACATTTCATTGGAGTTTTGAATAGTTTTGTGCACGTTTGGAGGCATAATATTTTCACTTTTATTTCCCAATCTGACTTCAACATTATTTAATGAGATGTAATATGAATTTTTTTAATGAATTTAGACATGTTTTCATATCTCGAGTTGGCTGATGTTTTTTTGAAATTTTTGGTGTTTGGAAAAAGTTAAGCTTGAAAGCATGGTAATAAAAACTTGTCATTTTTAGGAGGTGGTAGGCTTAGAATAGTAATTAAACTTAAACATTTTCAGGTAACAGCTGATGAGAAATAGGGCGGTCCTATCCTGTGCTGTAACACATGTAATGACTGAGTATTAACATGTACTGTAGTTCCATAATCCATTAATGTAATGAGAAGGAAGAATGTTTGGGTGATCACCATAATTTATAGAGGAAACTTAATGAATTTGCTTGGTATGCTACAACAGTAGCCATTTGGTCTGAAGGAGGAACATAGATTATGATTTGGATCATCTTATAATGATCATCTAATGGTGAAACAACTACCTATTGGACCTAGAAGTGATCAGAGATAGGATATTTAAGAATACCCTAAAGCTTTAGTTGTTACAATTGAAGCTCTTGTAGGCCCAACCAATTATCACAATAGAATAATAATGTCGATTCAAACCATGGACAATGGTTCCAACCAACACTATCAAAACTCCTTAGTCTTTGAATTTCTTCAGCCATAGGATGATTCTTCTAACTACCAATTTCCTTGAATGGGATTTGTAAAGTTCCAAGTGACACTTTTATTCATAGACATCAATTGGTTGCTGATATTTAACTCGATTCCTGATTCCCTTCAGGATCATAATCTTTCTTTGGTTTTAAGCCTACAACTGTGTTCCTCCCTTCAATCAGTTATTGGATTTGGGTCAAGGTCATTCTGCATAGAATTCACTGTCTTCTAATGTGTCACACAAAATCTTCTAACTAAATTTAACCACTCTACTCTAGCACTATTGAGTGTCATAGAGACACTCTAATCTAGTTGATTGAGTTAGATTAGGGTCATTTGGAATGGTCTAACAGTGGGTTCTTACAACAGTTATTATCATTTAGAATTCTTCAATGTTCTTGAGGCTTTCAAATTTAACTAAGCCTTGAATCCAGCTTATTCCTAGGATGTTGTTGTAAGCATTTTCTTACTTTGCTGGTTAAACACATAGCATATATCTAACTAGGGCATCAATCTTGAAGCAGCATAGCTACTTCCCCCAAATTTGAGCACTTAGGTTATTAAAATTTATTTCCTTGGCTTGCTTCTCACCCAATGGAATTGGAGACCAATGTAGAAATCACAAGTCAAGGTATACTCTCCATGAAAAAGCCGAATGAGGAGTTTCCAGGCCAGTTTGATAGAGAGTTTAGTATCTCGCAGGCACAACACAAAAGTTTCAATAAAATGTTTGCAGAACTAACAAATGAACTTCAAAACCATGGATGCATCGAAGGTTAAACTTGCAAAGATGTTCAATCTATCCACTCACTTCATAAATTGACAAGGCATGATAAATAAACAAAAACATACTCAGGGAAAATGAAATCTAATCAATGTATTTACATGACCATGTTTGTGATGACAGTCATCTATTTGTTCATTGTGCAACTAACTATGTAAAATAGAGATAAAACTAATCAAGTGAACATCAAGAATCATGAATGCATCAAATGGACTTGTAGGGGTGTTTAGTCTCTACATTCCCTTCACAATAGACAACCTAGCAAATACCCAATACATGATGCCCTGGCACATTGCTCACGGGCCCTAAGTAGGTAACCAATAAATCAATGCCAGACAAATGAAAAGTAAGGAAATCCTTACAGGCAGTCCTCCTTTTACACCAAATCATAGTGGCAACCCTCACTGGTACGTGTCCTTCTTTTACACAAAATCATAGTGGCAACCCTCACAGGCAGGTGGTCCTCCTTTTACACCAAATCACAGTGGCAACTGTCATAGGTAAATAGTCCTCCTAAAACTCTCACCAAATAATAGTTCAAACAATCACAGGCTTTAGCTCCTTTGCGCACTCCAAGTGAAAACCAAACAATGAAATGAGACACAAAATATTTTTTCTTTTTAAAGTTATGCCTGTGTTGGTCAAAATTTTGACCTGCATGGTATTAGTCAAAATTTCAACTAACACGGGCATGGATTAAAAAAAAAGGAAGTTTTCCTTCTATAATCCGACCAACCTAAACCTTTTTAATTGATTGTCAAAAATTTTGGTAGAAAAATGAGGTCAAATGTAGTAGTGAATGTTGTTCATGGGTGTACAAGACATCACTCACCCTTGGGAGGGAAGTAGTGGCCTTGGGTGAAGGGGTTAGTTGGGCTTTCCATTGAAGTTGAGAGCCTCTTCTATTGGAGAAGGGAGAAATTTCATGGAGTATGGGCTCCATGAAGCCATACATGTATTTTGCAATTGGGGAAATAAGGAGCGGAGTTTGTTGGAAAGAAAAAGTATTAATGTAGCCATGGAAGGCTTGGAATTCTTATATTTGTTCTTGTGTTATATGGAAATCTCCTCTTTGAAAATCCCACCTTCACCCTCTTCTATGGGTCCATAGGTGACTCTTTGTGAAACCAAGTTTTGTGGGAGTTTTGTGTTGTTTTGTTGTGTAAATCCATATGTGATTTTGTGTGTGTGTGTATCCCATTTAGCCTTGGTTCTCCAAGCTCGGGGGTGGTCTCTAAGAGACCTAGGATGGTAGGTGAGCACTCCATGGTTATACTCCTTTTATTGCAGGTTTTGGAGATCAAACATATATTTGGGAAAGCTTGAAGGAGTCCTCATATTGGGTTGTTTGTGGTCACTTGTATTGGAATGGCATTCCAACCTCTATTATTACAAGTTGTAAAAGTTGATGTGTAAAGTTCTATTGAGAGAAGTGATTTTTTTTATTCATTGTTGAAAGGATTTATTAAAAAGAAGTGTATTTGCTCATAGGAATGTGAAGAAGTCTATTTGAAATCAATGCAAAAAATTATGTTCACATCATTTTCTTGTTACTCCATTGTATTGGTTCTCCAATAAATGATTATTAGTTGATTTTCATTGACAAAAAGAAAAGAAAATTGGTTGGAAATCTTGTGTAAATATATTTCATGTTATAGATAATAGGAAGATAATAATGTTGAGATTTAATCTAGTTGATTCTTTCATTGTTAAGAAACTAATAGTTTTTTTTATATTTCTTTGGGATTATGGTAGTCAATAGAATTGATTTCACTATGAAAAACAAATCCCCTTTGACATCAAAAAATTAAACAAAGGGATAAAAAAACACATGAAGAGAAAAAAAACCAAAATGGAGACCTACAGGTCTCTGGAAAATGTATGGGGAAAAAAATAAATTCTCCATACATTTCCAAAAAACCATAGTCAATAAACAAATATTATCCCCCCCACTTGCCTAGCAATTTAATAATAAACAATAGGATGAGTGTGGGGGAGAAGCCAAAAAAAATGGGTGGGACCCAGCTGGGTTGCCACTTAGTGCTTTCAAATAATAATAATAATAATAATAATAATAATCATAAATATTAAATAAACTCAAAACGAAAGATGAAAAAAATATGTAAATAAATAAAACTAAGTATTAAAAAAATTATGTTGCAAGTTCTCGTTTCAAAAAATATATAAAATAAAATAAATATAATTTAAAAAAAAAATTAAAAATTAACATTTTGGGAAGGGATTTGTCCCCCCTGGTACCGTGTTGGCAGCAGGCGTGGCCGTGACCACGACAAGTACCGTGGGCGTTGCGTTGGCAAGGTGTCGCGCGGGCTCCACCTTTGGTCCCATGGAGACTTTACTTATTAAAAACAAAAGTTTTTTTATTTTATTAAATTTATTTATCTTAAATTATTTAATATATACTTTTTAAAATTTATTTATTTTTGTTGTTGTTTATTTAATTTAAAAATAAAACTTGTTTTAATATACTTTTTTAATTTTAATAATTAAATAAATTTAATATGGAATTTCTTTTCATGTTAGGGATTTTACTATTTGTGCATTTAGTTTTTCTTTAATAAATGTATTTACTAATTATTATATTTCTAAGGAAACTTGTCTTATTAATTTAATAAGTATATTATTTCTTGTTGGATGATTATACAATTAGTAAATCATATAGCGAATTACTATCATATTTCATATTACTTGTGGAATGATTTATAATGTTAAGCATTAATTTAGTACCTTATAATTTTGGTTTGTAACGCTCATGTAAATATAATGAAGTTAATAACAATTAACTTTAGTTTTAATACGTCCCTTGGTATAAATTCAATAATTCTCCATAATATACGTATATTTTTATATTAATCATTTAAATGATTATGGTTGCTATCATTTTAGACCCCATCCTATTAATTAACATGATGTATTCCAAGTAGGTGCTATGTTTACCTTCCTTCAAATTATTGAATGGTATAGTTTAAACTAACCTCGTAGTAATATATACTTTCATATATCGGTATGTATTATGTATATGAGTAACTCAAAGTTTTTATTTAATTCATCGGTAACTTGGGAAAGGTTATGATAGGGTGAACCTTAGGTGGTTATTTTAGCCAACTGAACTTTACCTTAAACTAAACCCTTAGCATCATTGGAAAACTTGTCCAATATATCAGTTGGGGCTAACCTACCCTAATCGTACCTTAGAGGGAGGTTGGCCAACTCATTTATGTGAGTGGGATCACCACATGAATCTCATTGGCCATGATGCCCCTCGCCTTTTGTCACTTTTATCTTAACCTTGTGTGCAGTCTTTCTTCATTAAAATTTAGTTTTTTTTAAAAAGTGTCTTTCTTAGTCTTTTTTTTCGGGCATGA
Source organism: Chamaecyparis obtusa (assembly GCA_027943335.1). NCBI lineage: Eukaryota > Viridiplantae > Streptophyta > Pinopsida > Cupressales > Cupressaceae > Chamaecyparis > Chamaecyparis obtusa. The sequence goes on along the minus strand of BSBK01003765.1, from coordinate 628,629 downwards.
CAATATATAACTAGGAGTCACCTTCAATATCTTTAATCTTTATATTTTTTACTATACATAACTTAAGTCTATGTAAAAATGCCTCCATTTCCACTTCATTGTTTGTGGTTATTCCAAGATGTTTTGATGTTTCTCATACACATTCTTATTTTTTGTTCTTGATGATGCATCCTGCACTAGATTTACTAGGATTTCCTTTTGACACCCCATCAATGTTTATTTTCCATATCTAGAACAACCCTTAAAGCTTTATTTCTATTTTGTTCATTATCAATAATTATATTTATTGACCTTTCATATAAGAAAATGTGGGACATAGTCAAATAGATGCAGAATAATGTTACACATGATAATGTCATGCTTCATAAATTCCATTTAATACATATTGCATATCTATAGGATTGCAAATCCTATATTATAGGAAACCCCCTGAACTTTTTTCCTTATTATGTTGAGTTATTTTAACCACTCAACATTTATACCACCAATATAATAGGTTGTTAAACAAACTTTAACAAACCTAATAAATATTATATGTGTCTTATTAATGATGCAATATTTCCAACACTTCCTTATATTCCATGATTCTCCAAATAGGGATAGTGAACCAACAATAATTGATGACCAAATTTCAGTACCTCATCATAAGGCATGAGTAGGGACATATACATCTACTCACGACAAGCAACAATGGAGGTAGCATCACTATGCTCAATATACCTTCATTAAAGGGTAGGGGAAAACACTTCTACCCATGGAACCAAGGATAGGGACTAGCACATATATCTAACGTCTTACATTAAATTTGGATTGGGGACAAACACATCCAATCATAATTACCAACTCATGTGACTAGGGAAAAATACTTCCAATTACTTACACCATTTTGTGAATAGGGATAAACACATCCATTCACACACAACAAAGAGTTGTGATTGGGGACATACACATCCAACCACAAATACAAATTTTGAGAACAAAAAGCCTTGGTTTTTGCATATGCAACCACCATTAGAGATCATTTCCACTTTGATCACAAATAATATGAGATGGTTTTCACTTCCACCTAGAAATTAGTCTTTTCTTTATTCATTTTAGCACAAGTTATTTTTTCATTAAAACAATTTTGCAATCATGTTGCTAGTGACTCATGAGAGGTTGTTGAATCTCCTCCAACCTATGGTGCCTACATATTCCAGTACATTTTCTACATAGAAATTTTGATGTTGAAGCTTATATTTAGAATCCCCACCCACACACACAAAAAAATTCATGTACAACCAAGAGCGCATCTATTTACAATTTAAATAATGTTTTTTTTAATTTTGACATAACCATTAATGATTTGTGAAAATAGACCATGTTATAAAAATATTACTACTTGACTATTAAACTAGCCTATCAATATTTCTATAATAACTAATATAAATCTTTGAAACACTAAATCTAGAGACTTAGACTTTAAGAATTATATAAAACAAAATTACGAATTAAATTATTGGACTCAATACTAATAAGCTTTATTATAATTTCTAATAAATTTAATTAGAAAAATTAAAAGAAACATTGACACCTATGTATTGAACATGGAAGATTGTAGTTTTTGATAGCATACTTTGGAGAGATGATAGAATTAGAACTTTATAAGGATGCGTGAAAACCAATATCTAAGAATGAAGTGTGCATAATTGATAGTTCTTAGATATATTTTCTTTTTTTTCAATAAAGACAGTGGCTTTTCCTTGCATCATGCTTGTCCCTTATGTGTTGTCTTTACTAGATGATCGAGCTTTGTCTCTCAGGAATCTCAAAGTGCACGGTTTAAAAATACTTCATATTTCTATACAAATATTATAAATACCTACGATCCTTTAGGCCATCACCTTTGTTTCTTAGTTATGAGGTGAAAACTAGTCGATCCCATACAATAGATTATCACTATTATTATTGGTTTAAAAAAAATTGTAATCTATAAGTGGTGAGATTGGACTAATATTATTTGAGATCTATCCATAGATTTGTTGGAAAGTTGGATGTGTTTTCATTCATTTCAACATGTATATTGTGATGATTTTTATGTCTACTATGTTGTTTGGATGTCTAGTGTGAAGATTATGAGATGGTTTTGATACCTATTGTGAGGGTTGGTTGACAGATATGTAGTTTTTCCAGTAACAAAAAGTGTTAAGATGAATTACGATAGAAGGTTACTAAAGATGAGGAGTTGCACACCTCATGGGATTTTGTATATTTTTTCTATATGATTCATGTAAAGTTTGAGTTGATGACATGATGATTTGATCAATTTATGGTCACATAGATGAAGACTAGTTTTTTTGTTGATTGTTAGTGTTACAAAGTTACAGGGTTGCATAGATTTCTTTTGTGCATGTTTTGTAGATGATAAATTTGGTTGTGTAGCTGGAAATATTTTAAGGACATAGAAATGTGTTTACTATTCAAAGGGTTTGTGATTATGATGATGGTGCAAGAGCACCCTCAATTTTGTTTAATTTGAAGTCATTTTCTTGTAAGGATTTCCCTAAGGTTATGTTGACCATGTTTTGGGATCCACTTGGGATTTGAGGTCCTTAGGTCTTAGGTAGAAGATGAAAGTCTTATAGTCTTTCCCTAGGCTATTAAATGTGATGTGATGTCAGGCTTTAATGTTGAGGTTTTGAGCATTAGAAATGAGTTTGAGGGTCTAGATATACCCTAGGACTCTACGATAGCTTCCTAAGTCCATTTGGAAGCAAGATATAAAAGGTCGACAATCTTGTTGTAAAAGTTGCTTACCTACTTTTGCAAATTTTGAAAAGTTTCTCTGCCACTAAGCCTTAAGGCCTTAATCAGTGTTTAAGGGCTCAAAACCTCCCCTAAGCATAACCTAAGACTATTTATACAATGTTTGGCTCATATCTTGAGGTTAGAAGGAATACTGTATAGAGGATCTATTTTGAAAGTGCGCACAATCTGGTTTTTGAAGGAGATTTGTAAGAACAATGTTTTAATAAAGGAATGTTGAGTTAGTTTTGGATCTCTTGATGGATATTGAGTGTTGATGTGTGGATCTACTTTCATTTCCTGCAACTAGATTAGAGTTTTTTTAATCTTTTCCTAGCTTATTTTTAATTCTTCAATAAACTCCCATTCATTGGTTTCTACCAAGTGAGCTGAGAACATGTGGGTCTAGCTCACTATCCCACTATCCAATCTATATGGCCTTTTGGGGATAGTGAGTAGATTCCATGTATGTAACATGTATGGAAGTAGGGGCCCTGGTGTGCATGCAAGGTATTTTTACAATCCAGCCCTAGGTGAGTGGTGTAGGAGCACCTACACTAGACTCAACAAACAATTCTCTTAAAAGTCCTAAGCACATCTAGTTTAGTTTAGATATATTAGTCAGGCACCTAGACCAAGCTATAAGGCCTAGTTCTAGGATTGGCACAACTATAAGCCCCTAGATAACTATGGTAAAAAGTGGTCAATGAGCCTAGAATCATAGGATTATAGTTATTTTCATGTTTTTAATGTTTTAGATCCATGTTGGATCACTAGGTTAGGTTTAGACCAAGTTTGGTCTCCTACTTTGCAAAAGTTGCAAAAATGTTGTAAAAGTTGCTTAGCAACTTTAACAACTTCTTGCCAAAAGTTGTAATCAAGTCCCCAATGGTTAGATGGTTTAAAATTTGGTTTTAACCAATGGGGGAAGCCTTCAATAAGCCCTTTCAAGTGGGTGGAAGGTAAGATGTGTAATTTTGGCATTTGACTCAATAAAAACAAACCATTTCTCTACAATTCTCAGGAACAGTAACCTAGTACGGATGGGTACAGAGTAGTGTGAATGAATCTTTGAGACCAAATTTTTTTTCATCCAATCTACTTTCATCTACAATTGGATTCATGTTCTGATTCATCTTAGTTTGGGAGATATCAGGGTTTCTTGTGTGCTTACCTGGATTGAGGGTCTCCAGCAGGATTCCGATAGGGTTTGATCTTTTGACCCAATTCCACCATGGGAATATAATGCCCCTTGGTGGAATTTGACCTTTGTCTATGCACTTTCAAAATATGCAGGTTAGAGGTGGAGTCCTGCAGGGGGTTGGTTTTTCCACAAAGCCCTAGGTGTACATCTCTATGTGTGCACCAGTTTGTGACTTAGAATAGTCACCATAACTTTGGGTTGGGGATTCACCAAGACCCAAAAACTTTGATTCTAAGTTATTTTGTATGTCCACACATTCCCCCATACTTATTTTGTGCTTTGGCTTGGGAGAAAGAGCACTTGTAGTGCATTTGGAGACCTAATTAGGCCTATTAGCCTGATCTAACATTGTAACATTAGTAACTTCTATTTGTCTCCACTCCTTGGTTCTTGGATATGTTATGTAAAACCCAAAAGGGTATTAGAATCTCCAGCCTATTCAATATCTAATTTGGAAGCATTTTGACTTAGGTTCAAAATTCCTTCTAGGAAGGGCTACAAGCCAAATCCTTGGTTTGTGAAGCAACCTAGTGTTATGGGTGGCTTGTAAGTGAAATAACCATTGGAACTAAAGGAATAGGACCTAAATAGGCTAGATCAGTGATTGTAGGCCACCCTTCATGGGGTTTGGTTATCTATTGAGTTAAGGAGACCTCTTAGTAACTTCTCAATTGTTAGTGCTTGGGACTTGGCATAGCCTAGTGATTAGGTTGCCTTGGGTGTTTGGGTTGTAATAACCATTTCCCCTAGTCCTTACCATACTTGTGATAAGTATTGGGCACTTGGTTCCCCATTTAGGTAGTTGAGACATTGAAACTCACCAATTGTTCACTGTTTGAAGGCTTCCACTTGCCACTTTGCATCAAGTGGTATCAGAGCTATGTCTGCTCTTGAGGATAAAGAGATCCTTGCAAGGGTTAAAAATAGTGAGTTATAAAAGATGGTGAGAGAGAAAAGGGCTGCAAACATAGCCTTAACTAAGAGGCTTCAAGAGCTTGAGAAGAAACTTGACAAGAACAAAGAAGATGGGTCTGAAAATGAAGAGGGGAGTGAAGAAGAGGAGGATGATCCTAACCAACACATCCTTGTAGAGCAAAGGCCTTTCATAGATGCCTTAAAATCCATGGGGAGGAGAACCATGGAGGAAAAGATAGATTTTCCGGTCTTTAATGGCAAGATGAATGCAGATTTAGCCTTGGATTGTATAGAGGCTTTAACAACATTCTTTGAATGTGAGGACATCCCTGAAAAGTAGAGGGTAAAGGTGGCAAGATCCAAGTTAAAGGGAGCAGCCCTAACTTGGTGGAACTTCATCCAAATAGAGAGGATGAAGAATGGAAAGAGCATGATCAATTCATGGAACAAGATGATAGAATTGATTAGGGAGACATATGTACCTAAAGATTATGGGGTAGAACTCCATAGGAGGAAGCAAAGTTTGAAAAAAAAAGACATGGATGTAGGTGCATACACTGAGGAGTTCCTAAAATTATGTATGAAGACCAATATGGTAGAAGATGAGGAAGAAAAACTAGCAAGATACATGAATGGCTTGAAGGTATCCATTCAAGAGGAGCTAATCCTACACTACCCTACCAGAATCAATAAGTGCTATCAAATGGCACTCAAGGTAGAGGAGAAATTGAAAAGAAAATAGGATTTTGGAAAAGGGAAGAGTAATGATAATGGGAAGAACTTTAGTGGCAAAGGAAACTCTTGGAACAAGGGACAAAATAGTGGTAGCAACAGTAGGACCTCTAACCAAGGAGACAAAGAAAATAGTGACTCTAATTCAAGAGGAAACTATAGAGGAAGGAGGCCCTTCAATAGGGGAAGGACAAACTCAGGAAGAGGTAATGGACCATTGAAATGTTACTATTGCAATCAAATGGGACATCATGTAGGAAGATTCCCTAAGAAGAGGAACAACAATAACCAAGGTGAGAGGAGAGCACAACTTGTCCAAGAAGATAAACAATAAGACAATTTTGATGCTAGAAACTTGGAACCAGAGGAAGGACTATGTTTGATGATGAGGCAGGTCTTCCTTCAAGTGCCACAAACCCAAGAACCTCCACAAAGGAAGAATCTCTTCAGGACAAAGATCAAATGTCATGGAAAGGTATGCAATCTACTTATAGATTCTGGTTCAACTAAAAATCTTGTATCTTGTGAAATGGTTCAAAAGTTAAAACTCCCTAAGAAGCCACACCCTTTCCCCTATCATGTTTCATGGTTAACAAAAGGCCAACAAACTCTAGTAACATAACAAGCATGGATAGAGTTCTCAATTGTAGATTTTAAGGAGAAAGTTCTTTGTGATGTGGTTGAGATGGATGCCTCACACATCCTTCTAGGCAGGCCCTGGCAATTTGATGTAGATTCCATACACCATTGTAGGAAGAACACCTACTCCATCACTAAAGATGGGAAAAAATTTACTATGAAGCCCCTTCTTGATAGAAAATCCAAAAAAGAACCCACTGTGATTATCATGGGTGAAAAAGAGATGTTGAAAACCTTGAAGGAACCTGATATTGAAGCCTTTGTCCTAATCTCAAAGCCCAAGGATAACATTAGGTCTGATAAAAAAGAGATTATACCAAAGGAAGCCATGGAACTGCTGCAAAAGTATAGAGATGTCACTGCTAGTGACCTGCCCACTAGCCTCCCTCCCATTAGGGATATTAGTCATCAAATTGACCTCATACTAGGCTCATCCCTACCTAATAAGGCACCATACAAAATGACACCCCTGAAACATGTAGAGATTGCAAAATAGGTCACTGAATTGTTGGAAAGAGGACTCATTCAAAAGAGTCTCAGTCATGTGCATTACCATCAGTCTTGGCCCCTAAAAAGGATGGAAAATGGAGGTTATGCACTAACAATAGGGCCCTAAAAAAAATCACCATAAGGTATAGATTCCCCATACCAAGGATTGAGGATCTATTGGATCAACTAGGAGGTGCTTGCTACTTCACCAAGATAGACTTAAATTCTGGATACCATTAAATCAGAATCAAATCAGGAGATGAATGGAAAACAACATTCAAGACTATTGAAGGTTTGTTTGAATGGCTAGTAATGCCCTTTGGCTTAAGAAATGCCCCTAGCACTTTTATGAGGCTTATGAATGGGATATTCATTGATTTTATTGGCAAATTTGTTGTTGTTTACCTTGATGACATACTGGCTCTATGCCATGGTCCAAGCCCTCAAGAAATGGAAGCACTATTTGATCTGAAAAGAGTTTGTAATATACACTAAAAACCATGCATTAAGTTTCTTAAATTCTCAAGAGAAAATCTCTATCAGACATCTGAAATGGGTAGAGCAGTTGCAGGCCTATACCTTCAACATCAAGCATAAAAAGGGTGTAGCAAACAAATTTGTTGATGCCCTTAGTAGGAGGATTGGTCTGATTGAATAAATTCAATTACAAAGTGTGGAAATTGAGTCCCTCAAACACTTGTATCCAGATGACCCTGACATTGTAGAGATATATCAGATTTGCACAAAGATTGGAACAGGTACTAAGAAGACTCCATCAACACAAGTTGGTAATCAACCTGGAAAAGTGTATGTTTATGAGGAAGGAACTTGTGTTCCTAGGATTTGTGATCTCAAAAGGTACCCTCAAGATGGATCCTTAGAAGGTAGAATCAATCATTAATTGGCCTTCACCAAAGAACTAAGGTGATGTAAGAAGCTTCCATGGACTTACAACTTTCTATCAAAATTTTATCAAAAATTTTAGTCATGTGTGTGCAGCAATGCTTGAAACTATTAAAGGTGGAAAGAAGACTAAATTTGTGTGAAAAAAGGAAGCCAATGATGCAATCCAATACTTGAAGAATAGAGTCTCCCAATATCCTATCTTGGCCCTCCCTAATTTTAAAAAAGTCTTCACTATGGAGACAGATGCAAGCAATTTGGCTATAGGTGCAGTCCTAAGCCAAGAAGGCAAGGCCGTTGCTTTCTTCTCAAAGACATTGAATGAGGCTAAAAGAAAGTACTCTACATATGACCTAGAGCTCTATGCCATGGTCCAAGCCCTCAAGAAATGGAAGCACTATTTGATCTGAAAAGAGTTTGTAATATACACTAAAAACCATGCATTAATTTTCTTAAATTCTCAAGAGAAAATCTCTATCAGACATCTGAAATGGGTAGAGCAGTTGCAGGCCTATACCTTCAACATCAAGCATAAAAAGGGTGTAGCAAAAAAATTTGTTGATGCCCTTAGTAGGAGGATTGGTTCATGTTTTTAATGTTTTAGATCCATGTTGGATCACTAGGTTAGGTTTAGACCAAGTTTGGTCTCCTACTTTGCAAAATTTGTAAAAATGTTGTAAAAGTTGCTTAGCAACTTTAACAACTTCTTGCCAAAAGTTTTAATCAAGCCCCCAATGGTTAGATGGTTTAAAATTAGGTTTTAACTGATGGGGGAAGCCTTCAATAAGCCCTTTCAGGTGGGTGGAAGGTAAGATGTGTAATTTTGGCATTTGAATCAATAAAAATAAATCATTTCTCTGCAATTCTCAGGAACAGTAACCTAGTACGGATGGGTAGAGACCAGTGTGCATGAATCTTTGAGACCAAAAGTTTTTTAATCCAATCTACTTTCATCTATAATTGGATTCATGTTCTGATTCATCTTAGTTTGGGAGATATCAGGGTTTCTTATGTGCTTGCTTGGATTGAGGGTCTCCAACAGGATTCCGATAGGGTTTGATCTTTTGACCCATGGGAATCTGATGCCCCTTGGTAGAATTCAAAATTTTTCTATGCACTTTCAAAATATGTAGGTTAGAGGTGGAGTTCTACAAGGAGTTGGTTTTGCCACAAAGCCCTAGGTGTACATCTCTATATGTGCACTAGTTTGCGACTTAGAACAGTCACCATAAATTTGGGTTGGGGATTCACCAAGACCCCAAAACTTGGATTATAAGTTATTTTTTATGTCCAGACATTCCCCCATACTTATTTTGTGCATTGACTTGGGAGAAAGAGCACTTGTAGTGCATTTAGAGACCTAATTAGGCCTATTAGCCCGGTCTAACATTGTAACATCAGTCACTTATGTTTGTCTCCACTCCTTAGTGCTTGGATATGTTTTGTAAAACCCAAAAGGGTATTATAATCTCTAGCCTATTCAATATCTCATTTGGAATCATTTTGACTTAGGTTCAAAATTCCTTCTAGGAAGGGCTACAAGCCAAATCCTTGGTTTGTGAAGCAACCTAGTGTTATGGGTGGCTTGTAAGTGAAATAACCATTGGAAATAAAGGAATAGGACCTAAATAGGCTAGATCAATGATTTTAGGCCACCCTTCATGGGGTTTGGTTGTCTATTGAGTTAAGGAGACCTCTTAGTAACTTCTCAATTGTTGGTGCTTGGGACTTGGCATAGCCTAGTGATTAGGTTGCCTTGGGTGTTTGGGTTGTAATAACAATTTCCCCTAGTCCTTACCATACTTGTGATAAGTATTGGGCACTTGGTTCCCCATTTGGATAGTTGAGACATTGAAACTCAGTAATTGTTCACTGTTTGAAGGCTTTCGCTTACCACTTTGCATCAACGAGCCATGGTGAGCCCGACTAGGAAGGATTGAATGAAGAATGGGAATATCTTGTAGAGGAGAGATGGAAGATGCATGGTAGGAGTTGGAGATCTTGTATATGGTCTATTTGAAGATCTAAATGCAAGGAAAGGGAGTGATCAATCCATTTGATCATCTAAAACCATAAGACACTTCACTAAATTAGAGAAAGGCCTTAATCCCACCAAAACCACCTATTTTTGGTAAGGGGGTTGTACATCCTAGGAGGCACCCAAAACCTCTAGAATCATTGAGCCATTACCTCAAATAGGAAGGATCCATAATTTTTTTGTAGGGTCCTTTGGGAGAAATCAGGAGGAATGCCCTATTTTCTCAGAGAGGAGGCCTAATTGAGCCCCTCCTTGTAGCCCTATTTTCCAAAGGAAGTATGAGATAGGTAGAGAGGAATGATGAAGTGAATTTTGGAACATGTGTAATGACACTATTTAAGACATTTTCACACACCTCCTTGCCTCTAAAATCTCCCTAGTTCAATTGGAGGTGTTATACCCTTACTCTAGCCTAAGGGTCACTAGGTACATGGAGGTGCCAAATGCTAAGAATTTGTAGTTGCATTGATAGATAAGTTTTGGTAGAATGGTTTGGCATAAGATTAGGGGATAGATCCTTCTTTGGCATCCTATAGGTCATTGGTGTAGGTGGCTACACTTGAGGGTCACTAGGTGGACCTAAGAGCAAGGGCTTGTGATAAGCTCCTTCCCAACCTCCCTATCAAATTGGTATCAGAGCCCCAAAAGTTTTTGGGATTGCATAGTGCATGTTAGATTGTGAATCCAGTGGGTCTTCTATCATGGTGACCAATGTGGAGTTAGCCAAGAAAGTTGAGGATGAAGAGCTAAATAATAGGATGTTAAGGGAGAAGATAGCTCAATTAGAACAAACATTGAGTGAATTTCAATTAAAGGCTAAAGAAGTCAGTGAAAAACTAGATTGGAGAGAAGCAAAGGAGGATGAATTACCTAAGGAGGACAAGACTCTAGAGCCAGACCCTATGTTTCTTGAAGAAACACTCTTAAAGGCACTAAAATCCATGAATGGAAAAGCTTTAAAGGGGATACCTTTTTTCAATGGTAAGATGGAACCAAATGTAGTCATGGACTGGATAGAGGGCATGTAAAATCACTTTGAATTTGATGGAATCAGTGAAGCAAAAAAGGTAAGAATAGCCAAATCTAGACTTAGAGGCTCTGCCTTGACATGGTGGAAATTTGTTCAAATAGAGAGAGAAAAGGAGGGTAAGAATCCAATGTTATCTTGGAAAGGCATGGTAAATAAGATCAGAGAAGCCTACATGCTAGATGATTATGAGATTCAATTGCATAAGAAAAGACAAAGTTTGAGGCATTCCAGAGGATGAGAGTGTCAAGGTGGCTAGATATTTGAATGGATTGAAGTGAAGCATTCAAGAGGAAATGGTTCTTCTTAGTCCTAAGACAGTGCACCAATGTTATCAATTGGTTGTCAAGATTGAAGAAAAAGATAAGAGGAAACAAGATCAAACCTCCAAGAATAGAGGTAGAGGAAGAAATCAAAGGGGACATAGAGGAGGCTACCAAGGGAGAGGAAATGAACATAGGAGTCAAGGATAATCCAAGCCAATAGAGCATGGTGGAGAGTCATCTTCTAGATGAATTTTTGGCAAAGGTAGAGGCCGCCAAGGCAACTCAAATAGAGGGTAGAAGTACAAGCAGGGGTAGTTCATACTTTGCTACCATGAAATGTTACTATTGTGGACAATTAGGACATCCAACTTATAGGTACCTAGACAAGCCATCCTCCTCAAATTTAGAGAAAAGAGTAGCATACACCCAAGAAGACACTTCAAGTGTCAAGTCACTAGAGGTTAGTCACATTGAATCAGAGATGGGTGAAAATCTCATGTTTAGAAGGGTTCTAATCAGGTAGTCAGCTAAGAAAGAACCAAGGAAGATAAGGGCACTCTTTAGAGTGAGGTCATGAGCAAGGTGTGTAAGGTGACTACTGAATCTGGTTCAACTAACAACATCATAGCAGAAGAGGTAGTGAAGAAGCTTAATCTTCCCAAGGTACCTCACACCAATCCCTATAAAGTGACATGGCTAAACAAGGGTCAAAGTGTATTGGTCAATGAGAAAGCATGCATTGAGTTCTCTATTGGAGGTTATAAGGACAAAATATTGCATGATGTACTCCCTATGGATGCATGCCACCTATTACTAGGAAGGCCATGACAATTTGATAAAGAAGCCATCTATAATGGAAAGGACAACACTATCACCTTCAAGAAAGATGGAAGGGCCTTCAAACTTCAATCTTTGCTAGAAGAAGAAGGAGAGAAGTCCAAGACCCCTAGTGTATTATTGAGTAGTGGGAAAGAGATGATCAGTGCATTCCAAGAAAAGGATAGAGTAGGATATGCCATAGTGGTAAAGCCAAAGGAAGAGGAGAAATCCATTCAAGCACCACTACCAAGTGAAATTCAGGAGATTCTTGGAAAGTATAAGGATATTGTGTGTGATGAAGCACCTACAACCCTGCCACCTAAGAGGTCCATAATTCATCAAATTGACTTCATTCCAAGAGCCTCATTTCCAAACAAGGAAGCATACAAGCTTACACTCGAGCAGAATCAAGAGGTGGCTAGACAAGTCCAAGAGTTGCTTGATCAAGGACTCATCAAGAAGAGTATCAGTCCATGTGTTATACCAATGGTCTTAGCTTCTAAGAAGGGTGGAAAATGGAGTATGTTCACTAATTCAAGGGTTATTAAATGGATAACAATAAGGTATAGGTTGCCCATACCTAGGATTAGGGATTTGATGGATTGTTTGGGAGGAGCACAATACTTCACCAAGCTAGATCTCAATAGTGGCTACCATCAGATTAGGATCAAGGATGGAGATGAGTGGAAGAAAACCTTTAAGACTACTAAAGGGCTATATGAGTGGCTTGTAATTCCATTTGGGCATACTAATACCCCTAGAAAATTCATGAGGTTAATGAATGAAGTGCTCAAGGATCACATAGGCAGATTTGTGGTGGTATATCTTGATGATATACTCATCTTTAGCAAGACAAAAGGAGAACACTTGACACATGTGGAGACTATACTCAAAAGGCTGCATGAGGAGCAATTGGCAATTAATCTAGAGAAGTGTGAATTTATTAAACAAGAGCTAGTTTATTTGGGTTTTGTGGTATCCAAGGGTCAACTAAAAATGGATCCAAGAAAGGTGGAAGCAATAAAAAATTGGCCTACACCTGCCACAGGAATAGAAGTAAGGATTTTCCATGGACTTGCACAATTTTATAGGAAGTTCATAAGGAACTTTAGTGGCATATGTGCACCAGTCCTAGATACCATAAAGGGTGGAGTAAAGACTAAGTTCAGATGGAAAGTAGAAACCAAAAAAGGATTTGAAGAGTTGAAGTAGAAAGTGGAAACACAACCCATCCTCCTATTACCTATATTTGATAAACTATTCACTTTTGAGTGTGATGCAAGTGGCATAGTAGTTGGAGGAGTGTTGAGCCAAGAAGGTAGGCCCATAGCCTTTTTCAGTGAGAAGCTTAATGAAGCTATGAAGAAGTATTTAGCATATGACTTGGAGCTATATGCACTAGTTCAGTCACTAAGGAATTGGGGGCACTACCTCCTTCCTAAGGAATTTGTAGTGTTCACTGATAATCAGGCACTTAGCTACATAAACACACAAGAGAAGTTGATCAATAGGCACTTGAAATGGATGGGGTACTTACAAGCCTTCACCTTCACCATCAAACACAAGAAGGGACACTTGAACAAGGTGGCAGATGCACTAAGTAGGAGGTTGCTGACAATGCAGGAAATTCAGTTACAAAGCATTAGCATTGAGAGTTTTGAAGAACTCTATGGTGAGGATGACAACTTCTCTGAAGCATACAAGGTATGTTCTAAATTTGAAAACCATTTTCATAGTCCATTTTCTTAATACACTTTTCAAAGTGGGTTGTTGTTCAAAGGGAATCAACTATGTGTTCCCAAAGGCTCAATGAGAGAAAATCTCATCCAAGAGAAATACAATGGAAGTTTGAGTGGACACAATGGAAGTTTGAGTGAAAATTTGAAGTCTTTTTCTTGTAAGGATTTCCCTAAGGTCATGATGACCATGTTTTGGGATCCACTTGGGATTTGAGGTCCTTAGGTCTTAAGTAGAAGATGAAAGGATTATAGTCTTTCCCTAGGATATTAAATGTGATGTTATGTCAGGCTTTAATGTTGAGGTTTTGAGCATTATAAATGAGTTTGAGGGTCTAGATATACCCTAGGACTCCATGATAGCTTCCTAAGTCCATTTGGAAGCAAGATATGAAAAGTTGTCAATCTTGTTGTAAAAGTTGCTTAGCAACTTCTGCAACTTTTGAAAAGTTGCTCGACCACTAAGTCTTAAGGCCTTAATCAGTGTTTAAGGGATCAAAACCTCACCTAAGCCTAACCTAAGACTATTTATGCAATGTTTTTCTCATATCCCGTGGTTAGAAGGAATATTGTATGGAGGATCTAATTTGAAAGTGTGTACAATCTGGTTTTTGAAGGAGATTTGTAAGAATGGCGTTTTAATGAAGGAATGTTGAGTTAGTTTTGGATCTCTTTATGGACATTGAGTGTTGATGTGTGGATTTACTTTCATTTCCTAAAACTAGATTAGAGTTTTTTTATCTTTTCCTAGCTTAGTTTTAATTCTTCAATAAACTCCTGTTCACTGGTTTCTACCAAGTGAGCTGAGAACATGTGGATCTAGCTCACTATCCCACTATCCAATCTGTACGACCTTTTGGGGATAGTGAGTAGACTCCATGTATGTAACATATATGGAAGTAGGGGCACTGGTGTGCATGCAAGGTATTTTTACAATCCAACCCTAGGCGAGCCATGGTGAGCTCGGCTAGGAAGGATTGAATGAATAAAGGGAATAGCTTGTAGAGGAGAGATGGAAGATACATGGTAGGAGTTTGAGGTCTTTGATATGGTCTATGCCAAGATCTTAATGCAAGGAAAGGGAGTGATCAATCCATTTGATCATCTAAAACCATAAGACACTTCACTGAATCAAAGAAAGGCCTTAATCCCACCAAAACCACCTATTTTTGGTAAGGGGGTTGTACGACCTATTGGAAAGTTGGCTATACTGATGTATATGACTTAGTATAGTGTTTTAATTATGGAAAAAAATTCATATAGTAGTTTGGAGTCAGCGCACTTGATGGGAAGATCAGAAATCAGCTAAGTGTTGAAGACTGGACAATATACAGAGTTCCTGAAGCTTAGAGCATCAATGCACATGTGTATGACCAAGTTATGGTATGCACCCTAGAAGATAAGTTGGTTAGATTATATTCATGCTTAGTCTATGAGCACATGATTAGATATGCAAGTATGAGAAAGATACATACAGTTGAAGTTACACAACCAGTGTGTGCCAGAGAAGAATAGAGAAAGTAGCCGATTGTTAGCATTTTGAGTTGCGGTCATATTCTAATGATGTAAAGGCTATGAAACCATTTTAATTAGGTTTCCAACATGTATATATGTTTTCTTGTAAACATGCTTGAGCCAATTCAATTGGAAGCATTGTATGTAATAGGTTTAAGGGCCAACCTAGTTGTTTATTTTGTATGCGCATATAAATATAAGATGCACCCATTGTAATACACACAAAAGCTGATAAAGAGTTGTGAGAAGCAGAGCAGAAGTGTGCAAAGAGACTATAAGATGTATTAGATATTTTCAAGAGGTCAAAGCATTAGCACATCAAAGGAACTGATCTAACAAGCAGTGTCACAAGGATAGTTCATCCAGTAGATATAGTGTGTATCTGAGATCAGAAGGTTGTAGCCTTCACCACTTGAGAAGTGAGCTCTAGGATAGTGCGTCCACTCCCCTAACAGGGACTATTGTAAAAGATTCCTAATAGGGTCTGACCCTTGACCAGGTCTACTATACTAAATATATTGTAAAGCAACTCCTAACAAGGTTAAGGGTATTCTAACAAGGATCATAATACACTAGTGTAGAATATTAGTGGGTGTCAATTCCCACTAGGGTTTTTACCTATTTGGGTTTCCCCATAACCATATTGGTATTATGTGTTGATTTCATGTTTCATCTTTATGTGGATGTTCATTTTAGTACTTAAGCATTTAAGTTCAGTTTAAAGCATAAGTAAAAAGATAAAATACAGTGAACACTGATTCACCCCCCCCCCCCCCCCCCTCTCAGTGTTCCCATTCCTAACACAGCCTAGGAGGGACCCAAAACCTATAGAATCCTTGAGACATTACCTCACATAGGAAGGATCCATAATTTTTTTGTAGGGTCCTTTGGGAGAAATCAGGAGGAATGCCCTATTTTCTCGGAGAGGAGGCGTAATTGAGCCCTTCCTTGTAGCCCTATTTTCCAAAGGAAGTATGAGATCGGTAGAGAGGAATGATGAAGTGAAGTTTGGAACATGTGTAATGACACTATTTAAGATATTTTCCCACACCTAATTTCCTCTGCAAGCTCCCTAGTTCAATTGGAGGTGTTATACCCTACTCTAGCCTAAGGGTCACTAGGTTCATGGAGGTGCCAAATGCTAAGAAGTTGTAGTTGCATTGTTGGATCAGTTTTGGTAGATTGGTTGGGCTTAAGATCAAGGGATAGAGCCATCTTTGGCATCCTATAGGTCATTGGTGTAGGTGGATACACTTGAGGGTCACTAGGTGGACCTAAGAGCGAGGGATTGTGATAAGCTCCTTCCCAACCTCCCTATCAGATGATCAGAAATGCAGTTACAAGTATTTTTAGTGGGGATGACAGTGTTCTTGAAAGATTATCATAACATGTTGGTAGATCTTATGAACACAATGTATCTATTTGTTTTTTTTGAGATTAATGATACCTTAGGATGATCTAGGATTATGTGCTAGATGATTTGGCATTTTACATAGATCAAGGTGGCCAAGTTCAGTGAATCTAAGTTATGTTTTTTTTTATCTTAGCCGACATATTAAGGAAATATTATAAAATAATTTATAAGAGATTGATAAAACATTTTTGGGTTATGATCATGATCATGATCTCAAGATCTTGTTGATGGATCAAAGGGATGTTTGGAAAGTGCATAGAGATCCTGATGGTTGATTTTGGTACTATGAGATGGATGATGAAGGATTAAGTTTTTGTTAGCCTAGTTCTTGATAAATATGATGAATTAAGTATTGATTGGTGTGTTTTGTGTATGCTCCAATGTTTTTTAGACCGTGGAAGGAAGTGTATGCTAGTGAATCATTTTTACAAATCTATTGAGGGTTAAATTTCTTGTGTATGGTGTGGTAGGAAGAAAAGCAGTAAGGGATTTAACTATATTGAAAAGGAACTGACCGAGGCATAGTGAGATGCTACTATCTAGTTCATGAATTATTATATTGGTGTTTGAAAAGTGTTTATAAGTTATTGAGACTTCTAAATTTTTATTGTAAGTTAGTGTGAATCCATTAGTGTTGGATCCCAAGACAAATAGAGTGGTGAACTCTAGGAAGTGTGCTTGAATACATGTGCATTCCCCATATTGTAATAACCTATACTTCTAGCAAGGTATCATTCTTATTGTGGGTATTATCCCAACTATATTTTTCACCCTAGTTTGGGTTTCCACAATAAAAATCTTTGTGTATGTGGTTTTGATGTTTTCTAATTTGTGTTTACATGCTTTACATCTTGCAAATCAGTAATAACAGTTTATATGATTAAGGGATTTATACTTGAAGGGTTTAAGGGTTTTTAAGTTTGTGTTTTGGTAGAAATTGATTCACCTTCCCTCCCCTTCTTAGTTTATTTCTACCTATTTACTACAACATCCTCTTATATGAAGAAATATATCTCAAAAATTATGAACCTAGAGTTGACTTTTAAGTAGTCACCTTTGTCAATCCGTTGTTGATACACCAAATTTCTGTGTTATGCCACAACCCATTTTTTTTCAATTTGGGCCAACCTTAAACAAAATCTATTATATCATTTTGTCTTGGGATTTCCTATCTTAGTGTTTTTTGGAGCCAATTCCAACACAATACCACAAATAGACAATTTTGCAACAAGTTATTTCTTGTTTTCTTACTATTATAACATAGAAAACATGTGGAAGGCCTCTAGATACCTATGTTCTAAATAATTTCTATTGTAAGTATTAGTTTATGTAATATTTTCTATGAAAATGATCTTGCCTTGGGGAGGTTAGATGGGTGAAAACATAGTTTTGTAAGCCAAATTGAACTAATATGTAATCATTTATATATTCTATATCCTAGCTTGCATGAGTATTCTCATGTTCTTATAGGATACCATACAATTTCATCGTCCTCATTACTTATTAAAAATATCCTCTACTCTAATTCTCTTTGTAAACTTTGTTGAGGTTTATTTGGGATGGGGAGAATCTTTGGTAAGATCTATTTATGTGATTCCCCTAATGGACCTTTAATCAAAATAATGTACTTGCAATCCTTTTGTCAAATAGATGATCTTAATTCTTCTATGATCTTCCATGTGAGTTAATCTATGATTATACAATGATTTCCCTACAAAAATTTCTAGATGGTCAATCCTCCTTGGGTATTACCAATTATAAGTATATAGCTAGGATCATTACATTCTAGATACTTCTTCTAAAACAATTGTACTAAAGTTTCTATACATTTTATACACCTTCCAACACAATTTAGATCCTAACGCCTTATTTTGACCTCTCATTCTCCTAAAACCTGCATTTCCTTTTTTTTTAGTTGACATGAATTTTTCCATTTCAAAAGCGGAATAGTCTTTACATCTTTTGAACCTTCTCATAGGGATTTTTTAAAGAATCCTTCTAGATTAGCCTTATTTTTATGTGCTATCTAATAATAAGACATCAAATAAATAGGAACAATTGATATAGCTGATTTGATCATAACCAATACTCTTGCACGAGAGAGACATGTGTTTTTCTATGCTGAGTATTTATTTCTACATCTCTCCACTATCTCCTCCTAATGTCTTGATCTACTTATCCGACTAAATAGAGAGGCAATTACATGATTTACCGAATAAGTTTTAACTGGGAATTCAATATGTTTGGAAATTCTTCTTTGAATAAACTTCTTTGTGTTGAAAAAGAATATTTTTAATTTATCCTTTTTCATTTTCTGTCTTAAAATATATGTATTGTCTTCTAAAGCCTTGTTGATGGTAACAACCTCCCTCATATTCACTTCTCCAAAAAGAATTGTGTCATCTACAAATTAATCTTTTATAAATGGATCAAGATCTTGAACTAAT
The DNA here is from genome assembly GCA_027943335.1 of Chamaecyparis obtusa. Taxonomy (NCBI): domain Eukaryota; kingdom Viridiplantae; phylum Streptophyta; class Pinopsida; order Cupressales; family Cupressaceae; genus Chamaecyparis; species Chamaecyparis obtusa. The sequence continues at coordinate 609,701 of BSBK01003765.1, read as the reverse complement.
TTTATGCCTCTCCACATTATACTATCAATGCATCTTCTAAAGGCCCTTCCCATAGCTTCTTCCATGATTATAAAGAAAAAGGGTGAGATTGGATCTCCCTAATGAATTCCCTTAATAGCATTGAAGAACCAACTTAGTGAACAATTAATCATAATTGAGTATCTAATAGCGGAGATACAAAATATTATTATTTGGATCCATTCACTACTAAAACCAAATTGCCCCACTACCATTATGTGAATGCCCCACATTACTCTATCACATGCTTTAGTTACATCTAGTTTTATTTTTATTCCTTTCATTTTTTTCATTAAAATGGTATGGATTATTTCACTTTACATGATGATAATTTCCAAAATATCTCTACTAGGTGTGAATGTGTTTTTCTCTTCTAATATAATTGAATTTAAGACTATCATTAATATTTTGGCTAGGACCTTTGCAACTGTTTTGTATATCATATTACATGGGGAGATGGGTATGTAGTCATTGAAGGATCCACATGCTTTTTTATTAGGGTTGAAAACTATGTTGTATTATTTATATCCTTGGAAAAATTATTATTTATTTTTAATTCCTCTAATAATTTTAAAATATCTTCACTAATAAACTTCCACCATTTCTAATAAAGCTCTACTAGAAATCTCTCTAGGCTTAGTGTTTGTTTTTGGATTTAGCTAAAATATTATTGAATGTACTTCTTCTAATGAGATATGGGTGCATAATATTTTATTATTTGTCTCTGTTGAAACTATTGGGATATAATTTAGATCAATTTCTCTTACATGTTTGTTATTACTTTTTCCAAGAGTTGACTGAAAAAAATCTACTATCGCCCGCTCCACATCTTTACTCTCGCTAAAAATATTTCCATCACATTTTATTATTATTATTATTTTTGCTTAATCTTCGTATAGATGCATGAAAAAAATAGAATTATGGTCCCTCGATCTGAGCCATACTTTCCTTAATTTATCTCTCAAATGTAATTCCTCACTGGCTTAACCTCCTTGTGCTCATTTTTCAACAACTTCTCTTTTTTGAAATCCTCACTGAGCATAACATTTTTAATAAAATTATTATTTAGAGCTTATGTTTCTTGTTTAATTCCAAGATTTCCCTTGAATATGTTGTTAAACACTTGTTTGTTCCATTCTTCCAGTCTTTCCTTCAAATGCTATAATTTTTTCATGAATCTAAAGATAACAATATTGATGACATGAATTTCCTTCCTCCATGCTTCTAATTTTTGCAGCAATTTTCCTTCCTATACCACATGCTTTCAGATGTGAGTATTTTTATTGGGGAGTTATATTTATCTAACCTCAAATTCTACTAGATGGTGTTTTGAGATATAATTAGGGAGGATTATAAAGTACCATTCAACCATTTTGGTAATATTAAAAATCTATCAAGCCTTTTGGAAATATTAGTAAAATTGCTTGTCTTATTTGTCCATGTAAAGATCCCATTTGCCATCACATAATCCACCAATCCTGTATATGAGATAAAATCCCTAAAATAAAGCACATTTCTATTGGTTTTCCTTATTCCTACACTTTTTTCACATGGGTTAATGGTGGCATTAAGATCACCACCTAAAATGTTGTATACTCCATCATTGGTGTCAATAATTTTTTTATTTGTTTCCAAGTTGTCAGTAATCTTAGAGCCTGATTATTCAAACAATTGGTATTAGAGTGATGCAAGGGAGGATGGGGAGAAGGGCCAAAGGAACACCCCTAACCAATCAAACTTGCAGAGATCACACACAAAATCCACGACACACAACTGAGAGAGAGAATGTAGATCTACTTATTATTTATTCAAATTGATTCATACATGTCAGGTTGTAAGGCCTTCCTAGTTTGGGCCAGATATTACAATTCAAGTACAAAAGTCCTCCAACATGCGAGGATCTAAAACTATCTTCAATCTTCTATCTTCTACTACTGATGTCCTAAAACTATAAATAAGGATTACAATATATACAAGAGGCTATCAAACAAGTCAGCCTTCAGATCCACCATCAATAGAAGGAACGACCAGATATAGGTCCACATGCTTCCCAATGATAGATTCCAACATTAAATCCATGACCATAATTAATTGCACAAGTCAGCCACAACATGAAACTAAAACAAACAACTCGGTAAGCAAGGATAATTGAGCGCCAGACAAAGATAATCGAGTGCCAGGGAATTAACCGAGCACTAGAGAGATAATTGACCAACTCGGTTAACAAAGGAAACTAAGCAACTACCAAGCCAACTCGGTCAAAGAAGCAATCGAGCAACACAAGAAAACTCAAACATGTTTTTGTTGACACAAGATTGCCAAGGACCCGAGATGCTCCTGCATCAAACACCTAGGGTTATTTGAAATGATTCTCTAAATCATGAAGAAGGTACAATCTAAGCTGAATCCAACTCAGATTGTGAAATCCATGAACTATCTTCAATCGGTCTATTCTTCCACTTTACTAGATATTCCATATATTGTTTTCCTCTTGTACTTTTTCCAACTCTTTGTTTCAAAACCTGCTCAACTTCTTCTATCATTTGTCTAGGATAATCATTTAGTACTGTCATTTCTTCATTTGATTCATGGTACTCATACAAATTAGAAATGTTGAATATAGGTGATATATCCATGTCATTAGGTAACTCAATCTCATAAGCATTTTCACTGTTAAATTTCCTCAAAATATTTCAAGGACCAAACTTCTTCATTTTTAGCTTCCCATATGTTCCAACAGGAAATCTTCCTTTCTTCAAATGAACCATTACTTCATCACCAACTTCAAAAGTCTTATGTCTTGTTGATCTATCAGCTCTGTCTTTTTATTTCTAATTACTTTTCTCCAACTTGTGTTTCACATCTTCATGCAATGTCTTCATGTACTCAACAAACTTTACTCCTTCAACACTTCTCTTTCCTTCATTAGAAATATCCCTCAAATTTGATATACCTCTTGGTTGTATGCCATTTACAATCTCAAAAGGTGTTTTTCCAGTATTCCTATTCATTGAATTATTTTATGCAAAATCTTCTTGTGCCAACACAGAATCCCAATTACTCAGTGTGTCTCCAACTAAACATCTCAAAAGATTACCCAAGCTTCTATTCACAACTTCTGTCTGTCCATCAGTCTGTTGGTGAAATGTAGAACTATATTTCAACTCAGGCCAAAATTTCTCCAAAGGGTCTTCTAAAAGTATCCAACAAACTTACTATCTCGGTCAGAAATGATACTCCTCGGTAATCCATGCAATCTGACAATTTCCTTAAATAAAAGATCTGCTATATGTACTACATCTGATGTCTTTCTATAGGGTATAAAATGTGAAATTTTAGAAAATCTATCCACAACAACAAGTATAGAATCATTACCTCTCACTGTCTTTGGTAATCCAAGAAAAAAACCCATACTGATATCAATCCAAGGTTTCTCAGGAATAGAAATTGGTATATACAGTCTAGTATTCTAACTTACGCCTTTTGCAACTTGACAAATTCCACAACTTTTCACAAATTTTTGAACATCCTTATACAACTGTGGCCAAAATTAGTTCTCCTTAAGAAAATTCAATGTCTTGTCAACACCAAAGTGTCCAGCCAAACCACTACTATGTTTCTCCTTTATCAAATTAGTTCTCATTGATCCTCTCGGTATACACAACTGAATACCTTTAAACAGCATACCTCCTTGAATGAAATATTCTTCCCATTTAGTACTTGGTTGATCTTGAATAGGTGATCTGCACTTTCTCCATGGCTCAAAAAAATCAGAATCAAATTCATAAGAATCTCTCATGTCATCAAAACCAAGAACTTCAATTCTCATCCCGATCATTGAAGATCTTCATCTACTCAATGCATCAGCAACTCAATTAGTGACTCCACTCTTATGTTTTATCACAAATGTATAACTCTACAAGTACTCAACCCATTTCATATGTCTCTGATTCAACTTATTCTAACTACCCAAATACTGTAAAGCTGTATGATTGGTATACAACACAAATTCACTTGGTATCAAATAATGTCTCCATTTCTTCAGGGCTTGAACAATATCATAGAATTCTTGATCATACATAGAGTATTTCCTTTTTGCATCATTCAAATTTTCACTAAAGAAAGCAACATGTTTACCTTATTGAATCTTGCACTATGACTTGCATCACATTCTACTTGAAATACCTTAATGCTAACACAAGCAATTCAACAACCTTCTACTTTAGAGTCTCAAAACTTTTATCAGCTCCATATGTCCACTTGAATTCTCTTTTATCTCCTCTCATAGTCTCAGTAGTAGCATTACAAATTTAACTGAAATTCCTAATGAACTTTTGGTAAAAACTTGCCAAACCATTAAATGATCTTACCTCGCTAGCATTCTCAGTTGTAGGCCAATTCAAAATAGCTTCAACCTTTTTAGGATCCATTTTCAAACCATCAGTTGAAATCACAAATCCCAAATACACAATTTCTTATTGCATGAAAGAACACTTTTTCAGATTTATTAGCAACTTTTCATCTTTCAACCTCTGTAATAATTGTTTAACATGAAATAGACGTTCTTCTCTATTCTTACTAAATATCAGAATGTCATCTAGGTATACAATCACAACTTTACCTAAGAATTTCTTCAAAAATTCATTCATCAATCTCATAAAAGTAATCAGTGCATTAGTTAAACCAAAAGGCATAACCAACCACCCATACAAACCTTCTTTTTCCTTAAAAGAAGTCTTCCACTCATCACCTTCTCTGATTTTGATATGATCATACCCACTTTTCAAATCAATATTGGTAAAATATTTTGCTCCAGTCAAACTGTCCATTATATCATGCATTCTCAATATAGGAAACATATATTTCACTGTTATTTTGTTGATTTCTCTGGAATCAGTACACATTCTCTATTCTCCATTCTTCTTAGGTGCTAATATAGGTGGTACTACACAAGGACTCAAACTTTCTTGGATCAAACCTTTCTGCAACAATTCTTAAATCTATCTGTTCAATTCCTAATTCTCGGTAGGTGTCAAATGATGTGGTGTCTTATTCGGTAAACTAGCTCCAAAGATTAGATCCATGAAATGATCAATGCTTCTCTTCAGTGGAAAACCATTAGGTACATTATCAAAAATGATCTCTTTGTACTCAGTGAGTAACTTATCAATCTCTTTAGGTATGTTATCTTTTGTTTTCTTACTTGATTTGTTAGGAATCATAGTAAAACATACATCATTCTTCTTCAAATCCTTGACAAACTTTCTTCCTTCCATCAAGAAAACTTTCATAGATGTACAAACGCCACTAATAGGTTCTTCAATTAAAGGTAACAATATTTATCTTCTCCCATCAACCCAAATAGTATATTTATGCAATATATCATCATATATAGCATGTTTATCATGTTTCCAAGGTCTACCCAATAAAATATGATAACAATCCATAGGCATGATATCACATAACACCTTATCATAGTACTTTCCAATTTTCAAATTCACATAAAATTGTTCACTTACCAAGAGTGTATGCTCATATTTGATCCAAGAAATTTGATAGGGCTTTGGGTGTTCCAACCTTTGCAACTGCAACTTTGTAACCATTTCCTTATATGCCAAGTTCTCTGAGCTTCCACTATCAATGATTACCTTCCACACTTCATCAAAAACTCTACATCTGGTTTTGAACAAAGTTTTCCTTACCGGATCTTCCTTATTACTTTCACTCTAAAGTTCTCTCCTTACCATCAAGTTTTTTTCCTTCTCAGGTTCATTCGGTGACTCTTCTTTCACCAAAGCATTTCTACTACTACCTATTGGCACTTCAATTTTCAAAACATAAAATTTTGCATTTGCTCATAAAATTGAAGTATATAGGTATGATCTTGAAGTTGAGAAATTTTTGCTGCAAAAAACCTAGAAAAAATCTTGCAAAATTACCAGGGTTTCTTTTAAGTCTAGAAATCCCTAATCAAATAAAGTCGGCCCTGAGAAAAACCCCAAGTATTTTTATCTTCTTTTAAAAACCCTAAGTTTTCCTTTAGGGTTCTATTTGAGTGTTACTTTTTGTGAATCAATTAAGTCCTTAAGTGCATGTGCTTTAAAAATATCACCACGTGGGGTCATGTTAGTAATGCTTTTTAATCACCTAAGCCTAACCCCTTTTAATTTTTCCTAAGTCCTAACCACCTTGTTTCATAATGTTTTGACACTATAATCTGCTTAGAATTTGAATTTTAAAATCTAATGGTTATCACTTGTTCACATGGAATCTTTTGAGCCCTTGCGATCATGCGACAACCATCAATCTTCTTTATTCCTCGGTGCTTATAGCAGGTGGGACCTCTGCCAAGTGTATACACAAGGATTTTTATGATTGGATATAATATTTGCTGACATGGAAACCATCGATAGGGCTACCACTCAAGCAAGAAAATTTGTATGTCTGCCTACCAGATATTGCAATGTGGCAGCTCCTCATTAGTTGAGAAAAATGGGCCTGACTTTGAGAGGATCTACAAGACTGACAATCTATAGAAGATCCAATAGAGGTCACATGTTCGCATGGAATCTTTTGAGCCCTTGTGATCATGCAACAGCTGTTGATTTTACTTTATTCCCAGGCATAAGAGAAAGGTGGGTCCACTGCCAGGTGTACACACATGGCTATTGCTAAATGGTCTGAGGTGTTTGATGATGTGGAAGATGTTAGTAGCACCGGTGCTAAATAAGCAAAGGTTACACATCCACTTGCTAGGTAATGCAATGTGGATATTCCTAATTGGTTGAGACAAAGTGGGGCCAAATACTTAAGGTATTAGCTTTCGAATGATTGATCCAACAGTTGTCGCTTGTTCACATGGAATCTTCTCAAGCCATGCAATCATGCAACATCTATCGATTGAGTATCAAGGGCATGATGGCCTACTTTATGTCCATTCATAAAGGCAAAATAACAGTGACCGTCTGATGCAACATCTAATAGTAGTGGAGAATCCAAGGTACTAAGTGGGTCCTGGATGACGTGTTTAAGGATTGTCATCAAAACATATTGATCCAATGGTTGTCACATGTTTGCATAGGTTTCTTTCAGGCCTTGCAATCATGTGACAACCGTTAGATTTTCTTTAAAAGAAGATCAACGGTCCAAATTCAAACTTGTTGCAGAGAGGTGCGAAATTCAATTTTTCCCATTGGACGATGATAGTTTGATTTCTCAGAGAATTAATGGTGAAATCATGTGGAGTAAATTGCTGAAATGATTACTTTTGATTGATAATATTTTGAAGATCTACACTTTTTTAGAGAACCACAAGAAGATAAAAGTTTTCAAAAAGCTAGGCAAGAGATTTGTAGAAACTGATTGTCATTTCCTGAGAAGTTTGAAGAAAAGGTTGGTGAATTTTTGCACTTTCTTATCTTGTTAAGAAAATCATTACAATTATGTGGTGTTTCTTTTGCATCAACTGTATAAAATCAAAGCCCTAAAAATGCCGCCTAGGAAGGAATTATCTGGCGAGACTGATTATAGTAAGAGGGGTTTGCATGAAGATTTACTATAGCTACTGCCCAGTTCGACAATTGATCTAGTAAAGGTAAAATAATTAACACCAAAGGAACCTAAGGTAAAGGTTGAGGATGGCTTATATGATATATGAAATTACATTAGGGATACCAATATTGGCACACTCAATGTGAGTGGTGCCTTTGATATCACTGGTTTGACATTATTCACAATAGGGTTTAGCTAGAGAAATTCCCTTGTTCCCACCAGTAATATATGGAAATTTGACCTAGGGAAGCTTGTAGTGCCTGTCATTTTCCTAGATGCAGACCTAATGATTCAGGTTGCAAAGAATTATGACCCTATTACTAGGTAAATTAGGGATGCTAGAGGACAATTGTTAATGAAAATTTCTGTTGAAGAAATCAGGACAGTTTTTAGGTTAAGTGAACCCTCAAATGACCTAGAATAGATTAATTTTGAAGAATTGAGAGAAGTGTATGGTGCATATAGGAATTATCTCAGAAATGGTCTTGTGAAGGAATTGTGTGGTAAGATTGGAAAAATGGTTGTCATAGGGCCAAGTACACAGGAGCCTTTCAAAATGGATTATTTTGATGTAAGAGCAAGAGGTGCATACTGGTCATTATGTCAAGTTTTTGGGGAAGATGCTGAGGAGAAAATGCTAGTACATTTCATTGACTCATAATGGATTGATAGGAATCTAGAAAAGAAAATTTGATAAGCCATTCTACTGGTACTCCTTCATGATGTACATGTTCTTGTTTAAAGGTGCTAACTATTTTGAGGAAGAAATAGATTTGTTAAAATAGAGGGAGGGTGAGGACATGCTATTCCAATTGTGGAACCTCAACATGACATGGGACATGAAGGATAGTAGTTTCCTATAATTTGATAAATGTTTTGTAGCTAGATTGAGACTAAAATTTGTTCATGAAAGCCCAAGAGTCCCAACTACCTTGGCCGAGCTTGTCAGGCTAGAACAATTTTCCAAAGACATTAAAATAGTGCATAATTAGGGGGATGTCATTTTCTATCCTTATTCTATTGTTATTAGATTATATGGTTTTAGAGGTGCTCCATATATATTTCCATATCAAGTTCCCCTTAAGATTGGTATTGCATAATTTTTTAGACAACTGGGAGATATTGAGAAGAACACTCTGGCAGGGAAGGGTGGAGGAACTCTATTCCCAAATATTACAATTGCCCACCACTTTGTGATTACAAAGGGTGGATGGGTTCATATAAATAAGTTCCTGGAACCATATCATATGGCTACTACAATTCCCAGGACAACAGACCTAGAGGGGTTTTATAATGAAATGTTCAAGAAGAAAGTCAAATGCTCAGCAATAAGCCACATTTTCAATTTCCTTGAAGACATTATCAAAAATTTCCCAAGATTAAAGGATTAGGAAGTCAGGAAAGAAAAGTGGTTGGTATATAAAAAGACATTGGATTTTGTCAGACAGTTTGATCCAAGATATGATCCCCTGAATAACATAAATCCTATGGGGAAGAAGATAGATACTCTCATGGAGAATTTTAAAGAGATCTATCAGACCCTAAATGAGAAGAAAGAGAAAGTTATAAGTGAAAACCTAGAGAAGGCTCAATCAATATTGAGAAAAACTACATTTGCAAAGGTGTGCCTCCTGGTAAGTATATGGTGCAGAAAAAGACTGGCTACAATGTCATAATTCTAGAATCTGATAGGAGAACACAAGAAAAGGAGGATATCCCTTCTACATCACAATAGATGAAGAAACACAAGGAGGTTGTGGATATTACAAACACACCTAAGGATCAGCCAACTAAGAACATTCTTGATTTCTCACCTCCCACCAAAAAACAAAAGTTAAAAGAGAGGCCCCAAGATGCAGAAGAGGAATACTCTCCTTCCCAATCACCTTTAATTTTCAAGGATGATCAACAGATTACAGAGAAAGCACAACAAATGGGATCTCAAGGTCAAATTTTTATGACTTATGAAGAGATTAATGAAGGAGTGCTAGAGCAACCAAGATAGCCTAAGCTAGGTTTAACATCAGAATAGATGGCTGGTACAGAGCTAGACCCTATAGTCAAGAAAACATGTGATGAGTTTCTAGCTGATGATGACTTTGTGAAGGCTAGGGATTTTATGCAATTTCTTTGGAAGTTGAATATGAATTAGTTTGAAGAAACCTATGAAAAGAGGCATAAGGAGAATCCAAACAAGAATCTCAAAATCATAGAAGCTAAATTTAGGAAGGAGATGACAGAAAATTTTGAAAAAACTACTCCGAAACAGGGGAGAGAGCTAGTAAGAAATGTAGGAGTACTTATCCTCCCAGAATGGGATATAGCAGATGTAGTGGTCCTTGATGTAGTTAGGAAACAAACTACTCCTATTCACAAGACCAAGGAAGAGGTAGAACAGGCCATTAAGGGAGTTGCTTTCAGTAATGATCATCAAGCCTTGGTTATGTGGTCTTTGAAAAGGGAAGAAAAGAATAAAGGAAAATAGATTACTAGAAGTGACCTCTCTGGTGGCCTTATAGTAAAAAGGGTTACCAAAAATTCCATGATTGAAGAATTAGGTATGGTGGTAGCCACAACTCAGCTTGTAGAGAAGGTAGTAGAGAAGGAAGCTAGGTTAAAAGAAGAGCTCACAATAAGGTTTGAAACAATGCTAAAGGCTTATGGGGATTTGAAACAGGGAATGTTTGAAAAGGACAAATTGATTGCAGACTTGAAGAAAAGGTTGGGAGAAGAAGGTCCAATTCAAGCTTCAGGATAGTTGCAAATTTCCTCTTCCCCTGTTGAGCCTTCTTCTTCAAGTCCTATTGTTGAATATCCCTTATCCCCTTTTCCTCCTTCCATGAGCAATGAAGAAATAGAACATAGAGAAAAGCAAAGGTATGAGAAAAGAATAAAAGATACTATATTACACTTTGCTACTAATATAACGCCAAAGGAAATTATTAAGAGTGCTAAGCAGTTGGCTGACATTTTGGTCTCATTTAAGAAAGAGGCAGCCACTGTAGGCAAAATTTTGGATAATTGGGTTCCTAGGGAGAATATGTTGAAATCATTCTTTGATTCAATTAAAGATCAGGGTATTGTAAATGTTCAATTGACAAATACTTATAAAATTGTTAAAAGCCTTTTTGATTTTGAAGTAAATAGGGAGGGGTTGAAGAGGAAAGCAAAACTCTTAAGAGTTAGATATTTAAAGGACAATTTCCAAATATTCCCCTATCTTTTCAAAGCAGATGGAATCGTAGACGACAGGGAGCAGTGGTTCAAAAAAATTAATAATGGGGTGTTGGCTAAAATTGATATTGTTTTAGGTACAAAGGATAATACCCCTTTCATACAAGTAATTGAGATGCTACAAGACACCAGAATACACTTCACTAAAGTAATGACTGAGGTTCACCAAGTGGTTTCTGGTTGGGACAAAATCCTACCAAAAAGGGATGAGATTCTGGCTTTTAATTGGCCAAGTGATGATAATTTTACATCTTGGGAGGTATCATATCTTGTAGAGAGTGAGAGAGAAGAGGAGACATCTGCAGAGGAAGCAACAAGTGGTGATGCCCCAAGCTCCTAAAATTTTATTGCAAACAATGCTAGAAACATCAAATAGTTGAAGAATGCATGGATGCTACACCTGCCAGCAGTTGAACTAACCTTGGGACTTGTTGCAAATTTTGGCACTCATCTCTACCAATATTTTGTAAAGTTGTAACAAGAAAGTGTTATATTTTCCTTTTTTGTCTTATATGAAAAACTCTTTTTTCTTTTGTAAGAAAGATCTGAAGCTTGTATGCAATCCTTGTTTCTATAAAAGGATTACCACGATCATTTTAAAAGGACCGAAACTTGAGCATATTTTCTGACAAGTTTTGAGTCTAGGATACAGTAGACTATATTAGGCATATTTTTGTAAGAAAGCAATATTGCTGGTTCAAGTTAAATCCAGACCATTTTGCACTTTAAAGCATTTTGTATACATGATATTAATATAGCATTTGAATAAAATCCAAAGTTCAAATCTCTCCTGTGTGTATCTCTCTTTGAGTTATGAATCATTGAATTTCATTACATAGATATTCTTTGTGTGTATGTTTATGTTCTTCAGCTTTGATTTGGGATCAAACTAAATAAGCTTTAGACATGGCATAAATTATTTAAGTGTTACATAAGGATATGAGTAAGTAGTATGAATATAGGATTCCTTTGATAAAATCCACCACAAGGTGATAGCATTTTCAAAGGGTAGGGCTATTAAAGTTCAATATATTTGTTTATGTATAACAATCTTGCAGTGAAGGTGTTGCCCAATGGATAAGGCACTGGCCAGCAGTGGAGCTGTCTCTATAGAGATCAGTGTTTAAAAGGTTCTATGTGTATTTCTAATATTTTTCATAAATCTTTCAAAATTCTATAAGTATAGTGACTTGCAAAGCATTATTCCACCTAATGATAATGGAGAATCAATGAATGAATGGTCATCATTTAGTATTTTCTTATCATTTATCTATTTTTATTGAATCTAATCAATTATTATTGAAGTAAGGCTATTTGATTACTGGATTAGGAGTACCCTCCTTGGTTTTACATAGCCAAAAGTGCAGAGGGTAGTCTTGTCACTACAGTTGGTCCAATCATCTTAGAATTTCATATTTAGATATAATCTATCCTAAAACCCTATAGATGTATTGGTTGTTTTGAAAGCATAAAGTCTAGTTTGAGGAACCAACAAAATGGCAACTTCGCAAGGGAATAGAGATGAAATAATTATGATAAATTTAAATTTAAGATCTCTTGTGATTTAAATTTGATACCAAATAACGCAGGTGCAAGTTGAGATAGGCTCCTGGACTTCTTATTTGTCAGAACCAGTAAGTACCATTGAAAAACATAGAGTTATTTGAAAGCTTTGGATTTTTGTATAATCTTGAAAATCTAATCAAGCTTTGCATTTATTTTTTGTAAACTCTTTCATTGATTTATTTCCAACTATTGAAAACTCTGAATTACTAGATTTGTGAAAATAATTCCCAAACTTGTGTGGGTGGCGACTCTGAGGTCTCTGCAGTAGTGTTGAGTAAAAAGAAATAAGAATAAAGATCATTTCAAAAAGTTTCAAGTATGCATTAGAGAAATACTAGGGCTTGGAGGAGAGATCATCTAGAGGATAGGTTAGAGTGTGAACTTCCAAGTACTTCTATGGCCTATTAGCCTAGAAGAATTCAAAATAATAGAGATATGTCTCAAGCATGGAGATAGAAGAAAAATGAAGATCAAATTGGCTTACTCAACCATAACCAAGAAGAAAATGCCTCTGAGTATGAGGAGGCAATAGATCTAGGTCTAGAAGCCTATGAGGACTTTTATTCTCATCATTCTAAAGAGAATGATGAGGTACATCATGGGAGAAAAATGTTCCCAAATATAGAACCTCAAGGAAAAAATAGAAATTCAAGAAGTAAGAGTAGGGTTTTAGAAGGAAGGAATGATCCCCCAACCCAAGGGCCTTCCCCTTCTGAAAGCCCTCAAAACCCAAAAGGTCATCAACGAGGTTACCGATTTGAAAATTCAGCATCTGACACCACTCTCCCAGATTCTGAGGACATTTTTGAAGAGGTTTAAAATCTAGAGAAAAGGATTCAAGAATGGATTTCCATTAGAAAGGAGAGGGAAATGGAAAAGGAAACTGAGATAAGGCAGGCTCAAATGAGGGCTGATCAGCTAAGGAGGCAACTGTTAACCTTGGAAGCTATAAATGTTGTTAGAGCCCCCAAGAAGGTTGATGAACAACCTATTATTTAACCCATTATAGAGGTTAGGGGACCTAAGGATAAAGGAAAGTAGGTTTCACCAGGGATCCAAATAAATGAACCTGTCAGTGAAAAAACCCCTTTAGATCAATTGTCCAAATTGGATAAAAATGTAGAAAGAGTTAAAAGGGAAAATGAAATTATAGCTAAAGAACTAGAGAAAGTATAAATTGAGGCCACTACTTTAGAAATGAAAAAGAAAGTTGAATTTCTTAGAAAAACTTCTGGCCCTTCAAACATAACTAGCCCTGTGATAACATCTAATGCTAACATTGGGGTTTCTGCTACTCAGGCTACTACTATCACACCAGGTATTTTTGCAAATGTTGCTAATGTAGAAAATAACAAGGCTTCTACTTCTCAAATAAATGGGTCACTGCAAAGAGGATCAGTTCATGTTGAAAGGTATAGACTTCTCTTTAACAACATTGTTGGTTATCCTAATTTAATTCCTGCAAATATTAGAGAAAAGTTACGTAAATTCACTAGTAACAATGTTGTAACTTGTGAAGAACATTTAAAGAAATTTATTGATATGATTGATGATTATGAAATAGAATATGAAGATGTAATCATGAAATTATTTGTTCAGTCTTTGACTGAGGATGCAAGGGATAGGTTTAGGGGGCTTCCTTATGATTGTATTGGTTCTTGGGATGATTTTATTAATTTTTTTAAGGATCAGTATGGTGATAAGACTAATGAGGGTTTCATGTTGAATGAATTCAACAATATAAAGAAAAACCAAAATGAAGAAGTCCTTGAATTCAATGTGAGATTTCAGAAGGCAATGCACAAGCTTTTCCAGGTCATGAGATTAGATGAGAAGGTATGCTTGGAAACATACTTAAATGATTTTGATGCCAAGATGGGATATCTACTCAGGGATAAGAACCCAAGGACTATCAGAGAAGCTCAGAGGTTTTCTTAAATATTGAAAGCAATAGGAGAGTCTCTGGAAAGTTAGGGAGAAGAGAAGACCCTAAGCCCCCTAGGTTTGGCAAGAAAGAAGTTGATAAACCTACCAATGTAAAGCCTAGGGAGGATGATAACCTCAAACAAATCCTAAATTCCTTAAAGGATTTGAAGACAAATGAGAACAAAAATAAGTTTCAGGGAAATGATAGACCTCCTCCCAATACTTTCAATAGACAACCTAGGTTACAAAATTTTCCCTACCATACTCAATGGAAAGATGGGAAACCTATTGTCCCAGAGAGGAAAGACTTAAATCCAAATGATAAGACCCTTGATCCTTTAAAAAAACATTCGGTCAACATGACCAATGAGGTTCCATGGTACACAACATGCCAATCCCCACATGACCCTGATTATTGTCTAATTTCTTAAAATATACCTGAAAATGAAGAGCAGGGTGAAGATGAAAATGAATCATATGATGATAGAGGTTGTGGAATGAATTTTGCCAAATTTTTTGAAGAAGTTGACTCTGAGGAGGAAAATGAAAATCAGGATGTGGGTAATTCTTAGATTAGAGGAGAAGCTTACCATCAATAGGTCTTTTCTAATGAAGATTTGGAAGAAGTTGATGATGTAAATAGTAACAAAAAAGGGATTGAAGAACTTGTTGTATTGAGGAGACCATCTGATGAAGAGATAGCCCAAATAACTACTAATATGGTGACACAGGCTAGAAGTAATTATGTCCTTAGAAACAAAACTGTTGGAAATACAGATGGTAAACCAGGAGGTGTATTTATCAAGAGAAATAAAGAAGACACCAAATAGTTTGCTGTAAAAAATAAGGCAGTTGAGGATGCCAAGAAATTTAAGTTAAGAGGTACTAGAAAGCCAAGTGAGCCAATCAATGTGCTCAAAATCAAGGCCAAACTCCAATGGCCAGTACTCCAATTCCCCAACTTGAAAATAAATCAAAAGGGGAAAACAAATTGGGTGCAACAACACAGTCCGAGAACAATGTTGTCCCACAAGAAAGTTGGACTTGTCTGTTCTAAATTATGCACCTATTGATATGAACCAATTATTATCCCAGATCATAGTTAAATTGTCTTTGATGGAAATGATGAGGATAAATTAACACAAAGAGAAGGCCCTCACATGGATAAGTGGTGTGCAAGTCACAAATGTCCGAGAGCCAGTGAATACTAAGATGAAGGGTCAAGTTCCAATTAAAAAGAAAGATGAAGAGGAAATTATTTCAAAAATACCTTAGATCTACTTAGATACTAATGTTATGAATACTTCTATGGGAACTACTGACCCTTTCTTCTTGACATTGGTCATAAATGACAAGATGTTAAAAAATTGCATGATTGATTCAGGGACTTCAACTACTATCATGCCTGCTATAATCATGAGGTCAATGGGATTGCAAGTTGAAACTCCCCATAGAAGATGTTAAGCTATGGATTCTAGGGAGGTACCAATAATTGGAACCATCAAAGCCCTTCCCTATAGGCTTGTTGCTTGTCCAGAGAAACAACTGACTATGAGTGTTTTAGTTGTGGACATACCTCCACAATATGGAATGTTGTTATCAAGAAAATGGAGTGTAGCAATGGGAAGTAGCATCCAATATGACTTATCTTATGCTACTTTTAACATCACTAGTGAGAGAATTAAAGTATTCAGGGAAGTTAGAACCCCTCATATGATTGAGGAGGAAACTAATGACGATCACATGAATTGTTTATTGGATACTGACACAAACTCCTTTCAAGTACAAAGCACTGAAAATGAAAATAAAGATGAACCTCCTCTCTTAGCTTAAGAAGAAGGTAATGTTACAAGTGAAAATGACCTCTAGACCATGTATTTTGATGGTGCAAGCTCTAAAGAGGGATCTGGTGCAGGTGTATTACTAATTTCTCTTGCTGAAAAAACCTTTAAGTTTTCTTTCACCCTGCTATTTACTTGTACAAATAACACTGTAGAATATGAGGCTCTACTAATAGGGTTAAGGTTAGCCTCAAAACATAAGATTATAAATCTTAGAGTTATTGGAGATTTAGAGTTAGTTTTACCTCAGGTAAGGTCTAAATATGCATGAAGAAATAAGAGATTAAAACAATATAGGAATGTTGTTTGGGATGAGATAGAACATTTTGATGCTTTTTGTATTGATTGGATGGATAGAGGTCATAATAGAATGACATAATTTCTGGCTAACATTTCTTTAAGGCCAAAAGATATCGATTTTGTAAGCATATCAAAGATTGAGGTTCAGACTAGACCATCCATACTAGACAATTTTGAGAACTGGCAGGTTTTTTATGATGACTTAGATATCTTAAGATTCTTGCATTGTAATGCTAATTTTAGTGACAGGGAAATAAATTTTTCTGAATGTATTAAAACATCAGACAATGGGGATACTTTCCTTGGCAACGAAGTCTTGCAATTTAAATCAAATAGGGTCCCAAAGGGTTTGGTAGTGCTAGAAAGAGCATTTGATAATCATGATAGTTCTTATCAAAAAATGCCTTTGAGTAAGCCTAAAGGTCTAGAAGAAATAAACCTAGGGACAGGGGAAGCCCCAAAAAATGTGTACATTGGGTGAAGTTTAACTCCTGAAATCAGAAAATCATTGATAAACCTTCTCATAAAATTTAGGTATGTCTTTGCTTGGTCTTATGATGACCTGAAAGCATATAGGGAAGATTTATTTCAGCATGAAATCCCCTTGAAGGAAAACACCAAGCCTTTTAGACAAAATCTCAGACCTATCAACCCTACTCTGGCACCTAAGATGTAGGATGAATTAAAAAAGATGAGTGATGCAGGCATTATCCAACCTATTAGACATTCAACATGGGTCTCTAACCTTGTCCCGATGAGAAAGAAGAATGGAGACATTAGACTCTGTGTAGATTTTATAAATTTGAATATAAATTCCTTAAAGGATAACTATGGTCTACCAAACATGGAAGCCATGTTGCAAAGAGTCACTGGATTTGAATTAATGTCCATGATGGATGGTTTTTCTGGTTACAATCAGGTAGTTGTCAAGGAAACAAAGCAATTCAAAACTACATCACTACTCCATGGGGTACGTATGTATATATTAGGATGCCTTTTGGTTTAACCAATGCTAGGGCTACCTTTCAAAGGGCCATGGATGTAGCATTTGCAGATTTTATAAACAAATTTCTTGTTGTTTATCAGGATGACGTGACAGCTTATTCAGAAAAGAAAGAGCAGCATTGTGGCCACTTGGAAATTTTTTTTGTAAGAGCCCTAGAATATGGGGTTTCCCTTAATCCAAGGAAATGTGCTTTTGGGGTAACTGAGGGCAAAATTTTATACCTTATTGTATCTAAAGATGGAGTTAAGATTGATCCTGAAAGGGTGGTAACAATTGATAAGGTACCACTACCAAGAAATGTTAAAGGTATCCAATCTTTCTTTGGCCAGATAAATTTTGTCAGAAGGTTTGTCACAAATTTTTCTGAAATTAGTGTCCCTCTCTCCAAGATGCTCAAGAAGAATGCAAAAATTGAGTGGAGTGAGGAAGCCAAGAAAGCCTTTTCTGACATCAAGCAAGCCATTAAAAGTGCTCCTATATTAAGGTCACCAGATTTTAGCAAGCCCATTTAGATTTTCTCCTTTGCTTCATATCATACTATTGCTGCAGTCTTATTACAAAAGAATTCAGAGGGTTTTGAACAACCCATATCCTTTTTCACAAAATCCTTGCAGGCAGCTGAGTTGAAATATGACATAAATGAAAAACAAGCCTATGCCCTAGTCAAGACTATAAAAAACTTCAGATGCTATTTAGTTGGGGCAATTGTAATTGGATATGTACCTAGCGTTGTTGTGAAGGACATCTTGGTTTAGTAAGAGGTTTTAGGGAGAAGATACAGATAGATAAATAGAATCCAAGAGTTTAATATTGATATCCAGATCACAAAGCTAGTGAGAGGAATAGGGTTAGCAAAACTTATGGCCCAAAGCAATTTAGATGCCAACCACATTAATATTCTTGAAGAAGAACAAAGACCATTCATTTGTGATTTAAACTATTGTGAATGGTATGAAGATATCATTAGATATTTACAAAAATTATTACTTCCTTCTGATATGGATGACCACAAAAAGAGAACTATGAAATTACATCCTTTGAAGTATGTGATTATTAAAGGCAAACTATGATGGAGAAGTAATGAAGGTGTCTTGCTGAAATGTGTTAACCTTCCTAAAGCTAAAAGTTTATTGCAGGCAATGCATAAAGGTGTGTGTGGTGGTTATTACATGGCCAAGACTACTACTCATAAGATATTAAGGTCTAGATTTTGGTGGCCTGGTATTTTCAAAGATGCTCATGCTTTTGTCAAAAAATGTGATGCTTGCCAAAGATTTTCAGGAAAGTTAAAATTTAGTGGCAATATGCCTCTGAGCCCTATAACAGTTGAGGCCCCTTTTCAAAAATGGGGCATGGATTTCATAGGAGAAATTCCAAATAAGTCCAGTGGAGGACACTCATGGATCCTGGTTGCAACTAATTATTTCACAAAGAGGGTGGAAGCAATTCCCACTAAAAGAGCCACTAGTAAGGTGGTGACTGATTTTTTGATGCAAAACCTATTGACAAGGTTTGGATGCCCTGAGGTTATGATTGTGGATAATGTTATGTGTTTTAGATCTGAAGAATTTGTTAATTTTTGTCTGCAATATAGGATCAAAATTTCTTATGCTACTCCCTATCATCCTCAGGGTAATGGTCAGGCTGAATTAAGTAACAAAAGCTTGATTAAAATTTTGAAAAGAGTCCTAGATACAAACAAGAAGGCATGGGATTCCAAACTATAGTTGGCTCTCTAGGCTGACAGAGTAACAGTTAAGAAGACTATTGGATGTGCTCCTTTTGATTTGGTATATGGTATTCATGCCAGGTTACGACAAAATAACTTACTGCAGATGTACAAGTTCATTCAGTTATATGACAATAATCAAGATGATGAAATGAAGATCGGATTACAAGATTTGAGACAATTAGATGAATAAAGAATTGAAGCACATGATACAAATTTAAAATCTTAGTTAAAATACAAAAAATTGTATGACAAGAAAACCACAGTTAGGAGATTTAAAACTAATGATTTGGTCTTAATGTGGAATGCTAGGCTTGAGGACAAGGGGAAAAATAGCAAGTTTGATCCTATTTGGTTGGGACCATACTTAATCAGTCAAGAATGGGGACTTGATTCATATATCTTGAAGGACCTAATTGGAAATGAATGGAATTGCTTGTTCATGGACAATTCCTCAAGTTGTACTTTTCTTAAGGTACTCTCATTATCCATGAACAATAGTTAGTTTTCCTTTCTAGTTGTGTGTTTATTTTAGGTTGTGTGAGTAGGTTAGTTGTTTTATTTCAGTAGATGGTTTGCTTATCCCAAAAATTCTAAATTATTGTCATGCCTGCAAGAGGCATACATCCCTAGATAGAGCCACTATTGGCACTTCAATTTTCAAAACATAAAATTTTGCATTTCCTCACAAAATTGAAGTATATAGGTATGATCTTGAAGTTGAGAAATTTTTGCTGCAAAAAACCTAGAAAAAATCTTGCAAAATTACCAAGGTTTTTTTAAAGTCTAGCAAGCCCTAATCAAATAAAACTGGCCCTAAGAAAAAACCTAAGTATTTTTATCTTCTTTTAAAAACCCTAGGTTTTCCTTTAGGGTTCTATTTGAGCGATACTTTTTGTGAATCACTCAAGTCCTTAAGCGCATGTGCTTTAAAAATATCACCACGTGGGGTCATGTTAGTAATGCTTTTTAATCACCTAAGCCCAACCCCTTTTAATTTTTCCTAAGTCCTAACCACCTTGTTTCATAATGTTTCAACACTGTAGTCCGCTTGGAATCTGAATTTTAAAATCTAACGGCTATCACTTATTCACATGGAATCTTTTGAGCCCTTGCGATCATGTGACAACTATCGATCTTCTTTATTCCTTAGTGCTTATAGCAGGTGGGACCACTGCCAAGTGTATACACATGGATTTTTTTGATTGGATATAATATTTGTTGACATGGAAACCATCAATAGGGCTACCACTCAAGTAGGAAAATTTGTATGTCTGCCTACCAGATATTGCAATGTGGCAACTCCTCATTAGTTGAGAAAAATGGGCCAACTTCAAGAGGATCTGCAGGACTGACAATTTGCAGAAGATCCAATGGTGGTCACATGTTCGCATGGAATATTTTGAGCCCTTGGGATCATGTGACAACCATTGATTTTACTTTATTCCTAGGCGTAAGAGAAAGGTGGGTCTACTGCCAAGTGTACACACATGGCCATTTCTGATTGGTCTGAGGTGTTTGATGATGTGGAAGATGTCAATAGAATTGCGCTAAATAAGAAAAGGTTACACATCTTCTTGCCAGGTAATGCAACATGGATATTCTTGATTAGTCGAGAGAAAGTGGGGCCAGATACTTAACGTATCAGCTTTCGAATGATTGATCCAATGGTTGTCGCTTGTTCACATGGAATCTTCTCAAGCCATGCGATCATGTGATAGCCATTGATTGAGTATCAAGGGCATGATGGCCTACTTTATGTCCAGTCATAAAGGTGAAATAATAGTGACCATTGAATGCAACATCTAACAATAGTGAAGAATCCAAGGTACTAAGTGGGTCCTAGATGACATGTTTAAGGATTGTTCTTGATACAAATTGATTCAATAGTTGTCGCATGTTCTCATAGGTTTCTTTTAGGCCTTGCAATCATGCGACAACCGTTAGATTTTATTTAAAAGAAGATCAACGGTCCAAATTCAAACTTGATGCAGAGAGGTGCGAAATTCAATTTTTCCCATTGGACAATGATAGTTCAATTTCTTAGAGAATTAATGGTGAAATCATGTGGAGTAAATTTTTGAAATGATTACTTTTGATTGTTAATATTTCAAAGATCTACACTTTTTTAGAGAACCACAAGAAGATAAAAGTTTGCAAAAAGCTAGGCGAGAGATTTGCAGAAACTGATTGTCATTTCCTGAGAAGTTTGAAGAAAAGGTAGGTGAATTTTTGCACTTTCATTTCCTATTAAGAAAATCATTACAATTATGTGGTGTTTCTTTTGCATCAACTGTATAAAATCAAAGCCCTAAAAATATCACCTAGGAAGGAATTGTCTAATGAGACTAATTATAGTAAGAGGGTTTTTCATGAAGATGATGTACAAATAATTACTAAGTACCTATATGGCTACTACAATTTCTAGGAAAGCAAACCTAGAGGGGTTTTATAATGAAATGTTCAAGAAGAAAGTTAGATGCTTAGCAATAAGCCACATTTTCAATTTCCCTAAAGACATTATCAGAAATGTCCCAAGATTACAGGATCAGGAAGTCAGGAAAGAAAATTGGTTGGTATAAAAAAAGACATTGGATTTTGTCAGATAGTTTGATCCAAGATATGATCCCCTGAATAGCATAAATCCTATGGGGAAGAAGATAGATACTCTCATGGAGAATTTTAAAGAGATCTATCAAACCCTAAATGAGAAGAAAGAGAAAGTTATAAGTGAAAACCCAGAGAAGGCTCAATCAATATTGAGCAAAACTACATTTTCAAAGGTTTTGCCTCCTGGTAAGTATATGGTGCAAAACAAGATTGGCTACAATGTCATAATTCCAAAATCTAACAGGAGAACACAAGGAAAGAAGGAGGATATCCCTTCTACATCATAATAGATGGAGAAACACAAGGAGGTTGTGGATATTACAGACACACCTCAAGATCAGCCAACTGAGAACATTCTTGATTTCTCACCTCCCACCCAAAAAATTTTTAGAAGAGAGGCCCCAAGATGCAAAAGAGGAATACTCTCCTTCCCACTCACCTTTAATTTTCAAGGATGATCAAGAGATTACAGAGCAAGCACAACAAATGGGCTCTCAAGGTCAAATTTTTATGACTTATGAAGAGATTAATGAAGGAGTGCCAAGGCAACCAAGAGAGCCTGAGCTAGGCTTAATAGTAGAATAGATGATAGGTACAGAGCTATACCCTATAGTCAAGAAAGCATGTGATGAGTTTCTAGCTGATGATGACTTTGTGAAGGCTAGGACTTTTATGCAATTTCTTTGGAAGTTGAATATGAATCAATTTGAAGAAACCTATGAAGATAGGCATAAGGAGAATCCAGAAAAGGTTCTCAAAGTCATAGAAGTTGAATTTAGGAAGGAGAAGATAGAAAATTTTGAAAAAACTACTCCAGAACAAGGGAGAGAGCTAGTAAGAAATGCAAGAGTACTTATCCTCCCAGAATGGGATATAGCAGATGCAGTGGTCCTTGATGTAGTTAGGAAACAAACTAATCCTATGCACAAGACCAAGGAAGAGGTAGAATAGGCCATTAAGGGAGTTGCTTTTAGTAATGATCATAAGGGCCTTGGTCATGTGGTCTTTGAAAAGGGAAGAAAATAATAAAGGAAAATAGATTACTAGAAGTGATCTCATTGGTGGCCTTATAGTAAAAAGGGTTATCGACACTTCCATGATTAAAGCATTAGATATGGTGGTAGCCACAACTCAGCTTGCAGAGAAGGTAGTAGAGAAGGAAGATAGGGAAAAAGAAGAGCTCACAATAAGGTTTGAAACAATTGTAAAGGCTTATGGGAATTTGAAATAGGGAATGTTTGAAAAGGACAAATTGATTGCAGACTTGAAGAAAAGGTTGGGAGAAGAATGTACAATTCAAGCTTCAGGATAGTTGCAAATTTCCTCTTCCCCTGCTGGGCCTTCTTCTTCAAGTCCTATTGTTGAATATCCCTTATCCCCTTTTCCTCCTTCCATGAGCAATGAAGAAATAGAACATAGAGAAAAGAAGAGGTATGAGAAAAGAATAAAAGATACTATTTTACACTTTGCTACTAATATAAAGCCAAAGGAAATTTATAAGAGTGCTAAGTAATTGGATAACATTTTGGTCTCTTTTAAGAAAGAGGCAGCCACTGTAGGCAAAATTTTGGATAATTGGGTTCCTAGGGAGAATATGTTGAAATCATTCTTTGATTCAATTAAAGATCAAGGTATTGTAAATGTTCAATTGACAAATACTTATAAAATTGTTAAAAGCCTTTTTGATTTTGAAGTAAATAGGGAGGGGTTGAAGAGGAAGGCAAAACTCTTAAGAGTTAGATATTTAAAGGAAAATTTCCAAATATTCCCCCATCTTGTCAAAGCAGATGCAACCGTAGAGGACAAGAAGCAGTGGTTGGAAAAAATTAATAATGGGGCGTTGGCAAAAATTGATATTGTTTTAGGTACAAAGGATAATACCCCTTTTATACAAGTAATTGAGATGCTACAAGACACCAGAATACACTTCACTAAAGTAATGACTGAGGTTCACCAAGTGGTTTCTGGTTGGGACAAAATCCTACCAAAAAGGGATGAGATTATGGCTTTTAATTGGCCAAGTGAGGATACTTTTACATCTTGGGAGGCAACATATCTTGTAGAGTGAGAAAGAAGAGGAGACATCTGTAGAGGAAGCAACAAGTGGTGATGCCCCAAGCTCCTAAAAGTTTATTTCAAATAGTGCTAGAAACATCAAACAGTTGAAGAATGCATGGATGCTACACCTGGTAGAAGTTGAACTGACCTTGGGACTTGTTGCAAATTTTGGCGCTCATCTCTGCAAATATTTTATAAAGTTGTAACAAGAAAGTGTTATATTTTCCTTTTTTGTCTTATATGAAAAACTCTTTTTATCTTTTGTAAGAAAGATCCGAAGCTTGTATAAAATCCATGTTTCTATAAAAGGATTACCATGATCATTGTAAAAGGACCGCAACTTGAGCATATTTTCTAACAAGTTTTCAGTCTAGGATATGGTAGACTGTATTAGGCATATTTTTGTAACAAAGCAATATTGATGGTTCAAGTTAAACCTAGATAGTTTTGCAATTTAAAGAATTTTGTATACATGATATTAATATAGCATTTGAATAAAATCCAAAGTTCAAATCTCTCCTGTGTGTATCTCTCTTTGAGTTATGAATCATTGAAATTCATTACATAGATATTCTTTGTGTGTATGTTTATGTTCTTCAGCTCTGATTTGGGATAAGATTAAATAAGCTTTAGACATGGCATAAATTATTTTAAGTGTTACATAAGGATATGAGTAAGTAGTATGAATATAAGATTCCTTTGATAAAATCCACCACAGGGTGATAGCATTTTCAAAGGGCAGGGCTATTAAAGTTCAATATATTTGTTTATGTATAACAATCTTGCAATGAAGGTGTTGCCCAATGGATAAGGCATTGGCTAGCAGTGGAGCTGTCTCTATAGAGATTAGTGTTTTAAAGGTTCTATGTGTATTTCTAATATTTGATATAAATCTTTTGAAATTATGTATGTACAGTGACTTGCAAAGCATTATTCCACCTAATGATAATGGAGAATCAATGAATGAATGGTCATCATTTAGTATTTTCTTATCATTTATCTAATTTTATTGAATCCAGTCTGTTATTGTTGAAGTAAGGCTATTTTATTACTAGATTAGGAGTACCCTCCTTGGTTTTGCTGAGCCAGAAGTGTAGAGGGTAGTCTTGTCCCTACAGTTGGTCTAATCATCTTAGAAGTTCATATTTGGATCTAACCCATCCTAAAACCCTATAGATGTATTGGTTTCTTTGAAAGCATAAAGTCTAGTTTGAGGAACCAACACTACCAAACTTCTTACTTGCATGTGTACACTGAAATGATCTATTTCCTTCTTCTCCACAATTGTAACAAGCTCCTTGGAAACCACCTCTATTATAACCACCTCGGTAGTTATTGATTCTTCCTCTAGATGAACTTTCACCTTTCCACTCGATCTTTCCTTTATCTAGAATATCTTTTCTAGTTCAGATCTATTGTCTTCACCATAAGATCTACCTCTTCCTCTAGGGAATCTACCACCTCTACCTCTATGTCTTTGCTCATGTATTTTTTTCAACTTCTCCTCAGCTTTCAATGCAAATTGATAAGCTTCTTCAATGTTTTCCAACTTAACCAAACTGATTTTTCTTGGATGGAAAATCTCAATCCATTTAGGTACCTAGCAATTCTTTCCACATCATCTTCATTGTGTCCAAATCTGATATCTAATCTATAGAATTCCTTAGTATAATTTTTTACCGAGCTATCTTTCTTTGTCAAACTTTGCATTATCCTAACTAGGTTAATCTGATAATCACAAGGTAAAAACTTTCTTTTCAACTTATTTACCATCTTATTCCATACCTTAATTTTATCTTTGCCTTTCCTCTTTCTGTCCAACTACAGATGTTCCCACCATAAGGATGCATGACTCTTCAACTTTGTGCTTGAAATTTTCACCTTCTTTTCCTCAGGGACATTTTCATATTCAAATTACTTTTCCATCTTGGTGATCTAGTCCACCAATTCATCTGAATCCAATTTTCCACTATACTGAGGAGGATTAAAGTGTGGTGTAGATTTCAGATTTTTCAAAGCCTTCAAAAATCTTTCCTCACCTTGATCCATCATCGGTGCAGGTTCTATATCACCTTGTTCTTCCTCAATTTCATTATCACTATCTTCAAGATTTCTTCCTCTTTGTTGGGCTATTTCAATAGCTTCTAATCTAGTAGCAAGTTTCTCAACATGTTTTCCAATCTTGGATCTGCATCTTGCCTCCCACGAACCATCTTGAAACCCTTTCCAATTGCAAGATAGATCACAATCTGCTACCTCACAAAAAATTAACTAGGGTTTGATAAGAAGGAAACCTCAAACCTAGATTTGAAAACCTAGATCCAGATCTCACCTCAGCTCTGATACCACCTGATGCAAGGGAGGATGGGGAAAGGGGCCAAAGGCACACCCTAACTAGATCCACCTTGCAGAGATCACATGTAGAAGCCACAACACACAAGTGAGAGAGAGAATGTAGATCTACTTCTTATTATTTATTCAAATTGATTCATACATGTCAGGTTGTAAGGCCTTCCTAGTTTGGGCTAGATATTACAATTCAAGTACAGAAGTCCTCCAACATTCGAGGATCTAAAACTATCTTCAATCTTCTATCTTCTACTACTGATGTCCTAATTGATGTCCTAAAACTACAAATAAGTATTACAATATATACAAGAGGCTACCAAACAAGTCGGCCTTCAGATCCACCATCAACAAAAGGAACAACTAGATCTAGGTCCACACACTTCCCAATGATATATTCCAACATTAAATCCATGACCATAATTAGTTGTACAAGTTGGCCTCAACAAGAAACTAAAACAAACAACTCAGTAAGCAATGATAATTGAGCGCCAAAGAGATAACTGACCAACTCGGTTAACAAAGGAAACTGAGCAACTACCAAGCCAACTCGGTCAAAGTAGAAACCGAGCAACACAGGAAAACTCAAACATATTTTTGGTGACACAGGATTGCCAAGGACCTGAGATGCTCCTACATCATAGAGCCTAGGTCCTCTTGATGATAAGCTTAACCACTTTAGGTAAAGATCCAATTGACAAGATGTCTAGAAAGGAGGCTCCCAAGTTCACAAAGGATAACTACCTAGTATGGTCAGATAGGATGGAGTTATACATAAGAGGAATGGGTGATCAATATTAGAGACATGGAAACTTGGTACGCTATGCCTTAGGGAACCCTAACTGTAGATCAATTGAAGGAGAAGCAAGAGAATGTTGGCATTGTGTTGAGTTGGAAAGGTTATAGTAATTGGAAGAAATTGGTTTGGTTGTCATTGATGAAAAATAAGTCAGTTTAGTCATACATCATAATTAGTGAAGTACATGATGCAATCAATGTGAAGGACAAGTAATCAATTATGCAGGAAAATGGTTAAGTCCATTAGATCGATAGACAAAGAAGTCAACACTATGGTAGTGGTTGTGATAGTCAAAGAATTATGAGGTGAGGTCACATATACATTATCAAAATGGTCAGAGTAAAGGGTGGTTCCAACCACAACCCATTTTGTTCACTAGTGATAGACATCTTGGTGACAGTCATTCAGATAGGTAAGAACACTTATTTTTGTTGAGCATAAGTTGAAAGATATTAGATCGGTAAGCGGCATAGTGATTGTGATGATACTTAGTGTTATGATAACGTGTAACAATGGAAATAGAATTGATGAGGAGTTAATTATGGATTTGAGGATATTATTTTTGGAAGATCTAAGGTATTTCAAGAAAAATTCAAAATGTGTTTGATTATTTTCGAGAAATATAATGCATATCTTATTGTACATTGATGCAGTCATAGGAAATTGTGTTTTACATTGAGATTATCACTATAGAGGGAAAATATTTCATTCTCATGAATTTAGTGCTAGAAATGTTTATAAGTGGTACCACTCATATTGAATTTGTTTTGTTGTTATTGTTGTGATATTTTGTGAAGGATGTTATGGGTGATTGTAAAATCAATTAGGGTTGTGATCAGAGATATGATAGAGTCCCATTGGTGAGCAGTTACAGAGAGAAATTGTCATGCCCAAATTTTGTTAGGCAAAAACACAACTAATTATATATATATATATATATATGTGTGTGTGTGTGTGTGTGTGTGTGTGTGTGTGTGTGTGTGTTAAAAGTGTATAGCTTACTAAGAATTCTTCTAAACACATTTTACAATAGTAGTACAAGCACTAGTAAGGACAGATTACCACAAGAAACACAAATAATTAAAGAACATTACTCTTCCTACAAGTTACAGCTAAAATCAAAGAGATACATCAATAAGCATTTCCTTTTTTTTTTATTACAACCTGGAAGCATGTCACTTCTTACACACACTACAAATGTTTACAAGGAGACTCTATCTTATAAGATCTTACAAGAAGGAATAGATGAGTCAAAGACTTATATTACATTTTTTTACAAGGTACACTTTACACCCAATACCACATTGAGGGAATGCACAAACACTACATTCATTCATAGCCCTGGCCTGGTCCAGCCAAGATATCTTGAAAAACTTGCAAGAAAACAAAATTGACTAGCAAAAACATGGTACTCTCCTCCCTACCATATTGCATCATGAGACCTCATAGGTCCTAGCCAACCCCCGAGCAAGGGGAGCCAAGCTAACTAGGGAACATGCATGCAGCCCTCAAATATTGCATATACAACATAGAAACTTCATGAAACAACAACATATATGAGACACTACTATAACCATTAACATGAAACCCCCTATGGGAAAAATAGGGATATAAAGTCATTCTTGCCTTCACAGAAGGCTTTGCATCATAAATTTTACTTTCATGGCCATTTACAAACCAGATCTACTAAGACCCACCCAACAAGAATGAAAATAATAACTCCCATTAAAAACAACCATAGAAAGGAAACACAACAAGAAAAACCTCCATTAACACTACATTACTAAGCTCACACATACAATACAAAGGAATAGCAAGAGTTTTGCATACAAGAAAATAGCTACAAGAGAGCTCTTTCTCTCATCATAAAAAACAAAATAAAAGAGTGAGAATGAAATTTCACCAACCTAAAGTCCAATGCTAAATGGAAGATAGTTGCAGAAGAGCTATCCACTTTCCAAGGCTTTCTCCAAATTAACAATTCTCTAAAACTAGAGAGTGGGTGTCGACCCAACCCTCTCCCCAAAGTTTCTACTAAAAGAGTCTCCCCCCACCAAACCCCAACTAACCTTCATTAATAGGTAAGGCTCAAGGAGAAATTTCCTCCATCCTTGTCTCCCCTCATAAATGATATGAAGACCAAGAATGGGGAAAGAGGAATGGGCTTGTCCTCCTATTGGATGGTCTTCCCAAGGTGAGTCCCCCAAGAGTGGATTTTCGTCCATCTTGGAAAACCCACTTTTGGGAGGTCTCCCAAGTCAAAAGTAAGGTGTCCTATAGTCAAAAATACCCCTTACCCAAAGGTCTATCAAGGGGACTTGTCATTTTTGTGCTAAACACTACCCAATGTGTCCACATGAGTCTTCAAAACACCCTTCAAAGCTACCCTATAGATTTGGCATGGATGTGACTCTTCCTTGGCTCTCTAATCAAGTGGCTCTTCTTGGGAAGGACAACTAGGTGACCCTTCAATCTCCCCATGAGACATGCCAAAACCTTACACTAGCACATGTAAGAACATTTCACAACACACTTGACATGTCACATATAAATTCACAAGATATAAAAAGAAGAAATAAATTAAAGTACACTCACACACACATTCACTTCATGAAATAAAAAACATCCAAAATGATCTCTTGTCTCCCTCTAGACATGACCTTGGTGTCATGGGAGACACAAAACATGTTAGCTTGACTCCCCCTAAATTCCATGGTTTTATCCCTGCACACTAGAGATAATATCAGTAATTCCAAGAATATGTCATGTATATAATCCAATTAAAGCATCATATAAACCCATTTGTACATATACAACAATTAAATCTACATACCACATCACCTCATTCACATATATAAATCTACATTTCTCCAAATCCAAAATTGATCAAACAATATATATATATATATAGTAATTGAAAATACCTCCTAACCAAGTTTCATAACTCAATTCCACATAGTCCATATTCCTTTATACTCTCTAACTCTAAATCATATCATAATTTTTATTTATTTAAATTACCTCAATTTATCTGCATCAAGTTGCACATATCAATATAAGATCCAAGATCTTAGTTCTATATCCTTTCATTTAGCTCATAACTATAAGCAAGTAAAACATAACCCAAATAAGATGTAGTACCAATGCACCAGGGCCTTCCATCAAATCAGGTCAGAATGTATCATCTTGTAATAACATTATCTCAATTTAACACATGGTACTCAATCATCATGAATCATCTATGTAAATGCATCACCCTATCTCGAGTTAAGCCATCATAACATATAATATTTCCAAATAACTTAAGGATTCTATTAGGTTTACTACTCTCTTGTTTAATTACCATAGATTGTCTTTTCTCTAAAATGTCTCAACACCATGCATGTTAAATTGACACATTCTATTATTCATTAGGGGAATATTCCAATCCTCATAAGCTTCCTAATTATAATTCAGATAAAATTTCCAAGCATCCTAGAGCAACATTAATACTATCATGTAAGCACAGGTATACATCTTCATGTTCTAATACCACAATAGTTAGCCAAAGTAATATTACTTCAAAACTATATCTTAAATTAACATATTTCATGAATCCATTGAAAATGAAATCTATTTTAATTCCGCTGGTGATCTATAGTCAAGGTACCTAAGAATTCCATATGAAAACTAAGAGGAGTTTTGCAAGAATTAACATTATTGCTTACTTGAGTGTTTTTTTTTTTTTACCAAGATGAGAAATGGAGGGGTACTACAGAAATAAATAGATTGGATCTATCAAGTAGTTAGTGGTACATCCAAATCACTCAACTTGTTGTTCCCTAGAAGTTACAACAAGAAAATCCCTTAGCCGAGTGAACTTTAACAGGTTCCTATTGTAAATCCCTTAACCGGGTGATCTCTTAATAGAGTTTTGAAATCCTCTAGCAAGATAGATCTTAGCAGATCTGATTGTACTTTTAACAAGTTAATAATCACTCATAACAAGTTCAACCCTCAGAAAAGGATAATTGTAAGATCCTAATAGGGAAAACCCATTTACCACAGCAGTGGGCTTGTGGGTGTCATCCCCACCGTAGTTTTTCCCTCTAACCAAGGGTTTCCAAAAAAAATCATTGTGTCATGTGTGATGATTTTTTGGATGTGTAGTATTTCTATATTTTATTTGTTTACTTTAGTTATATGATTTACTATTTGGAAGGTATTAGTAAAGTTAGTCAGATCAGAGGTTGAATTAGTTTTAAATTTGTTTGTGCTAATTCACCCCCCTCTCAGTGCCTAAGAACTCTGACAATTGGTATCATAGCACTAGTTTTGTTGTTGGTAAGTCTAATATATTGAGGGAAATATCTATAACTATGGAGAGTTACATGCATAGTAATTTTTAGTGGCTAACATTCGCCAATTGGCTAATTTTGGAAATTTGAGAATCCAAATTTGGCTAATAATTCAAGATTTAAGGTAACCTAAATAGCCACATTTTTACAAAATTTTGATTTAGAAATATTTAAATCGCAAGATAATTTATTTTATTAAAAACTTGAACTCAAAAATTTGCCACAATATTTGATACATGATTAGATTTGATTCGCCAAAATTTTATAAGTTATTGTAGAAATTTAAATTAATTCTCCAATAATATATCATGATTATTAGTTACTATAGGGATCTATCACCAACTTTTAGTTGCCATTACTGATTTAAAGTATAATCTAGTGACCCTCATTATATTCTATAAGGTAAAAATGTTACTATTTAGTTTATAATGCTTATGAGAGCTAAAATTTCTTTCAAATTGTTGATCTTAATATAAATCAATGGTCTTGAAGAAATTTTGGGCCCCATTAGTATTTAAAAATATCAATACATTTGTCTCACACAATATAATGAGGTTATTAGATTATATTTTAAATAAATGGTAGCAAGTAATTATTACGGAGTCTATTCCTTAAACCCATCAAAGATTTCCACATTAAGCCTAATAATTTTCTATAAGAATTCTATTTTTTTAAATAGAAGTATTCACCATGGTGATTAATTAATTTATTTTTTATTTTTTGAGATTCGCCAATATTTTCTACAAAAAAATTGTTATTAAAAAATAATCGCCAATAAGAATACTTTTTTAAAAAAAAAATTGAGAGATTCGCCAATAGAAATTAATTATTTTTTTCAAGAAAATGAAAGATTCGCCAAGATTTTATATCTTTTTTAAGAGGGGGGTTTCTTAAAGATTACTCTGGTTACATGCATGAAATGGACCTTAAGAATACACACAAAATGATCCATGAGCTGAAAGAAAAACTAAAGAAATCATTGGCAATAAGGAGAAAACTTATTGAATAGGTGAATGAGAGCCAAGACTATATTGAAAAACTATCTGAAGGTAGCATTTCTAAAGATTCTAAAGAAGCAATTTTAGATCTAATGGAAAAGAATAAATGACTTAAAGAAGAAGTGACAAATTTGAAAAGTGAACTTAAAAATCAATCTTTCAGGATGTGTAAAGATCTAGAAGGAAAGAGAACAGTTGAAAGTGAAAGAAAGATTGTTGAAGATTCCCTAAAAGCTAAAGATGAAGAACTTTAATAAAATGAGGCAAGAATTTACCTTATAAAAAAGTCAGATGCATGATGTTGCTAAACAAAATCTACAAGTGATAAGTGATAATGAAAGACTTGGAGATGATAATGAAAATTTGAAGAATGAGGTGCAAACTACGAAAGAAACCAATGAGAAACTAATAAAGTAAAATGAAAGCTCAAAAAAGCTTGTTGAACAATTGAATAACCAAAGGAGAATTAGTGGTAAAATTGATATTAGCTACATCGGTCAAGGAACATTTGAAGTTGGACAGTCATCCAAATCTAAACCTAAGAAGACACAGGACTTGAAGGAAGATCCAAGAAATGCAGGTAAGAAATCTAATAGACCTACTTGCAATAATTGTGGAAATCCAAGTCATACTACAAATGTATGTAGGAGAAAACCTATGTGCAAACCCTACTTATTTCATGGTCATTGATATAATTTCCATAAGTATGGTCATACTATATATGATTGTACATCTTGATTCAGTAGTAGATCTAGCAATAAATCTTATGATGGTAGGACTAAAGCTTATGTTCCTAGGTCTTTGGTCAAACTGGTAATCCCTGATGGAGGAGAAAGACAATTTGATATAACATGTCATGTATGTGGAAATTATGGTCATCTAGTGATGATTTGAAGAATGAGAACACAAAGAGGTAATGTTGGACCTTGGAGGTTAACCAGTATGGAATGCTTTGTCTTCCATAAGGTCAGTCATCTTGCAAAGGACTATCAATTTTGAAATTGGTCATCCTACCGGTCAAAGAATAGAAAAGGAAAAAGGATTAATTAATGTTGAGGTAGTTGATCAAGAAATGAGGAAGATTTGGAGGAAAGGAGACAAGAAGAAAAGGATGAAAAAGAGTTTGATGATGATAAGAAGGGTAAAGAACCAGTAATTGAGGATATTGATGACTCACCTTCTCATTAAGAGATCATAGGTGATGTTCTAGCTGATATTCCTACTCATGTTCAAGGCATTGAGGAGAAGATGCTAAGCTAACACAAACTGGTGGAGCAGAAGAACAAGAACAATTGATGAAGAAAACTGAAAGAGATAAAATAAGATCATAGAAGAAGAAAATAAGATTATTGAGACAATACAAGATATATCCCAACTGATTTGGTTCCTAAGGTTGAGTATGATGAAGAATATTCTATGATAGATTACATGGACATATTGATAAAATCCATTTTGGATCAAGGACAAGATTTGCAGTCTATAGTAGTAAAATGTAGCAATAAAAATGGCATAGGAGAAACTAGGGAAGAAGATGACAGGAAAACTAATGGATAAGATTGTTGAAGATAAAGGAAAATTAATAGGCTTAGTAAAAGATGTTAAGACTTCATTGGCCAAAGTAGGTCATATATTCACTAGAATTTTTTATCACTCATAGTTTGTGAAAAAATTGGAGAAAAAGAGAGTTAAATTACAAAAGGTGTTAGAGAGCCTAACTAGTAAGCTTGATCCCATTTCAAGCTCAGTTACTAATTTTAGTAGTCAAGTGAAGGAGTTTGTGAAAGATTTAGAAAAAAAGAGAGTTAAATTACAAAAGGAGTTAGAGAGCCTTAATGGTAAGCTTGATCTCATTTCAAGTTTAGTTACTGATTTTAGTAGTCAAGTGAAGGAGTTAACTCAAAAGATGAATAAAATCTAGCAGGAACAAGACAACATAATGGTTTTTATACTAGAGATATGATGCAGGAGCATCTTGGGTCCTTGGCAATCCTGTGTCACCAAAAACATGTTTGTGTTTTCCTGTGTTGCTCGGTTCCTATTTTGACTGAGTTGTCTTGGTAGTTTCTCAATTTCCTTTGTTAACTGAGTTGGTCAGGTATTTTCCTAGTGCTCAGTGATGCCTATCTGGCACTCGGTTATCCTTTCTTACCGAGTTATTTGTTTTAGTTTCCTATTGAGGCTAACTCTTTCCATTAATTATGGTCATGGATTTAATGCTAGTATCTATCATTGGGAAGCATGTGGACCTATATCTGGTCGATCCTTTTGCTGATGGTGGATCTGAAGGCTGACTTGTTCAGTAGCCTCTTGTATATAATGTGATATTTTGTTGTAGTTTAGGGAGTCAGTGGAGTTAGAAGATTAGAGATTATTTGTAGATCCTCACATGTTGGAGGACTTCTATACTTGTGGAAGGCCTTACAGCCTGGCATGTAGGAGTCAATTGAAATAAATCTATGAAATTTATATGCATTCTCTCTCTCACTTGTGTGTTTTTTACTTCCACATGTGATCTCTACAAGGTGGATTTGGTTAGGGTGTGCTCTTGTCCCCTCTCCCCATCCTCCCTTGCATTAGGTGGTATTAGAGCGAGGTGAGATCTGGATCTATGTTTGCAAATCTAGGTTTGAGGGTTCCTTCTTGTCAAATCCTAGTTGATTTTTTGTGGGGTAGCAGATTGTGATCTAACCTAAAATTGTAGAGGGTTTCAAGATGATTTGTGGGAGGTGAGACGCGGATCTAGGATTGGCAGACATCTTGAGACAACTTTTTGCTAAATTAGAAGTTGTTGAAACAACCTAGAGAAGAGGAAGACATCTTGAAGATGTTAGTGATGATGAAATTGAGGAAGAACAAGGTGATGTAGAACTTGCACCGGAGATGGATCGAGGTGAGGAAATATTGTTGAAGGATTTGACAAATATGAAGTCTACACCACATTTTAATCCTCCTGAGTATAGTGGAAAATTGGATTCAGATGAATTGGTGGACTGGATCACCGAGATGGAAAAGTACTTTGAATATGAAAATGTACCTAAGGAAAAGAAGATGAAAATTGCAAGCACAAAGTTGAAAAGTCATGCATCCTTGTGGTGGGAACATCTATAGTTGGACAGAAAGAGGAAAGGCAAAGAAAAAATCAAGGTATGGAATAAAATGGTGAATAAATTGAAAGGAAAGTTCTTACCTTGTGATTATCAAATTAACCTAGTTAGGCGAATGCAAAGTTTAAGGTAGAAAGATAACTTGGTAAAAGAATATACTGAGGAATTATGTAGATTAGATATCAGATCTAGACATGATGAAGATGATGTGGAAAGAATTACTAGGTACCTAAATGGTTTAAGATTTTCCATCCAAGAATAAATTAATTTGGTTAAATTAGAGAACATTGAAGAGGCTTATCAATTTGTATTAAAAGTTGAGGAGAAATTGAACAAGAAACATGAGCAGAGACAAAGAGGTAGAGGTGGTAGATTCCCTAGAGGAAGAGGTAGATCTTCTGGTGAAAACAATAGATATGAACCTAAAAAGACAAATCTGGATAAAGGAAAGACCAAGTGGAAAGGTGAAAGTCCATCTAGAGGCATAGACAGTAACTACCAAGGTGGATATAACAAAGGTGGTTTCTGAGGAACTTGTTACAATTGTGGAGAAGGACATAGATCATTTGAGTGTACACATGCAAGTAAGAAGGTTGGTAGCAGTAGAAATGCTTTGGTGCAAGAAGAGTCACCGAATGAACCTGAGAAGGAAAATAACTTAATGGTAAGGAGAGCACTTTGGAGTGAAAGTAATAAGGAAGATCTGGTAAGGAAAATTTTGTTCAAGGCCAGATGTAGAGTTTCTAATGAATTTTGGAAGGTAATCATTGACAGTGGTAGCTCAGAGAATCTGGCATCTAAGGAAATGGTTACAAAGTTGTAGTTGAAAAGGTTGGAACATCTAAAGCCCTATCAGATTTCATGGATCAAAGATGAGCATACATTGTTGGTAAATGAATAATTTTATGTGAATTTGAAAATTGGAAAGTACTATGATAAGGTGCTATGTGATATCATGCTTATAGATTGTTGTCATATTTTGTTGGGTAGACCTTGGAAATATGATAGACATGCTATATATGGTGGGAGATTGCATAAATACACTACTTGGGCTGATGGAAGAAGACAAATCTTGTTACCTTTGATTGAAGAACCTATTAGTAATATTTGTACATCTGTGAAAGTTTTCTTGATGGAAGGAAGAAAGTTTGTTAAGGATTTGAAGAAGAATGATGTATGTTTTGATGTGATTTCTAACAAACCAAGTAAGAAAATAGAGGATAGTATCCTTAAGGATATTGATAAGTTACTCACTGAGTATAGCGAAATTATTTTTGATAATGTACCTGATGGTTTTCCATTGAAGAGAAGCATTGATCATTGCATGGATTTAATTCTTATAGCTAGTTTACCAAATAAGGCACCACATTAGTTGACACTTGCCAAGAATCGAGAATTAAACAGATAGATTCAATAATTGTTACAGAAAGGTTTGATCTAGGAAAGTTTGAGTCCTTGTGTAGTACCTGTTGTATTGGCACCTAAGAAGAATGGATAATGGAGAATATTTATTGATTCTAGATAAATTAACAAGATAACATTGAAATATAGGTTTCCTATACTGAGAATGGATGACATAATAGACAGTTTGACTGGAGAAAAGTATTTTACCAAAATTGATTTGAAAAGTGGGTATCATCAGATGAGAATTAGAGAAGGTGATGAATGGAAGACTACTTTCAAGACAAAACAAGGTTTGTATGAGTGGTTGGTTATGACTTTTGGTTTAACTAATGCACCGAGTAATTTTATGAGGTTGATGAATGAAGTTTTGAAGAAATTCATAGGTAAATTTGTGATTGTATACCTTGGTGATATTCTGATATTTAGTAAGACCAAAGAAGAACATTTGTTGCATGTTAAACAAGTATTGCAGAGATTGAAAGAAGAAAAGTTGCTGATAAATCTGAAAAAGTGTTCATTCATGAAAGAGGAGATTGTGTATTTGGGATTTGTGATTTCAGCTGATGGTTTGAAGATGGATCCTGAAAAGGTTGAAGCTATTTTGAATTGGCCTACACCTGAGAATGCTAGTGAGGTAAGATCATTTCATGGTTTGGCAAGTTTTTACCGAAAGTTCATTAGGAATTTTAGTTCAATTTGTAATGCTATGACTGAGACTATGAGAGGAGATAAAAGAGAATTCAAGTGGACACATGGAGTTGATAAAAATTTTCAGACTCTGAAGCAGAAAGTTGCTTAATTGCCTATTTTGGAATTGCCTAATTTCAATTAGGTATTTCAAGTGGAATGTGATGCAAGTGGAAGTGCAATAGGAGCTATGTTGAGTCAAGAAGGTAAACCTATTTATTTCTTTAGTGAAAAGTTGAATGATGCAAAAAGGAAATATTCTATGTATGATCAAGAATTTTATGCTATTGTTCAAGCATTGAAGAAATGGAGACATTATTTGATACTGAGTGAACTTATATTGTATACTGATCATAAGGCTTTACAATATTTGGGTAGTCAGAATAAGTTGAATTAGAGACATATGAAATGGGTTGAGTATTTGTAGAGTTATACATTTGTGATAAAGCATAAGAGTGGAGTCACTAACTGAGTTGCAGATGCATCGAGTAGAAGAAGATCTTTCATGACCAAGATGAAAATTAAAGTTCTTGGATTTGATGACATGAGATATTCTTATGAATTTGATCCTAATTTTTCTGAGCCATGGAGAAAGTGCAGAGCACCTATTCAAGATCAACCAAGTAGTAAATGGGAAGAATATTTCATTCAAGAAGGTATGTTGTTTAAAGGTATTTAGTTGTGTATACCGAGAGGACCAATGAGAACTAATTTGATAAAGGAGAAACATAGTAGTGGTTTGGCTAGACATTTTGGTGTTGATAAAACATTGAATTTTCTTAAGGAGAAATAATTTTGGCCATAGTTGTATAAAGATGTTCAGAAATTTGTGAAAAGTTGTGGAATTTGTCAAGTTGCAAAAGGAGTAAGAGGGAATTTGTCAATATGGATTTTTTTCTTGGCTTACCGAAGATAGTAAGAGGGAATGATTCTATATTTATTATTGTGGATAGATTTTCTAAAATGGCACATTTTATACCTTGTAGAAAGACATCAAATCTTGTACATATAGAAGATCTTTTCTTTAAGGAAATTGTCAGATTGCATGGATTACCGAGGAGTATTATCTCTAACCAAGATAGTAAATTTGTTGGATACTTTTGGAAGACCCTTTGGAGAAATTTTAGCATCGAGTTGAAATATAGTTCTACATTTCACCCATAGACCGATGGACAGACAAAAGTTGTGAATAGAAGTTTGGGAAATCTTTTGAGATGTTTAGTTGGAGACACACTAAGTAATTGGGATTTTGTGTTGGCACAAGAAGAGTTTGCATACAATAATTCAATGAATAAGACTACTATAAAAACACCTTTTGAGATTTTAAATGGCGTACAACTGAGAGGTATATCAGATTTGAGGAATATTGTTGATGAGAGAAAGAGAAGTATTGAAGGAGTAAATTTTGCTAAGTACATGAAGACATTGCATGAAGATGTGAAACATAAGTTGGAGAAAAGTAATTAGAAATACAAAGACAGAGCTGATAGATCAAGAAGACATAAGACTTTTGCAGTCGGTAATGAAGTAATGATTCATTTGAAGAAAGGAAGATTTCCTATTGGAACATATGGGAAGCTGAAAATGAAGAAGTTTGGACCTTGCAAGATTTTGAAGAAATTTGCCAGTGGAAATGCTTATGAGATTGAGTTACT
The DNA here is from genome assembly GCA_027943335.1 of Chamaecyparis obtusa. Lineage (NCBI taxonomy): Eukaryota > Viridiplantae > Streptophyta > Pinopsida > Cupressales > Cupressaceae > Chamaecyparis > Chamaecyparis obtusa. The sequence continues at coordinate 570,532 of BSBK01003765.1, read as the reverse complement.
TGATGACATGGATATATCACCTATATTCAACATTGTTGATTTGTATGAGTACCATGAGTCGGGTGAAGAAATGACAGTACCGAATGATTATCCTAAGAAAACAATAGATGAAGTTGAGTAGATTTTGGAGCAAATAATTGGTAGAAGTACAAGAGGAAAATAGTATATGGAATATCTAGTAAAGTGGAAGTGTTGTGGTCCCACAACCATGCTCCCCTTTCTTGGCCCTTATGGCCTTAGGGGCCCCCCTTTGTCTTTTTTCTTTTGCTTTTTGCTGGCCTCATTTTTGTCTTTGGTGTAGTTGGTCCTTAGTTCTTTTTTAGTTTGTCAGCCTTTTTGGCCTTGTCAGCCTCTAGTCCTTTTGAAGGTCTGAAAGGTGTGAAAGGCCCAGTGGAGCGACAACTATTTTCAACGATCTTTGACCTTTCAGCCTTGTCGACTTTTCACAATTTCAGTGGTCTACAAAGTGTGAAAGATACGAAGGAGTGATTTCAGATTAGGCATCCTTTTCAACTTTTCGATGGGCATCGATCCTGAAAGACTGACTCTCACAAGAGTTGGCCTTTTGGTGTTTTCAGCCTATAAGACATCTGAGACATCTAAATGCCAAAAGGCCACCGCGCAGGGTGATGACATCACCAGTCTCACGGTGGCCTATAAAAAGAGTGGAGGTCATTTTAAACCCTCACTTTGCGCATTCATTCCTCCATCATTTGCTCACTCTGATTTTCACCGCCAGTTGCTTTCACTTCATTTCACTCCCTTTTCCTCACTGGTCTTCATCAGGATCTTCATCATTTGGGTAGGGGGTCTTCTCCTCCTGGTTGTCTCTTTTTCTTTATGTTTGTTTGCATCCTCTTTTGTTTTAGGTCTAGGGTTTACATTTTTGGTCTTTTCGACTTGAGTCTTAGGTGTAGATTGTCTTCAGGTTGGCCTTTTTAGCCTTAGGGATTGTCAAGGTAGTCACCTCAGATCCCTAGGTGAGTTTGTGGTCAAACTCATCGTGGTCTCATTTTTGAGTCCGCCCAAAACCCTAGTTTCAGACCTTCGGGGTCCGAAACTTGCGGAGCGTTCACCGGATCAAAAAAAGTGCTAAGTTCTCATGTTGTTAGTGTTTTAGTGTTTTTGCACACCAAAATATCACGTACCTCTAAAACACTAAAAGCAGCAACCATCCTTTGTTCTTGATCTTTCGGACTTGTGACTTTTTGACATTTTTGGTAGTTATGACTTATCGGTCTTTCAGAGGTCTGATAACTTTGAGAAGTCTCTTCCCCAACTAGAGCCCTTGTCCTTTTTTCCATCAAGCCCTAGGATCTTTCAGCCTTTTCAGTCCTTTCGGCACTTAGGATGTCTGATAAGTAAGAAAGGCCGAAATGTCTGAAGTTTGCTTTGTAAACATGTTTTCAGTGAGTAATAGTGCTTTCCAGTTTCTTTTTTCTCACTATGTTATTGATTCAGGCCTGGTGCTCTTTTTTAGATATGGCTGAGAAGATACTAGCATCGTCGGCAATGAAATACCAATTTAAAGGGTACCACCCACTGTCTAAAGTGATAGACTTGCATGCTAGGATAACCGATACTAATATCAGGAATGTGAGTTGGAATGAATATCTAAAGAAGTGTGGTCAACCGGTGGGCCATTCAAAGGATTGTGCATCATTGGTTCATTGCTCCCTAGTGAATGTAGTGGCATACCCTATCTCAATCCAGTCAGCAGAATTGATTAACACACTAGCCAACAACTATGTGCCAGATGAGCGCATGGTCAAAAATAGCATGGGGGAAGTGGTCCTAGACCTAAGACCTGACAATATCGAGGATGTTTTCCACCTACCTGAGGGGGTAGATAAGTTCTTCAACTTCAATATAAACAAAGGGATGGAATTCTATAACAAAGATACATAGAGAGCTCACAATATTGTTAATAATGAGTATCTAATGTAGCCCTTACCTAAGAACAGGCTGGATAGAATTGACATGCGGAGGGATTACATGAAAGAGGACATCTAGGCCGCCATAAAAATGATAAGTACAGTGTATGGCTTTCCCAAGTCCCATCATCTGGAGCCTTGGATGATTTTCCTCATCCAAAAAATAAAAGAAAGACAAGCAAGGTTCGATTGGGCCTCTATTCTAAGCGACCAGTTGGATGAACAACTAATTCGGGTAAAGACCGATCCCCACTTTTACATGACATCCTATGTTGTGTACTTACTAGCCACTAGGGTAGTATATCCAGGGTTGACTAGGGTTGGAAACATTGGGGACCAAAGCACATGGCCTTTCACTTTGTATCCTCAATTGGTGCAAAAGGACTTCCTCCCACACAATAGCCTAGAATTTAGGATAGTTAATGATGCCTTCATTTTTGCAATCATCTGTTCCATCAAGGGTGATTTTTCTAAAAGGTTATCAATAGAAGCAGTGGCCAAAGTACAGGCCATTGGGGCATTTTACATTCAATTCATAACTTTCACATACATTCGGGTGGCAGGAAGCACCTTAGCACCCAAGAAGCTCCCAAGGTATCCTCCTGATAGGGTAGTTTTACTGGAGATAGCAAGGAAATTGTCCAATGCTCATGAGCACATCAAGCATAAGAAGAAACACTACTGGAACTTCCCTATTTTAGTCGGTCCTCATTGTGTTTCGGACATGAAAGTTTGCAAGTCATTGGTTGGAGAATGGGATGAATTCCCACTGGTAACCTACAGCTTGGTGAGGCCACATTTTGACCCCATTTGTACCTATAGCCACATAATGGGAAGACACTACATCCATGAGCCACATGTTGAAGATCATTGGGCTAATTGTGTGGATTATTATGAGGTGAGAATCTATAACTATTGCTGAATGAGCTTAGATTTGGTGCAAGGTGCCCTTTCCCTGAAGATTCCATAGAAGGAATTAGATGCAAACTCTGATAAAATCATGGATTCCATATATAACATGGATAAGGTATACACCAGGGCCATTCTGAACATAGAGGTAGATCGGGATGAGAATGAAAAAATGGACTTCAGAGCCTAACATGTGGTCAAGCTGACAAAGTCTTGGGTTGCTCATCCATTTCCTATGCAACCACTTCCTATGAAGCAACTCCCTGAGAAGACATCTCGAGGAAAGAAGAAGGGGGAAAAGATATTGGAACCTTAGTTTAAAGGGGTTGCTCCTCTAAAACTTGAGACTGTATATCACCACAAATGCCCCACCACATATGGTCTGGTCACACACTCCAAACCGATGAAAACCAGGATGACTAGGAGCATTGCTCCACCAGAGGCACCTTCATTGGGTGACCATAGTTCTCCCAGCTTGAAAAAGAGAACTAAGTTCAAAATAGTAGGACCTGAGCTGACTAGAGTAACTAAGGGTCATGTTTACAAAAGGAAGGTGGACTCAACCCCTACACAGATGGATATCCTGGAAGAAGAAGATGAGGATGTGTTGGATGAAATTCCCCTCAATAGGAGGATAAGGTCAGCGGGATTCCTGAAGAGAAGGAGAATAATGGAAAATGATCGTAAGGATGATGGAGGGGCTACTTAGGTAGAGCCAATGAATTTGGATGCCTTAGGTGATGATGAATTCAACATCTTTGATTTTGTAGGTTTGCATGGGTTCAAAGAGGCTGAATAATAGGCTCCTATGCAATTCACTAGCCTTTTTAGTGGCATAGGAGAAGAGTTACCATAGGCACCTCAAGGGCAAAGTGAGGTTGAAATAGCCAAAGACCAAGAGGGAATTGCAAGACCTGAGAAGGAATCATCTGTTAAGATCACCTCAGAGGAGGAAACAAGTACATAAGTACCCTTTGATGCATCTATTCTACCTCTGACCCCATCTCACCCTTCCACACTTCCCACCATTCCACTTCAAGAGCTTCCTACTACCCCGCTTTCCACTCTAGTATAGAATACTCTGCTATCTTAGCAACCTTCTTCTTTCCATGTTCTTTTCCCAACTCCAACTCCACTAGCCCATTCTACCACTCCCTTCACATCTTCTACACCTCCCCCACTCAACATTCCTCCCCAAGTTCATATGGAGTCAATACCCTAGAGCTCACAGGAACCAGAGAAAGAAGTTGTAGTCATCAGTAGAGAAGGGGGAGAAGAAATTCATATTGGATCTAAGGAAGAGGGTGATAAGGGAGAATCATAGATAGAAGAAGAGCTACATACAAAAGAAGATAGGTCTCAAAAAGATACTGAGGAGAAAATAGCTGATGAGCAACAAATGACTAGTGAGGGAGAGCTGGAACAAGGTATTGGGAATGAGCAGGAGATAGAAGAAGAAGAAGTTACAGCGGAGATAAGGATAGACATGTGGGGACTTCTACTACATTGGTTGCTCCCTATGAGCCATTGAATGCATCCTCAAAGCCCACTTGGTTTACCAAAGAAGTGCAACCAAGGGTTAGGGTATATACTGATGAAGAGGTTGATATGACCATGCTAGGGCACACCTTCCACCAAATGGCACTAGTTCCCCAGGAAAGGAGAATGTCCTGTGTAACGCAAGATCAGGCAGGAAGGTGGAAGGCATAGGTGGCTATCCCCACAATGGATATTAGTGTGAAGGAGATCACTCCAGAGGACTATGTGTTAGAAGAAGTGGACTTGGGAGAACCAACCAGAGAAGGTAGCAAAACCTTGGCTACTTTGGGTCTGAAGCATGCTTTGGGTTTCATGAGTAAAGATGAGGAAAGAATAAAAGCATTGGAAGAAAAGAATGAAGTAATGAAGAAATTCATTTTGAAGATGGTGGGTCCAATTGACCCAAATGACCCCAAAGCCTCATTACAGGCAATTTTGGAAAAGAAGGGGGATATAGACACTGACATTCTTTTGTATAGGCTTGTGCAGATTGGAAGCTAGATTTTGAGCAATTTGCTAGCTTATCTCTTAGGAAGATTTTAAGACCCTTTGGAGGCATTTTAGCAGGGATAGTTTCTTTGGTAGAGATCATGAGTGAGGAGAATGGGGTAGAAGAAACCATCCTAAATTGGCAAAAGGTATTAGATGAGTTGACAATGATAAGGAAGTAGCTCTTCTAGGTGCTAATGAAGATTTATGAAGGAGTAGAATTAGATAACTTTGAAGAATGGATCCAAGAGATAATAGTGGCATTGGCCATACTTGAGAAGGTGCTCAAAAGGTTGGATAAGAAAAGGGATGAGGGCATGCTTTTTGTAAATGAGTTACATGAGTTCTTTGAGGGGTTAGATTTAGATCTATTTGATGATGATGATGATAAGACTATGCACCTAGTGAGTGATATTGTCAATCAGTACTTGAATATATTCCGATGGGTAAAGTCAAAGGAGGATCTTCAGCAAATGTTTTATCAAAGGGGGGAGATTCAGAAAATGCTGCCTCGTGAAGAAGAAATAAAGGCTTTTGCTAGGGGATTGAAAGAGTATAGAGACAGATAGAAGGAGATTCTCCAAAGCATTAAGATGTTGGACTTCAATGAGGTGTTGGAGGTCGTGGATAGATTCAAGAAAGCATATCTAGAAGTGCCTTCTAGCTAGTGGACCTCCAGCTTAAGATCTGTCAGCTCCCATGTACAAAAAATGCAGTTTGGTACTTAGTCATTTTTTTAGTGCAAGATTTTCAGCCATTTCAGCCATGGGGAGTTTTCAACCACCTAGAAGTCCGATAACTCCAACAACTTCATAGTAGTAGAGATAAGGTTAGCACTTAGCCAATTTTGGGTGTTGCATTTTCGGACCAAGTGTTAGGTTTTGGGTATTTTTTGGGCACGTCTGAGAGTTGACTCCAATTTTCTCAGAGATCACTTCTCAGTCATATGGGCTTCTTTCTTGGGATCATTTGGGCATGATTGTGGGATCTCTTTCAGTTAGGACTACATAGAGCAACTAAAGCCAATGATCCAGGGGACAAACATGAAGATCACCACACGCATGAACCAGTTCCAGCCTATTTTTGAGATATCTAATGCTTGTTTTGATCAAATCTTTGTAATGCATGAGGTCTAACTCTATGCTAGGATAGTTTAGCTAAGCTTTAAGAGTAGTTTATTTAATGCAAAGCTTTAGTTTAGTTTTACTTTGAATTTTAGTTGTAGCAAAACCCTTGTTGTGAAAATAAGAGAAGAGCTCTATAAATTGTAATAAAATGATGTAATGAAGGTCAACTTCATCAGTAATATAAGATATACAATTGGTGCTTCATTCATGGTGTGATTCTTCTGCTGTCTATGCAAAATTTGTGAATGTGTGATTTGCTCATTCTTTGTTTCAAAGAGCCAATTGGTTGTTTAGTGATTTTAAGTCTGCGATCTTTTAGTTCAGTGTTTGCTGGTATTACATTACTGTGTTGTGATGAATTTATGAGAAGATTATTCTTTGGTGCCTAAAGATTAACTTGTCTCACATGTGCACACATCTGGAGTGGCTTCGTGATCTGATGATTTTTGACTTATCATACATCTGCATTTGTTCAACTTCCGTCGACGATTGCATCCGTTCAGCTAAAGATTGTGACATGATTCAATCTCTGTTGTGTGGGTTTTCTCATCTTCTTGGTTATTTAATTTTCACGGTGGTGTTATGCTAGCATATGTCCAATAGGTTTCTTTTAGCAATTTCATTCAAATCTCTTGTTACCTTACATCTTCTAACCCTCCTTGCAAGTTATTTTAGTAGATCAATTAAATTAGCATTGCTTTCGTTCTTAAATCTGAAAATCGTATCAAAAAAGAGATAGCTTGGTTTCCTAAAGTTTGTTTTACATTTTCCCTTGAGAAGAGAACTAGCAAAGGCCTCCTTGTTAAAGAGATTCATATTTGTCTTCCATTGAGCTATCCAAGCGGTTGAGACCTAGCCAGAAGGAACCTTGAGATTAATTTCATCAGTCTTTCAAGAGGGGAAGTTTCTTGCAAAAATTCCTAGCCATTGTCCTCATGTAAAAATGATGCTCAATATGAAGAATAGACAACTCATGGATTTCACAATCTAAGTTGGATGCAGCTCGGATCGTACCTGCTTCATGACTCAGAGAATCATTTCAAATAACCTTAGGTGTCTGATGTAGGAGCATCTCGGGTCCTTGGCAATCCTGTGTCACCAAAAACATGTTTGTGTTTTCTTATGTTGCTCGGCAGTTGCTTAGTTTACTTTGTTAACCAAGTTGGTCGGTTAGTTTCCTGGCATCCGATGATGCTTATCTGGCACTCATTTATCCTTTCTCTGAGTTGTTTGTTTTAGTTTCCTCTTGAGGATGTCTCTTGCCATTAATTATGGTCACAGATTTAATGTTGGTATCTATTATTGGGAAGCATGTGGACCTATATCTGGTCATTCCTTTCATCTATGGTGGAGCTGAAGGCTGACTTGTTTGGTACCCTCTTGTATAAAATGTGATCTTTGGTTGTAGTTTAAGGAGTCAGTGGAGTTAGAAGATAGAAGCTAGAAGATTAGAGATTATTTGCAGATCCTCACATATTGGAGGACTTATGTACTTGATTGTACTATCTAGCCTAAACCAGGAAGCCCTTACATCCCGACATCTATGAATCAATTGAAATAAATATATGAAATTTATCTGCATTCTCTCTCTCACTTGTGTGTTTATTTCTTCTACGTGTGATTTATGCAAGGTGAATCTGGTTAGGGTTTTCTCTTGGCCCCTATCCCCGTCCTTCCTTGCATCAAGATATAATCATTCTTATCCCCTACATTAGATGTCATGCAACAACATGTGAAGAAGGCTAAAGGGATAATTGTTATATCTGACATGAGAAACTTGGAGAATATGGAGAAGCTAGTGTCTAATCTATTTGAGTAGATTATTGCATTGGAGCACATTAACTATTTGAGCAGATCCACTTTGCAAATACAAATCCACTTTGCTCATATGTTGATGTTATAAATCCTGGTGTTATACTTGTGTGAATGTTATTTTATTTGAATGATGTTGAAAGTTCTATATTATGCAAGTTAATTACCATTGGACAGTGGACTACAAGTTTTATGTTCTTGATATATGATATAGAGACCGAGTTGAAAACTAATTAGATTTGAGTTTTTTGAAGAGATAAAAGGTTGAATTGGTACATATGGACCTGAGGATAACTGATTCACCCCCCCCCCCCCCCCTCTCAGTTATTCTAAAATCATTCTAACATGAGGTGCAATCACATATACAGTATCAACATGTTCATGGTAAAGTGTGGTTCTAACCACAACCCATTTTGTTGATCGAAAATAGACATCTTGGTGACACAATCATTCAAATAGGTAAGAACACTTATTGTTCTTGAGTGTAAGTTGAAAGATGTTTGATCGGTAAGCAACATAGTGATTGTGATGATACTTAGTGTTATGATGACGTATAACAATGGTGATAAAATTGATAAGGAGTTAATTATGGATTTGAGGATAATATTTTGGGAAGATCTAAGGTGGTGCATGCAAAAGTCAAAATGTGCTTGATTATTTTGGAGAAATATAATGTAGATCTTATTGTAAGTTGACATGATCATAGGAAACTATGTTTTACATTGAGATTATCGCCTTGGAGGGAAAATATTTAATTCTCATAAATTTAGTGCTATAATTATATATAAGTGGTACTACACATATTGAAGTTATTATGTTGTTATTGTTGTGATATTTTGTGAAGGATTCTATGGTTGATTGTGAAATCAATTAGGGTTCCGATTAGATATCTAATAGAATTAGACTGGTGAGAAGTTACATAGAGAAAGAAATAGATTGGATCTATCAAGAAGTCAGTGCTATATCCAGGTCATTGAACTTGTTGTTCCCTAGCAATTACAACAAGAAAGTCCCTTAACCAGGTGAACTTTAACAGGTTCCTATTATGAATCCCTTAAGTGTATGATCTCTTGATAGAGTTTGTAAATCCTTTAGCAAGATAGATCTTAGTAGATATAATTATACTTTTAACAAGGTACTAATCACTCCTAACAGGGTGAACCCTTAGAAAAGGGTAATTGTAACTCCTAACAGGGAAAACTCATTTATTGTAGTAGTGGGCTTGTGGGTGTCATCCCCACTGTGGTTTTTCCCTCTAATCATGGGTTTCCATGAAAAAATAGTTGTGTCATGTGTGATGATTTTGTGGATGTCTGATATTGTTATCTTTTATTTGTTTACCTCAGTTATATGCTTTATTATTTGGAAGGTATTAGTAAGGTTGATCAGATCGGTAGTTGAATTTGTTTTAAATGTTTTTGTGTTGATTCACCCCTCCCTCTCAATGCCTAATAACTCTAACAAAGAACACTCAAGTGCAAGAATCAATAGTAAGTACCCTTTCCAACACTGAATATATTGATGTAAAAGGACTTAGAACAACTTATGAGGTTTGGAAGTTTGGAAGAAACTTGAACAAGTCTATGGAGGTGACAAGAATTCTCAAAAGGCAAGAGAATAAAGTCTCGGAGGAAAATATAATGACATGAAAATGGTAGAAGGTGAGAGTATTTCTCAATATGGTGCAAGAATCAAAGATGTTGTTGCAATCAAAGGTGTGGGTGGTATCATAGAAGAAGAAGTTGTGGCCTAAGTAAGATGTTAAGAACCTTGTTACCTTATTATGCCATTAGAGTGTGACAATTAATGAATGGGGAACATTTGAAAAGGTGATTGTTGATGAACTAATAGGTAATCTTACTTCTCTAAAGATTAATAATTATGATAACAAAATTATGAAGGTTGAAAATTATTTTAAGGCTTCTAGGGTAAGTGTCCCTAAAAGAAAAGGCTAAGAGTTGATTGAATTTGATAGCTTGTCTAGTTTCACCAGGGGTATAGATGCTATCTTGGAAGATGAGGAAAGACAAGGATAACTTGAAGCATTGATAGTAGGGACGTTACCTAGAGGAATTGGTAAGTATAAAGGAAAATTACCTTTATATGTTTCTCTTGTAACAAGATTTGTCACATTGTTGCTAGGTGTCCTAGTCGAGAACAACAAAAGGATAAGGACAAATACAAGTACAAAGGAAATCCAAAGAAACAATGTTATATGGCTCTAGATGAAGGTATAAATGATTAGGAATCTAATGACAATAATTAAGATGAGATTTTTTTGTTTCTATAAAGGAAGATCATCCTAAAAAAGAAAAATAAGATGAATAAGAACTTGTTTCAAGTATCAGTTAGAATGATGACTAGATCATAGATAGTGGGTGCTTGCATCACATGATCAGTGATAAAAGTAAGTTTATCAAACTCAATGAATTTGATGGTGGTGTTGTAAGATTTGGAAACAATTCACCCTTCTTAGTGAAAGGTAAAGGTACTATTTCCTTCAATGGAAAAAATAATGCAAATTATGTCTATTATGTTGAAGGTCTAACACATAACTTGTTGAGTGTGGTTCATATTAATGACAAATGATACCAAATTGAATTTAAAGGAGGAATGTGTAGGATCATTAGATGTTCTAGTGATGATATTTCCACTAAAAGGAAAACTAGAGGTAACTTATTTCAATTGAACAATATAGTTAACAATAGTTTGGTTGCTAAGATTGAAGATAGCTAGTTATGGTACAAAAGGTTATGCCATGTCAACTTTGATAGCTTGGTGAAGGTAAGAAAGACTAATGCAGTAAGAGGATTTCCACAACTTATAAAACCAAAAAATTTGATGTGTAAAGAGTGTCATCTTGGTAAGTTAACTAGTACATCTTTAAAAATCAAATCTTATTAATAAGAGAATATGCTTGATTTAGTTCATATTGATTTGTGTGGTGCTATGAGATAAATGAGTTATAATGGTGATAGATATTTTATCCTATTTACTGATGATTATTAAAGAATGATGTGAGGCACATTTATTAAGGATAAATCTTATGCATTTAGTAAGTTCAAGGATTTTAGAGCACTCATGAAGAAGGAATCAAGAAAATTTTTGAAGTGTTTAAGATCAAATAGAGGAGGTGAGTTCACATCAGATGAGTTCATGAAGTTTTGTAAAGACAATGGTATAAAAATATAGATGTCTTCTCAAAGAACTCCTCAATAAAATGGTGTTGTAGAGAGAAAGAACAAAATAATTGTAGACATTGCAAGGACTATGTTGATACATGGAGATGAACCGAATACCTACTGGAGAGAAGAAATCAATACTAGTATTTTTACTCTGAACCGGGTGCAAGTGAAAAAAGGAACCATCAGAACACCCTATGAATTATGGCATGGTCATTCACCAAGTTTAAATTATTTCAAAAATTTTGGACGTAAATGTTATATTAAAAGATATAAGTTTTCTGGTAAATTTGATTCCAAAAGTGATGAAGGCATATTTTTGGGTTAATCAACTAAGAGAAAGGATTACAAGTGTTTTAATAAAAGGACTAATAAAATGATTGAAAGTGATAATGTGAAGATTGTTGAATTTCCTAAGAAATCTGAGGAAACAAGTAAAAAGGGAATAGAAGGTGATCAAAGAATAGAGTTTATTAAATCAGAAGGGCCTAGACCGATAAACAAAAACAATGAGGAAGAAGTAGTGCAATTGATAGAAGGGGAAGCTTAAATGTCTAAATCAATAATCCCAAGGTATGTGAAAAGGAAGCATTCTTCTAATCAAATAATTGGTGATAATAATGTAGGTGTGTTAACAAGAAGTAAGGTTAGAGAAAGCACATGTATGATATCATAATTTGAGCCAAAATAGTAAAGGAAGTAGTTAAAGATGATGATTGGATGAGAGAAATGCATGAAGAATTAGATCAGATTAAGAAGAATGAAACTTGGACTATTGTGCCAAGGCCTGAAGACAAAAATGTGATAGGTACAAAATGGGTTTTTAGGAATAAATTAAATGAGGATGGTGAAGTGATTATAAATAAAGAAAAAATTGTGTGTAAAGTTTATGCACAAGAAGAAGGCTTGGATTATGGTGAGACATTTTATTTTATAGCAATATTGGAAGGTGTCAAGATACTACTTTCTTATACTACATTCAAGAAATTCAAAGTCTATCAAATGGATATGTAATCAATGTTATTGAATCAAATTCTAGAAGAAGAGGTCTACATTGAGAAACTAGATGGATTTACATTAACTAAGGACACAAACATGGTATGAAAACTCCAAAAATTACTGTATGGTTTTAAACAAGCTCCTAGAACATGCTATGAGAGATTACACTCTTACCTCATTTAGATTGGTTTCAATAGGACTTATGATTATAGTAATGTTTACTTTAAGGTTGAATGTAAAAATATATTAATTGTTGAAGTATTTGTTGATGATATAATCTTTGGTGGTAATGATGAGATGAGCATTTCCTTGCTGATGAGATGAAGAAATAAATTGAAATGTCAATGATAGGGGAAATCAAATTCTTCTTAGGACTGTAAGTATTATAGTTGGAGAATGAAATATACATATATCAATCTCAATATATGAAGGAGGTTTTGAAGAATTTTGGCATGGAAGATCTTCTAAACCAGTTGGTACCCCCATTATTACAGGTTGTGAAATATCTAAGGATGATGAATCTAAGTTTTTTGAGGCCACTTTATACAGCAGGTCCATGATCGAGAAGCTACACTACGCTTTATATAGAAGACTAGATATTGCACAAGCATTTGGCATAGTTGTAAGGTTTTAGTCAAACCTAAAGGACTCACACATGGTTGTAGTAAAGAGAATATTTAGATATCTGAAAGGCACTATGGATTATGGATTATGGTATGCTCATGAAGGTGATTTTTTGCTCAATTTTTTTACTAATTTTTACTGGGCTAGTAATGTAAATCACATGAAGAGTTTGGTGATGTATTCTTTCTAGAAGGTAGGCTTGTGTCTTGGACAAGCAAGAAATAGAATTGCATATCTCAATCTACTATTGAAGTGGAATATTTAGTAGTATCTATCATTTGCACACAAGTAGCTTGGATGAAGAAAATCCTAGAAGTGATTTAGGAGAAGGTAACATAACCGATGATAATCTATTGTGATAATACTAGTGCTATAAATATTTCCAAGAACTTGGTTATGCACTCAAATACCAAGAACATTTCTATTAAGTATCATTTCTTGAGAGAATAGGTGTATGAAGAAGTGGTGACATTGGAGTACATTTAAACTAAAGAGAAAATTACAGATATCCTTATCAAACCACTTCCTAAGGATACTTTTGAGTATCTGAGAGGTAAGTTGGGGGTCATGCCCCTACCTAAGTAGAACTAAGAATCAAATGTTGCATCAATCTAGTGGGTATTACTGTTTTAGTTTTCAGTGGATTGATGTAAAGGGGGACTACTCCTTAGGGGGAGAAGTCAGATAGATGAAGTCTTTATCCCTATGGCTCCTTTTGCATTATTGTCAAAGGGGGAGAAGAACTAAAAGAATGATTACCAAGAAAGGGGGAGAATAGTAGAGTAGAAAAAGGAGAGATAAACTATAAAGAGAAGATAAACAAGGAGATAGAAGCTGATGAGAAGTTAGGTGTGTTACCACTTGGTGTGTTTCCATCTGATTAAGATGAAGACAAAGTGTTGTGGTTCAAGAACATGTTTAATATTGCTTCATGTGTTTCCATCAATGCCAAAGGGGGAAATTTTTGGCATAGCTGATGTAGATGGGATCAGTAACTATGTCAGTGGCTTGATGATATATTTTGTCAGTTATGTTTTTGTCATTGATGTCATCCTAGGTGTTCTTGGTTGACTATGTTCTTGATGTACCAAGTTAAGATGGAGAAGATGAATTGAAAGTTATGTTGTAAATTATGGTGTGTGGTTTGGAACATATGTTCTAGAAATGTGTAAAATCCAATATGTATGATTGCACATGTGTATGATTAATTTTATGCAAGATATAATTAGTGTGATGAAGATAGTAAATCTGCTTAACAATGAAGAAGAAGAGAAGAAAGATTTGATTGGTGTGTCCCACAAGAATGGAATCAGCTATTGCAATCAGAGTTGTGTGATCTTGATGATATTATTGGCTTTTTATTGCAATCACATCAAGATTAGTGATCAGTGGATAGAGTTAAAGGATTTTGAAGTTCAAAATAGTGAAGAAGGTAAAGAAAATTGAATAAAAATTGGTTAGATTCTTAACTGATGATGGAAGATTAGTTTGCAAAGATGGTTAAGTACTCCATATTATGTGATGATGTGTCTAAGATGACATGGAATGTTAGGTATGATTCTTATTGTTTTATTTGATAAATAATTCATGAAGTGGTGCATGAACCTAGGGAAGTGTAATATGTTTGACTTTTCTTTGTCATATCAATTGTGCAATGGATTTGGAGGCTGACATGAAGTTGAAATTTTAATTATGAATTGGTAATACATTTTAGGGTTGAAGGTTTGAGAAAGAATTAATTATAATGATGTAATTCAAATGTAATTTGGGTCTTAGCTAATCTAGTTATTGAAAAATATATTTATATGTTTTGATGTCTTAGGAGAAGTGTGTGTGAGAAGAAAGATCGCCAAGGTAGGAGTGAGATTGTAGGGTTTGGATGTTCTACATGTGAAGTAGGGTTTGAGCTTAAATTAGATCTGTACTAGTAGAGAAGAAGTATTATTTTCATAGATCATTATTCTTATTGTTCCATAATAGTTGCAGCAAGTTAAATCTCTTAACTGGTAGATCCTAACACATCTTTTTGTAAAATCCTTTAACAGGATGACACTTTATCTAGTGTCTGAAGTCCTATGACAAGGCTACTCCTAATAGGGTAAAAATACTAACAAGGCTAGAGAGAAATCCCTTAACTGAGTGGCTCTTAATAGGGTTTTTTCTTAATCAGACATCATTGTAAGCTTTTAAGAGGGCTAAGCTCTTAACTAGGTATGCTCCAAAAGAGTGCATTTTTATTAGTGGGTGCAATCTCCATCATGGTTTTTCCCAAGTTGGTTTCCACGATAAGAATTCTGGTGTTATATGTGGAATTTGTTTAAATTCTTAATTTATGATGTATGTTTATCACAACTAAAATTTATTTACTGTATGCATGTGGTGAAGTTTTGAAGAATACGTGTTATCAAATCTGATTTGGTTTTTACTAGTAGATTATTGATTCACCCTTTCCCCCCCCTCTTAGTAATCTTAGGGCCTGATTAATCTAACACTTGAGCACTATGTTCTATGGGATTTTATTAATTTTAGAAATATATAATTTTTCACAAATATAATAATAATCTCCACTAATAATATCCATATCAATATCTAGAAGTGTTTCCATTGATCTCCCAATTTTCTCTAGATATTCATCTACCCATTACTTTGGTGAGAGGTTATATAGTCATATCCAAATTGGCTTCTTGTAAGGTTGCATTTTCATAGGACTAAAATTTGGTTGTCATTGTTGAATGTATAGAATTTTATCTCTCATTTTCCATATTTGACTCTATAATATTTGATCTTTCTCTTCCCTTGTTGCAAATATAATTGTAAAAACTCCTTTGGAAAGAAATTTGGTAATACATTATATCTTCCAATTACCCAAAGTCAAGTTCTTGAAAATACATATGTCTAATTTAGGACCTATGAAATGACATATAATCACCACATTGAACAAAATTCAATGCCTACATTTGATACATGAGCATCTCGGGTTCTTAGTAATCATGTGTCACCAAATTTTTTTTAGAGTTGTTAGATATTATCGGTAGTTTCTTTTGGGCTCTCAGTGATGTATTCCTATTTCCACCAATGAGTCTCAGTTGCTACTTGGTTCCTTTGTTCACTGAGTTAATTTGTTGTTGCTCAGTAATCTTGTTCACTGAGTGGTTTATTTTGGGTTTCTATTCAGGCTGACTTCTACATTGAATTTTGGTTATGGAATTAATGGTTGCATCGATCATTAGGAAGCATGTGGACCTAGATCTGGTTGTTTCCTTCTCCAATGTTGGTTCTGAAGCCCAACTTATTTTGGTAGCCTCTTGTATAAATAAAGAGATATGTTGTTGTTAAGGGAGGAGATATAGGTAGGAGATCAGTTTTAGAAGATAGAGGTGAGGTTTTGAAAGTTGAATCCTCACATATTGGAGGACTATTGTAATTGAATTATGAATTTATTTGGCCATAACTAGGAATGCCTTACAACCTAGCATGTATGAGTTTATTTGATAAATAATAAATAAAGTCTTTACATTCTCTCTCTCTCCCTACATGTGTATTGGCTTCCATGTGTTGTTTATGTAAGGAGGTTGGTGATTAGGGTGTGCCTTTGGCCCTCTTATCAGAGCCAGGTTAAGATCTATATCTAAATTTGTGAATTTAGGTCAAGGGTTCCTTATTGTAAACCCTAGTTGATATTTTTTGTGGAATGGAAGATTGTGATCTGACCTACAATTGTAGAGGGTTTCAAGATGCTTCATGGGAGGCGAGATGCAAATCCAAGCTTAGCTAACATGCTAAGATAAATTGTTGCTAGGTTAGAAGATGTTGAGACAACCCAGCATAGAGGTAGACATCTTGAGGATGTTAGTGATGAATAAGTTGAAGATGAACAAGGTGAGGCAGAACCTGCACCTGTGATGGATCAAGGTGAAGAAAGACTTTTGAAGGAATTGACAAATTTGAAGTCTACACCATATTTCAATCCTACTAAATACAGTGGTAGGATGGATTTGGATGAGTTGATGGATTGGATAATTGAGATGGAAAAGTATTTTGAATATGAAAATGTTCCTGAGGAAAAGAAGGTGAAAATTGCAAGTACAAAATTGAAAAGTCATGCATCCTTATGGTGGGAGCATCTACAATTGGAAAGAAAGAGGAAAGTAAAAGATAAAATCAAGGTATGGAATAAGATGGTGAATAAATTGAAAGGCAAGTTCTTACCTTGGGATTATCATATTAACCTAGTTCGATGAATACAAACTTTGAGGTAGAAAGATAGATCTGTGAAAGACTATACTGAGGAATTCTATAGATTAGACATCAAATCTAGACATGTTGATGAGGATGAAGTGGAAAGAATTTATAGGTACCTAAATGGGTTAAGATTTTCTATTCAAGAGGAAATCAGTTTGGTTAAGTTGGAAAGCATTGAAGAAGCTTATCAGTTTTCCCTGAAAGCTGAGGAGAAATTGAATAAAAGACATGAGAAAAGACAAAGAGGAAGAGGTGGTAGATTCCCTAGAGGAAGAGGTAAATCTTATGGTGAAAACAATAGATCTAATCAAGACAAAAAAAATCGGGATAAAGGCAAGACCGAGTGGAAAGGTGAAAGTTCTTATAGAGGAAGAAACAGTAACTATCAAGGTGGTTATAGCATAGGTGGATTCCTAGGAGCTTGTTACAATTATGGAGAAGAAGGACATAGGTCATTTGAATCTACACATGCAAGAAAGAAGGTCGGTAATAGTAGAAATTCTTTGGTGCAAGAAGACTCACCGAATGAACTAGAAAAGGAAAAGAACTTGATGGTCAAAAGAGAACTTTGGAGTGAAAGTAATAAGAAAGATTCGGTAAGGAAAAGTTTGTTCAAGACTAGATGCAGAGTTTTTGATGAAGTGTGGAAGGTGATCATTGACATTGGAAGCTCAGAGAATTTGGCATCTAAGGAAATGGTTGCAAGTTTTCAGTTAGAGAGGTTGATACACCCAAAGACTTACCAAATTTCATGGATCAAGGATGAGCATGCACTATTGGTAAGTGGACAATGTTATGTGAATTTGAAAATTGGAAAGTACTATGATAAAGTGTAATGTGATATCATGCCTATGGACTATTGTAATACTTTTTTGGGTAAACCTTGGAAATATGATAAACATTCTATATATGATGGAAGATTGCATAAATGTACTATTTGGGATGATGGGAGAAGACAAATCTTGTTGCCTTTAATTGAAGAATCGGTTGCTAATGTTTGTAAATCTATGAAAGTTGTTTTGATGGAAGGAAGAAAGTTTGTTAAGGATTTAAAGAAGAATGATGTATGTTTTGTTGTGATCCCTAACAAATTGGGTGAGAAAATAGTGGATAGCATCCCTGAAGATGCTGATAAGATACTCATTGAGTATAGAGAAATCATTTCTAATTATGTACTTGATGGTTTTCCACTGAAGAGAATCATTGATCATTGTATGAATCTTATTCCTAGAGATAGTTTACCGAATAAGGCACCACATCGGTTAACGCCTATTGAGAATCAAGAACTTAACCAAAAAATACAAGAATTGTTGCAGAAAGGATTGATCCAAGAAAGTTTGAGTCCATGTGTTGTACAAGCTATATTGGCACCTAAGAAAAATGGAGAATGAAGAATGTGTACTGATTCCAGAGAAATCAATAAAATAATAGTGAAATATAGGTTTCCTATATCGATAATGGATGACATAATGGATATTTTGACTGGAGCAAAGTATTTTACAAAAATTGATTTGAAAAGTGGATATCATCATATCAAAATCAGAGAAGGTGATGAATGGAAGACTATTTTAGAGACAAGATAAGGTTTGTACGAGTGGTTGGTTATGCCTTTTGGTTTAACTAATGCACCAAGTACTTTTATGAGATTGATGAATGAGGTTTTGAATAAATTATTGGGTAAATTTGTGACTGCATACCTATATGACATTATGATATTTAGTAAGACCAGAGAAGAAGATTTGTTGCACATTAAATAGGTATTGCAGAGATTGAAAGAAGAAAAGTTATTGATTAATTTGAAAAAGTGTTCCTTCATGAAAGAAGAGATTGTATATTTGGGATTTGTGATTTTAGTTCATGGTTTGAAAATGGATCCTGAGAAGGTTGAAGCTATTTTGAATTGGCCTACACCTAAAAATTCTAGTGAGGTAAGATCATTTCATGGTGTAGCAATTTTTTACCGAAAGTTCATTAGAAATTTTTGTTCAATTTGTAATGCTGTGACTAAGACTATAATAGGAGATAAAAGAGAATTCAAGTGGACACATGGAGCTGATAAAAGTTTTGATACTCTAAAGTAGAAGGTTGTTGAATTTCTTGTATTAGCTTTACTTGATTTCAATAAGTTATTTCAAGTTGAATGTGATGCAAGTGGTAGTGCAATAGGAGTTATTTTGAGTCAAGAAGGTAAACCTGTTGCTTTCTTTAGTGAGAAATTGAATGATGTAAAAAGGAAATATTATGTGTATGATCAAGAGTTCTATGCTATTATTCAATCCCTAAAGAAATGGAGCCATTAATTGATACCGAGTGAATTTGTGTTGTATACTGATCATAAGGCTTTACAGTATCTGGGTAGCTAGAATAAGTTGAATTAGAGATATATGAAATGGGTTGAATATTTGCAAAGTTATACATATGTGATAAAACATAAGAGTGGAGTCACTAACCTAGATGTTAATGCATTGAGTAGAAGAAGATCTTTGATGACTGAAATGAGAATTAAAGTTCTTGGTTTTGATGACATGAAAGATTTGTATAATTTTCTGAGCCGTGGAGAAAGTGCAAAGCACCTATTCAAGATCAACCAAGTACAAAGTATA
This sequence comes from Chamaecyparis obtusa, assembly GCA_027943335.1. Taxonomy (NCBI): domain Eukaryota; kingdom Viridiplantae; phylum Streptophyta; class Pinopsida; order Cupressales; family Cupressaceae; genus Chamaecyparis; species Chamaecyparis obtusa. The sequence goes on along the minus strand of BSBK01003765.1, from coordinate 551,072 downwards.
AATAATATTTCATTCAAAAAGGTATGTTTTTTAAAGGTATTAAATTGTGTATACCAAGATGATCAATGAGAACTAGTTTGATAAAGGAGAAACATAGTAGTGGTTTGGTTGGACATTTTGGCATTAACAAAACATTGAATTTTCTTAAGGAGAAATAATTTTGGCCATAGTTGTATAAGGATGTTTAGAAATTTGTGAAAAAATGTGGATTTTGTCAAGTTGCAAAGGGAGTAAGTTAGAATATTGGATTGTATACACCGATTTTTATTCCTGAGAAACCTTGGATTGATATCAGTATGGATTTTGTTCTTGGCTTACCAAAGAAAGTAAGAGGTAATGATTCTATATTCATTGTTGTGGATAGAAATTCTAAGATGGCACATTTCATACCATGTAGAAAAACATAAAATGCAGTTCATATAGCAGATCTTTTATTTAAGGAAATTGTTAGATTACATGGATTACCGAGGAGTATCATCTCTGACCGAGATAGTAAGATTGTTGCTTACTTTTGGAAGAATCTTTGGAAAAAGTTGGGTACCGAGTTGAGGTATAGTTCTACATTTCACCCACAAACTGATGGACAAACAGAGGTTGTAAATAGAAGTTTAGGTAATTTATTGAGATTCTTAGTTGGAGATAAACCGAGTAACTAGGATTCTATGTTGTCACAAGCAGAATTTGCATACAATAATTCAGTGAATAGGAGTACTGGAAAAACACCTTTTGAGATTGTTACTGGCATACAACTTAGAGGTATATCAAATTTGAAGGACATTTTTGGTGAAGAAAAGAGAAGTGTTGAAGGAGAAGAATTTTCTAAGTTCATGGAGACATTGCATGAGGAAGTGAAACATAGGTTGGAAAATAGTAATAAAAAATACAAGGTCAAAGAAGATAGATCGAGAAGAAATAAGAATTTTTTAGTTAGGTATGAAGTAATGGTAAACTTGAAGAAAGGTATATTTCCTATTGGAACTTATGCAAAATTGAAGATGAAGAAATTTGGTCCCTACTAGATATTGAGGAAATTAAACAGTGGAAATTCTTATGAGATTGAGTTACCTAATGACATGGACATATCACCTATATTCAACATTGCAGACTTGTATGAGTATCATGAATTTGATGAAGAAATGATAGTACCAAATGATTATCCTAAGAAACTGACAGAAGAAATTGAGCAGATTTTGGAACAAAGAATTGGCAAAAGCACAAGAGGAATAGAGTACATGGAGTATCTAGTAAAGTGGAAGAACAAACTGATTGAAGATTGTTTGTGGATTATACAGTCTAAGATGGATTCAGATCAGGTTGTACCCATTGCATCATTCAGAGAATCATCTCAAAAAAACCCCAGGTGTCTGATTTAGGAGCATCTTGGGTTCTAGGTAATCTTGTGTCACCAAAAACAAGTTAGAGTTGTTAGATATGCTCGATAGCTTCTTTTGGGCTCTCGGTGATGTATTCCTATTTCCACTGACAGGGCTTAGTTGCTACTTGGTTCCTTTGTTCACCGAGTTAATTTCCTGTCGCTCAGTAATCTTGTTCACCAAGTGGTTTATTTTGGATTTTTGTTGAGGCCAACTTGTTCATTGAATTTTGGTCATGGAGTTAATGGTTGCATCGATCATTGGGAAGTGTGTGGACCTAGATCTGGTCATTTCCTTCTCCAATGTTGGATCTGAAAGTCAAATTGTTTTGGTAGCCTCTTGTATAAATAAAGAGATATGTTGTAGTTATTAAGGGAGGAGATATTGGTAGGAGATTTGTTTTAGAAGATAGATGATACATTTTGAAAGTTGAATCCTCGCATGTTTGAGGACTATTGTAATTGAATTCTGAATGTATTTGGCTGTAACCGGGAAGGCCTTACAGCCTAACATGTATGAGGTTATTTGATGAATAATAAATGGAGTCTCTGCATTCTCTCTCTCCATGCATGTGTATTGGCTTCTCTATGTTGTTTCTGCAAGGAGGTTGGTGATTAGGGTGTGTCTTTGGCCCTCTTCCTGCCCTGCCTTGCATTAACATTTATTTCTTTTGAGGCATTGATTGCTTGAGAGTTCCCTAGGTCATACTTATTGCATGATTTGAACCTATTATGTTGCAATTTATAGCCTATGGGTAATTTATTTGTTTCATCACAATAATTACCCCTTCTTCCTCTATTATTTTGGTCCATTCCTCATGTAATGAAATGAAATATTGGAAATATAAATAATTTGTTCATAGACAAAGTGGTGTAAAATCTGCAATAAATATGTTAGAGTTATCTAAATCTATAAAGTTTTCTTAATAAAAAAAGAACTAAAATTCAAATTTAATTATATCATAAAGAAGGTTTAGAGAGACTTCTCTTGGACATAGTCTATGCTTGATTTTTTTACCATTAATCTATCTATTACTACAATAAAATTATGTTAGTATCCTGCAAGAAACATTGTTAGAGAGAAAGAAACAAAATACCAGATTAAAGAATAGGTATTAAGTGAAAGAAATACAAAAAAAATAGATGAATTTGTGGTGCATGAATATAGTCTCCTTGTCCCTGAACAATAGAACCATATGCATAGTCTATTAGACTTCCCCTGATAAATCATTTATTAAAAAATACATGATTATCAAATTTTTGAATTAGGTTGCAAAGGTAGAGCATAACAATTTGCCTAATAGAGAATTAAAATTTTATTTTTATTTAATATGTTATTATTTTATTAAATAATTTTAACATATATAATATTATATTATGTAAATATATAAAATAAATAAGCTTTTTTTATATGTAAAAGGTTGTAGCCAAAATAATTTATTAATATAGAAATTACAGGGAAAGATCCAAGTAAAGAAAACTTGATTTATTTCTCACAAAATCAACATAATACAAATTTCAACTTGTTATATGAATCAATTCAAGTAGAGATACAACAGATAGGTACACTCAGTAGAAGGAATGACACAAATCTTGGTAAAGATCCCCATCTCTTATTGACATTTTTGACCCAATAGAAATATTGGTTTCCTAACCTTGGAATCTACACAATACTTGAGGATACCAGACCATCCATGTAATGGGTCTCAGTGACCATGCATCTTGGCAATTGAATAAAATTAATAGAGTGATATAATATCTAATTGAAGTCTCCATCAAATGTGAACAAAATATTACTTTTGCTAGATATAGAATTCATAGTTCCCATCCATGTTGCAGCCTTCTCGATTACCTATTGCCATGGAAAAATAAATAAGGGATAGACAATATACAGTGGAAAAAATCCAATCAGTATTAGATTCTATCACATCAACAGTAAGCTCCAGATTACTCAACATAATCCCAATCCCATTAGAAGAAACTCCACTCTACCTTTTACAATAAGCAAGAAATTTGTTGCCATCCTTGATTGATAATAGGGAATCTGGATTAAAAAACTAGATCACATGATAAGAGATGATATTGATGCTTAACAAGTGTCTCTTGTTAGGGGCCTCAAAGCCCCTAATATTTCATAAAAGGGTCTTCATTTTTTCCCAAGGGAGGGGCTCCCCCTCTTGGTGTTCTTCAAAAATTTCTTAATACTTGCAAATTTTTTGGCTATTTCTCCTTCCTCTCAAAGCTCCTTTAGCAATTTTCTTCCCTTCCCTTTCACTTTCATGTCATTCTTCATCATTCCTAGACACTTAGAAACAAATTGAGAGATGTATCTCTCTTCAATGAAATTTCCAAATCATCTTCACACACCTCCTTCGAATCTTGAGAAGACATATAAATCTCCATGGCTTCATTTGCACCCAAAGTATTTTCAAAAGGATGAGAAGCTATGTTAATAGGCTTTGTATTGCTGAGACCCTCTACCTCTATAGCTGGGACTATTTTAATGGCCAAGTCTAATGGTTCTTTATATTTCTGGAGGATGCGTGCATCTTTGTCCCCACTTTCATTTGAGGCATGCTTAATTTTTTCCCTAAATTAAAAAACATGGATGTCTTTAGGTAACCAAACATTTGTTTTTTTATGGGGTATTTTTTAGTCTTTGGTAGAGTGATTTTGTTTCCTATAGTGGAGATAAAAGAATTTATCCTCTTCCATTTTGATTTGTTACACCGAGTAAGACCCCCTGACCTTGAAAATTATCTTCTTTTGGATTTTCCTAAAAACACCCACCTTTAACCTTCAATAATGAAATAGGTCTCCATTTGCAATGTCCAAATCTAGGTTGACCTAGGTTTCAAGCGATCTTCTAATTTTCTCTAAGGCATCTTGACTTCAATATTCTATTAGGAGATCATTTAAATTGATCCATACAGTTTTATCATACAGATCAGTCTTCCATGGATCAAAGCTTTGATGTCATTTCTATATATAGAGGGGAGAAAAATTCATGGACCACAATCCATCCTGGAAAACCTTCGATCCCTCTTCTTTAGAGGCAAAAATTACAACAAAGAACTGCCTAGGGATGAATCTATTGGATATTGCTAATGCAATGGGGAGATTGTTGATACATTTAATATGTTTAATCACTATGTTGAGTGATGTTACAATTGTTTTTTTTTCATTCATGTTTTGTCACTGATGTCAACATATGTTTCTATGAAGAGAATAGGCTGGTTACTATAGTGTACAGATACAATACGGATGTTTTAGATCATGTGAAGTTAGTTGTGTGTATTGGAAGGTTTTGTGATCTTATATCTAAGATCGCATGATGCAATATTGCATATTGGCTGAGTTACAGAAGATTTGTTGAAGACTGGTTAGTAGACAGTGACGGTGGAAGTTGACAAAGTTAGTCTCTGAGTTTTGGCAATATCTTACAAGAGATAAGGATTCAATGTATGTGAGCTTAAGGCATGATAGATAGGGTACTAAAGAATGTTTGATGGCCTATGCAAGGTACAAAAAGATGGATGACATCAACTATGGCGTGTGTTCTGGAGAAGACCTATTTGGAAGCTGACTCCAGAGATGTAGTGTGTATTATGTATGGTGAGCTTGAATTAAGGATGTCTATCCTTAATTATTGTAATATAATTGTTGCATACTTTTTTTAGATAGTGTGTGTATCTTAGAAAGAAGTTATGTAATTTTTTGTATATTAGGAAAGCCTAATTGGCTGACCTGGTCATGTAGAATGTAATAGGATATATATGTAAGATCTTTTCTTTTGGAAAGATATGGAGAGAATGTATGTTATGTAAAAGGAGAATTGTGGAAGCTATGAGCTTGTGTCTATTGGATGTAGAGTAGAGGATAATTGTATACTTCACTAGAATTGATCAAGCAAAGATAGTTTATATCAGACAGTTCAAAAGATTGTGTATTTCTTCATATACACTTGTGTTGAGAATGGTGAGTTATGAAGGTGGACATAACCTTCTTTGGGTAGTGAGCTTGGGAAATGAGCCCACCCTTTTTTTTCTTGACTCCTAACAGGGTATGTCCTCTAACAAGGATTGTGTACTATAATGTTTTAAACAACTCCTAAGAGGGCTAGATATTCTAACAAGGATACTATACTCTTAGTACATCATTAGTGGATTTTAATTCTCACCAGAGTTTTACCTTTAGCAGGGTTTCCTCAACAAAAAAATATTATGTTGGCATTTCATTATGTTCATTGGATTTAATATTGTTTCTATTCAAAGTTTAAAGTTTAATAATTTGTCATACAACTAATTCACCCACCTCTCAGTTGTATTGTGGATTGTTATTCCTAACAATTGGTATCAGAGATATTGGTCCTTAGAGAGAAATATTAATAGCTTGAGGTGATCTTGGAGATGGCATTCTATAGGAAGGATAGTCCAAAATTTGATCCTGAAAACTTTCATAGTTGGAAGAACAAGATACGAACTCATTTTCTATGTTTGGGCATTGACTACTAGATGATTACAGAGAATCGGGTGGCTAAGAAGACTGAGGATGAAATAAAAAAAGCTACTGATGATGAGAAGAAGAAATTTTCATACAACATAATCACAAGGGAACCACTAATCAGCACACTCTCTGAAGGAGAATTTACTGAGGTAAAAGATATGGATTCTGCACACAAGATTTGGACAAGATTAGAAGCATTATATGAAGGAGACCAATTTACCAAGCAAGAAAATTTATAGAATTGGAAAACTAGGATGGAGAAGCTATAAATGAAGGATGATGAAAGTGTTAGGGCTTATGTACAAAGAGTTACAGAGGTTGTGATTGAAATCAAAAATTATGTAGGCACTTTTGAAGAGGAAGAAGTCATTTCGACGATTCTTAGATCATTGACATCTATTTACAAGACCAAAATTTAGGCTATAGAAGAGATTATACCTTTGAATCCAAACTTTAGCAAAGAAATGTTGATTGCAAAGCTAACTACCTTTAAAGCTGCAGAAATGGGAGATTTTGTACCTAAAGTTGAAACAACATTTAAAGCATCTATACACAAGAAGATAATGTTTGCACTTTCGAGCACTAGCAGTGAGAACATAAAGAAGAGCTTGGTGAATATGATGAGGAATGGGAACAGATACAAGAAGAGGAAAGAAATTTAGATGAGCTTGTTGCACTAGTCTCTAGAAGAGAAAAGAGAGGTAAGGGTAAATTTGAAGGAAAGTTGCCTTTGAAATGTTTTTCATGCAATAAGATAGGTCACTTTGCATCTATATGTCCTACAAGAGTTCCTAAGTACAAACCTAAGTTTTTCAAGCCTAAGTATTCAAAGGACAAGGAATGTTATTATGCTAGTGAAGGTATTTCTAATGATGATGATTTGGATTATGAGGAGATTGTATTTATTTTTATAAAAGATGAAAAACTAGTACATGAGGAAAAAGCTTTAGTATCACATGTTGACAAGAAATTTGAATGGATTATAGACAGTGGTTTCTCACATCATATGATTGGAGAAAAAAACAATTTTGTTAAATTAATGAAGTATGATGGTGGTGTTGTAAGATTCGGAGACAATGTTCCTAAATCTATCATAGGAGTAGGATCTATTACTTTGGATGGAAAGACTAATACTGACAATGTATTTCTTATTGATGGACTTAAGCATAACTTGTTGAGTGTTGGGAAACTGATGGATAATGGATTTCAATTAAAGTTCTTTGATGGGAAATGTTTTATCAGAAGTAAGAAATGAAACTTGATTGCAACTGGTACTAAATCTAGAGGTAATGTGTTTGAGTTAAATACATCTAGAGCTTCTTGTTTTGTTGTGAAGGTATATGATAGTTGGTTATGACATAGAAGATTTTGTCATGTTAATTTTGATAATATTATGAAGGCAAGTTTGACTAATGCAGTAAGAGATCTACTGAAGATTGTGAAACCATCTAGCACTGTATGCATAGAATACGTTATGGGAAAATAGACTAGAAGCAGTTATAAAAGTAAAGCATATACATCAAAAAGAAAGTTGGATTTGGTACTGTAATACCCCAAAATTGGCATCTTGCAACCCTAACCATTTTTTTTTCATTTAGTCTCATTCTATCAATCTTTCTAAATCATCAAAGCCCTATTGTCCTAGGCAATTCTGTCTTCCTAATTGACCCTACTTGACTTAGTGTCAAAATGCAGAAAACCCTAAATCTGAATCAATCACATGTTATATTTAATTCCTAAATATCGACTATAATTGGCTAAATAAACCTCTATGATTGATTAATTTAATTACAAAGTCCTAGCACTTTAATTAAATTAAATCCACCCCTTTTAGCTAAATCACATAAAAAGGAATCAAATAATATTTGGTTTTTAAATAAATATCCTCATTTCAATAATGAATTTAATTATTCAAATAATTGAGAAAGTTCATTTATGAGGTCATATTATATTTATTTAATCATATATTCTCTCCAAAATCCTCTCTTTAGTTTAGAAAAGGAAACTTTGAGTTAACTGGAAATCCAAAAGTGCAACAAGCCAATTAATTGCTCCACTCACTCAAAAGGCAAACAGTTGACTATCTCTCTACTTGAAACTTACCATTCCAAACTGAGCTTCCTTTCAATCTCTATGATTCATCTCATTCAATCTCAACTGTCAATTGATTTTGGGATTCTATAAAATAACTCTCTCATTTCTCATTCAAGGGATGCAACTTTTGAGTATCAAACCTCTATCGAACTATCACCTAAAATTGTGTGCATTCAAGCTTTCATTTATTTTTCTATCTTAATATCATTGCTAGATTAATGTCATTCTTAGATTAAACAATGCATGTCATCTTAACTTAGTTTACTTTCATTGTTCTTAGATTACTATTCATTTCTCATTACTCTAGATTAATCTTGTACTTTCAATTCTAGAATAATTGCATTTTCATGTTAGCTTAAATCCTCCATTCTAGAGCTAGTCTATGGTTGTTGGACTCTCGATTTTGAGAGCTACTCAAAACCCTACCTAGATAGGATGAAACAGGTTGGATCATCCATACATGTAGGATGAATGATCCCACATTCATTCTTGTATGTATATGATGAATAATGACTATGTTGAAGTGTATGGCTAAACTAGAGGCCCGCATTTAGCATATATAGGTACATACAGACCTATGTGGACCTACAAGGACAAGATCATACTATGGTGAAAGGTATTTTATACTCTTTGTTGATGAATTTTCTAGAATGATGTGGGTCACTTACTTGAAAGAGAAATTAGAAGAATTTGATAAATTCAAGATATTCAAAGCAAAAGTAGAGAATGAATTAGGTTTAAAGATAAAATGTTTGAGATGAGATAGAGTCGGTGGAGAGTTTACTTCAGATCTATTCAATTCATACTTTAAAGAGAATGGAATAGAAAGACAAACATCTACTCCTAGGACTCCATGGTACAATGGGATAACAGAGCGAAGGAATAGAACAATACTGGATGTTGCTAGAACAATGTTGCTTGAAGGAAATATATCTCATGTGCATTGGAGAGAAGATATTGGGACATTAGTGTACACATTGAACATAATTCAAATCAGAGAAGGTAAAAGTAAGAATCCTTATGAATTGTGGTTTGATCATACTCCCCATATTTGTAGATGTTTGCCTTCATATAGATTAAATATACTTCAACTTCTTTCAGCTTAGCTGGTGGACCAACAAGTGCTCTCCACTGTGGAAAAAAGGTGTCAATAGTCATGGCAAGAGGTTGCAAAAAAATTTTAAAAATAATTGGTAGTCGTAACTTGACATTCACCTGTAGCACATAAAAAAATTGCATTTCTGAAATGTTTCTTAGAGGGACAAAAATAGGGGATGACAAGGGGCAATAGTATACAAATTTTTAAATACCCAATATATGAATTTATCAAAATATATTAACATATTATATGTTTTTCTATGTTTTACATAACTAATAACTTTTATTGACACAAAATAATCCTTTCTTGTGTGACACACAAAGTTCTTGTAGTTTTAATTTCTATCAATTTAAGTTTCAAAAAATCTCTTCATTGCATTATCAATCTAGTTAAGCAGTTTTATTAAATCTTTAGATTTATTTTCTCTATCTTGCGATTCATATTTCCAATAGTTCCAAATTTCTATTACAAGATCAAAATAGATACAGATCATAATACTATGATTAATTTTGAAAATTTTGTTCATAGCATCATCTGCTTGATTTCCATAGTTTAATCTTCACTTTCAATAGTGATCAGTTTAGGATAACATTTAATGCTAGCTTTGGAACAAAGATTTTGACTTGTACGACAACATATAGTATCATGATAGATCTCTCTAGAACAAATGTTTCTAATATTTTCAATGTCATGTTGGAATTTTCTACTATAATGCTGGTAATTATGCTATATACATCTGTGTAATGTCTATAGAGGAAGAGACCAATCATTGTTTGTCTTATATATCTCCATTATAATCTTCATTTATTTTTGTTAAAATTTTGTGCAACCGTAACTTTGTGCACACAATGCTAGTTGTTCATTTGGATTGTGCATATTTCAAATATATGCTAGGGATATTTCTTGGTTTCACATAGAATGCCCAATCTTAGGTATGGAGGTAGGTTTTCTTATCTATATTTTTTTATTTAGATGTTTGCATTGCATTCTGCAAAGCAATATTTCTAAGAGTTACACTATGCCCTATGGTTTTTTGTTTCTATTTAAGGTTTAGGAAGAGTCACTTAAAAAAATCTCTACAATTTAGTTTCCTAAAAACAATCCATTTTTATTAGTTAGGAATTAGATGGACTTAAAAGCATAGGGAGTTCATTGAGATCATGAAGATGCAAATTGCATATTCTAGGCAATGCATAGAAGTGAAACATCTCGTCATCTTGCCCGAGTATGGTATTCAATTAGTTTTTCCTTTCCAACTTTTTGAATTGGTTGGAGTGAAAATACTTTAATCTATTTTACCAGTTGGCGAAGATTCAATGGGGACCAATCTGTAGATTTTTTTATCTTTTATTTATTTACTCACTTAAAAAAATTGTGAAGGTTTTCAAAAGGGATCGATATTGATTCTTGTAAATCTTGTATTATTGACCAATTATTTTATTTTTCTTAGTCAACCTCAAATTTTAAGTGCACAATTTTTTTTTAGGATTCCATCTTGTTCAGGGCATTAGTCTGTTGATCGTAATTTTTTTCATATAGGAGTCTTACTTGTTTTAGGATAGTATGGGTTTTTGGCATCTTTACGTGATTTGAAGGAATTTTAGGTGAAGGCTCAAAGGGAATCAATCTACAGTTTATTTTATCTACCATTTATATGCCTCTCAAAAAAAATGATGAATATTTTTAAGAGGGATTAGTATTGAGTCTTGTCTTATCCACCAGTTTTCTTTTTCTTGGCCACATAATATACATCTCTCAAAATTTTAAGTGTATGCAAAATTTATAGGATTCAATCTTGTTAAGGGTATCAATTTGTTCATTGTAATTTTCTTGTATATAGGAGTCCTATAGAGAAAAACACTAATTGTATGAAGGTTGTTTCTTGGAATTTGGTACTCACTGGTTAACTTCTATGGTGCTTGGTAAGCAAGAGATTGTTGGAGATTTTTTTTTAATTTTGTATTCACTTCAATTGATTTTCTTATGAAATTTCATTATCTTTTTATCATAGAAGCAAGACCAAAGGTGACATTCGTAGTCCACATGTCAGCATGTGCTACAAATTATGATTATATTGTAGATTGGGAATTTCAGACTGATGGTCTTATCCTAATCAAGGTTTGTAAATGTGGAATCTTTCTCCAAATAACCCTATTGACAAGTTGGTTCTCATCAGTATTTCATACAAAGCCTTTGTCATCAATAAGTAAGAAGGAAATATTATGACTATAAAGTGAAATGTAATTTGTGATACATGTTTGACTAAGTAGAATTCTAATGGTCAAAGAAATAAAATATGAGAACACGGGCCAGATTGAATCTAATGTTGAATGCTATGGAACTTTGCTTGCAAAAAATGTGATTGGTGTCATCCATGATCATCATGTCACACTCCACTTAGACATGGATATTGGTGGCACATACAACTCCTTTGTTGAGGTCAAGATGGCCAAGAAAACTATGGAGAATGTATGAATGCCACCAATTGGGAAAAGAGGCATTGTGTTTTGGTGCAGATTGGGCTTCCATCATCTTCCCTACCAAGAGGACTACCCAATCATGCCAATCAGTAATAAGATATTGTTTCTAAAATTTTTTATTACTTTTTTATAAACTTTTCTCATTGTTAAAGCATGTCTAATAAGATATTATTCTGCTCACATGATTTAACTATCATGCAATCTTCTTAGTCCTAGATAATTTACCAACTTTAGAAACCAAATGCATTTCACTCTCTTTTATATTTTTCTTTTGATCCTTTTATTGGGAGATACATTGAACTTATTATCTCTTTGTTGAGTAAGAACTAAAGTCTAAAGGGGATTTCTTTTAATTTTTTCCTTGTTTGTTTAATTGTAAAATAGTCCATTTATATTAGGCCAATGACTTCTTCCACTAATGTGGACATCACTAATCATGGTGTTGTTGTACATGGACAAATCCTTAGTAGTGTAGCTTTATATGAGTAGTACAAATGAATTGATTCAAATGGAACAAATGGATGAGCTCCTCTGTTATGAGTTTGACAAAGTTATGAGTTTGACTGATTTCATGAAAATGTTGATTCTTTCCTTAAATAAATGTATATATACTTGGTTGTCTTACACCTTGACAAAATATCTCTATGAGCAGTCACATTATCCTTTTGAATGATGAATGAGACTAAACAAATAATCCAATTCCTTATAGCACTGTCATTCTAACATATAGCAACATTGATAATGATGTCTTCATGACATTTGTTTTATGGAAATGGCATTTTTCTCATGATGTGTCTGAAACCTTGGTGATTTGTAGCAGCTACACCTTTTGATATTGTTCAAATGACACTCATTGATATCCTCATTTCGTATTTGCTTGATGATCATAGGAAATTTTGAAAATATATTTCACCTTTTCAATCATACACATCATTGCTTTAATGATCATTATTCTAAAAATATTTGATGTTACTATGACTATCTAACTTGGACTCCACCATAAACCTTTCCTTCTACACAAGACTGACTCAAAGGTAACTCTCTTAATAGCATGATCACTATTTTAATGCTCTAATTTTTTATGTTCTCACGAGCTCCTTGTTTTTACTGTTTCTTTTGTTTTATATATTCATGTTTTAAAACCATGACTCTCAATACTATCTTTTTAACATGTCCCTCACCATTTTGGTGGCATTTGAGATCATTTTGGAACCCTCATCTTCTTATGGCTAATTGGTTCCAAAGGATGGTTAAGAAGTTATGGTCAGCCAGAAGGTATAAAATGCATTTAAAATACTTCCATTCACACCTAATAAGGTTTTTTAAGTTGAAGGAAAGGTATAAAATGTAAAAACAATAAGGTTTTAGGTTCCTTTAATTCATTTTGTGCATTTTATATTGATTGTCCCAAAATCAGTCAATTTTGGACAGTTTTGTAAGGCTTTGAGAGTCATCATGAGAATATGACCCAGTCCACTTTACATGTTTGTTGTTTCTTGTGGAATGGGTCTATATTGATGTAAAATAATTCCTAATGACAAGTTTGAATGTAGGGGAGTTCAACAAATTGATGGTTGATGCCCTAGGGTGGGGTTTTGCTTGTGAAAAGGGCACAAAATTGGTGCCAAGAGTATAGCAGTGGAAAATATACCTCATGGAGGTGGTGTTTTTATGTGGGGTAGATTAAATTTATATACTATAAATGTTGTAGGACCCTTGAGACGGTCTCAGAAGTGATTAGAAGTGACTAAACCAAAAGGCCCTAGTTTTTAACTAGTTTTGGTGAGGGTTTTGTGGAAACCTTATTAGAACAAGTCATGGAATAAAATGGGTTTCAAAATAATTTTATTGGCATCATAAATGAATAATTTTGAGATTTTGGAACTTTTGAGGTGAACCTAGATAGGGGTTTCTTTGTAAAATGGCCCAATTAGACCTAGGAGCAAAAGTGGAGCAGCAATTTTATGTACACCTGGTCCAAAGTAGTGGTACTTGGTTTTATGATATGTTGAATAAATCTGAAAAGGGTATTTGAATCTAGAATTTTTTTTGCAATTTTTTTGGGAAATTTTTGGAAAAAGTGCACTGGTTTGGGACAACAATTAGAGAATTTGATCAAAACGGTACTATGGGAAGTTGGTGTCTATTGAAGCAAGTAGAATTAGATAAGTTAAGACCCTAGGAAGGCTTAGAGAAATTATTGGGGTTTGGAGTTGATCAGACCCTATTGGTGCAAGAAGGCCTAGTGGAGAAACTAGGAAACATAGTGTGTATGTGGACAACTTGTGGAGCCTTTTGGTCTTGGAGTGGATTGATCATTTGGATCTAAATCAATAAGACTAAGATTCAATGGTTAAGTCATTTATTTATTTTAATTATATTTTATTTGACATTAGATTCAATGGTCCTGGGAGCTAATACAGTGATATACTTTGAAGAGGATTCAATTTTTCATAGGTTAAAAACAAACAACCAACATGTCTATTTCCAGGTTACCATTGTGCACCAATACATTTTACATTTATAGTAATGGTACTTTTTGGGTTTAGATGTTATCCTAAATTGAAATTTCAACAAATAGAGTTGCTTTCACCGGGTTATCATTGTGTCCTATCTAGTATCTGCAATCTCTAGGAGCATTATTCCATTTATTTTAAGTATTTTTAAGCATATTGTTGAAATATAATCATTGAACAAATGGTTGATATAATTCTGGTTTGATAATATAGTTGTCAAATTTTGTACCTTGACTGCGTTAGAAAAAATGATTTATCCTCACTTGTTTGCATTGAGAATTTAGTCACCTTATTTGTTGCCTTACCAAATTTAGGAAAATAATAGTTTAGTTTTGTTGCCTTGGGGGTCATATAGTAGTTGAGGTATAACATATATTTTGTATTAGTACAGGTAGTGTGTCTAAAAAATGTTGTACTTTCAAATGATGGGCACTCATCACTGTCTCTTTACTATGGTAAAACATGGTTAAACCTAACCCAATAGTCAATGGAAAAGACATGTGAGCCAAATTTAGCATTTTATGATTGATGTATTAGATAGAAGTGAAATAGATTGGTAGGTTATTAGGAGTGTGGACTTATGAATAAGTAAAGCTTTGGATGGGTTAATCAAGAGTGAAAATGTAGAAGGTATGATCATTAGTACATACTTCTCTATTTAATGTGGTCGGTTTCTCCTAAAGATAGATGCTTGTCATTATAATAAGGGAAATGAGTCATATGTAATAGATTTTAGAATGACATCATTCACTTCATCCTTGTGTTGCACATTGAATAACTTAACCATTGAGTTTAGAGTATCACTATTCATCCTCCTCTTAGGCTTTGCTACCCTTGAACTATACACGAAAAAACTTGAAATTGTGATTAATGGAAAGTACTAGTATACATGGTATGATTATTCTTTAAAGGGTACTAGCTCAATGGAAGAGGGCCTACTTTACAAGTAGGAGGATGATGGTTCGATTCTATCGTGCCCTAATATGACTAAATATATGACTAAATTAATGACTAAATATATGACTAAATTAAGGACTAAATATATGACCAAATAAATGACTAAATAAATGACTAAATAAATGATAAAATAAATGACCAAATAAATGACCAAATAAATGACTAAATAAATGACCAAATAAATGACCAAATAAATGACCAAATAAATGACCAAATCAATGACCAAATCAATGACTAAAATAATTTAGTCATAAATTTGGTTGCGAGATAAATGACCGGCAATAAACTACTAATGGTCACGTGACCAAAATTAGTCATTTATCTACAATTTTTAGTAGTTTGTTTAGTCATATATTGTTATTTTTGTACTAGTGATGCTATACCAAAAGAGATGATGAGATAGGGAAATTTGATGCTAGAAGTGATGAAGGAATTCTACTAAGAGAAAGGCTTACAAATACTTTAATTTGAGATTAAGAAAGATGATTGAAAGTAACAATGTGAAGATAGATGAAAGATTTCAGATACAAGAGAGAATGTATGATTGTAATCAGAATACAGAGATCAAGGAGGCTGCTACTACTGAAGAAGAAAAAATTGTTGAGACTGAATGTGACAATGAGACTTGTGATGATGATATAAATGAGGCTACTGAGATTCCTAAGACTCTGAGGTATGTAAAGACAAATCATCCTGAAAAACAAATTATTGGTAATACAAATCAAGGAGTAATGACTAGATCAAAGGATAGAGAAGAAATTTTTTTGATTTATCAAGTTGAACCAAAGACTACAGATGAAGCTTGTAGAGATGAATCTTAGATAAATCTTATGAAGGAAGAGTTAGATCATATAAAGAAAAATAACACTTGGGAATTGTTGGAGATTTGTCGGCAGGCCAGTACTGACTGTATGTTTGTCATCGATGACAACATATGGTAAGTAGCATGTGTAGAAGTCTTATGAAGTTAGCTTTTAGTATATGTTGCATGGACATGTTATCAACATGATATCATGGGCACAGAGGTTAAATATTAGTACAGATAATTATATAGTAGCTTGTGTCAGCAGTGTTCCTGACAGAGTAACAGGTAGTGTTTTGTGTATGGTTGTCCATATAGTTATCATGGAGCCTTGCACGCTTGAATATATGATGAAGACATATGAGTGATGTTACATTCATGGATGTAGAGTCTGATGATCAATAGAACTAAATTTATGTAGTCACTATTCATCAGTAGTAGTTTCTTGTGTTTGTTTAGAAGAGTCGATAGAGATTATATTGATTCTAGAGTTGCACCTATCCTTTCAGTATGTGCCCTTAGATTTAAGCTCAGAGAAGAGTTAGTGATGTTCCTTTAAGAGTGCATGAAGTAAATCAGCTTGAGGAGAAAGATACAGTTATTTTGGTAGAGCCAACAATGTGTAGCATGCATCTACAATTATCTTATTGGAAAGGTCCCAGAATGTGTTGTGTGCTTAGTAGAGCTGACTAAATTATTATTGGAGTTTTTTATGGCTTCTCTAATATGATTTCAAGGTGGTTCTAATAGGTCAACTTGATTATATCTTTTAGATGAAAGATATTTATAGGCAATCATTTGTGATTGCTTGAGTGTGGTTCATAGTTGTTTGTGAAGAATAGAGCAGAGTGTGTGAAGTGTTGAGCCATCAGAAGAAGGTCTATGTGACCAAGTAAAGTGGTGTGCTATACATTGAAACTGATCCAGATAGTAGGTCTAAGCGTAGTTCACCAAGATCTAGATATAGTGTATATCTATTATTTAGAAGGTTGTAGCCTTCACCTCTTTGAGCAGTGTGCTCTCGGACAGTGCGTCCTCTCCCCTAATAGGGACTATTGTAAAAGACTCCTAATAGGGTCTGACCCTTGACCAAGTCTATTGTACTAAATATATTGTAAAGCAACTCCTAATAGGGTTAAGGATCTTCTAACAAGGATTATAATACACTAGTGCAGAATATTAGTGGGTGTCTGATGCAAGAGCATCCTAGGTGTAAGAGCAATCTTGCATCACCCAAAAATATTTTTGTTTTTGTGTTCAATAAGGGCTATCTTGTGCAGAGCTGCTATTTATGGAAACTTTCTATTTTTAGTAAGTTGGTCTTATGATCTTAGAATGTTTTGATTTTACATGTGGAGGTTCATCTCAGTCATATCAGCCTACCAGAAAAGTGTCATGGCTAGATCAGGTCTAGCTTTGAAGAAATTGAAGATTTTCAGTATTGGCAATAGGGTACAGAAACTTTGAACTCAGTTTTGAAGGCTTTAGAGACCTCGAATGAGGTCAAAAATTTGGGTGACATGCGCTTGCACAAGTCAAGCTTGTAGAGCACTTCGTGGCCTTTCTAAAATGGGGTTATAATAGTCCATCAGGTCAACTAGTGATGACTTATGGTCTCTGAAAGTTGGGTCACCTGAAATGCTAGAAAATAATTTTCCTTCAAAATTTATGTTCGTGTTTCAAAAGTTATTTTGAGCTGACTTTGATGTAATAAATTGAAAAATAAAATAATTCTAAGTTTGGTCAGCCCTAAGGGCTAAATTTCTAGAACCTTCTCTGGCAATGGAAAATGCTTATATAAAGAAGGCCCGTAGTGTTGTCTAGGGTAGTTCTGGGTATTGATTTGAGGCTTTGTCCTACAGAATATTGTAAGGGAATGCCCATGTTGCTTTGCATATTATAATTCTAAAAGTTTGTAACTCCACATTTGTGGAGATAATAAGAAGCCAAATTTCTTTTCTTGCATATTGTTGTTGTTTCTCTATTTCTGTTATGTGTTTGTGGTATTAAGGGGAGCACCCTTTATCAAGTTGTATCAGAGCCAGGTTTTCTTGAGTGCGTAAATAGATCACTAAGTGTGAGGTAGTTTGCACCAGGACCGTGGTTAGGGTTTCAGCACGCATTGTGAAAATGCCTCCATGAAGGGAACATGGTGGAAGAGCTGGTGTTGTAACACCTAAGGTTAGAGCACTCCAGAGACAAGTGCGAGCATTACAAGAGGAGATTCACAGAGGAATGAATCTTAATGTCAGAGACAAAAGAGAGGATGAAGCTGAAGAAGAAGATCAAGAAGGAGAAGTTGAAGTTGTGAACCAGGAGGAAGAAAGACTTTTTTGAGCCATTTCCAAGATTGGAAAAAGACCTAAGATTGAGGTTCCTACATTTTTAGGAAATCTTAACCCAAAAAAATTGATCGACTAGATCAATGAATGAAAAGAATATTTTGAGTGTGAAGATATTAAGGATCCTGATAGGGTCAAATTCGTGAAGGCCAGACTAAAAGGTCATGCGAAGATCTGGTGGCAAGAGATTCAATTGGAGTGAAATAGAAAAGGGAAAGATAAAATCACAAGATGAGATCGAATGGTGGATAAATTGAAGCAATAATTCATCCCTATTGATTATGAGCTTGACCTACTGAAGAAAATGCAAAGTTTGAAGCAAGTGGGATGATCTATTTAGGAGTATACAAAGGATTTCTATCGAATCCTCATCAGAACAGGCCATGCGGAAGCTGATAAGGAGAAAGTTTCTCGTTACCTTAATGGGTTGAGGCCCAACATTCAGGAGGAGCTGAATCTGGTTCGAATGAACAGTATTGAAGAGGCATACCAGTTTGCCCTAAAAGTAGAGGAAAAGTTGAACAAGAAGTTTGAGAGAAGACAAAATGGAAGAGGTCACGGTGGATGATCTAGTGGATGGTCATATGGAGGCCAAAATGAAGATCCAAAAAAGAAGGATGAGGCTAGTAATAGTAAAAATCAAAGAGGAAATAATTCCAATCATTTCCAAGATCAGAACAATAGAGATCAGAGAGGAAGAAGAAGAGGACAAGGTTCAGGAAGAGGAGGCTTTTGTGGAACATGTTTTCACTGTGGAGAAGAAGGTCATAGGGAATTTGAATGTCCTCAATGCCAAGGAAGGACATATAGGAGGAATGAAGGCCAGGCCAGAGTTGCACATATAGATGAAAATGCCAGATCATCAAATTTAGAAGATGCTGAAAGAGGAGAAACATTGATTAATAGAAGGGTCCTGCTGAGTGGTGAGAATGAACCTAAACAAAGGAGGAGCTTGTTTCCCACTAGATGCAAGTGTGAGGGAAAATGTTGTGATGTGATTATTGATAGTGGAAGCACTAACAATTTGGTGTCAGAAGAGATGGTGACAAAGTTGAAGCTCAAGAGATAGAAACACCCACATCCATATCAGATTGTCTGGGTGCAGGATGACCACAAGGTCATGGTCAGTGAACAGTGCCTAGTAAAGTTCAAGATTAGTGAGTACCAAGATGAGGTACTATGTGATATCATATCTATGGAAGACTATCCATTCATATATGGAAGACTACCTTCAAGACAAAGGAAAGACTGTATGAGTGGTTAGTCATGCCTTTTGGGCTAACTAATGCACCAAGCACTTTCATGTGGCTCATGAACGAGGTTCTGAAAGAATTTTTGGGTAAGTTTGTCATTGTTTACCTAGATGATATTTTGATCTTTAGCAAGACATTGGAGGAACATATGATGCATATTCGTATGGTGTTTGAGAAGCTGAGAGATGAGAAATTGTTGATTAATTTGAAGAAGTGCAGTTTTGTGAAGAAAGAGTTAGTGTATTTGGGATTTTTAGTTTCAACAGAAGGTCTAAAAATGGACCCAGAGAAGGTACATGCTATCCTTGAATGGCCTACTCCAAGGAGTGCTACTGAGGTAAGATCTTTTCATGGTCTAGCTATTTTTTATAGAAATTTTATCAGAAATTTTAGCAGTATTTGTGGTCCCTTGACTGAAACAATGAGAGGGGATAGAAAAGAGTTTAAGTGGACTAATGGGGCAGAAAAGAGTTTTCAATTGTTGAAACAAAAAGTTATAGAACAACCTATTTTAGCAATTCCAAAGTTTAATAAGGTGTTTCAAGTATACTATGATGCTAGCGGTACTGCAATAGGAGCTGTTATGAGCCAAGAAGGAAAACCTGTTGCTTATTTCAGTGAGAAGTTAAATGATGACAAGAGAAAATATTTTGTTTATGATCAAGAATTTTATGCTATAGTTCAGGCATTGAAGAAGTGGAGACACTATCTACTTCCTAAGGAGTTTGTTTTGTATACTGATCATCAAGCTTTGCAATATTTGAATAGTCAAGGAAAGTTGAATCAAAGACATTTGAAATGGGTTGAGTTTTTGTAGAGTTATACATTTGTTTTGAAACACATAAGTGGAAAGTCTAACAGGGTTGCAGATGCGCTTAGCAAAAGGAAAATATTGTTGACAAAGATGCAAATTGAGGCGGGTGGGTTCAAGGAACTCAAGAATTTGTATCAAGAGGATCCTAGTTTTGGTGAAGCTTGGAAAGCTTGTAAAGAACCTGTTACTCTAGACAGGATGAAATAGCTAGATTTTATCATTCAAGATGATATGCTATCTAGAGGGAGTCAATTGTGCATTCCATGAAGTTCTATGAGGGAGAATCTCATCAAGGAGAAGCATAGCGGAGGATTGGCTAGACATTTTGGTTGAGATAAAACCCTTGCTTTGGTTAGTGAAAATTATTATTGGCCACAGTTGCAGCAAGATGTCAAGAACTTTGTACAGAGTTGCAGAGTATGTCAGATGGTGAAGGGAGTGAAGTAGAATATAGGGTTGTATCAGCCATTACCTATACCAGAGAAGCCTTGAGAGGATATCAGTATGGACTTTGTTCTTGGTTTACCAAGGACACAGCGGAGACATGATTCAATTTTTGTGGTGGTTGATAGATTTTCAAATATGGCACATTTCATTCCCTATAAGAAGACTAATGATGTTGTTCATATAGAAGAATTGTTTTTCAAAGAAGTAGTGAGACTACATGGTTTGCCAAAGACCATAGTTTCAGATAGAGACACTAAGTTCATTGGATATTTTTGGTGTACATTGTGGAAGAAGTTGAAGATAGATTTGAAGTTTAGTTCATCACATCATCCATAGACTGATGGACAGACAGAGGTGGTGAATAGGAGTTTGAAAAATTTTCTAAGATGTTTGGTTGGAGATAAGCCAATAGGATGGGATTTGATTTTACCATAGGTAGAATTTGCATACAATAATTTTGTCAACAGGAGCACTGGTAAATCACCATTCCAGGTTGTATATGGGAGTAGTCCCAGAAATGCATCAGAATTGAGAAAGATAGATAAAGGAGAAATAAGTAGTGCTGAAGCTAAGGATTTTGTAGAACACTTGAAGAACATCCATGAGGAGGTGAGGAATCATATTACCAAGATGAATGCACAGCATAAGGCTAAAGAAAATGTGAAAAGGAGGCATAAGGAATTTTAGGTTGGAGATGAAGTCATGGTTCATTTGCAGAAGGAGCAATTTCTAGTTGGTACATATAAAAAGTTGAAAATGAAGAAGTTTGGGCCATGTAAGATCCTGAAGAAGCATGATTTAGGAAATGCATATGAGGTAGAATTTCCTACTGAGCTGAATATTTCACCAGTGTTTAACATTTTAGATTTGATAGAATATCATGAGAGAGGTGTTGAAGATGAGGTTACAGTAGCACAGTGGAGTATTCTAGCAACCAGTTCAGATATCAAGGAGATTGAAGACATACTGGATAGGTGTGTTGGTAGAAGCACAAGGAACAGGACATATGAAGAGTATTTGGTCAAATGGAAAGGATGACCTATTGAAGATTCATCATGGCTAACAAAGGAGGAGGTTAACCATCTTGGTTTTCCTCTGCACACTTGAATCGTGATGAGGTCACTTCTCAAATTACCCCAGGTGTCTGATGTAGGAGCATCTTGGGTGTAAGAGCAATCTTGCATCACCCAAAAATATTTCTATTTTTGTGTTCAATAAGGGCTATCTTGTGTAGAGCTGCTATTTATGGCCTTAGAGAGAAATATTAATAGCTTGAGGTTGATCAGATGGCACTCTTTAGAAAATAAAGTCCTAAGTTTGATGGAGAGAATTATCTTGATTGGAAGAACAAGATAGTGACTCATTTGCAGTGCATTGCTTTTGAAGTTTTTGATGTAACTGTCAATGCAGTCAAGATCCCTACCTTAGAAGACCTTTCAAAGGATGATGCTACTGATAAGATAAAGGAATTATTCCATCAGAATGCAATTGCCAAAAAAGCCCTTATTAGCACCCTATCTGATAGTGAGTTTTTAGAAATAAAGAAGGTAGATACAACCCACAAAATATGGAAATACCTAGAAGACATATTTGAAGGAGACAAACAAGAAAAGGATGCATGTAGAAAGACATGGAAGAAAAGATACAATGCATTAGAGATTCTACCTAAAGAAAACATCAAAGCTTACAATCAAAGGATCAATGAAGCAGTTACTGGAATCAGGAACAATGGTGGAGAGATCTCAGAGGAAGACATTATTGACAAATTGATGACTACTCTCACTCCTAAATATGAAAACAAGATCAATGTCCTTGATAAGACCATGAAGCTTACATCAAATTTCAAGAGAGAGGCCTTGATCAAAAAAATCTCATCTTTTGAGATTTCAAGATTAAAGACAAAACCTAAAAGTGAGACAGCCTTCAAAGAAACAGTTCATGGTAAGAAATCTGCAAACACTTCTAGTAATTTTGATGATGAGGAGGAGGAGAAAAAATTAGATGATTTCATTTATATGATTGCAAAAAGATAAAAGAAAGGAAAAGGAAAATATGAAGGTCAATTCCCATTTAAATTCTTTTCATGTAATAAGATTGGTCACTTTGCATCTAAATGTCCCTTAAGAGCTAGAAAGTTCAAAAATGACTACAAGCCTAAATACTCTAAGGAATGTTACTATGCTCGAGATGGAGTTTCAGATGATGATTCAGCTGAAGAAGAAATTGGATTTATTTATATCATAGAGAAAATGAACAATAAGATAGATCATGAAGATGAGAAAGAGGAACAAGAGCTAGCATTGATTTCACAAGTTGATATAAGGATGGACTGGATTATAGATAGTGGTTGTTCACATCACATGATAGGTGATAAAGATAGATTTGTTCATTTGGACAAATATAATGGTGGCATGGTTATATTTGGAGATAGCACTCCTAAACCCATCATTGGTAGAGGAGCCATCACCTTGGATGGAAATAATAGTATTGATGATGTTCTTTATGTTGATGGTTTGAAACATAACCTACTAAGTGTTGGGTAGTTACTTGAAAAAGGTTATAGATTGGAATTCAATGGAAACAAGTGCATCATTAACAACAAAGAAGGAGAAATAATTGCATCAGGATCAAAGACTAAAGATAATGTTTTTCAGCTTAATCCAGAAGCAAGTTGTTTTGTTGCTAAAGTAGATGACAGTTGGTTGTGGCATAAAAGACTATGTCATATTAATTTTGATAACATAGTTAAGATAAGCAATGTAAAGGCAATAAGAGATCTACCTAGCATAGGAAAGCCAATTACTCTACTAAAATTAAAGTTTATAGATGTTTCAATTTAAGATTGAAAAAGATCATTGAAAGTGCTCATGTTAAGATTCATGAAAATTTTATGGTTCAAGAAAGATATCATGATTACTCACCCATGATTGAAGAAGAACCTAGACCCTCCACTAGTGAGACAGTTATTGAAGAAATGTTTGACAGTATTGATGTGTTATTCAATGACCCTTAGACAAGTGAAGAAGAAACTCCTAAGGCTGATGAATCAGCATCACCTAAAGTTTCAAATTTTACATCTAGAAACCATTCCAAGAAAGACATCATTGGAGATCAGAGCGGCAAAATCTTAACTAGATCACAAGAAAAGAACTCAGCTAGGGTATGCTTACTATCTCAGATTGAACCCTTAAGTGTTGAAGATGCATGTAATGATTTAGATTGGCATGATGCTATCAAAGAAGAACTTGATCAGATTATTAAGAATGACACTTGGGAACTGGTCCCAAGACCTAGTGATAAGAATGTGATTGGAACAAAGTGGATATTCAGAAACAAGATGAATGAAGATGGTATAGTAGTAAGGAATAAAGAAAGGTTAGTTGTAAGGGATATGTGCAAAGAGAGGGCTTTGATTATTCAAACACATTTGCACCAGTGAGTAGATTAGAAGCTATTCAGTTGTTTCTAGCTTATGCAACATTCAAAAACTTCAAAGTTTATCAGATGGATGTCAAGTCAGCATTCTTGAATGGTGAATTAAAAGAAGAAGAATATATTGAGAAGCTAGAAGGATTTACTCTATCAGATAGACCTGATATGGTATGCAGATTGAAGAAAGACCTCTATGGACTTAAGCAAGCCCCTAGAGCTTGGTATGAGAGACTTGATGGATATCTAACAAAGATTGGATTCAAGAAAGGTGTAGCAGATTGTAACCTATTTATAAGAGAGACATTTGAAGGACTACTACTTCTAGCTATATTTGTTGATGACATTATCTTTGGAGGTAATGAAAAACTTAGTGTTGAATTTGCTAAATAGATGCAGAGTGAATTTGAGATGAGCATGATTGGACCTATCAAATACTTTTTGGGATTGAATATACAATAGATAGAGAAAAGAATTTTCATTAATCAATCAAAGTATGTGAAAGAGATATTGAAGAAATTCAATATGGATTATTGTAAGCCAGTGGGGACACCTATGATAATTGGATGCAAGCTTACAAAAGTAGATGACTCACTAGCAGTAGATATAACATTGTACAAGTCTATGATTGGAAAACTTATTTATCTTACTCAGACCAGACCAGACATTTCCAATGTAGTTGGCATAGTTGGAAGATTTGTAGCAGAACCTAAACAAAGTCACCTCATGGCAGTAAAAAGGATATTCAGATATTTGCAAGGCACTATAGACTATGTTCTATGGTATCCTAATTTAGAAAATGTTGAGCTTCATGTGTACATTGATGCTAATTGGGTAGGATGCGTTGATGATAGAAAGAGTGCATTAGGTGGAGCAGTGTTTCTTGGTGATAGACTTGTCACTTAGACAAGAAAGAAACATAATTGTATTTCTCAGTTAATAGCATAAGTAGAGTATGTTGATTATCCTATTTTTATTCATTGTGATAACACTAGCACTATCAATATGTCAAAGAACCCTGTGATGCATGCAAAGACAAAGAACATTGAGATCAAGTATCACTTCCTAAGAGAGAAAGTGGGAGAGAAAGAATTCAAGGTGGATTATGTAAGTACTAAAGATTAGTTAGCAGACATATTCACAAAGTCCTTGCCTAAGGATACTTTTGAGTATCTTAGGGAGAAGCTGGGAGTAATTCCCTTCCCTGATTCTGCTTAGAAGAAAGAATGAAAAGCATCAGTCCTCAGGGAATGATGGATGGTTGACTACTCTACTTCTAAAGTAGCACAAGTGCTTAAAATTTTTGGCACCCTTTTCCATTCATGTCAAAGGGGGAGTAATATATAGTCATGAAAAATAGAAGTAAAAGGAGTAATATACTAAAGGGGAGTAGCATTCAGTTATGATAGTAGTTCAGTTGAGGAAATGGAGAATGTTGAAGAATATTGCAACAGATGGAGGACTCATCTTTGGGGAAGTCTTGAAGAGGAAATGGAGAATTTTATAAAAGAATTATTCATTTGGATTGGTGGAGTTTTTCATTCCATATGTTGCCATCAATTCCAAAGGGGGAGATTGTTGGAGATTTGTCAGCAGGCCAGTACTGACTGTATGTTTGTCATCGATGACAACATATGGTAGGTAGCATGCGTGGAAGTCTTATGAAGTTAGCTTTCAATATATGTTGCATGGACATGTTATCAGCATGATATCATGGGTGCAGAGGTTAACTATTAGTACAAATAGCTATATGGCAACTTGTGCCAGCAGTGTTCCTAACAGAGTAATAGGTAGTGTTCTATGTATGGTTGTCCGTACAGTTATCATGGAGCCTTGCATGCTTGGTTATATGATGAAGACATATGAGTGATGTTACATTCATGGACATAGAGTTTGATGATTAGTAGAAGTGAATTTATGCAATCGCTATTCACTAGTAGCAGTTTCCTATGTTTGTTCAGAAGAGCCGACAGAGATTATATTGATTCTAGAGTTGCTCCTATCCTTTCAGTATGTGCCCTTGGATTTAAGCTTGGAGAAGAGTTATTGATGTTTAGTTAAGAGCTCATGAATTAAATCAGCTTGAGGAGAAAGATATAGTTATTTTGGTAGAGACGACAGTGTGTAGCGTGCATCTACAATTATCTTATTGGACAAGTCCCAGAATGTGTTGTGTGCTTGGTAGGGCCAACTGAATTGTTATTGGAGTTTTTTATGGCTTCTCTAATATTATTTCAAGGTGGTTCTAATATGCCAACTTGATTATATCTTTTAGAGGAAATATATTTATAGGTAATCATTTATGTTGTGTGGTTCATAGTTGTTTGTGAAGAGCAGAGCAGAGTGTGTGAAGTGTTGAGCCATTAGAAGAAGGTCTATGTGACCAAGTAAAGTGTTGTACTATACATTGGAACTGATCCAAATAGCAACTCTAAGCGTAGTTCACCAAGATCTAGATATAGTGTATATCTATTATTTAGAAGGTTGTAGCCTTCACCCCTTTGAGCAGTGTGCTCTCGAAAAGTGTGTCCTCTCCCCTAACAAGGACTATTGTAAAAGACTCCTAACATGGTCCGACCCTTGACCAGGTCTACTATACTAAATATATTGTAAAGCAACTCCTAATAGGGTTAAGGATCTTCTAACAAGGATCATAATACACTGGTGTGGAATATTAGTGGGTGTCAATTCCCACCGGGGTTTTTTATCTATTTGGGTTTCCCCATAACCAAATTAAAAATTGGTGTTGTGTTAAGTGTTCTTTCATTGGTTTATGCTTTATGTTTAAGTATAATTAATTGGATAAAGAATTGAAACTTGTAGATAACTGATTCCCCCCCCCCCTCTCAGTTATCTCTTGGGACTATTCCTAACAGGAATTGGTTCCTAAACCTAAAAACAAAAATATAATAGGAACTAAATGGGTTTTCAGAAACAAAATGAATAAAGAAGTTGTATTAAAAAACAAAGCAAGATTGGTATGTAAAGGCTATTCATAACAAGAAGGCATAGGTTTTGAAGAGACATTTTCTCTTATTGCTAGGATAGAATTTTTGAGATTATTCTTGGCTTATGTTGCACATAATAACTTCAAGGTATATCAGATGGATG
Organism: Chamaecyparis obtusa; assembly: GCA_027943335.1. Lineage (NCBI taxonomy): Eukaryota > Viridiplantae > Streptophyta > Pinopsida > Cupressales > Cupressaceae > Chamaecyparis > Chamaecyparis obtusa. Next base: position 523,850 of record BSBK01003765.1, on the reverse strand, counting down.
TGAAATCTGCATTCCTGAATGGGGATCTTGAAGAAGAAGTGTATATAGAAAAACCTAATTGATTTCTTTTATGTGAAGATGGAGATATGGTATGCAAGTTGAAGAAGGCACTGTATGGACTAAAGCAAGCTCCAAGGGCTTGGGATGCAATGTTAGAAAAATACTTACTTCACCTTGGATTCAGAAAAGGTAATGCTGACAGTAACTTCTATTTAAGAACTAGTGAAGACGGAGTTTTGATAATAGAAGTTTTTATTGATGATATTATCTTTGGAGGCAATGATGAGTTGTGTGAGAAATTTTCTAAAGAGATGGAAAATGAATTTGAGATATCCATGATAGGTGAAATGAAATTATTTCTTGGACTACAAATAAATCAGAGCAAGAATGGCATTTTTATTTCTTAGACTAAGTATCTTAAAGAAATGTTGAAAAAGTTTGGAATGGAAGACTGTAAACTAGTTGGTACACCCATGGTGACTGGTAATAAGATGACAAATGATGATGAGACAAAGTGTTTTTTTAAGACCAAGTACAGATCAATGGTTGGTGGATTATAATATCTGACTCACACCAGACCAGATATTGCTAATGCTATTGGAATTGTGGCTAGATATCAGGCAGAACCTAAAGAGACACACCTAGCTATTGTGAAAAGGATATTTAGATATCTAAAAGGAACAATAGACTATGGCTAATGGTATGATAGAAATGATGACTTTGAACTTCATGCTTATATTGATGTTGATTGGGCAGGGAATATTGATGACAGGAAGAGTACTAGTGGAGGTACATTTTTCCTTGGGAAAAAGTTAGTTTCATGGCTAAGTAAGAAACAAGATTGTATAGCTTAACCTACTATTGAATCAGAGTATGTTGTTGCTACTATTAACTGCACTCAAATTTTTTGGAAGAAAAAAATGCTAAAGATATTGGAATAACTTTTAATGAGCCAGTGGTTATCCATTGTGATAACACCAGTATAGTAAACATTTCAAAGAATCATGTGATGCACTCTAAAACTAAGCATATTTCTATTAAGTATCACTTCTTGAGAGATAACATAGCAGAGAAGGAAATAAAGTTGGAATACATTAGTACAAAGGAATAGATAGAAGACATATTTACAAAGTTGTTGCCAAAAGATACCTTTTAATATCTCAAAGGTATGCTTGGGGTTTAGGCCCCTCCTAGTGTGAATTAATTGATGTAGGGATGCATCAATCTAGAGGTTTTCAGAGCCTTATCATATTTTGGACTTTATGTAGGGATCTCCTCCTCAGAGGGAGTGACCATTGAAGATAGTTGTTGAAGGTAGGTGTAGAAGATATTTGATGACTTATGGCACCCTTTTCCATTGATGTCAAAGGGGGGGAGTTACTATGAGAAAATTCCTAAAGGGGAGAGATACTGTATAAGGAAGAATTTAATGAGAAAATACTTTTTGGGTTGATGGATTTTCCCATATGTTGCCATTAATGCCAAAGGGGGACATTGTTTGATATTGCTAATGCAATGGGGAGATTTTTGATACATTTAATATGTTTAATCACTATGTTGAGTGATGTTGGAATTGTTGTTGTTGTCATTCATGTTTTGTCACTGATGTCAACATATGTTTCTATGAAGAGAATAGACTGGTTACTAGAGTGTACGAATACTATACGGATGTTTCAGATTGTGTGAAGTCAGTTGTGCATACTGGAAGTTGTTGTGATCTTATATCTAGGATCGCGTGATGAAATATTTCATATTGGCTAAGTTACAGAAGATTTGGGGAAGACCGGTTACTGGACAGTGACAGTGGAAGTTGATAGAGTTAGTCTCTGATTTTTGGGAATATCTTACAAGAGATGAGGATTCAATGTATGAAAGCTTAAGGGATGACAGACAGGGTACTAAAGAATGGTTGATGGCCTGTGCAAGGTATGAAAAGTAGGATGACATCAACTCTGGAATGAGTTCTGGAGAAGACCTATTTGGAAGCTGACTTCAGATATGTGGCATGTATTATGGATGGAAAACTTGAATTAAGGATGTCGGTCATTAATTGTTGTATACTTGTTTTAGATACCGTGTGTATCTTAGCAAGGAGTTATGTAATTTTTTGTATATTAGGAAATCCTAATTGGCTGACCTGATCATGTAGAATGTAATAGGATATATATGTAAGATCTTTTCTTTTGAAAAGATATGGATAGAATGTATGTGGTGTAAAAAAAAGAATTGTGGAAGTTGCGAGCTTGTGTCTGCTAGATGTAGAGAAGAGGATAATTGTATACTTCATTGGAACTAATCAAGCAAAGATAGTTTCTATTGAACAGTTTAAAAGATTGTGTATTTCTTCATATACACTTGTGTTGTGAATAGTGAGTTCTGAAGGTGGACATAACCTTCTTTGGGTAGTGAGCCCACCCTTCTTTTTCTTGACTCCTAACAGGGTCTATCCTCTAACAAGGACTATATTGTAATGTTTTAATAAGCTCCTAACAGGTCTATATCTTCTAACAAGGATACTATACTCTTAGTACATCATTAGTAGGTGTTAATTCCCACCGAGGTTTTACCTTTAACAGGGTTTCCTCGACAACAAAATATTGTGTTATTGTGTTGGCATTTCATAGTGTTCATTGGATTTGATATTGCTGCTATTCAAAGTTGAAAGTGTAATAATCTATCATACAACTGATTCACCCCCCCCCCTCTTAGTTGTATTGTGGACTGTTATTCCTAAGAGAATCTTGGTTCTATCTATCTTTATACCAGTGAATTCGTAAATAAGCCCTAGTTTTTCCAAATAATCAATATCTTCCCTGACTACAATAGTGAGATCAATCTCCAACCCTACATCCATATGATGTTCTTCACAAAATCCCTATTCGTCGAATGTGTCTTCCATTTGATTAACCAAATCCTCATCAAGAGGTCACGAGTGGGGTATACACCCATTTTCAATCCAAACATATTTATGTGATTCAACACCACATCTAAAAAAAATTCCTTTGGTGTAGAAATTATCTTTCTCCCGACTTGGATCATGTCGATCCCTAATCAACCATCCTTATGCAACCTTTAGTTGAGGCTATAGAAATGGCATTACGCATGGCGGTGACAACCTCCCCCCTTCCTCATTCGTATCTAAGGCACATTTAATGAATTCAACATTGACTGGAATCTGAGCATGTTTTCCCTACATTCGCAACCCTGTGTTGCTCCTTGATGCTCTATTTTTTAGCTTTTTTATATATAAAATATATAACATTATTAAAAATTAAAAATATAAAATTATTATTTATTTATTTTTGGAAAAGATATAATATTATTACCTAATATGTTAAATTACATATAATATAAGTATGCATGAGAATAAATTATTTAATAAAAAAGATAGAAAACATTTTTTACAGTTTAAGATTTTTCTACAAATAGATAAATAATAAATATTAATAGTTAAAAAACAAATTTTCTAAATTTTGTCTTAAAAGTGTTGCGTAAAATTTGTGTATGAGTCAAATTATTTTGACCAATCACATATCCATCAAATGTTTTCAAAATTTTAAAACTTAAGAAATATGCATTTAAGCTATAGGGTAAGTGCACAAAGATGGGGGACCAAAAATGCCACCTCTTTTTTGAAATTAGCAAATTCTAAATTTCAATGAGAAATTGAAGATAATTAGACTCAAAATTTTAAGATGCGACAAGAACAAGAGTTGTAGTACTCCTAATCTAGTTTCTAAACTACTAATTTATTTTGAAAATGATGGAGAATAAGGCCCTGAAAAAGGGGGAGCACAAAAAGTGGTCCTATTTTTTGTCAAAAAATATAACATAGCATCTAGTGTGCTCCCCCTAAAATGTTTTAAAAAATTGAATTTGTTTAATCACTCTGGTGAGAAGTTAGCTAAAACCATGTAGTTTATCACATTTTTTTTGCTAATTTTTTTATCAATATATTTTTTTTTAAATTTCCAAAGTGGACACATCTTGAAAACGTGAAATTTGTGCTTGATCCCCTTATAAATCATTGAAAACTAATAAAAAATACAAGATTATTTGTTCAAAGTGTGTAGAATGGAGTTTAGTTTCAAAAAAAGTAAATTGTTTCAACATTCAATGAACGATTCAAAATCTAAGCCCAAAATACTACACATTGGTTTTTGACAAAAATCGAACATACTTACAAAATAAATTAGAGATGAAAAGCTTAACATAATCAGAATTCAAGATAAATTATATGGTTAGATAACCAATAGAGACGTCTAGAACATCATGTCCTCTGGTTTTTCATTGTTTGCCACATGCAAACCTAACGAGGAGCACACATAAATAAATGTGATATTTTTGTATGTTTTTTGGAAAATATATCTCAAACCTATTTGAATCCTCCAAGCCTTTGGTTTTGATGCCCAAGAAAAATCCAAGCCTTAGGCTTGGTGGATCCCAATGCAGTTAATAGGGAACATGGCCTATATGGTGTACACCCTATATATGTGAATATGTTGTGCAATGTTGCAATCGGTGAAATATTTTACTTTCAGTAGTTTACATATGTCATACACCCTATAAGGCATATGCCAAATTTAAAAATAGGAAAAGGAGAGAGGATGTGTGAGAGAGAGAGTCCTTAAAGGGTTTTAAGGAGTCCTAGAACCTCTTATAACCCCTTACCATATACTAATGTATGGTAAGGGGTCGTAAGGAGTCCTGACAGATCCTAGGACACATTAATATGTCCTAGGACCCCTTAAGACCCCTTAGGAACCCTTACCATACATTAGTGAATGGTAAGGGGTTATAAGGGGTTGTAAGGGGTCTTAAGGGGTCCTAGGACATATTAGTGTGTCATTAGACCCCTTACCATACACTAGTGTATGGTAATGGGTCCTAAGGGGACTTAAGGGGTCCTAAGACACATTATTGTGTCCTAGGACCCCTTAAGGCACCTTAGGATTCCTTACCATACATTAGTTTATGGTAAGGGTTCATAAGAGGTCATTGTAATACCCCAAAAATGGGCTATAAGTTCATTAATCTCCTACATCAACAATTCGAATGAAATCAACTTCAAAGTCCTAATCTAAGGCACATCTAAACATCATCGAATCATAATTGATTATCTTAAATTCTGCATCGGGGAATATTCCTAGTAATATTCCTAAATTATCTTAATTATCTTTAATTTAATGATTATTTGGCGATAAATCACATTTATCCTAAGTTTGATTAATTGAATATTTTCATATTTAATTAATTAGATTTAATATTTGCCACTTAATTGTGTAATTAAATTTAATTATATCTATTATTAATTGTATTATTTAATTTTGACAATAAATCAAAATTCCTATCTTTAATTGATTAAATTCTTATTTAATTAATTAAAGCATGTTGTCATTATTTAATAATATAATTTTTAATAAAAGTTTGAATAAATAGTTAATTAACCCATAAATTATTTATTTACAAAAATCAGTTGAGTTGAGGATAAATCACTTTATTTATTTAATTCTTAATTATTATGCATATTCAAAAGAAACAGTTAAACTCCAAATCAGAAAATCAATGCAAGTTATTGACTTTTTGGAACTCAACATCCTTTTGGAGTTCAAAAAGCTGATCTAAACTCTAATTTGAGTTAAAAAGCTATTTTTGCATGATTTTGAGAATTAACTATCTTTCATGATCAGATAACTCAAAAATCAAGATGAGTTAATTTGAGTGATTTATGGCTTTTATTCATGCACCTCCAAAGCCCTGGATTTCTATAAATTAAAGGCTTCAGCTCTTCACAAATCATCTCATATTTTTGCACAATCACGCTGGAGAATTGGAATTGAAGAATCAAAGCTCTTGCGAATCGACATCTTTGTGAGATCAATCTTATTTTTGCATTCATATTTCATATCATTCTTAGATAGTTTCATATCATTTTATCATTCTTATTGCATAGAAAAATCCAAAAATATAGATTAATTGCATTCAAACTCATATCTAGATCAATTGCATTCAAATCCTTCATTTAGGTGTCGTCTAGGTCACTGATCTCGATAATAATCTGAGAACATTAATCTCGCACCTATTAGAAGGCAGTAAATCGCTTGGTTAGATAGCTTTCAATTTTGCATGATTTTGATTATTGCTAACCTCTAATGTTTTACTGAGTGTTGTGTCTACAGATCAGGTACAATTTTCACACACATTTCTGGCGCCCACCGTGGGGCCCTGAAATGGGTTTCCAATTCAATTCTTTCAATTTCTATCTTTTTATCCTCAGGATCTGTGCAAAACTATGATTTTTAATTTTGTCCGTACATCTGTCGTATGGGAGCATACCCACTGTCGTATGATACTCTACCCACTGTCGTACGACAGTCTATCAGATCGTGACTCATTTCATTTCATACACACTGCCATTTGAGAGATAATCTATCGTATGGTAGCATACCCAGTATCGTACGAGTTTCTGGACTGTCGTCTAAGAGAATACCCACTGTCGTATGAGTTTCCGTACCAGTTTTTTACTGTCATTTCATTTTTTAGAGCAGAGTATCAGATTTGATTTTTATATTTCGGCTAACTGCTAATTTTGACAATTGAAATTCTCTATTTTTTATTGCTCTCTGCTGGTTTTGATTGGGAAAAGTGCAAAAATTGCTAAAATCAGGTAAAATCTACTAAGCACGTTGCGAGGATCACTAGGTATTCTCCTTCATCTAATAACATTTTGATTTGGGCTTAAAATAAATCTCTTATGTGTCTAGCTTGTGTGTGTCTTCTCATGCTTCTATTCTACACACTTGCATAATTTGATACTAGGTTGTGATCCCTTAAGGATTCATTAAGTAGTCTTAAGATACTTGTGATTGATCTTGATTGCTATCTTGGGTTATTGGACTCGCTAATCCGCCGGCCCCTCATTTCCGCCCCGTGGTTGCAATCTCAGTGCCATAAAGGGGAGGGGTCAACAGGACAGAAGCGTTAAATGTTCCACTTGGCAACCCTTTTGTGCTTTTAGGAACTCACTTGTTTTCTAAGTTGGGGACTCATTTTTAGCTTGTGTGAGGTGTTAAGTGTTCCACCTTGTGGACTCATCTCATATTTGCTTTAAGCGTTAAGTGTTCCTCTTTCTACTTTTTGAATGCTTTTGGTAGATTTACTTTCGGAACATATATCTGTGCTCACATAGTAATTAGGCCCTATGAACACTATTCGTGATTCTTGAGAGATTGGATTCCTAGCGAAATCTTTCTTGACGATGGAATCCTTGTAGGTAGGGAGGATACTTAGTGAGTTTCACATTCAACTTGGTTAGTGAGTCTTCTCTTATTGATCGACACATTCTCTCTCTGGAGAGGTTGATAGATCACGTGGGGTTGATATCACGAGCTTTGGTGAATCAAAATTGGTTAGTGCATCTTCTCTTATTGATTGATACATTCTCTCCCCGAAGAGGTTGATAGATCACGTGGAGTTGATATCACAGACCTTGGTGGAACAAAACTTTGTCTTAGCGTGTCGGATTAATCTTCTTGCTTTGTTTGGGTTAAAAGTGAAGAGGTGTCAAAACCTTGAATCTGAAGCCAAGTCCCCTTGTGGTATACTATTGTGAGTCATCTTTAGAGAGGGTTAACCGTAGCGGACAATCCCTTCACAGGGAAAACTGCATTGATGGAACCTCAAGCGGTAATAGCCATTTTCGCCATGGTAGTGACAACCGCTATATAAATGTCCTTGTGGAAGAAATCTCCACGGGTATGGTTCATTGTTGGGTTGTTAGATCTCCCTAGCAGCTCTTGAAGATTAAGTTCTCAGACTGTGTCAAAACCCTGGTGTGCCGGGATTGGAGTTCACCCCTTTGAATCATAAAAGTTGCAGAGTCAAACCATTACTAAAAACCCTAGAGAGGCCAATTTTTCACTTTCAGGTATATGTGTGTTATTGCAAAACTTTTCAGAACATACACAATTAGTACTCTCAGGGATTAGCACAATTTGGTCACTTGATTGTTCATGCGCAAGGTTGCTTTTGCCCTTGTTCATTGTTTTCAGACGTGCTTGGAATCACTTGCTTGCTATTCTGCGTGCTTATTTATCTACTTGGCTATTAAAAATGATCAGATCTGGTATAACCTTCAAAATCTGGACAGTACAATTTGCAAACAATCCAAAATTGAAAACCTTAAATTTTGCAAAAATTGACGTAAAGTTCTTTCTGGAGTCAAAAGTCATTTCAAGAAGTCAAAAGTCATATGACTTTTTGTCAAATGTCATTTCAGTAAAGCCCATATGTCGTATGATTAAGAACCCAGTGTCGTACGAGTTTTCAAACCAGCAAAATTCAAGAAGCCAAAAATTGTTAGCAACTATCGTACGAGTTTTGTCAATTGTCGTTTCATATCTACCCAACTGTCGTACGAGTTTCACAACTGTCATTTCATTTATACCCAACTATCGTACGAGTCTGCAGAGTGTCGTTTGGAAAAAATTGAGAAAGTTGTCAGAAATTGTCAAATGTTTCCAGCCTAGATCCAGAATCTGTCAAAAATATCATTGTGTCAGGAACAGAGCAGTAGCTATTGAGCATTCTACCATTTTTTGAGTTTGATCTTTTGAATCCGATCTAGTCTTCTGTTTGATCAATTTGAGTCCTTTTTATCTCATGTCAAAACCTTGTCATAACTATCAATCTTCAACCAATCTTCAAAAATAGACTAAGGGTTGAGAACTCGTGTCCGCTATCTTTTGGGTGATCTATCCCATACATCCAGGGCACAGTTTCCTTCACCCACATCTCATCAGATCTTCAAAACTATCATAATCTTGACAAGGTTGCGTCATCCGATTTTCTTGAATCAAATTGTTCTTCAGTTGTCTTCATCCTTTTCTTCTGTTTCATTCAAAGTTAATGGTGGAGACCAGAGCTTCTTCACACAATAAATCAGAAGAAACATCTCAGAACTTACTTTTGACCAATACCCCGGGTCCAACTCTTGAACAACTCATCAAGTCAGGTATCTACGAAGATGACGGTCTCGGTAACTTTCGATTAAAAACTGGTTACATACCTCCTCTATCAACTCACAGAGGTAATCAACAAACTCCTCCTCAATCTATTCCAGGGAGCCCAAAAACTCCTACCATGTCTCAAGCAGGGACAAACCATGGTTCTCTAGGAGGAGGATCCCAGGGACACCATTCTCAACATAATGCCGACCAAGACCCTACACCCTCTGAAATCCATCGGTGTCAGAATGACGATGAATTCAAAAGAATGATGAGGCATTTCTTGAAAATGCATAGAGAGGCATACTTTTTGCAATTAGCCCAAGAAGGAGCTAAACTTCCTCCTCACTTCAATGTCGAAGATATCATCACGCATGAGGAAGAAACTCCGATGATGGCCATAATGAACCAGTTGCATGCTATGCAGGTCAAAATGAATAAAATTGAGAAAGAGAAGGAACCAAAGGAATTCTCCATGGAGGCCCTTTGTCCTTTCCCTTTTGACAAAGACTTGTATATGCCTCCATTCCCAAAAAGAGTGGAGATACCAAAGTATGACAAATACGACAGACACTCTGATCCTCAAGATCATGTTAGAGAGTTCTATACGCAATCCATGGAATTCATGCATGAACCGACTTATCTAATGCATCTTTTTCCTAGATCCTTGGGAGGAGCATCCATTCAGTGGTTTTCAAGATTACCTTCTACGATCAAAACTTTTGAGGAATTGATTAAATTGTTTTATCAACAATATTCCTACAATATTCAACATCCGATTACCATGATCGATATCTGTAACCTCAAGCAATATCCAGGGGAATCATTCCTAACTTTTCTCAAGAGGTGGCGAAAGAAGTTTTCTTTATATGCTAGACCAATTCCCGAAATGGAGAAACTTGAAATCTTTATCAATAACCTTGTTCCAGAGCTCAACTATCCATTACAAATGCAAGATCATGTATCTTTTGATAAAATGGTGGATAATGCAATCAAGATTGAGAAAGTACTTGTCAAGAAAGGAGAAATCACACTTCAAAAGGACAAGTCTGAATCGGGATCTAGCTCAAAAGCTAAAAACAAGAGCTGGAATAAAAACAAAGGTATCATCTCTGATGGTGTTGTTGACACTATCCACACCCCATCAAAGGCACCGACCTACAATCTCACCCTTGCCACCAAAGCCATTGAAGCTTCAGAGCAAAAATTTGCTAAACCATCTCCAAAGAAGCCATTCAAACGATGGGATAATAAATGAAAGTTTGCTCCTCTGTGAGAATCTTTGGAATCTGCTCTGAGGACCCTAATAGTTGATAACATGATCTCTTTACCACCAATCCGAAAACCTGATCCGGATCCAAAACCATATTGGTGGAAAGATAATGAATTTTGTGCTTTCCATCGGACTAAAGGCCACAGAACTAATGGATGCTTCCATTTGAAGCATACCATTCAAGACTTGATAGATCAAGGGGACATCACAATCGATAATCCTACCAGCAATAATGATCACACAGCATTTACAGAACCTTTTCCACAACATGGCAAGGGAGTTTCCACTTCTCAGCCTAACATGGGGGCAAAAGTCAACTATGCCTACCTTGGAAACGATGCTGTCATCAATATGGTTGAACCATGTCTCTATGAAAGCTACAATGTCATCACAATTGTACGAAGAGATAGAAATCATTCCTCAGCTAATGCAGTTACCAAATCACAAGCTCAGACACATCTGAAAGGACAAACACCAAATTCATTTGATGTCCCTAAGATACCTTTCAATCTCACATCTGCTTCTAAATAGAAGGTTGCCTCGAAATCTTCCAATCCAAAGGATACCAGACCTATATCTTACAGCATCATACAACAACTCCAACATACCAATGCCAAAATCTCTATGTTTGAGTTACTTCGAATATCTCCAGCTCACAGAGATATCCTAGACAAAGCTTTGCTCGGCTCTAATGTTCTTGATGATCTAGATCTAGACAGGTTCCAGACTATGGTTGGTCATCTAACATCTCCGCAATATATCTCCTTTTCAGAAGAGGATGACAACTCCCTAAGTCACCCACATAATCAGCCCTTGCACATAGAAGTCTTGATCCAGAACCGTCGAGTCAAACGTGTGTTGATAGATGGGGGCACAGGCCTCAACATTTGTTCTTACAACTTAATCACACAGTTGGGATTCTCAGAGATGGCTATTGATCCTTGAAAGAAGATCACCATAAAAGCCTATGATGAGCAAGAAAGAGCTTCTAAGGGCACCATTGTCTTGCCCATTTGGGTGGGTCCAGTCATCAAAGATACCACATGTCAGGTGCTCGATCTACCATTGGCTTACAATATCCTTCTAGGGAGACCCTGGATACATGAAATGCAAGCTATTCCTTCAACATACCATCAATGCTTGAAATTTCCCTATGAAGGAGTGGAGGTTACTATCCCAGCTGATCTAAGTACAACTTGCAATACATTGAAGGAAAGTGCCGATAAACTTGTTCCCAATAACAAAGAATCTTCCATCAAGCAACAAAATGTGGCTTCCACATCTAAGATGGACGACATTGCTAAAGAGATCAATATCAAAGAAAATGGGATGGGAGAATACACTATAGAGCTAGTCTTGTCTTTGACATCTCTCCCAATCTCACCTAAGTCGTATGGCCAATCCTTAAAGCAGTCTAAATCAGAACCTAAGGAACCTATGGAAGCATACAAAAGACATTTTGTGGTGGAGCAAGTATCTAAACAAGAATTTGAAGAGGATGAAGCTGTGTTGGCATGGCTATATAAAGAGGATTCTGAATCTAAAATTGTTCAACCTAGTGAATCTATAGCACCTACAGTCCCTTCTAATTCATATGGTCCAGGAAACAAATTGATAGCCAAGATGGGATATTCCAGTCAAGGACCTCTAGGAATTAGGGGAAAGGGTCTCGTGACCCCCATTTCACACATTGGTTGAGCCAAAAAAGATACTGGTGGCATAGGGTTTAAGAAGAAACCCTATCATCTCAAAGTTGGTTGTTCTCATGTCATAGAACAAATTGCACCAGGAGATCCCCTTCTTAAGAAAGAAGACATAGAACCCTCTGATGATGATTCAGATAGCTCTGAGCTTATCCCCTATGAAAAATTGCCTAAAGAGATCAAAGATCTTCTTGATGATACAGATGATCCTATCAGAAGAATTAATGTAGTAGAAACACAAGAACCTACTGTAGCACAAGAGATGGTTGCACCACAAGAACCAGCCAATCTCGAAGGCAATCAAACTGATCAAGAAGCAGGGGGTAGTTATTCTGACACTGATTCCCATGAATATGAATTCAAGTCAGAGACTGAGGGTAATCCTTCTTGGGGTATTCATCCTGATTTCAAACATTTTCTAAGATTTCCTAGAGATTCTGAATCAGAAGATGAGTCAAATGATTATGAATGGGGTGCCATTCCAGAAGAAGATGAGCTTATAACAGAGAAATCTATTTATGTTATTCACCAATATGTCTCTCAACCCAACGTAAGTCTAGAGTGAAACAATGAACTTAACGTGTCTAATCCACCTATGGCTGAAGAAGACTCCCATGATGACGTTGAGCCTATTCACAAATTGAACATTTTGAGCTGTAATATCACCTTTGAACTTGAGTGTCAGGTTAGGACCAATGATGACATATCCACATCCGTGAACACCATATCCCAAGCCTTTCCCACTTTGACTATCCAACGCCCTGATCTTATCGACCAAACTTCCACAAACCCAAACCATGGTATGTATACCTTCCCAAATGACTATGCCCTTGCCTGCTACCTCAATGCAGTTGAGCCTATGAGTACTTCCATCAGTGAACCAAGCATCAGCATGACCAAGTCAGACATCAAATATCTTAGTCAGAAAAACAAGAGTAAAAAGAAAAAGAAAAAGAGTTCTGAGGGTGAAAACCACTTTGTGGCAGTCTCAGAACTGACAAAAGTAAAAAGAAAAGATGTATCTAAAGGTGAAAACCTCTCTGAGGCACCTAAGGATGAGATATTTGATGTCCTTTCAAGTCATTTATAGGATAGATCTCCAGTTCTGATTGAGCCAACTCAATCCATCAATTTGGGTACAATAGAGGAACCACAATTGGTACATGTAGCACAATCTCTATCAGACGAAGAGAAACAAAACTTCACTACCTTCTTATCAGAGAAAAAGATCAACTTTGCATGGAAATATTCAGATATGCCAGGATTGGATCCCAATCTCATTATGCACCATCTATCCATTGCTCCCGGAGTAAAACCAATCAAACAAAAATTGAGAAAGATGCATCCTCATGTTGCACTCTTAGTCAAAGCAGAACTAGAAAAACTCCTAAAAGCTAGATTCATCTGTGTCATAGACTATGCTGAGTGGATTTCCAACATTGTACCTATTTCAAAACTAGATGGTTCAATCAGAGTGTGCACGGACTTTAGAGATGTGAACAGAGCATGCCCTAAGGATGACTTTCCACTACCTAACATTGATATGATAGTGGACATGACTACGGGCTATGAAATGTATTCCTTAATGGATGGCTTTTCTGGATACAACCAAATCAAAATTGCTCCAGAAGATCAAGAGAAAACAGCTTTCACATGTGCGTGGGGAACTTTCTGTTGGAATGTTATGCCATTCGGACTCAAAAATGCTGGAAATACATATCAAAGAGCAATGACATCTATTTTTCATGATATGATGCATAGAACAATGGAAGATTACGTAGATGATACCTTGGCAAAATCCATGATTAGAATTGAACATCTAATAGACTTGAGCATGATCCTCGACAGAATGGAAAAATTTAGTCTTCGACTAAATCCTAAAAAGTGTGCTTTTGGAGTCACTTCTGGAAAGCTCCTAGGATACATCATCTCCAAGAAAGGCATTGAAGTTGATCCAGCTAAGGTCAAGGCTATAATAGAGATGCAACCTCCCACAAATATCAGTCAAATGAGGATGTTGCAAGGTAGAGTTCAATCTATCAGAAGATTCATATCACAGCTAGCGGACATCTCACAGCCTTTTACAAAAACATTACATAAAGGTGTGACCTTTGCATGGAATGAAGAATGCGAGAACAACTTTAAACATATCAAGAAGTATCTATCAAATCCACCTATATTGATGCCTCCTATTCATGGGAAGCCATTAATATTATATGTCTCCGCAACAGATACATCACTGGGGGCATTGCTAGCACAGCATGATGAGAACAAGAAAGAAAGAGCCATCTACTATATCAACCGAACTTTAGTGGCCTATGAGAAGAACTACTCAATGATCGAGAAGGCATGTCTAGCTATGATCTTTGCATCACAGAAATTGAGACACTACATGTTAGCTCATACCACTCATTTGGTAGCTAAAATTGATCCACTGAAATATCTCCTAAGCAAAGCTGCCCTCACAGGTAGACTAGCTAAATGGGTCATGATCTTGAGTGAATTTGACATTGAATATGTTGAAAGAAAAGCTATCAAAGGACAGGTCATTGCTGATCAATTAGCTGAAGCACCACTGTTTGATGATACACCCATGCAAATGGAATTTCCCGATTCCTCTATCATGCACCTCTCTTCTAGAGCATGGCAGTTATTCTTTGATGGCTCCTACACACAGAATGGATCCAGAGCAGGCATATTGTTCATTACTCCTCAGGGATACTCGATACCCAAAGCATTCAGATTAAAGTTTCCTTGCACAAACAATATTGCTGAATATGAAGCACTTCTCAATGGTATGAAAATGGCAATACAGTGGAGAGTTACAGAGATGCACATTCATGGAGACTCACAACTGGTCATCCACTAGGTCAATGATGTGTACCAAACCAAAGATGAAAAGCTCATTCCTTACAAGAGAATGGTCGATGATTTAAAGAAATACTTCATCTCTATCACATTTGAGCAAATACCCAGAATGGAGAATAAGGCTACTGATGCAATGGCAACATTATCTACTCTTTTACAACAGCCTAAACATGAACTACGCTACGAGTTCCTGGTGGAAGCCCTATCCTACCCTGCATATGACTCCCCTGAAACCCGCATGATCTACACTGTTGTAGGTTATGACTCATCTCGCTACAAAAATTTGTTCTCCTATCTCCACGACCAAATCATCCCTGACTCCTTTAACCATTTTGAGAAACGAAACCTTATCCGATCCGCATCCCGATATGTCATCATTGGTAATGATCTGTACAAATGAGGTCTAGATGGGACACTGCTTAGATGTTTAGAATGGGAAGAGTCTCAACGTGCATTAGAGGAATTCCACGAGGGTATATGTGGGTCACACTCGAATGGGTTAACATTAGCTTGAAAACTTATTAGGGCTGGGTATTATTGGCCTGAAATGGAAAAAGAAGCTATTAAATTTGCTAAAAACTGTCAACAGTGTCAAGTACATGGTAACTTGATTCATGCTCCAGGGAGAGATCTGATTCCCTTTACTACACAATGGCCTTTTCAACAATGGGCATTTGATCTCATAGGTGCTATCCATCCGCACTCTTCTAATGGACATACCCATATAATCACAGCTACAGATTATTTTACAAAATGGGTTGAAGCAATTCCTCTAACATAAGCAACGGGGAAACAGATCTCTATGTTCATCCTGAACTACATCATTTGCAGATATGGGATCCCTCACTCTATAATCACAGATAATGGGGGACAATTCAAAAACAAGGACCTAGATGACTTATGTGCCAAGTTCAAAATTACTCAACATTGGTCATCTATCTACTATCCTCAAGGGAACGGACAAGTTGAGGCTTCAAACAAAAATCTCCTGAAGATCTTGCATAGAACAGTGAATAAAATAGGA
This sequence comes from Chamaecyparis obtusa, assembly GCA_027943335.1. Lineage (NCBI taxonomy): Eukaryota > Viridiplantae > Streptophyta > Pinopsida > Cupressales > Cupressaceae > Chamaecyparis > Chamaecyparis obtusa. Next base: position 507,977 of record BSBK01003765.1, on the reverse strand, counting down.
AGAGACTGGCATCTAATGATCAATCTAGCTCTCTAGCTCTCTGGGCATACAGAACTAGTATCAGAATGCCTACAGGGGCTACACCTTTTGCTTTAGTTTATGGATCTGAAGCGGTACTGCCTATTGAGGTTGAAATCCCATCACTCAAAATCAAAATGCATGGACTTGTCACTGATGAAGACTACAGAGTGTCGAGGTTACAAGAACTTGAACTACTAGATGAGCACAGACAAGTAGCATATGATCATCTCAGAGTGTATCAGAAAAGAATGTCTAGAGGCTACAACAAGAAAGTCAGACATAGAGAATTTCAGGTTGGCGATCTAGTGTTGAGAGAAAATCCTAAAAATCAATCACATCGAGAACGCAAGGGGAAGTTCGAACCCAATTGGTTGGGTCCCTTTGTTATCACTACTACTTTTGGCTCTGGTGCCTATCAACTCTCAACGACTGAAGGAGAACAGCTCCGAGAACCAATCAACATTCTCCATCTGAAGAAATTCTACGCCTAAGGCATTCAGTGCTTGGTAAATGTCTTGAAAAAAATCTTAAAAATCAGAAAAAGTCCTAAAAAAATGAACATCTTGGTGAAAACCTAGCAATAGGTGCCTTGATGATTCACAAAAAAAATTGAAAAAATATCAAAAGTACAAAAAAATCAAAAAATATCAAAAGTACAAAAAAATTGAAAAAATGAAAAAATACAAAAAAAAATGAGAAAAAGAAAAAGTGCCTTGGTGAAAACTTGGAAACAGGCGCCTCGGTAGCAAAAATAGAATCTCTACCAAGATGGTGAAAACCTGGCAAACAGGCACCACTTGTTCCAAAATGCTCCATCTATCAGCACAATCTTGGTCTTTCCTAGCTTTCAGTCTTGCTTTAGTTTGTACATATCTCCCGGTTTGTTTCTGCATATCCTGATTTCAATAAGTCGGTCTGTACACCAATCAGCTCAAGCATCTGTATCCTATCAATTTTCAAACTTGGGGGCAATCAATGTCATATCCTATGGTCTCCTATGTATCTTAGACATTTCCTATCCAGTCAGAGTCCTTTGAAGCTTCCTATTGAGTCTGTCTGTCTGTCTCATCTCCAGAAAGGATTTTGCATCTACAACAATCAAACATCAAAACTCAACTGAAAACAATCTGTGCTTTTCATGCTTTTATCTCCTTGTATGCTTACTGATTCGCATTGAGATTTTTTCATATTGTGTCCCTTCGAGCTCTTCGATGATGTCCTTTATAGGATTTAGAGAGTGATGACTGGGGGCATAATCTTTTCTTTGTCTTCTGCTTGTATGTGAAAATCTAACAACTTTGAAAATTCTAGATTGAAATGGTGTCCGACTGTAAGAGCCTCTATCTCAAATTGGATGGCCATGCGTACCTCGACCATTGATACCCAGACAATTTAAGGAAGTTTGATCTAACTATTATCTTTTTGAGTAAGTTCTTTCTCCTACTATGGAACGCGAGCTTGCCTAAGGATGTGAACGATAAAGGGTCACTACGGGTAATTCACATTGGATTTAGAATGATCTCTTGACTGTTTGATGTGTTTGTAATGCAAGGTGTACTTAGGTCATCACAACGTTTATGTTTTGATGCTTGTACAAATTGCTATATCAAAATGGACATGATATTCAGGTCATCCTAGCGTTTGTGCCTTGGTGCTTATATCTGATCCAACATTCCAAAAACAAATCAATATTCATATATCCTTGGTTGTTGACCAGTGGGTGTTGTATTGATTCTTGTGCATACAAATCGATATTCATATGTCTATGGTTTCATAGCTAGTGGGCATTGTATTGATTTATCCGGTTACCTAAAAGTTCAATGATGATAACAAATCGACATATGATCAGTGACTAGGTCCTAGGTCTTAGGTTGCATTTCATTTTGCATGTCTCATTGCATTTTACAAATTTGTATGATCTCACCATGACTAGATGAACTTCAAAGCTTAAATGGTTCTTCAATCACATCTTCAAATCTAACAAGAGTTGAACCTAACTCAAAGGTCTCTTAACGGAATTGCAAGCAATAATCCTCCTGGGTCAACCATCTTTTTGACATAAGACTGAGTACTTGTCTTCATCAACCTGCAAAACATATCATGTGTATCGTTGCATTTACATATCATATCATAAACATTTATTGCATTACATTTACATCCATTGCATAAACATACATATTTCCATAATCACTACATCTACATAACATTCATACATATGAAAGAAATTATCGAATTGCATTGATCCATACATACATTCTACACTACTCATAGCATTCACATCACATGATATCATCATACGTAACAAAAATGACAAGTACACATGATGTCACAACCAAAAATATCAATCTCATCTATATATCAAAAATCTCAAATAGTCAGGGGTGCACTACTGGCACAGGGTACAAATGAATAAGCTCCGTAGAGCTATCAGACACAACGATGTATCAGTAAGAAAGTAACAAAAGATCAAGAGAAGTCAACTGTCAGCATGCTCCTCTGCATCTGGTGGAGGAGGAGGAGGTGCATCTAGTATCACCTCCGCTCTTGGTGCCCTAGCTCCCTCTGATGCTGCCATATACTGAGAATAGGTAGGCACTCTTTGTGCAGTAGGGACTACTGCATAGTACGCAGATACATAATATGAGGCCCGTGCTGTCTGATGAATCACCTCTGCCTGTAATCTCTGTATCTTGGCACGCTGCTTTGTATGCTGCCTATCTGCCTCTCGATGCCTCTCCTCTAATCTAGCCTGCTTTATATTTAGGTCCCGGACCTGAATTGTAAGCCGTCTGATAATCTCGGCTGAAGTAAGAGGAACCGCAGGCTCTGCATCAGCTGCTAGCATATCTGTGTCCTATGCTGGCTGTGCTAGCTGATCTGCATGTGAAGGAATGCTCATCCTGTGCGCCTTATGGTGTCTAACCTCAGCACCCAAATCAAATGTGTCATCCACACTGGTCCCACCTGGAAACTGCTCAGCTCCTAGAACATCATCTACAGATCCTACTCCACCTAGTGTGCCACTCTCATCTCGGCTCCGTCTCTGTGTGCCGGAAGATGTGCCCACTGTAGATGTAGGAGGACATGGAGGCCTTGCATGTCCTGGTGCTCTCTGTAAAGGAGTCATAGCTCTCTGTCTCAGAGGAGTAGGCTGTACCACCTGTGGTCTCGGTCCTGCTCTCATAGGAGCCCTTGTAGCATCCATCGCCTCCTCCATGGAGGGTATTAGCTTTGTCGGATCAAAAAATTGGTGTACCCAGTGATCAGCAAGCCATGCCACATATGCATCTGTCACCCCGGCATCAACAACCTGTGGAAGGTAGTCCCAATCCCTACCAATAATCCGGCTATACTCCTCAGCACATACAGTATAACTCAGTCGTGGTTCCCATCTGAGCCCTATCTCACGCATAATGCGGGCATAAGCAGTATAATCCTGTGGGACATCCTGAATGCGTCCATACTGACGCCAGACTCTGGTAATCAAAAATCTCTCCAAGACGGTGGAGGTCTGTCCTATCAATATCCTGCTCTGAAAAACAAATGACAACTGCTCTCTCGCAGTAGGCCAGGCCTCTATCTGTACATATGGTCTCCAGATCACAAAGGTCATGTCATCCAAGCATCGGTGGAAATACTCAATGTGACCCATGTGAACCTGAGTAACGTAGCCAGCATACGTATATATAATCGGCTCCTGTGGCTGTCGCTAACTCTGAAACACTGGTCTCAAAACTAGGATATGCTCCCAAGCCCATATCTGCAGTACCACCACTCCTGAAGCAAATGTCTTGCAGTCCTGATACATAACCTCGTGCATCTTAGAATATAAGTGCACCAACAGACACTGACCCCAGGCAAGCTCAGTCAGTGTAGCCATCAAGAGTGCTACCATAGGTGCCCATCCCATCAAGAAGCCGTTCTACTAACGGCCAGGCATAATCAACTCTCCGATCATCCCCGCAATGATACACTCTAGACGATGTGTCTGACCATATCTCTGCACTAGTGTCTCCCAAGATATAGACCCAGTCAGCTGTGTCTCATCACCAAACAGTCATCTGAATGCATGTAGTCCCCTCGATCCTCCACTAACATACTCGGGACATCGCGGAGCATGGAACGGAATGCAAAGAATCCTATAAACATCCTCAAGGGTCATAGTGATCTCCCCAGTTGGAAGGTGGAAAGTCTGGGTCTCAGAGTGAAACCTCTCAATCAGGGCAGTCAATAAACCATGATTTACCCTAATATCGGGTAAATGAATCAGGTGCTCAAATCCACAGGCAGCGAGATGAACCCTCATCGGGTCTGGCAAGGCAACACATAATCTCTGGGTGGCCGGATAAGAATGGAAAACATGTACGTCAGGATATGTAACCTAAATCATAATGCAACAGGATGTTTTGTCAGAAATTCAGTTCGAAATAAGGCCAAAATATCAGAATGACACAGTTTTTCAAGTTTCAGAAGGTAGGGCAAAGTGTCCGCAATCAGGCAAAAAGATCAGAAAAGTTTCATTTTTGACCTAAAACTGAGTTTTTCACATGCTGTTTTTCAAACGACATTCCAGACTGGCATGAAATGTCGTACGACATTCCACAACATACCAAACGACATTTTATAGTTGTACGACATCGCACTTTGATTCATACGAGTTTCAAGGGACCCGACGAAATGTCGTACGACACAAGGGTCCCTATCATACGACACTTGGGCATGCACGAAACGACATTCTACATTCAAATGAAATGTCGTACGAGTCTGGATTGGGACTCGTACGAGTTTCTACAGATGCGAAAATTAAAAACTAAAAACGCGTATGAAAAAAATTTAAAATGCTATAAAACATCACAAACATGCATTTTCAGGGGGGAACAGAGCTCCACCTACCGGATGTCCATACTGTCGAGGTCTGTCATGTCTCCGGCTGCGCTCAAAACGGTGCAAACTCACAGGTACCTTCAATTCTCGCTGGTCTACCATTTTTTTTTCGCTCAGAGGGCTCCACAGAATCTCTAAAGTCAAAGGGTTGAAATGAATTGAAAATGACCCTTCTGGCCTTTATATAGCTTTTGACCTAATTTTTAAAAGTGCTCCGTTTTCCATGAAAATTGCACCCCTGGCTAATTTCGACGTTTTGAATTCATTTTTGGGATCAAAATTGAAATCTGAGATCGTTTATTATGTCAAAATCGTGATTTAAAATTTTTGGACCTAGGACGATCTACTACTTGCATAATCGACCTTCGATCATCACAAGGAATCCAGTATTCAACTCAACTGATTATCTTACATCAAACTATCAAAATTTCAACTTGGTCAACCATGGTCAACTCATGGTCAAACTTAGTCAAACTTGGTCTTTTAGGACCTCCAAATGATGCAGAATGCGTTCTCGGACGTGTATAACCACTTCTCAAATCAATTAACATGCTTCTAAACTATATAACGCTGACTTTTCTTGTTAGATTTCAATTTTAATCCCGAAGGGGGCATGGTATTGCATATCATTCAAAGTCTATAATCAAATTTGAAATCATATCTTTATGGAAATCATATCTTTCATCACTGATCAAGACAAACAATCACGTCTAGTCGCTGATTCATCAAAAGTCCTCATCGCTTGGGGCAAATCTATCATCACTTGGGGCATATCAGATTCATCGATCCATATCAATCTGGTATTCTCCTAATCTTTTAAATTGTATCAATTTTTGCAACCATCAGATCATAGTGTTCTTTCCTTGGTTCTTCGACAACTGAAGGGTTTGGATGTGATACCTGCTAGTTCTGCTAAGACAATCGAGTCTAGAACGGGTCACTCACTTCTTATCAATCCTAAGGTTTAGAATCAGGTGTTTTGACACTTTTTCACAATCATAGGTTCATTTGCTGCTACAGTAAACATTATCTTTGGTCATTCAAGACCTATTATCTCCATATCAAATCAATATCAATCAGCTTCTATCTCATATCAATTATCAATTTCAAACATCAGTTTCATATCTCTATCAAACACAGACTATCTTTGAACCACTGCGCTTTGCACAGTAATTCAAAGAGGGGCAAAATGTAATACCCCAAAAATGGGCTATAAGTTCATTAATCTCCTACATCGACAATTCGAATGAAATCAACTTCAAAGTCCTAATCTAAGGCACATCTAAACATCATCGAATCATAATTGATTATCTTAAATTCTGCATCGGGGAATATTCCTAGTAATATTCCTAAATTATCTTAATTATCTTTAATTTAATGATTATTTGGCGATAAATCACATTTATCCTAAGTTTGATTAATTGAATATTTTCATATTTAATTAATTAGATTTAATATTTGCCACTTAATTGTGTAATTAAATTTAATTATATCTATTATTAATTGTATTATTTAATTTTGACAATAAATCAAAATTCCTATCTTTAATTGATTAAATTCTTATTTAATTAATTAAAGCATGTTGTCATTATTTAATAATATAATTTTTAATAAAAGATTGAATAAATAGTTAATTAACCCATAAATTAATTATTTATTTACAAAAATCAGTTGAGTTGAGGATAAATCACTTTATTTATTTATTTAATTCTTAATTATTATGCATATTCAAAAGAAACAGTTAAACTCCAAATCAGAAAATCAATGCAAGTTATTGACTTTTTGGAACTCAACATCCTTTTGGAGTTCAAAAAGCTGATCTAAACTCTAATTTGAGTTAAAAAGCTATTTTTGCATGATTTTGAGAATTAACTATCTTTCATGATCAGATAACTCAAAAATCAAGATGAGTTAATTTGAGTGATTTATGGCTTTTATTCATGCACCTCCAAAGCCCTGGATTTCTATAAATTAAAGGCTTCAGCTCTTCACAAATCATCTCATATTTTTGCACAATCACACTGGAGAATTGGAATTGAAGAATCAAAGCTCTTGCGAATCGACATCTTTGTGAGATCAATCTTATTTTTGCATTCATATTTCATATCATTCTTAGATAGTTTCATATCATTTTATCATTCTTATTGCATAGAAAAATCCAAAAATATAGATTAATTGCATTCAAACTCATATCTAGATCAATTTCATTCAAATCCTTCATTTAGGTGTCATCTAGGTCACTGATCTCGATAATAATCTGAGAACATTAATCTCGCACCTATTAGAAGGCAGTAAATCGCTTGGTTAGATAGCTTTCAATTTTGTACGATTTTGATTATTGCTAACCTCTAATGTTTTACTGAGTGTTGTGTCTACAGATCAGGTACAATTTTCATACACATAGTCATAAGGGGTCCTAGGACCCCTTAACACCCCTTACCATACCTTAATACCCCTTACATACATTAGTGTATGATAAGGGTTCATAAGAGGTCATAAAGGGTCCTAGGACCCCTTAACACCACTTACAACCCATTAACACCCCTTACCATACATTATGGTAAGGGGTCTTGAGGAATCTTAAGGGTTCCTAAGATACATTAATGTGTCCTAGGAAACCTTAAGACCCCTTACAGCCCCTTACCATCCATTAGTGCTTTGTAAGGGGCCCTAAGATGTTTTAAGAGGTCATAAGGGATCTTAAACACATTAATGTGTCCTAGAACCCCTTAATACCCCTTACCATACATTACTATATGGTAAGGGGTCCTAAGGGCTGGTAATAGGTTATAAGGGTCATAGGACACATTAATGTGTCCTAGGACCCCTTACTATACACTAATGTATGATAAGGGGTCATAAGTGGTATTAAGGGATCTTATGACCCCTTAAGATCTCTTACAACCCCTTACCATACATTAATGTATGATAAGGGGTTTTAATGGGTTGTAGGGGATCTTAGTGGGTCCTATGACACATTAATGTCATTTAGGACCTAAGACCGCTAAAGGGTCCTAGGCCACATTAATGTATCTTGGGATTCCCTAATACCCCTTATGACCCATTAGAATCCCTTACCATACATTAGAACCCCTTACCATACATTAATGTATGGTAAGGGGTCATAAGAGATCTTAAGGGGTCATATGATCCATTAACACCCCTTACAACCCCTTACCAAACATTAATGTATGCTAAGGGGTTCTAATGGGTCGTAAGGGATCTTAAGGGGTCCTAGGACACATTAATGTGGCCTAGGACCCCTTAAGACTGCTTATGACCCCATACCATACATTAATGTATGGTAAGGATTCAATGTATGGTAAGGGGTTGTAAGTTGTCTTAAGGGGTCCTAGGCCACATTAATGTGTCCTAAGACCCCTTACGACCCATTATAACCCCTTACCATACATTAATGTATGGAAAGGGGTTGTAAGAGGTGTTAAGGGGTCCTATTCCCCTTAAGATCTCCTATGACCCCTTACCATACATTAATATATGGTAAGGGGTTCTAATGGGTTTTAAGAGGTCTTAAGGGGTCCTAGGACACATTAATGTGGCCTAGGACCCCTTAAGACCTCTTATGACCCCTTACCATACATGACCCCTTAAGACTTCTTATGATCCCTTATCACTTAATGTATGGTAAGGAGTCATAAGTGGTCTTAAGTGGTCATAGGCCACATCAATGTGTCCTAGGACCCCTTAAGATCCATTAGAACCCCTTACCATACATTAATGTATGGTAAGGGGTTATAAGGGGTATTAAGGGGTCCTATGACCCCTTAAGATCTCTTATGAACCCTTACCATACATTAATGTATGGTAAGGGGTTCTAATGGGTCATAAGGGGTCTTAAGGGGTCCTAGGACATATTAATGTGGCCTAGGACCCCTTAAGACCTCTTATGATCCCTTACCATAAATTAATGTATGGTAAGGAGTCCTAAGAATTCTTAAGGAATCCTAGAACAAATTAATGTGTCCTAGGCCTCCTTAAAAACCCTTATGACCCCTAATATGTATTATAAGAGGTCATAAAGGATTCTAAGGGGTCATAAGGGGTCCTAGGACATATTAATGTGTCCTAAGACTCCTTAAGACCCCTTAGTACTCCTTAAAGGGTATTAAGGGGTACTAAGGCTTCTTAAGGGGTCTTAGGACACATTAATATGTCCTAAGACCCCTTACAACCTGTTTGGACCCCATACCATTCATTAAGGGGTATTAAGGGGTCCTAGGACACACTAATGTGTCCTAGGACCCCTTAAGACCCCTTATGACCCCTTACCATGCACTAAAGTATGGTAAGGGATCTTAAGGGGTTTTAAGGGGTCCTAGGACACCTTATTATGTCACAAGATCCCTTAATATTCCTTACAACTCCTTAGGACCCCTTACCATACATTAGTTTATGGTTAGGGGTTTTAAGAGGTCATAAGGGGTCTTCGGACATATTAATGTGTCCTAGGACACCTTAAGACCCCTTACAATCCCTTACCATACATTAACGTATGGTAAGGGGTTTTAAGGGGTCTTAAGGGGTCCTAGGACACATTAATATGTCCTAAGACCCCTCACAACCCCTTACCATACATTTTTATATGTTAAGGGGTCGTAAGAGGTCATAAGGGGTCCTAGGACACATTATTGTGTCTTAGGACCCCTTAAGACCCTTTATTACCCCTTACCATACATCATAGGGGTTTTAAGGGTTGTTAATAGGTCTTAAGGGCTCTTAAGGGGCTCTAGGACACATTAATGTGTCCTATGACCCCTTATGACCTCTTACGACCCTTTAGGATACCTTACCATACACTAATATATGGTAAGGGATCCTAAGGGGTCTCAAGGGGTCTTAAGGGGTCATAAGTGTTCCTAGAACACATTAATGTGTCCTAGGATCTCCTAACACCCCTTAAAATCCCTAAGATGTATGGTAAGGGGTCTTGAAGGGTTGTAAAGGGTGTTAAGGGGTCCTAAGACAAATTAATGTGTCCTAGGACTCCTTATGACCTCTGACAACTACTTAGGAGCCCTTACCATATACTAATGTATGGTAAAGGGTACTTAGGGGTCCTAAGATAGGAAAAATTAATGTGTTATAGGATCCCTTAATACCCCTTAGGAACCATTACCATACACCAATGTATGAGAAGGGTTCCTAAGGGGTTGTAAGAGGTTATAAGGGGTCCTAGGACACAATAATGTGTCCTAGGACCCCATAACACCCCTTATGACCCCTAATATGTATGGTAATGGATTTTAAAGGGTCATAAGGGGTGTTAAGGAGATTTCCTAGTACCCCTTATGATCCCTAGTACCCTATTTGGAATACGCCCTATGTAAAATACTAAAAAAAAAATTATGTTTTCTTTTGTTTTAATATTTAGTTTTCTCATAGGGTGTAGGCCCTATGGATTGTCATGCTTGAGCCTAAGGCTCAGAAAAGCAAATACATAGTGTGTGCACCATATATGGCATGTGCCCTATTAGTTTTGGGGGGCCAAAAACATAAGTGACATATTTTTGGTCCCTTTTCTTTGTGAACTTACCCTATACTAAAAATCAAATTTATAACAAAATGGAAAAATACTAAATTGTAATTAGTCCAAAGAATTTTATTTTATTTTTTAACAATGATGATAGATTTTCATTAATAATAAAAAGTCTAATAAAATCATATACAACCAACTTGTCTCTTCCAAGAAGCTCCTTGAGAAATAACCCTAAAACTATACTAACTTGCCCTTCTGTAATATTGTTTCTAAGAAAAACAACATATCAACTAGGTACAAAAGTTGGGCAAGCTACGAAGAAGCTCATAAATAGAATTTAACCACAGATCCTAAGCTAATATTTAATTATTGAATTAAAAATTCATACTACATTGTATAGATGAATACCATAATCTATAAAACTAATCAATTACAACAACTTAAAAAAAAAACCCCACCCGAAGATTTTTTGGAACATACTTTCTTGGTCTTCTTTACTTATTCTTCCACCGAGGAGCCTTCAAGAATGAAAATCCCATCTTTTATCCATAGCTTGATCTTCTTGGCCATATGATGTGTTTTTTCCTTCTCCTTCCTCTCCTCCTCAACTTTGTGTAGGAATTCTTTGAGAAAATCCCATCCATTATGTGCTTCATCAATTCTCCTCTCATTTCTCATCGAGGAAATCTAGACCAGGAAAGGCTTAAAATATGCCTTGTTCCCTCCACTATCTTCTAATTTCCTTCATTATCCCAAACACAAATCCCTAGGTTAGCCATTGCAAACATTAGAATAATTCTTCTAGCCCATACTAGTCTAACACAAGATTACATAACCCATAAATATTCTTCCTTCAATCCTAATTGGAGCTCCCAAGAAAACACCACAAAGGAAACACCTATGTTGAGCCTGTATCTTTTCTCTATATACATAAATTCCTTCCCCAATATCACATCCATACTATTCCAAATCTTTGGACTATTAATCAGGAAAATACCCTTTATCCTTCTCCTATAAATTTCTTCGCAAAATGGTTGTGGTTGCTTGAGAATTTTGAGAATAAAATTTTTCTCCATTGTGCTCCTACACTATACCAACAAATACCAATACTCTTCACTTGAGTTCAACTTGTCACGATGCCATTTTAATCCTTTCTCATCTCTAGCTATCCATAGTTTTCTACTTTATAGTATGTTATTGTTACATGAGTTCCAAAGTGCTTCCATAATGTACCATGAGCCCCCTGCACATGTGGTATAAATTTCACCTATAGTCAAATCATACCAAGATTGACTTCTCTATCATCATTAATGAGAAAGGTAAAATTAAATATATATTTTAGCTATTATAGTAATTAATAGCTTTTCTTGAATAGGTGGAATACCACCCCATTCTAATTCATATCAAACCAAGATTTTTTACTCTACAAAAATGGGCTTTTCCTCAAACAATACCATCATGCATCTATGAAATTGTAAAATTAGCCAATATATTTCACTAATTCCAATCATTCCATTTCCTTTTAATTCTGCAAAAGTCTTCAATTACATCTTCTCTCCCTTTCTCTTTCAATTTGAACCCTAACTTTGATATTACATCTACTTCCACATTCCCCTCACTCTTCACTTGAGAGACTCTGAAACTTTCAAAGGTGCCTATTAGTGATCTGATCTTCTTTAGGAAATTTTTGAGATACCAAACTTGTGTCTCCTCTTTTGATATTGTTGTTATAGTTACTAGAGAGACGCCTTGCAAATGGAGTTTCTTCACATTAAATTTCTTTACCTTGTTGATACATAGAAGGACTACTTGGGCTTCAAATTTTTTGTTTGCTCCATCAATCAAATTATTTTCCCTTGTTGCCAACATGTTTCCTTTCTTATCTCTAATTACAAATCAAGCTCCACTTAGACCCAGGTTGCCTTTTGAGGCTTCATCAAAATGAATTTTTATCTAATCATTTTCTAGAGGACTCCATTTCTATTTTGTATCTTTTATAATTGAAGGATTATCCCCTAAAGGCCCCTGAACATGCCTGAATTTTGTGCAAGGTCAACATGATTAAATAATTTGATCTTCTAGTGTGACATGAATTTTTGAAAGATTAATTTGAGACATTGAATTGCTAACAAACTTTGAGATAGCTCTTTCGAGTCTTTCCAAGAAAGTGGGTAGTGTTTCATACGTGTCTTGGACGATGTGTCTATTCCAATCTTTCTGAATCCCCCACATGACTGTAGATGAGAAAATCTTCCATATACTAGATAAAATCAATTTCACCTTTGGGATGAACCAACTTTATTCAAACTCCAAAAAGGTCTGTGGTAGTGGGGCATTGCATATTAAGCCAATTCAACATGAGGTTCTAGCATTCCTAAGCATAATCAGAGCTCCACAATAAATAATCTAAAGTTTCCTCTTCCTTATTGCATAAAAAATACTTAAACCAGCTCATGAACCTAATTATTTTTATTGTCTCCTATCCCCCTGAATGATATCCATGTGAAGACCCCTACCTTGGGAAGGTAGAATTTGTTCAAACACAACTAACCCAACTATTTTTTCCATTATTGTTCCATTTTGAAGAAATGCATATCCCAATTTAATCGAGTTCTCTCCACTTTTTGATCTGCACCATATTTTTTCATCTTTATCCCATGCACGGGGGCTTCACTTAGTGAACCTAAATCATAGCATGTGTGTTTGTGGCATACTAAAAACCCCACTATTTTGAAAAAATATTTCCATGAAATCCTTTTTTTTTCACTTCCTCCAATACACACCCAATATCCCCCACACCCATTTTCCTATATAAACCCCCACACCCTACCCCAAAAAAACCCCTTATCCCCTATTTAGGTAATATATTGACCCCTTTTTTGCCCATTTAAAACCCCCCAATATGAATGCACAAGATATTATATTGCCCCTTCAGTGAATACCTTGTGATCCCATGTCATGACCAATGGTCTAGATGCAAAAATTATTCCTGAGCTACTGCTTATTGTCTTCATCCATTTTGTGTTCATCCATATTCTTCCATTTTCAATATGTTCCTAATACATTCTCCTTTAATTCCACAAAATCACATACTTTGTCTCCCCATTTTTCCTTCCTGGAAATCCTAAGGTTCTCAAAATTTCCCCTTTAAATTAGCACTTCTATACCATTCCAAGAGTCATACCAGAACTTTTCCCTCCTTTTTCTTAGCTTCCATGAAATGTTATCTATGATCACGTATCTATAACTGATCAAAAAGTAGCATAACACCAAGCCACATGAGGGGTTTTCCATAGTCAGAATCCTATAATTGTCATTAGAGTCTAAGTACTTGACCTTTATAATTCTATTCCATTTTTGTTTAGGACCTCAAATCATAGACCAAATGAGTTTTATGCCTATAGCTTCATTCAAAACACTCCAATTCCTCAAGCCAACTCCACCTGCATTCTTTGGTTTACATATTTTTTCCCAAGTGAGCAATGGAAGCTTGTCATGATCTTTCTTTCCATTCAAAAATGAATTCCTCATTCTCTGCTCAATCATTTGGATCACCTTTGGAGGGATTCTAAGGAAATCCATTGAGAAAAGGTGAATTTCAAATATCATTGTTTTCAACACAGGGATTCTCCCAGCAAGTGTGAGCCACTTGCTATTCCAACCTTCTAATTTAAATTTACATAACTATCTATTAGACAATTCAAAAGAGATGAGTTTCTTGGACCACCAAACAAAGGGATACTAATAAACTTCCCTAAGGGAGATCCCAGTCTAAATCTATATATTTTTAGAATTTCTCTTTACAAACTAGGAATATTGAAGAACAATACCTTAGACTTGCATTAATTAACTTCATGTCCTACGATAGTGTTGTACTTATCTAAAACCCTCTTCATTACATGGGACTCTTGTTGGAAATATAATTGGGAAATGTGATACTGAGAGGGGGGGTGAATCAGAAATCACTACTAAACCATTCTCATATAAATAAACTTTTGCATAGCATCACCAATATTTGAACATAATCAAATGACTAACAAACTAAACATCATCCATAAAAACATTCAAAACACAAAGATTTTGGTTACCCAGAAACCCTTGAAAGGTAAAACTGGGGTGGGGATGACACCCACAAATCTTCACTACTATAGTAATAAATTTGCCTGTTAGGGCTTACAAAATTTGATCAAAACTTGATCTACCTTGTGAGGGGTCTGAACTGTTAAAAGCTAAAAGAATTATGCAGTCTACCTTGTAAAAGGATTTGAAACTTACAATAAAGTAAGCACTCAGTTAAGAGATTACAAAAAGTCTGTTAGGACTACTCGGTTAAGAGATTTACCCTAATACACTGGCTAAAATGTCTCAGTACCTAATCTTTTGGTTTGCACTATATGTAGATAACAAATCTTCTCTTTACTGTGTGATGTTGATCTCATCTATCAGATCTATCTCTTTTCTGTGCTTTCACTACTTAGCTTGGTCACTGAACTCTGTCTCTAAATACTTCTCTTTTCTGAATTATACCTATCTTCTTATACCCTTCACATTTTCTATCCCTTGCTACTACATTTTAGGGTTTAGATCATGACCTTATATAATCAACAAAACATTTTACTGATTCAAGATCTACAGCTTAGATTAATTCCTTTTGCCGCTTAAGTCTTACTAGCATCTGATTGGCTCTAGGTATTGCATAGGGATCAATAATTACTAAGTAGATGCATAATTACCTTTTTAATTATCTCAATAGACAATATACAAAACATGGATTTCAGCCAAAACTATTTACCTCGATCACTGTGCCAAAACAAACTCTTATGTCATTCTCTGGCTAACTCAGCAAATGCAGTTTTTGATACTCAACATTCACTGTATTCGACATATGTTGATAACTTTGGCACTTGGTAATCATTTCATATAAGACTCAGTAGAACTAGACTTGGTATACTACAAAAATATATAGTGACCATAAGTTTACTCTGCAGTACTACTGCTCGGTAAGTAAACATTACATAGCTCGGCCTTTACATAATGAATCAGTCACAATGATGACCAACCATCATTGCCTAGATATATGACTAAGTGTGAGTCACTAATATTCAACAAAACTATAGAGATCTACAATCTCCCCCTTTGACTTTAGTGGCAAAAACACTTTGTCATAAAATTACATCTCCCTTTACAAAAATATGTAGTATAAGCAAAAATACTCCCCCTAAGATATATATACATGCAAAAATTTTAAAAAATTTTGTTACCTCCCTCTTTGTCATGTCATGTCATGATTTTACTTCCCCCTTGATTTTGACATGATGAATGTCATCTGGAGTGGGGATCTCAAAATTTTTCTCTAGAAATGGTTTGTGTAGCATCATAACCATGTGTAGTGTAGTTTCCCATCCTCCAGCAGCAACAGTTAACAGTTCATATTGCACTTCTAGCTCAGCAGCTAGATTGATTAGGCTCTCCGTAGTAGACAAATTTAGATCCCTCTGAGTTAATTCCTTAGCCTTGACCAACTTTCTCTGTAATTCCTCTAGGTGAGGTGTTAAAATTGTTTTCATAGAAAGTAGGCGAGATCTAATCTTTCCATCATTAGCCATCAACTCGGCTATCTTTCCTTGAGTATGCATTATCTTGACATAATGATTGGAACTATGGTCTGGATCAACACTTAAAGACTGACTGGTGGTTTTAAGTTCTTGCTACAATTGATCAATCAAACATTGGTTCTCCTCAGTGAACTGTTCAATATTACATAGTTTGGTGAGCAGAGAGTTTGCATTAATAATGATTTCTTCGGTCTTTGCTACCAAAGTAGAAAGTGCGACCTATTTAACTGCAATCTCAGCAGATACTTTCTCCAACATTTTGGTCTTAAACTATTATTCTAACCACTCAAATAATTTTTCACTGGCACTACATGCATCATTATTTACCTTTTGAACAATATGTACAAGTTGTTCCAATATGGGAGCGGAACTATTTGCATCTGATAATTCATAAACATCATTAAAAATGTCTTTGATTTCATATAGAACCTATTTCTGCTGATGTTCTCTTCTCAATTCTTCTTGTCTGCTTTTCCTCGACAATAAATCTTTCAATATTTGTATTTGCTCATAAGATAAGTTATCAGTATCCCATTTAGGAATAGTAATAACTTCATCAATGGTTACCTCAGATGAGAAGACTTACATTTTCTACTTGTGTGTTTTCTTCGGTGTGCTCCCACTCGGCATCTATACAAGAGCTTGTATTGCTTCTTGTTCTGTAGGCTCCTATACCTTAGTAATTTTGAATTTTCCTTGTTTTCCCTTAGTTCCCTTATCCTCCTCATGAGGACTAGTCACTTTTTATTCTGACTTCTCTTTTTCTTGGTGAATCTCCTCGACAGATGTTAGTTGGATAACTAGTGTTGGCTTCTCTAGTTCCTCTGTAATACTAGTACCATCTAACAGATCAACTGTAACAACTTCAAATTTAGCAGGGGTAGTGTTACCAGTTGGTGGCACATCAATTGTCAAATAAGCTTTGACTTGCAAAAGTACTGGGTTACTACCTGGCAAAGATGTGTCTTTAGATGTCTCGACATGTATGTCTTCCTTAGTTAATACCAGATTCTTAACTGGTGTATCCTCTATGATATCTACAATGTGCACTTTAGGTTCCTTTAGAATTTCTTCTATCTTGGGAGCTTCTATCTCTAGAATGGGTGATTCCATTACACTTTGTTCTATTTCAGGCTCGGCATCCTTAGATGTACTAGAACCTTCATCTTTTTCAATCAACAATCCATATACTATCTTCCAAATCTTGACACTTTCCTGTACTACATCCTCAACCTTGTGTTGAAGGATTAGATAAGCTCTAATCTTAGGATCAAATTTGGCTTGGTATTTCTCCACAATTTTTTTGATGTTGGCAGGGGTGAGACTTGACTCCACTTGTGCTAAAGTGCTCTCCCTTATTTTTTTTTTCAGTATTTAGGGCATATTCCCATTTTTGTACAACCCTATTGCTCAACTCCTTTGGGATTTGAATCTCCAACTGAATGGGTAACATCTTGAAAGTGCAAAGCATTTCAAGAATAGCATCTTCAACTTTCTCTTTCTCTCCTATACTCAAACTTCCAAACTTTAACTCTTTCAAGTCATCCACTCCTGCAGAGTTTTTGATCTTGTGGCATATTTCATCCATAGTAGATTTAACACCCTGTAGTGCAATCTTCTTCTTCACCTCTTCATCACTTTCAGTTTCCTCATCATCTTCTTGTACCAATACAAGTTTCCTTCTAGACCTTTTGATTCCCTTACTCGGTACTGCCTTAGGTTGTGTAGGATTTCACTTACTAGATGCAGGGGATACGTTAGGAGTTTTAGTAGTTGCTCCCCTTGTTCTAGGCCGTAGCACAGGTGTCAAAGACACTCTAGGTTTTAGTAATCTTTTCTTGGTTGGGGGCTCAGCAATTATTGGTTTCTTTTCTTTCTTTTCTTCTATTTGAGTTTCTTCTTCTTCTTCTTCACTGTCACTAGATTCACTTGGCTTGTCTTCTCCCAAACCTTGGGTTAACTCTAGTGGAGCATCCTTGTCTGATTCTTTCACATACTTCTCTACATTCTTTACTATCTTCTCTCTCTTCCTCTCTAAGGTTGCAACAGTTAAACCGAAAGAGATTTTTTATTTGGCTTCCTCATATGTCCCAAATTAGGGTGCCTTACTATCGATTTCTTTGGCTAAGAGGGTTGTGATGGCAGTAGTAGCTTCTTCTATATTAATTTCATAGGGTAGTGGCATGAGCCATGAAACCCTAGGAAGGACTACTTGTGCACATGTGAAATCTATGTTAACTAGAAAGCATATATCATTACTATACTTCTCAACTAATGACACAGGGATTTTGCTCATCTTCCTCATTTTCTTCTTAAACTCAACAAAATAATTGTCCATTACTCCATTAAAACTATCTCCTATCTGACCTATGAACTCATTGATTTTCATAGTAATGGGTTTCTTCTTATCTCATATCACACCTCCATGAGTAGGAAAGCTCTTCTTTACATAAAAGAATAGACAGATTAGCAAAGAGCCAAACTTACACATTGAGTTCTTTGCAGTCCCAATTGAGTTGAGCTTCTCAGAAAGCTGAGTCAGTTGGAGCTTGGCAAGATCATACATGTGCCCTTTCTTAATGATTTTCCATGCCTGGTCCATTGCCATATAGGGGACACTATCCAACTGACTGGATTGATAGAACTTATGCAAGATAACCCTAACAACAAAGTCAATTTCCAGAGCTGTAATGGTAGAGATCATCATTCCTCATTTGTTCCATACAGCTTGTGTATTTTCCTATATTTCCTCTTTGCTTGAACACTTCATTGTCCATTTTTATTGAATTGTAGGGTAACCAGTGACTCATTGGATCATTTCCTTCATTATCTTCACTGGTCCATCTTCCAGCCATAGTTTCATGTCGTGTACTCGACTCAACACAATTTTTATCCATTCAACCTTAAAATTTTGTGGGAAATCCAAGGCATGCACTAACCCTTGCTTGGAAATTGATTTATACTTTGGCTTCAACACTCCGTTAACACATAACTTGTCATACACCTCCTTGATCTCGTAATTATGATTTCCCCAATTTTGCACATATAGCATGACCTAATGTCATTCATCATCAACACATTTTCTAGGATTGAAGATAGGGCTTTGTTCAAATCTCCTTTAATCACAGATTCTAAAATTGTCTTAAAGATTCATGGCTTGCAGACCTCATTCCTTACTAATTGCACATTGAAAACTTCCATCCCTTGTTTCTTCACTATAGCAGATGATGATGTCATTTCAAAGTTTAAAATTTTGGAAAGAAATGTTTGCTCGGTATGTACCTTTTTCTCATAAGTACCCTATAAATGATTTTTGCCAATGACACACTGTAGAGATTCAGAATTGACTTAATAAACTAGTTACTCGCACTTGGAATCGCTCAAAGAAATCTTGAATCGCTAGGTAAAATGAAATGAATGGCAACTGTCTTCTTTATAGATTCTAAAAAGTAAAATTAGGGCCTCATAAATGCTCTGTACAGAATTTGTAAGTGGAATACAGTTGTCTCAACAAACTCATGCTAACCTCCGCTAACACAAGCTCGGTCAAAATAACTGTTACGACACAGCTCAGTACCTATTGTTGGAAAAATGGTCAGTGCTCCCCTCAGGATTCATGACATGGCTTAACCATCTCCTGTGTCTACTATAAGTCTAGTGGTTGTATCGGGTATTAATAGGTCAATCTTTTGGTGCAATGGCAACCACTACTTGTAACAAGTGGTATCAGAGCTTGGTCACAAGTTCGAATCCCCTTGGGTAACACTGAGGGGGAGATTGTTGGAAAAATGGTCAGTGCTCCCCTCGGGATTCACAACATGGCTTAACCACCTCCAATGTCTACTATAAGTCTAGTGGTTGTATCAAACATTAATAGGTTGATCTTTTGGTGCAACGGCAACCACTACTTGTAACACCTATAGCATCTCGGCCATAACAGGTGCTTGGCATATGTTGATATCTCAGTCAGAATATTGTCACTTGGCATCAAAAATAAAGTTTTCTATTTTGCTCAGATATGTCCTAATGCATCTTTAACTATGCAGATTGGACTTCTACTCAGTCTTTATGTTAGGAACTGATGTAAAATAAAGCTTTGTAAAATTCAGTTCCAAACATACCTTTTATGCTTAATTAGATGAAGTTTGATCACCTGATCCATCAGATTGGGTGACCTTGGATGTGCCAGCTTCACTAGTGCTTCCTTCTTCTTTCTTCTTCCATGTCTTGTCCATTTGATTTTTCAATTTTTTGTGGATATCTTCACTCTGATTCTGATTGTTGCTCAGCATAGGTGATCTACAATCTTTCTTAAGATGACCTATCTTATTACATTTGTAACACGCCATGCTTCCATTCATCCAGCTTTTGGATCTTCCTCTAAAATGAGTCTTCATGCAATTTTCTCCAATGTGTCCATATTTTCCACAATAATGACAACTATACCATGTGTTGTAATCCCAATTGTATGATTTGTTCTTTACAGGTGACTTAGTCTATTCATTTGATGACCATCTTGGTTTAGACCTGCATTCAAATGCTTTATGCCCGTACTTTTGACAGTTGAAACAATTGCCTTGAAACTTAGGTGAGGTAGGTGGGTTACTAACCTTAGACCTACATTCATGTGCCTAATGTCCATGTTTCTTATAGTTAAATCAATGTCCATTGAACTTGGGTTTTGAATCAAACTTACTATGTTTACTTCTGCATATGTTGGTTGTATGTCTTGGCTTTCCATAGTGATGGCATGTGGGCTTGTTGTTCTTTGATTTTGCAATCTTCTATTCTCCATTCTTTGATGATTCTCCTTCTTTAGTAGATGAAGCATGTTCATTTAGTCCAAGTCCAGATCTATCATCAGATCTTCTAGGTGATCTTAACAATTCTTCAAAATATTTTATAGCTTCATTAGGTTTGTTCATCCTTTCATTGATTTCCTTTTCAGTTCTAAGTTCAATCTTTAATTGATCATTCTCAGACCTCAGTTGGTTGATTTCCATATCTTTCTTTCCCAACTCTTGATTAATGAGTAGTAGTTAATTTACCATCCCCAGTTGATTATTAGTCAACCTTTGCATGTCACTTGTCCTTTCATCCAGTCTCATTGCCATTTATCTTTTTTCTTCTTGAGTCATTATCTTGTCATCTTCTACTTTCTTTTTCTATTCAACAACTTCACAAAGTCTGACAAATTGAATCTCCTGTTCTCTCTTTAGATTTCTGATGTCATCATTTAGTATGGTATTCTTCTCCAGTAGCTCTTTTATGGCTTTTTAGTTTCTATAGTATTTCCATTTTCAAATAATCCGGTGGTATCTTCTTCTTGATATTGTGATTCATTTTGCTGAATAGAAATTTCTCTCCTTTTGCTCAAGGATTTCTTTAGTTCACCTCTGGCTGCTTCCAATTGTTGTAATGCCAGCTGTACATCAATTTTTTGATTCTCTATGACCTTTCCCAGCTTATAGACTTCCATCTCAAGATATTTTTCTTTAAGTGGTTAGACTTTCTATGAGAAACCTTGCAGCTCTGATACCAATTGTTGGAAATATAATTGGGAAATGTGATACTGAGAGGGGGGGGTGAATCACAAATCACCTACTAAACCATTCTCATATAAATAAAACTTTTGCATAGCATCACCAATATTTGAACATAATCAAATGACTAACAAACTAAACATTAACCATGAAAACATTCAAAACACAGAGATTTTGGTTACCCAGAAACCCTTGAAAGGTAAAACTAGGGTGGGGATGACACCCACAAATCTTCACTACTACAGTAATAAATTTTCCTGTTAGGGCTTACAAAATTTGATCAAAAATTGATCTACCTTGTGAGGGGTCTGCTCTATTAAAAGCTAAAAAACTTATGTAGTCTACCTTGTAAAAGGATTTGAAACTTACAATAAAGTAATCACTTGGTTAAGAGATTACAAAAAGTCTGTTAGGACTACTCGGTTAAGAGATTTACCCTGATACACTAGCTAAAATGTCTCAGTACCTGATCTTTTGGTTTGTAGTGTATGCAGATAACAAATCTTCTCTTTACTATGTGATGTTGATCTCATCTATCAGATCTATCTCTTTTCTATGCTTTCACTGCTTAGCTTGGTCACTAAACTCTATCTTTGAATACTTCTCTTTTATGAATTATACCTATCTACTTATACCCTTCACATTTGCTATCCCTTGCTACTACGTTTTAGGGTTTAGATCATGACCTTATATAATCAACAAAACATTTTACTGATTCAAGATCTACGGCTTAGATTAATTCCTTTTGCCCCTTAAGTCTTACTAGCATCTAATTGGCTCTAGATATTATATAGGGATCAATGATTACTAAGTAGATGTGTAATTACCTCTATAATTATCTCAATAGACAATATACAAAACATGGATGTCAGCCAAAATTGTTTACCTTGATCATTGTGCCAAAACAAACTCTTATGTCATTCTCTGGCTAACTCGGCAAATGCAATTTTTGATACTCAACATTTGTTGTACTCGGCATATGTTGATAACTTTGGCGCTCGGTAATCATTGCATATAAGACTCGATAGAACTAGACTCGGTATACTAAAAAAATACATAGTGACCATAAGTTTACTCGGTAAGTAAACATTACATAGCTCGACCTTTACATAATGACTCAGTCATAGTGATGACTGACCATCATTGCCTAGATATATGACTAAGTGTGAGTCACTAATAGTCAGAAAAACTATAGAGATCTACAACTCTCTCATCATCGAATCACCCATTAGCAATGTATCACCAATGAATTATAAAAGGGAAACATGGTCAACACTTTTACCATAATAACTCCTTTCTACTGCACCTCTATTCTACGATTGATAATTATCCTACCAAGCACCTCATCCATGATAATGAAAAAAAAAAAAAGAGATTGGGTCTCCTTGCCTCATCTCTTGAGAAGTTTCAAATCACAATAATAGAAGCCCTGGGTTTACCAATAAGAGATTTAATCCAAGTGATCCAATTCTCACCAAACCCAAACTTCTCTTGAACTTTATACAAAAAGGACCTATCTAAATTTTCATAGACTTTCCTTACATCTAGCTTGAAAAACATTTTCCTATGCTTTCCTATTCTAATTGAATGGATTACTTCATGTACATTAACAATACCTTCTACAATTAATTTGTTTAGAGTAAATCACTTTGTTCCTCAAAGATTAAAGATCCCAACACCAACTTAATTATATTAGCAACAACTTTAGAAATGATTTTATTGGTGACATTGAAGAGAGATATAGGCCAAAAATATTAAAAGGAATTAAAATTCTCTTTCTTTGGAATGAGAGCAATGAGAGTTTTATTAAATTCTTCAAGGACAAAATAATGCTTCCTAGATTCCACCACTGCTTGTTATAGCTCTTTGTTGGTGTAATTAAATATTACTAATTACACTCTACTTAAGTTTACTTAGGATAATGCATTTTCATATTAGTTGTCTTTGAGACACCTAGGAGGTTGTATTTCTTTTTAGCACATGGTTAGGAGAATTTCCACTTTAGGTGTGATAGTTGTCATCACATACCTCTTTGTGTGTGAGATCCACCTTTAGTGCTCTTATCACATTATCATACTCTCATGTTTCACATAATTTCATGTAAAATGGAGGATGATCCACCTTTGGTGGACATGTGATTCCACCTAGTGTGGGTGATATCTTATCATTTCATTATCATGTAGTCTTATTGCATTGCTTATATATTCAGGCACTCCTACTTTGTAATCAATCAAGCATTATCATTTGATCATTATTGAATCTATTCATTTTATCATCTTGTCTCTCTTGTGCTATCTCTTGAGCTTCTAGATCTTGGCTTTTATTCTTTGCCTTAGGCAAATTCTTACATGGTATCAGAGCCATAGGAGTTTCATTTGTATAGCCTATTTGGAGAGATTTTTATTGCAAGTCAAAATTGGAGCTTGCTGGTGCAAATCATAGGTTGACATCATATTAAGGAGGTCCAAAAACCCCTAAATCAAATTTTTTTTCATCCAAATCGGACATCTGAAGCCAAATCTAAAGCCATTTGAATTTTCAAGGTTCGGCGGCGGTGATTCAGAAAAAATAATTTCAGAGGCGATTTTCAATCAGCAATATCTCAGTCATCCGGACTCCTTTGTTCAAGCAATTTTTTTGTTTTGGGGTAGAATTTCATGATCTACATAATGGTACAGGTGATTTTTGATTTCTGTTTGTGATATTTTCTAAAAATTGTAAATCCTGATTTTTACAACTTTAGAGGCTTCGTTCAGGCTCATATGGACACATTTTCAGGTGCCATTTTTTTTTTAAAGTTCATGATTTTTTGTCTACTTTCCAGATCTGGTATCAGTTTGGAAAAATTTTGAGTAGACATAGTACTTTCATAATTTGGTCTATTTTGGCCTATTGTGGCACTTGTAATTGATTAGATCCTTGAGGGATCTTATGTCCTATCTTCTCGAGTTTGCTATAGCTTCATATTTTCTATTGTAAACATCAAAATTAGAAGTCCACTTTGATCCATTTTTTCAAGTGGCAATTGTACACGCACTAGCTATAAAGTGCCAAAATCATCATTTTTGGGGGGGTTCTTTGATTGAGTGAATTGGGGGGTGTCTTGTGTGCTAGTGTCTCTCTCTTTCCTGTGATTTTTTTCATTTTGCATCATGGGTTCTATTGCAAAATTAACTCCACATAACTATGCTACATGGAAAGATAATGTATGGAGCAAGTTAATGGTTAAAGGTTTAAATCCTTATGTGGATGGTACAATTAAAAAACCCATTGATGATGATACTACTGCAATAGATAAATGGTCATGCAAAAATTTTAAAGCCTTAGGAGTCTTGAGAGAGAATATTTCTAAAGCTGTCATGTATCACATAAAAACCATAAACAATGCTAGAGATGCTTGGGATAAACTTGTAGAATTGTTTGGTAAAGTGGATGAGGAAATGGGATTCACAATTGAGACTGATCTCCTCAAATTAGAGCCCGGGAAATTTAACACAATCCAAGATTATCTCAACAAATTCAATGATTATAGAGCACAACTTGATGATTGTGGTAATCCCATGAAGGATGCAAAGTTGGTTAGTCACTTGTTGAAACATCTTCCTCCTGAATATGCAGCTTTTGTTTCAAGTTATAATACTCACAAGTTGACCATGGGTAGTGCCTTCATTAAGCCTTCATTTGAGTCATTTTTAGAAATGTTGGTCTTAGAACAAGAAAAATTGATGAGTGTGGGGATTCTCAAGTCTTCAACTTCTAAGGCATTGGTGGCTAATCATGAGAGTCAAGGCAATCAAAGTCAAAAGAAGAAGAAGAATTGGAAGTCTAAGTCTCAACAAGAAGGCACAACATCAACTTCCACACAACATGACACTTCTACATCACCTCCAAAAGGTGAATCTTCAAAGAAGGAGAAGTGGTTTTGTGCATATTGCAAAAAGGATGGACATGAAGAACACTTTTGTTATAAGAAGGACATTGATGAATTGAAGAATTTTCTTGCCAAGAACAACATCAAATTACCTTCCAGGATGTCTACCTTAACCTCTTTGTCACCAAATTTAGAAAAAGATAAAGGAAAGGGTCATGTATTTGTCACTAAAAAAGGACAAGCTTTGTATGCTTTTTCAAGTCCTGATTTAGGTAGATGGTTTCTAGATTCAGGGGCTTCTCATCATATGGCTTCTTCACAGTCCATGTTTTCATCATTTGAGCCTTGTAAAGGTCCACCTATTTTGATGGGAAATCACACTTACATGAATGTGATTGGGAAAGGAAGTATTGATGTTAGGGAGGGACACTTCAATGATGTGTTGTGTGTTCCACACTTGACCAATAACCTTCTTTCTATCTATCAAATCACAAATGGTGCTAAAAAGAAGACTGTGGAATTTACACCTGATTTAGTTTTCATCAAGGACTTGGAGAGTGGAGTAGTTATTTCTACTGGGATAGTGGATCATTCTTCTTGGTTGTACTCCTTTGCAAATTTTGTTCCTCTCGATGACAATGATTCTTCAGACAGTGAGTCTTCAGCATATGATGATTATAGTGATGATTCAGATTTTGAGGAGAGTTTTGGCTACTTAAACTTGGGTATTCTCACTCATGATCAAGCTCTTGAGCCTTCCATTTCATCTCCTCCTATTGAGACTACTTCTACTCTTGCTCCTGATGATGCTTTCATTCACACAGCCATGGGTTTAGGTGCTTCAGTGCAGTAGGATATTCATTATCTTCTAGACTAGGTTCCATGGGATGACTACTTGATAGACATTGCAAGTTTGTTTGTGGAGTCCTACACTTCAAATTTGGGAGACTTCATTGATGATATTCATCTTCTCTTTGGTGAAGATGATCCTTCTTCAGTTGTTGCGAGGGACCATACTGACCCTCATCTTCATTCTCTACTTGATCATTCTTTTGAGGGTGACATGATTGTGGATACTTTGATACAGTAGTTGCAGGAGGTCACTTTCTCTTCAGAGGAGATACTTGGGTCTTTGGTACATGTTCTACATTCATCCTTAGTTGATCCTAATTTTTCTTTTTCAGTAGAGTGGCTTAGTACACATGATTTCAAGGAGGCACCTTATAGCTTTGATATGGGGACACTTGAGTAGGTTTCAGAGATTCCATACTTTTTGAGGTTTCTTCCTATAGATTGGGGAGGAGGCTTCATATATTCACCTTTGGTCTTGTTTCTTCCTAAGGGGAGGAATGGTGTTCTACACTCATGGAGCAGTTTCTACATCAAGCCTCAAGCATCTACCATTGGTGTTCATTCTACATTGAGGGGGGGCTTTCTTTCTTCTCTTCCTACTTCATTTGAGGAGGAATCTTTGTCTTTGGAGTTTGATCCAAATTCTTACATGGATCAGTTATCATTGGTTCCTTGTTTGTCACCTTCTTCTACTGGGCTTTCTCCTGATTGGTTCACAGCATCTTCATCAACCAAGGACATGGTGACACTTGGGCATACTTCAGAGACATCATACTTCATTTGGATTCCCCTTCCTACTTCCTATCCACAATGGGAAGCCTTCTTGCATCTATACTTGGTGTATCTTCTTCCTAAGAGGAGAAATGATGTTTATAGGCATTGGACTATGTTTTATCTTTGAGCACTTACCATCCTTGGAGGAGATTACTCATTATGTGGGGGATATCATGTCTCCTTGTTTCCATCCTTTGGGGGAATTTTTTATTGTATATGCATGATGTATATCATAATGGGGGGTCTTGATTACTCCATCCTTCCATGCATCTTGTATTCATCTCTCTTTTGGGGGGAGGGTTTTTCCCATGAGGTTTTCCCTCTTTCTCCACTTTATGAGAGATTGCATTGTTCTTGCATATTGTACATGGGTACCTAACATGGCCTAGTAGTCAGGACACATCTTGCATTGTGAGATTAAGTGCATTCCCCTAAGTTGCACTTAAGGGGGGGTGTTGGCGTAATTAAATATTACTAATTACACTTTACTTAAGTTTACTTAGGATAATGCATTTGCATATTAGTTGTCTTTGAGACACCTAGGAGTTTGCATTTTATTTTAGCACATGGTTAGGAGAATTTCCACTTTAGGTGTGATAGTTGTCATCACATACCTCTTTGTGTGTGAGATCCACCTTTAGTGCTCTTATCACATTATCATCCTCTCATTGTTCCACATGTTTCACATACTTTCATGTACAATGGAGGATGATCCACCTTTGGTGGACATGTGATTCCACCTTGTGTGGGTGATATCTTATCATCTCCTTATCATGTAGTCTTATTGTATTGCCTATATATTCAGGCACTCCTACTTTGTAATCAATTCAATTAGCTATAATAAATTATTTGATTATTTTTCCTATCTCTCTTGTGCTATCTCTTGAGCTTCTAGATCTTGGCTTCTTCATATTATAAATATTATAGTATCTGATAAATATTATAGTTGAGATGATTTTCTAATTTTATACCTAAGACTCCTCATGCCTTATTGACACACTCAAATTCACAAAGTAAAATTTGGCATGAAAGATTTGGACATCTCAACTATAGATATCTTCAGCAACTTAGTAGCAAGGATATGGTCAAAGATCTACCTCAAGTCAAGTATTCAGAGGGTGTATGTTCAGGTTGTGAAATAGTTTGATAAGGGGAAGTCTTGGAGAGCAACATTTGTTCTTGAGTTGGTTCATAGTGATGTAATGGGCCCATTTCCAGTGCCATCATTTGGCGAGGCTCATTATGTACTCACCTTCATTGATGACTTTTCATGCTACACCTGGGTCTACTTTCTTGGTCACAAGAGTGAAGTGTTTTATAAATTTCTCACCTTCAAGGCTCATGTTGAGAAGTAATTAGGTAAAGCCATCAAGATTCTTCAAACAGACAATGGAAGGAAATATGTGAACTCAAGGCTTATAGACTTTTGTACACTTGAGGGTATTGATCTTTAGCATTCAATTGCCTACACTCCATAGCAGAATGGTGTTGCAGAAAGGAAGAATAGGACCCTTAAGGAGATGGCCACTTTTATGATTCATGCTAAGTCTCTTGATCAAGCCTTTTGGGCTGAAGCTATATGTTGTGCCACTCACATACAAAATAGAACTCCTCATAAAGCCTTGGATGGAGTTACTCCTTTTGAGGCTCAGTGTGGAAGAAAACCAGTTGTGAAACACTTTAGAGTCTTTGGTTGTCTAGCTTGGGCACACATACCTCCACAAAAATGCAAGGCATTGGAACCATAAAGCAAGCCTTTCATATTTGTTGGTTATCCTGAGACTCTTAAGGCATACAAGCTTATGGATCCTGAGACATGTGAGATCTTCTTTGAGACGAGTGTTCACTTTGAAGAGAATTGTCCTAGTTTGGATTCTTCAACTCCTCCTACTTCCTCCATTTCAGATAATGATAGTGATGATAGTGACTTGGAAGATGAAACTCCCTCAACCCTGACTCGCAGGCCTCCACCTTCGTAGGGTCAAGACATAGTTGAGGATATTCCTTCATCATCTTCTTCTTCCACTAGACCTCGTTGGGCACAACAAACACTTGATTCAGTAGGTTCACTTGTGGGGAATCCTTCAAACACTAGGAGGACAAGGTCACAACACAACTCATTTCCACATGCTTATATTGCCATTTCTTCTGATCCACAATCATTCAAGAAAGCTTCAGGGGTTCCTGAGTGGGACAAAGCTATGGAGGATGG
This sequence comes from Chamaecyparis obtusa, assembly GCA_027943335.1. Lineage (NCBI taxonomy): Eukaryota > Viridiplantae > Streptophyta > Pinopsida > Cupressales > Cupressaceae > Chamaecyparis > Chamaecyparis obtusa. The sequence goes on along the minus strand of BSBK01003765.1, from coordinate 478,708 downwards.
GTATAACTCTTTGATGAGAAATAACACTTGGGACTTAGTTCCTCTTCCTAAGGGAAGAAAATTGGTTCGATGTAAGTGGATCTAGTGGACCAAGTTTGCAGCAGATGGAAGTGTGGATAAGTATAAGGCAAGACTTGTTGCAAAAGGTTTCTCTCAGGTTCCTGGTATTGACTACACCGAAACCTTTGCACCTATAGCCAAGATGAACTCCATTCATTTGACACTTGCTATTGCTATAGCTCATGGTTGGGATGTACATCAGATGGATGTTAAGAGTGCATTTCTACATGGGGATCTTCATGAGGAGATTTATATGGAGCAGCCACAGGGATTCATCCAAGATACTACTATGGTTTGTAGGTTAAGGAAGTCTATCTATGGCCTCAAAAAAGCTCCTAGGGCTTGGTATGCCAAGATGGATTCCTTCCTTCTCTCAGCAGGATTCACCAGGTGTCATTCAGATTCGAATGTCTACAATCTTCGGTAGGATGACTCACACTTGATACTTGTACTTTATGTTGATGACTTGATCATTATAGGGAGTACTTCATCCATCATTGCTAGTGTCAAGTCTTCTTTGTAGGATATATTTTCTATGAAAAACTTGGGTTTACTTCACTATTTTCTTGGTATTGAGATTGCACAGTCCTTAGCAGGGATCACACTTTCTCAGCCCAAGTATGCTCTTGATCTACTTGCTTAATTTCACATGAGTGATTGCAAGGCTTCACCCACTCCATTTTTATCAGGTGTCAAGTTAGAGGCTAAGTGTTCTACACCTCTTGTTGATGATACTTTATATAGACAGCTTGTTGGAAGTCTCATCTACTTGACACATACATGCCTTGACATATCATTTGCAGTTGGCATGGTTTCTCACTTCATGAAAGAACCACATGAGCTTCATTGGAAGGCATCCAAGCACATATTGCACTACATATAGGGTACACATACACATGGGATTCACTATATAGGAGGTACAAGACTTCAGTTGGTTGGATATGCAGACTGAAATTGGGCTAGCAATCTTAATGGTCGCAAGTCTACTTCAGGTTATATCTTTCATCTTGGTTCAGGCCCCATTTTTTGGTCGAGTAAGAAGTAGCATGCTATTGCTCTTTCTTTGACTGAGGCTGAGTATCGAGGGGTTGTTACTGCAGCTACAAAGGCTATTTGGCTTCAGCATATCCTGAAGGAGTTTGGTTTCACTATTCCATGACCTATAGTCATTCATTGTGATAATTAGGGTGCTATAGCGATCTCCAGACATCTAGTCCAACATCAGTGAACCAAACACATTGAGGTTCATATGCACTTCATTAGAGATTTGATACAAGAGCAGGTCATTGAGATGCAGTATTGTCCTATAGCAAAGCAGGTTGCAGACATCTTCACCAAACCCTTTACTGAGAGCAAGTTTCTTCAGTTGCGAGCTCTCTTAGGGGTGTGGGATATTCCATCAGGGAGGGTCACATGACTTCTCTATTCTATATTATAGGCCATGGTTCACATTGACCATACTCATGTGTTGGATATTCCTATTCAATTTCCTAAGATATCATACATTTTGAAGATTCTTCCTACAGATTTGGGAGACTTCACTGATGATATTCATCTTCTCTTTGTTGAAGATGATCCTTCTTTAGTTGTTTTGAGGGAGTATGTTGACCCTCATCTTCATTCTCCACTTGATCCTTCTTTTGAAATTGACATGATTGTGGATCCTTTGATACAAAATTTGGAGGAGGTCTCTTTAACTTTAGAAAGGACATTTGACTCTTTGGAGATTGGTTTTCATGAGTCTCAAACTTCACTTGAGATGTCACATTACATGATATCAGAGTCATAGAAGATTCATTGCATAGCCATTGGAGAGCAATTGATTGCTTCAACTTTTGGAGGGCCACGAACCAAATCCAGGATTAGCATTTTGTGGGAGCATTTTGAGCAAGATCAGACCTCACCATTGCATCCAAGTGGCTATTTCCATAAATGTTGACTATAAATTTTCCTATATTAGGCAAAAGTCAAATTTGAGGCAAATTTTTTTTGCAAATCAGACCCCTAAGGCCGATCTACAAAATTGGAGCACTTTAGGCCACATCTGACATTGTCATTGTGATCGGAGCAGCCAAAAACCCCAAGATTGACTGTTCATTCGCTCAAATCGGACATGGTTGATCTCAGAAAAATAATTCCCCTCCTTGGTCTGTCATACGGACACAACTGCATCACAGGTACGATTTTATTTTTTTAATAATTTTTCATTTTGTATTATTATTATATTTCATTTTTTAAAATCAAAAAATTAAAAAAATAAAAGGGGGGGTGCTTTTTAGTTTGTGAAAAGTTTTTTCGAAAATTAAAATTTTTCCATTGCTATTTTTTTGGCCCGCGAGCCTCTATAGTACACACTGCAGTGAGCAGTGCGCACTACAATATGGATTGCACTGGAGTGCTGGACTATCACACTGACAGTGCAGTACGTACTGCAATGTGGTACTGCACTACAGTGCCGTCCGCACTGTGTGCAGTACTCGCACTGCGTGTGGCCCCCGAAAGGGGTTAAATTTTTTATAAAATGTTTTTAAAAAATGTTTTTTTAATATGTTTTTTTTTTAAAGGTTTTTTTAATAAATAAAAACTTTTTTATATGTTTATTTAATATGTTTTTTAATAAGTTTTTTTAATAAAAACTTTATGTTTTAATAAAACATTTTTATGTTTTTCTTTATTAAATATTTTTTAATAAAGTTTTTTTTAATCTAAAAATCTAAAAAAACCAAATTGTGTTTTTTTCCTTTTTTTAATAAAGTTTTTTTTGGGCTTTTTAATAAATGTTTTTTTAAAACTCAATGGGTTTTTGAAAAACAAAATATTAATAAGCAAAATTGGGAACACAATTTTTTTTCTTTGCCATTTGTCTATTTTGCAGCGTCATCCAATCGGCAGCCAGGGGGGGAGGCCAATTTCATCCCAAAGACTTCCTAGCACAAGGCCAATAGGAGGACATTTTTTCTGTAGCATTTGACAGGGCATCCTTGGTGGCTTCATCTTCTACATGTTTCCAACTTTGCATTTGATGTTGTATGCTCTTGCATGAGCCATGTTGTACACACACTATCATAAAGTGCCACATTTTTATTTGTACCTTGTCATTGATGACACATTTGATGTAATCCCTATGTTAGTAGATTAGGAATATCATGGGACTTGGTTCTTGAAGGTTATGCTCCAACCAATCAATGGATGCACGACACAAGTTCAAGTATACCAACCTGTCAGTTGAGAGTACCCAGTTGGTGCTTGCAGGTGTCTCCATGCCTCATCTCTATCATATCTTAATGGGCATTTCATCGGTCATTCTACATCGACATTGGTACCTGATTTTGTCATACTTTGACATTCTTGGTGCAGCATTGGCTCTATTTTCTTCCTATGGAGGAGTATTGGTCAACATCTTGGACCATCTTTGTAGGAGATTCAACATTGAGGGGGGGCTACTTTGTCTCTCTTCCCTATTTCCTTCCTTTGGGGGGATTCTTTATTGTATATGCATGATGTATGTCATAATAGGGGGTTCTTGATTACTCCATCCTTCCATGCATCTTGTATTCATCTCTTTTTTGGGGGGATGGTTTTTCTCATGAGGTTTTCCCTCTTTCTCCACTTTATGAGAGATTGCATTGTTCTTGCATTTTGTACATGGGTACTTAACATGGCCTAGTAGCCGGGACCCATCTTGCATTGTGAGCTTAAGTGCATTCCCCTAAGTTCCACTTAAGGGGGGGTGTTGGTGTAATTAAATATTACTAATTACACTTTACTTAAGTTTACTTAGGATAATTCATTTTCATATTAGTTGTCTTTGAGACACCTAGGAGTTTGCATTTCTTTTTAGCACATGGTTAGGAGAATTTCCACTTTAGATGTGATAGTTGTCATCACATACCTCTTTGTGTGTGAGATCCACCTTTAGTGCTTGTATCACATTATCATCCTCTCATGTTTCACATACTTTCATGTACAATGGAGGATAATCCACCTTTGGTGGACATGTGATTCCACCTAGTGTGGGTGATATCTTATCATTTCCTTATCATGTAGTCTTATTGCATTGCCTATATATTCAGGCACTCCTACTTTGTAATCAATCAAGCATTATCATTTGATCATTATTGAATCTATTCATTTGATCATCTTGTCTCTCTTGTGCTATCTCTTAAGCTTCTAGATCTTGGCTTTTATTCTTTGCCTTAGGCAAATTCTTACACTCCTAATTTATCACGTCCCAAAAAAATTGATAAAAGAAAGCCTAAAACTCATCTAGTCCTGGATATTTATCATCATTTAAAGAAAAAAAAGGCTTAATTGACTTCCTTCAAGCTCACTAGTTCCATAAGAGCATGTATTTACCTTCAAAATTACCTTTGGGATGACCCTTAACACATCATCTTGATCGACTAGAGAATATGAGGGCTTACTTGACCAAAGTGCTGCAAAAAAAGATATTGTTTCCTTATTGATGTCCTCAATCTTAAAAACCTGCTACCTAGTAGGGTTAACTATTAACAAAATTTTATTAATAGATTGTCTTGCATTAACTAAGCAATGGAAGCATTTTGTGTTGTCAATGCCATCTTTCAATTAGTTCTCCCTTGAATTTTTTTCTCCAGTATATCTATTCCCTTTTCAAAATTTCAACATACTTTTCTTTAAGATCTCTCTCAATCCACTAAGTCCATACCATCACTAATAACTTTTTTGCTTTAAAGCCTCTAGCTGTCCTTCCAAGTTCTTTTTCTCCTCAAAGATATCCTTGAAATACTGCCTATCCCAAATCTTAAGATTATTTTTTATATATTATAACTTCTTAAAGAAGATAAAACTTTTTTTTCCTTTAAGATAAGGTGTGTTAGACCACCATTTTGTTTCCATCTCTTTAAAAAACCCCTCCCTCAACCACATTTTCTCAACTTTGAAAGGGCATCTTAAGGGGACAAAATCTTTCCACAACATGATTGCCACTAGAAAGTGGTTGAAACCAGTGAAAGGAAAAATAGGGGCCTCAAAAATAATAAGTAAAGAGTCCTACTCTCTATCAAGGAAGAATGATCCAAATTTTTTGCAATACCTGAAAAGCCCTATCACCAATTAGTCTAGGTGAAAATTATATTTTGATTTTTGACTTCTCAAAGCCCATTAAGGATAACAAAGGACTAAAAATATCTCTAAACACTACTTACCACTCCCTACCACCTTTCTTTTCATTCATTATAAGTGTTGCATTTGAGTCACCTCCTATAATGAAGATCTCCTTGTCATTGAATCTAAGTGCCTGTAGATGTTATCTACCTCGACATTGTGAAGGAAGTTGGAGGTAGTACAAAAGTAATGGGATGAGAAAAATTGAGGAAACCCAAAAATCCATTTTTTTGGTATTTTTCTATGTTTTGGAAAAGTGAATTTTTTAAGTCCTCCAAAGTAGAATTTGGGGTTAAAAATGTTGTCCTTCCCTTAGCATAGTGTTCCAAAAGCATGGTGCTAAGGGATTCAAATTAGATCTCCTAAAGACTTTTCCAATGAGGTATTATGTTCTAATTGTTTAGCAGTGAGAAACAAATTATGACCTTGCAAAAATGAAGTAACAAAATGGTGTGGTTTTACCATGATCAACAAGATCCTTTTCCTTATTTAATGCTTCATCTTCAAGAGTTCGCTTGCTACAGAGAGCGCTAAGCCAACCCAATGAATATTTGAAGGTTAAAAAGGAGGTAAATACTCAACAACTCCTTCCAGTGTACCACTTGTCACCATGAAAGAGTTTCAAACACATTTGTGTGATGTTTCCCTCTTCAAGTTTTGTCATTGTGACACGTGTCTAGCAAGATGCTAACCACATTATATTTTTTATTGTGGGCCTAGGATTTACTTAAGTAGGACCCATGGGTGTCTTATGGACATTTGTAGAGCTTTACCTTATGTTCGAGGGAAACTTTTGTGCCCAAGTGCCACGTGTTCTTCCTGTTGCAACCAAATGCTTCCATGCATCCATCTTTTTGAAGCTCATTATTTCTTTCAGTTTTTGGCACAGTTCTCGGTAAAATAACTACCATGATTGTAGCAAGGTGGTAGTTGAGCATAATGATGAAGGATCTGATTATGTTTACAAACCAAAGGCTAGATATCAATTTTAGAGTCAACAATGGAGATCTTAGCTTCTCAAGATTTGTAGAAATGAACACATTTAACACTATTTGATCTTGTTGTTGTTAGGGTTTCTAGGCCACCACTTCCCAACTAGTATTTATTGTCAAATCTTTGAAATTTTTAAGGGGTGATTTAGAGAGGATTATTGAAGGACTTTCCACTCTTATGTGGAGAGCTATCTTTTTCAAGCCTTAAAATGTAATGGGCATTTGAATCAAATAAATATATCAATTATTTTGATAGCCTTTGTTCCTTCAAGATTCATTGCTTCATGAATTTTTTATGTTTTATTTCCTCACTTTAGCATATGTGTTTTTTATTTTTGTTGGGTGGATTATCCTTTCAGCTTCTCTGCTCTATTTTTATCATTGTATGGTTTCACTTTATGTCACATGCTTGAATAGTTATTCGTAGATTTGTGACTATTCCTAATTTATATTTGATCTAGAGGTTGCCTTGATATTTCATTTCATGAAATAGATTGTGCATTTTAAAGTCTTCCACAAGCTTGGTGTATCACCATCTATGTTTATTTTTAGAAATACTTTCTTTCCCTCTTCTCTCTAAAATGAAGAGTCAACTTCTAAAATGTTGGAGGCTGCTCAGTGAAAACACATAAATTCCCACACTCGCTGAACTTCCCATAGGTTCTCTACCTCAAAGTAATTCTAGGTATCAAGAGTACCTCTGATAATTTGTTCCAAACCTCTCTTTTATCTATTGTACTAGTTAGTTCATACACATTAATCAAATGAATTCTATTCTAAAGATGGAAAAGGTATAACTTTACCAATTTTCATGAGGTGACATATGTCACTAGAGTAACCTTACTTGGATTTGTATTCTAAATGAACTCCACTCCTCTAGAAGCTTCATTTGAACTAATAAAGATGTCATTCAACATTTTTGCACCGTTGGGAAAAATACCTCCACCATCCTGGTTCAATTTAGTTTTCTACAAACAAACTACATCAGGCTTCACCTGATCAAGGTATCTCTTGATTAGATGATATTTATTAGTGGCATCATAGCCCCTAACATTCTATGTTAGGATTTTCATGGTTTTCAAGGAGAGAACATGTCTCTCTTATATCTTTATTTTCTCTACTCCTTCATGTTTCCAGCCATTTCCAATAACTCTTGGTTATAATTTCTTCCTCTAGACTTCCTAGACACCAATGTTAGTCTTCTTGGTTTTAGATTTTATTTGACTAATGGTGTGTTTATCTAAAATACCTTTTCCATAATCCATCCTCAAAAAATCCTCTTCACCTATGGAGGATGCATGGCCTTCATCCTCAACACCACAACATCTAAAAAACTCTATCTCCTCCCTGATCAGATACATATGGATACCTTTGAAGTTATCTTGGGAATCCACTGAGCCTCAATTTTACTGAGATTATCTTTAGCTAGTTTAGTTTCTACAATTTTTTCTTCTATATCCACAACACTCTTACTTTCACCAATATCAACCTCCTCAATAGTAAAGGGAACCATTCCCAAAAATGGAGAAGATGCTCTATATTTCATTATGAATCTCATTGAGAGTGGTGTCATCATGTTCTCCATTCAGCTGTGAGAGAACACTACTCTATTGGGGGATATCGCTCTATTCTAGTCCTTTCCTTTCTGAGATTAACATATTTACCCTTATTAGAGTCTCATCTATTTGAAGATCTTTGACTCTTTTTTCAATCTGACTTGTGTTCTTATCGTCACAAATCCTTTCTGCCTTTCCCATCCCATTGGAAGGGTTAGAGATACCATCCTCAATACCTTGATCTTTAGATAAAACCATGAGCTTTTCCTCTAGCCATTTTTGTTCTAACCCTTTACCATTTTTATCGATAATACACTCATTTGAATTGTGACCCCATTCCTTACATTTATTTCACATTGTTCTATAATTTCTTTGACCTCTATTTCCTACCACCAGACTCCCTTACTAGGCCAAATCTATATTGCATGAGGCAGGAGAGGATGTGCTTTCCACATAATGCATATCCTTTCATACATATTGAAATCCTTCTTATCTATGCCCTCATCCACTTTCAGGAACTTCTCCAATTTATTACCTATTAGCTTTAGGGTTTCCTCATTCTAGTATTTGGGTGGGAGGTTTTATAGTCAAGCCCAGATTAGAACTTCTTCCAATGAAAATTGTTTAGGGTTGAAGTTTGACATTCAATCTTTAATGAAAAACCCTATTAACCCCATCATAAAAGGGCCATTATATAGAAGCCATTATTTCTCCCTTGGTGTTCCAGAAATAACCAAAAAATCATTGGGTAGGGTTTTGACAACATATTGCTTACCCCAATTTTCGTCACACCATTTCCTCGCTCAAGATAATGTAGGCCAACCACCTCCCTCTTTCATGAAAAAATATCTTTCTCAATAATTATTGATTGTATTATTCCACTCTTTGAATTCTATTCAAAGAGAGATCACTATGTTATCTATTGTGGCTGATTTTTCCTTAGGAGCTTGATTGGGGATGAAGGGATTCTTGGGTTTTCAAAATTTGTTGACCAACCTCTTAAAACACTGATGATTTTGGAGTAGCCCCATTTATTCTACTTGAAACCCTTTTCTTTCACCCGCTCTATGAAGTTCTATTGATGTGGACCAAATTTGTTCCTTTGCATAGTTGTCCATACTTGCCTTGGAGGTCACCACTCTGGTAAAGGACCATGACCATGGTGGCCATCCTTTTGGTTTGGCCCTTTGTAAACATTCAACCCTCCACAAAACCATTGATGCTCTCCAACCTACCATCCTTTGATTTCAATTTAATATTACAATGTCCAAAAAAAAAATTTAGTCACTAGCTTAAATTAGAAAGTGTGTAATGATTATAATAGTACTAGCCTTATAATAATAATATAATAATATATGGTTGTATCATCTTAAAATGGAAGCACTTCCATGATAAGAGCTTTTCACCCTCTGATTAAGTGGTTTGGGGTCATGTCAAGTACCTTGATCGGGTCTTTGAATGTATTTGGCTTTTCTCCCCGCTTTCCACTTCTTCCCTGCAATTGATTTATTCATTCTAGGTGAAATTAGGGTTAGGATCTTAAAGATTCTACTGATTTTCCCTCTTCCATGGCTCTATTTTTTAGGTAGAATGTAGAAATAGATCCTCCTGGCCTTCATCACAGTAATCATAGGATTTTATGTCTATCCTTGACACTCTATCCTGTTCTGGCATCAGTTCTAGGTTTTTGGGCATCCTCGGGACCTCCTGACTTGGTTCTGAGTCAATCTGGGACTAGGGTCAGGGTCGAGGTCGAACCTGACTAGGTTAGGGTCAAGCTCAAACCTAACTAGGTTAGGATCGAGCTCGAACCTAACTAGGTCAGGTCCAACCTCAATTTTTCCCCCTTCCTTCAAATTTCCAAAATCTAGAATTTCTGGGATTCGGGCTTTTGGGATATTTATTTTCCCATCTTCAAATTAATCATTTCAAGTTTCAAGATGGTAAAACCTTTAATTTCATTTAATCTAGGTATATTTTCTAAAGGTTAGGACCTAATTGAGATTTAATTCTCCAAGGTGGCCCCTCTAGAGGATTGTTCCCTAGTTCACTATAAAAGGAGGCCTTCCTCTCTCATTTTCTCCATGAAGTTTTGTGAGAACATCACATCTCAAGCAATTTCATGAGCGAGCTCTCAAGTGCAAGAAAGTGAATTCAATCAAAAAATTGCAAGTCTTCAAGCATTCAAGTGTTCAAGCATTCATCCATCAAGGAGATCCATTGTTAGCTATTGAAGGATTCAATCTCTTTGGAGCCTCCTTTGATGATCCATCCTTCCACATTCATTCAAGCCTTCTCATATGCAAAGATCAAGTCAAGATTGGTGTTGAAGATCAAATGCTATTGATTAGAGACATCCTACATTCATCCTACATCTATTGAAGCACTCCTACGTGTGGATTTGAGGATTCGAATCTTCTACAAGGACTTGAACATAAGCGAGGTGATTTGTTTCAAGTACTTTGTTTATGCACAATACATTTCAATTAAATTTCAAGGTTAATTCCTAAATTGGGGTTTGACCAAGGTAAACCCCCCATACAACAAAAACTCCCATTTTCTTGTAGGTACAGGTGTGGAATTTTGGATCTGAGAACGAATTTGGATACCCTTTTCGGCAAACTTTCAAGATCTGTGAATAGAATTCGAATCAGACTTCAAATAAAGAATGTAGTATTTGACCTTTTATGAGGGTCAAACCCGAGCTGAGCCATCTTGGAGAAAGATTTCTGGGTTTTCTATGTCTCAGCATTTCCAGTCCAAGATAGATTTCAGATTTTCCCAAAAGTGTACACAAACATCAGAATTCAACATTTTCCAGATCTGCCCTAATTTGAGGTTAGTATTTGTATTTCAATTATTTTAGATTTCCAAACATAATATATATATCTTCCTCCAGAGGGAAATATTGGATTTACTCTCTCTCTCTCTTCCATATTCTTCACAAAATTGATTCAATTGTGTATTAACCTTTTGGTTGATCAAATTGGATCTCTTCTTTGAGGAATTTAGGTTTGAGAATAGATCTCATATTTTCCCTTATACATTTGAATAGGGCTGAATCCATTTTACATCTATTCAATAGTATAATTAAAATAATAATATAATAATAATTAAAATATAATGATATAATATAGTAATATCAATATAATACATTTTTATTAGTAAAATATTTCATATATTATTAAAATATAAAATTATTACAAACATTAGCTAAAAAAAGTCTTCCAAAGGTACACATTTTGTGTACTTAGTACTTCACAAGCCCTACTTTCAGCCCCTTCCAAATTCATCAATACATTTATCACCCCAGCACCCACCCCCAAAACACATGGAAATACCAAACATCCAAAATGATGGTTGCCCATACTAGCTCTATCAATGATTAAAGAATAAAGAACAAAAATGAAACATCCGAGTACCAAAATTCAATATCAGAACAAAAAAATTGGAACCTCACACCTAGGCAATTTGGTGAACATTCCTTCCTTTCCGATGCTCTGCATGACCTCTGCCATCGCGACCACCAAAATTAGTGTGAAATATAAAATATTTAATTATTATTATTTTTTAAAATGTAAAAATGGTGTCTCAACAATTTTTAAAATCTACGAGTTTGGAAACCATTTATTGGTTGTTCGTGTGACATTTTTATTTTATCATAGAACGCTCTTTGAAGTTAATTTACATATTCATAAATCAATCTCTAAACTATGGAGAGTGGAGAAGCGGAACTTAATTGCCCGTGCGTGGTGGGGCTTAATTGCTTGTTGCATTCACCTAATATATCTGCTAAAGCGGTGTGACTTTCTTAACCATTCAAACGGTTCTTCTTCTTTACTTAAAATATATTCATCATTTAACAGTTGATTCCAGTTTCATAACTTAACCAGTTTATTAGGGAAATAAATGGAACCCCTTGATAGATGATGAAGAACATCATTGTTAATGTTCACTCGAAGATCAAATCTATGCATCTTCAAGGACAACTTAGTTATTGTGAAAATGTAATCTATATAATTTGAATTATGGTTATTATTATTATTATGAAGATAGAAGATATTTAATGTATGATAATTAGTAATTAACGGAGGATGGAGAGTAGAATTAGATATAAGTATTAATATAAATTAAAATAATTTTATTGAGGATTTATGAATTTGATATGTAAGAAATGTACATGTATTATATGACTATATAAATTTGAATTTTATTTATGTTTATATTTTTAAAATTAAATTAGGAAAATTATTAAAATTTTAGTAATAATTTGTTTATATTTGATTTGTCAAATTGTATGGACACTTGCAATTAATATCAGTTAATACTAATTAATGATAACTTTGACATATTTACTACTAGATTGGTGGTAGAATGAGGGTCAATATCATGAGTAAGAATCTTAGCACAATTCAAATGAGTTAAAAACTAAATCTTGGTGAGATTTAGCTCTAATGGGTAGCCATTTATGTGTTCCTTGGGGTTTCCATGAGATTTTCATACATGTATTTGGTCAACTTCCTTTATTCTTTCCCCAATATTGATTAAGTACGTCAAAACATATAAATGTGTGCAATGAATTATTTAATGGGGTTCTTATTTAGCACGATTACATTCATTGCCATTTATTGGTTGATATGTTTCCAGATGTATCACTTCAATAGTTTTTAAATGTTCCACCTGAGAACATTTGGTCATAAGCTAAATTGGAAGGTTCTTTTATAAATAAACTTGATCAAAATGTGGGGTTTCAAGGCCCATTACTTTAGTTGCTAAGGTTAGAATGCAGTATAATGAGTCTATTATGTAATTTAATTATAGATTTTCCATGATGATTGAAGCATTTCTAGGTACAAATACGACTATGAAATATTCTTAATGAGGTGCGGAGCTTTGCATCTGACATTCATTCGGCTTCCCTCTGCATGCGCGTCCCCCTTTGCTCACTTCACTATAGACTAAGGAACACTATTGTGGGGGTATTAATCCTAAGTTTTCAAGTCAAGTTAGATTATTGTTAAATGATACATACAACATACAATATATGCTAAATTTATCCCTTGAAATGGCTTAGGATGGGTATGATATTTTAGACTATACAAATGTCCTACATATAGTAGTTGACATGCAATTCCTTGCAATTTTCCTTCCTAGTTCAAATCATTACAATAATTTAGCTCCGTAAAACTTTCAACTAGCTAATATAATAAATTTAGGTTAGCCACTTAAACTAAAGAGGTATGGATCAAATAACATTCAAGCATGCATGAAATTATCCTACCACGTACTAACCCTCATATGGCTACACAATCAAGTTAAAAAAGCAGAGAGACCTATACTCGAATAATAATGAAACTTCGGATGAAGTGGATACTAATCAACCAACCCAATTCATATGACTATTATTTTCACATGATGGTCCTCAAAAGGTGAATCTATTTTATATTCTCCATTGTATCAACTTTGTTGGTCAATACCAATAAGATAATTAGAAAATCATTTTTTTAAAAAATGATGTCAATCTTGAGAATAATTAAGATGCATCTACGGAACAATCATTTGGTAGCACATTTGGCTTGTCAACTATCAAATTAAAGGTGAAAAATAGCAAGAAAAGAGCATTTGTGTGATTGATTTCCTAAGGAGAACCCTATTGGTGGTGCTTTAGATCATCCTCATCATAAAAATGAATCTAAAATTGATTGTGTATTAGACCTTGATGAGTTTTAGTTATTTAAAAAGAAAGATGATATTAACACTACGAATGAACTAGATTATGAGATGGGGGGAAATTATCTAATTGACAAATTTTATAGTTCATTGATTCATATTTATTATACATATAACACAATAAATTAAACTGAATGTTGATTTAGCTGGATGAGTTGATGAAGAAAAGTTTAGCCCTTTATTACAACTAGAAGAATGAGCCCACATTTAGTCTGAGGAGATGCAAGAATATTTTTAAGATCATATTGCTCCTATACATGATAATACATTACTTCAACACCAATCCAAAGATGAATCAAGGAAGTATACCCATATCTTACTTCAAGATGATTCATTATATTTGACTTTGCTTCTATAATGGTTTGATAGTAATGATCTTACCAATACACGTGATGATGGTTGTTTTAGTTTAGTTAGTGTTGATTGTGATAATTAAAAGTTTTCTTATGATAGTTGTAGTAATAAATACTATTAGGAATATTTTCTAAATAAAGGCATTCCTTATACTTTAGACATCCCTCATGCACATAGAATGATTGACCATTGAGTTGTGATCTCATGAATGTGAGAGGGTACTGAATAAACTTTAACACAATTTTGAGCCTATATTTATAGTTGATATTACTTTGAGCCAAGTGATATCTCCCTTGTTAGCACCTAATTTCAATACCTAGCAATGTGATTATAGACGTAAGGTAAGGAAATATGTATCTGGATCTATCATGGCTACCATGACTTAGCCCAATTATTCATTTTACATGAATTATATCATAAATATGCACTTAATTTTCTTGTTATATATAGTTCAAAATATAAATACAAGTGTGCTAGACTTAGGACCATAAATAAAAACCTTTTTCTTTCTAAGTTCTAACAACAAACTCACACAATTTTTAATCCTCTACAAATACTTATTATTTGCAATAATAATTATAAATTCTAATTTTTAGATCAAATCTTAAAGATCTCTAATTTAATTCATTGTTCACACATTATCATTACCATAACATTATAATTAGTAAAAAATAATTAAAAAATATATTTATCTTATTATAAACAAGTATTAAATTACATTCAAATAGATTGCAACACTATAATTTATTATTAGTGTGAGTAGTGTCATTACCTAACTAATTAGTTGTCAATACTTTCTAGATTGACCTATTCACACATAAACTTAAGTTTAGTTAGGAATTTTAGTATTTTGTCTCACACATGTAGTTTAGAAATGTGTACTCCCTTTTGGTGACATCTATTGCATCTTGGTTTGTCACTTGCATGAGCACATTCCACTTTTATCATAATCATCATACATTTGGAGGGGTAGTCAAAGTTTCACTTCTACCTTCTCAACTTCACACCCTTGCTTATATGTTTGAGGATCTTTTAACATTTTATTATTATCAATTAGGCCTTATTTGTGTGTTCATGGTTTGTGGTTTGGTCTTTTCTAGTTGATCTTGGTAAACACCATCAATTACAACAATATTAAGCTCTCATGTTCCTACCCACAATAATAGAAATTCAAACCAATAAAATATAACTAATATTTGCAACCTATAAAGTTCCAAAATGACCTATAAATTATATTTCTCTCTATCCAAAGGGTTTTCTCCTCTTCCTTTCAATATCAAATAGTTTTCATCCTCAAATCTCCTTGCGTACACAAAAATAATCAATATTTTTTTAGATAGGGGTTTGTGTATAATATAGTAATAGAGAACAATCCTTAATGGATGTGTTCACCATCAAATTATATCCACTGTACAAAAATAATAGTTCAGCCAAAATGTGAATCTAAATCTTCCAATCTAAATACTAACTATGGGTGGAAAACATCCTACTTGTGAAAGTTACGATAGGAAGATAGACCATGAACACCATTATGAAAAGTGCTAATTAGTTGGAAAGAGAATAGAACCAAATATATAAATATCAAGGTGTGGGAGTTGGAAATACCACAAGACTCATACAATAGGTTATCTCACAATTGGTTAAGTCATGGGCATACCAATAACTTGATAAGTTTGAGAGTCTAAAAAATTTAAAGGAAAGACTGAGGAAAGGATGAAAGACATGTCAAGATAAAGAAGTCCTAAAATTCAATAGAAACAAAGGAAAATAGAGTTGTAAGGAAAGAAGTGATATTGAGAGGGAAAATAAACAACAAAAAATTCCAAGGGAAACATTAGAGACAAATAATATACCTAATATTTACTGACCCAAAAAATGAAATCAGGACATGAAAATTCCACTTGACTAGTAAAAATTTATTGTCCTTAAGAAATTTCAAATTTCAATGCTCCAAATTTACGAAGGTCTTATAAAACTTAATATTATATGAGAATATCTTTCCACTAAAATAAATACTCTTCAGTGCTTCTATTTCTCAACTTCCTTTCCCTCACATCTATGACTACTTTAGGAATCAAAATTAGCTTAATTTATTCATTAATCAAAGGTAACTCATCTAAAGTTACAATATGTTTTATAATTTCTCTTTTGAGATAAGACACATAAAATACATTTAAAAAACCTCACTTCCCTCATATATATCCAACTCATATGAAACTTCACCAATCCTTTTCAGAAATTTATAAAGCCTCTATTTTTTTGAAAATGAGGTGAACTAAAGTTGTAATACTAACTTATGCAAGCAATTATGAATTTGAAACAAAGATTTCCAAATTGATATTGTACAATTACAAATTCAACATTCATATAGATTCAACATACCATAAGAGATACTAAAATAACATGGAGAAACCCTTGTAAGAAAAAACACACACACACACACACACACAAGAAAGAGGCCAAGTATGTTATTAATCTTCAACATCAAGATATGTACAATAGTAAAATTCACTACTATTCTCTAATTAATAATTGGAAGCATCCTATTACCTATAATAGATTAACACAAAACTACCATCTTGTTGCTTCAATTTATATTAAATTTTGGGAGGGAAAACTATTGGTGTAATTAAATATTCCTAATTACACTTTACTTAATCTTACTTAGGATAATGCATTGCATAGTAGTTAGTGATTGAGACACCTAGGAGTGTGCACACCTCATTAAGCACATGGTGTAGGAGGAATTCCACTTTTGGTGCTAGATCCACCTTTAGTGCTCTTATCACATTATCATCCTAATCCATTGCACATACTTTATTGCATAATGGAGGATGATCCACATTTGGTGGACATGTGATTACACCTAGCATAGGTGATAGCTTATCAACTCCTTATCATTCTCTCTTATCGCCTTTCCTATATAAGGAGGCTTATTATGTAATCAATCAATCATTCAAGGTGAATTCATTGGATCAATTCAATATCCATCATTGCATTCATATCATCTCTCTTGTGCTTTTCTTTAACCTCTAGATCCTTGGTTCAATCTTTGCTATTTGCAAATTCTTACATGGTATCAGAGCTGAGGTGGTGACTACTGACGGGGCCATTGGCGGGCCTGTTGATGGGGTGTCCATGGTGGCGTAGAGAAGGCTCCACTGGTGGGTCTGCATGGTGGGGCCGTGTGTCAGTGACGGGGTGTTCACAGTGGCATCCACCTAGCGCTGCTGACGGGGCATCCACCTGGCGCTGCAAGCGGAGGTGGCGGAGGCTGGAGCAATAGATCTGGGTCCACATGGTCCACTGAGGTGTTCAGGTGGTGGGTCTTGGTGACTACAGCTGGCTGCTTCAGTGGTGGTGGTGATCTGCAGGTGGAGGCTGCGATGGTGGAAGCTGCGTTGACTGTGTTGTGTTGACCAGTGGTGGATCTCGGCGGTGTGGTGGTCGTCAGGCTGGGTAGAGGTTCTACGGCACCATTGAGGGACCAGTGGGTAGTGGTGTTAACTTTGCATTTTGGTAGCCTGATTTTTTAGAAATTGCATATTTTGTTGATTGTACCTGTCTGTTCCTGATTTCTACAACTTCTAGGGCTTTGTTTGGGCACATACGGTAACATTTTGAGGTGAATTTTTTTTTGAAAGTGCATGATTTTTTGTCTACTTTCCAGATCTGCAATCAAATTTTAGTGATTTTGGGTAGACATATCACTTTCATAAATAGGTCATTTTGGAGCTATAATTGCACTTGGTTAATCCTTGGATTTCAGTTTTCTGATTTGCATTAGTCATTTGAAGGAGTTATCAATAGTTATCAGTCATTATTTGGTGTTAATATGGATAATTAAAAGGTTAAACTCCTCACTCCATATAACTAGCATGAATGGAAAGTATCTTTAAGTGATCATTTGTTGAGTATTGGATTGCTTAGAATGATTCTTGGGCAGGATCAAGAACCTCAAACAGGTGTTGCAGAAAGGTGAAAATGGTTTGATCGAAGGGATAAAGCACTTGGCTCTCTTAGATCATCCATCTCTTGTGACCTACACTTTCACATTGCATCTTGCACACATCCTCATGATGCTTGCGTCACATTGGAAGGGCTCTTTGGTAAACCTGATAGAATGAGAAAATTCAGATTAGAGAATGATCTCATAGGTCTCAATCCTAGGTATTTTGACAATATTCAAGACTTTTTATCTAAGTTCAATTCTATTAGATTGGAGCTTTCTACAAGTGGCATTCTTAAGGGGGATGAACAATTGATCTTTTCTATTCTTTCCAAGCTTGGTCCTAATTATTCTATCTTTGTTTCTACATTCTATGCTACTATGGATGCTCTTTGTAGTGCATACAAATTGCCCTCTCTTGATGAATTTGTAGCACAACTCACAAGGGAACAAGCAAAGTTGGCACACATGGGTCAGTTGAAGCCTTCCACACATCAAGCATTGATTGCAAGTGAGTCTACATCAAAGGCTTCTAATGGAAAAGGAAAGAAACACAATAAGGATCCTAAGCCTCATGAAAAAGGTAATGAATCTCCTTCACACAAAAGTACTGAATCCAAGTCCTCTTCAAGAGAGGAATCATCTAGAAGAAAGAGAGATAAATGTGCATATTGTAAAAATCTAGGACATGATGAGCATAAGTGTTTTCAAAAGAAGATTGATGAGCTAACTCACATTATTCAGAAACACAACCTTAAGTTTCTCTCATCAGTGTCTACTCCTTCTTCTACACAATCAGCAGCTTCTACATCTCCATCATCATCCAAAGATAAAGGTAAAGGACAAGCACTCTTGGCTTCCACACATCCTGAGCAAGGTAAATGACTTCTTGATTCAGGTGCATCACATCATATGGCATCTTCTATGGATATGTTTTCTTCTATTGAGCCTTGTAATTCTCCTAATATTTTGATGGATAACAACACATTCATGAGAGTTTGTGGGAAAGATTCTATTCCTATGGGAGAGGGGACATTTAATGATGTTCTTTGTGTACCATCCTTGACCACTAATCTCCTTTCTATTTACCAAATTACACATGGGGCACAAGGTAAAATTGTTGAGTTCACTCCTGATTTTGTCTACATTAGGGACATGGAGACTAGAGATGTCATAGCTATGGGAGTTGTTGATCATACATCATGCTTGTATTCTTTTTCAAATTTTTTTGATAATGATGATGATATTCATGATGTACCCATCCCTTTTCCAAGGGATAATTATGAGGAGAACTTTCAGCACTTGAATCATTTTGTTGTTGAGACAAGTGTTGATCTTCCTACTCCTCCATCTCCTACTTCTTCAAACATGGGCTCTACTATTCAGCAAGATGTTCATAGTGTTTCAGATCTTGCAGAATGTGATGACTACTTGGATGCATCTTCAGCATTTGTTGATTCTCATGATGCAGATTTGGAAGACATACATGAGGGGGTTTCTCTTTCCTTTGATGAAAATTTCATCATAGCTGGGGACACTTCTTCACCTTCTTTGGAGATTGGTGTACTTGATTCTTCTCCTTCTTCACTTGATTTGTCACATGAGGTGATAGATTCTTTGAGTTTGGAGATTCCTATTTAGTCTTCAGAGATTCATACATGGAAACCTACATCTTCTTCCTCATTCCATTTGCACAATGATTGGCTTCTTCATCATTTGATGTATCTATTTCTTCCTAAGGGGAGACATGTTTCTTGTAAGCATTGGCTTATCTATTGTTTGCAGGTACCCTTCATCAACATGGGAGCTTCTACATTATGGGGGGGATATCATGTCTCCAACTATCCTTCTTATGGGGGGATACTTCTTTGTATATACATGATGTATGTAGTTCTTGGGGGGTCTTGAGCACTCCATCCATCCATGCATCTTATTTTCTTCTCTCTTTTTGGGGGAGGGTTTTTCCCATGAGGTTTTCCCTCTTTCTCCACTTTATGAGAGTTATGCATTTCATGTATTTTTTACATGGGTACCTAACATGGCCTAGTTGCCGGGACCCATCTTGCATTGTGAGTTTAAGTGCATTACCCTAAGTTCCACTTAAGGGAGGGTGTTGGTGTAATTAAATATTCCTAATTACACTTTACTTAATCTTACTTAGGATAATGCATTGCATAGTAGTTAGTGATTGAGACACCTAGGAGTGTGCACACCTCATTAAGCACATGGTGTAGGAGGAATTTCACTTTTGGTGCTAGATCCACCTTTAGTTCTCTTATCACATTATCATCCTAATCCATTGCACATACTTTATTGCATAATGGAGGATGATCCACATTTGGTGGACATGTGATTACACCTAGCATAGGTGATAGCTTATCAACTCCTTATCATTCTCTCTTATCGACTTTCCTATATAAGGAGGCATATTATGTAATCAATCAATCATTTAAGGTGAATTCATTGGATCAATTCAATATCCATCATTGCATTCATATCATCTCTCTTGTGCTTTTCTTTACCCTCTAGATCCTTGGTTCAATCTTTTCTATTTGCAAATTCTTACAAAAACCATTGTGGTAATTTGAAACAAGAGGTAACAAATCACTTGCTAGGATAATAGACAACCAATAAACATGATACTAAAATAATATAATTTTCATGGCTTAACCATGGGAACCTAACTCATATTCACTCACCTCTTTATCTTCTTGGATGTTTTGTAACTCTCCAATGACTCTTCTATCCATACAATAGACAACCTTTCACCTTCCAATCTTAGTTTCCCAACTCATGAATCTTCACATTTCCAAAAGTGGATTCCTCTGGGGTATCTTATTCCATTTTGACTAGTGATTGTTTTCATCAACATGTGTTCACCTCCTTAAGATGAAATTATAATTTTTCATATCGAATACAAATATTAAATGTTTTCCTCTCATGTCACCTATAAAACTTTTCAATGAACACAAAAACACACAAATTACATAGGAATACAAGGTTAATTTCATATATGTTAACATTCTCTTGCTTGACATTACACATTTAAATTAGATTCAAGAGATAAAAATAATATAATCAAGTACAGTGGTCTTGGCCCATGGCCTTCCTAAACCAATCTAACTTATTTTTGGTCTTTGGCTTTGTAAGATAATTCACAAAATTATCTACCATGTCAACATTTCCAATCAAGACCTTACCATTCTCAACCATTTCTCACAAAAATTGATACTAAACATCAACAATATTAGTACAAGTATGATGCATTAGATTTTGGCAAGATAAATAGTACTTTGACTATCACAAATGATCTGCATAGTCCTATAGTCAAAACAAATACCATTACAGTATTTTTAACTATATCATCTTCTTAGAGATGTGTAGCATCCGCATACTCTACTTTAATGGTAGAAAATGAAAAATTGTTTTTCTCTCATTGCAACTCATTACTCATAAAAACAAAGTAAATACATGGCCACAAGTAGACCTCTGATTATCCAAGTCACTTTCCCAATCTACATCAACAAACCCTTGTATTTCTAATAAATTATCCACATCATCAATACCGTAATACACCAAATATTAATCATAAGTACCTCACAAATATCTAAACACCATTTGAAAAAATTTAAATGATTTTTACTAGGATTAGAGTAACTTATATATCTTAGAATCCATTCATACACTCCTTGTTAAAAAATAAAACAATAACCAACAAAAAACATAATCTAACATTTTCAAATTATGAAACAATTAGCGACAGACTTAGAAAATTACACCACAAAATTTCTTGACTTGCAAAACTTGACATTTTCTATAATATTCAAAACAGTCTACTAAGAAAAATATAGGAATAAATTACTATTACAAAAATGACCCTTCTAAAACATACATTACCAAAGTTTATTTTTGTCAATGAATGAAATATTTCAAAATAAATTTAAAAGTATAATTATTACTGACTGCTACACAATAAAAATCATTACTTGCTAGAACTTACTCAACTAAAAGCTATCAAAACTATTGATAATACCATTTAAATCTCCCATGAAATTTTTTACGAAACATTTCAAAACTTTATTCTCTAGTTTAGTCATATAACTTGAATTACCATGATTTCATAAAAACAAATTCTAAATTCTTCCAAAGATAAGACCTTTAAAAAATATATATATTTTCCCATTTACTTTCTCTTTCACTATCCTATCAAAATAACCTTTATCTAGAAATACCAACCCTAAAAAATAGGTTTGACAACCACCCATTTGGTGATGATGAAAGAAGGTGTACCTAATATAGATAAGCATAGAGATAATTACTCTCCATCATTCTAAAATAAAGGATAATGCCAATATAATAGTTCACTTTTCAAAGTCAAGCATTATTACCTAAGAGTTGAACAACCAAAATGAAAAATGAAATAGTTATATCGCAATGCCAAGATAAAATTACTAAAAATAGAAGATTACCTTATTACTTGACTTATATTTCAATGTCTACCTCCTCAACATGCTCTTGCATTATACTTTCTTGGTAAAAATTGTGTTAGCATAGTTCACAAATTTGAGGGCCGATGTTGAAATCACAAATTTTGTACCAAGATCCATTATTAAATCAACTATTTAATGGATTTTCTCTCTTAATTATTTCAGCTCTTGTTTGGATATATCCTACTTCTTTCAACCAATTTAATTCAACATTCTTTGCACCTCTTGTGGATTTCTTTCCACCATAAGAAAAGTTACTCCTCTTCATTCCACCATATCCTTCTCTTGTTTGTGAGATTAAAACCACCATAAACTATCCACTTCCATAAGAAATCATCTTCCCCTACAGCTATATATTCATAATAAATTTTCTCAAAAAGAGTTACTTCCTCTATTATACCTACAAACACTACTTTACCAACATTAACAACATTATGAGAATTATAAATATTCATCATCACATTTTCTTTAATTTATTTTCCTTATTTTCAAACACATTATAGAAAATAATGATTAAATCCTCTTCCTTATCCACTTTTGTAAACATCTCTTATTCAACCACTACAACATTTTCTTTTTCTTACTTTGGGATTTTTTTATCTTATTAAGGTACTCATATTTGTGTTGCTCAAAATTTATCAACATCTATATACCCTCTTAAAGGGATTTTAGTATCATGGATCTCAATGAATTCAACTTATTTTCTTACCAATTAATCAACATTATATATTTTTAGCTTTGTTTCTTCTTAGCTATATTCACTACATGATCTAACTAGGATTGATATTTGTATCACTTATCTTGGTATATTTTTAGGGATTTTTGTATAAGTAGATAGTACACCTACTTCTTGATTGGAAGGTACTTGGTTTTGAATGCTACCCCTTAGGTTATTACAATACTGGAATGGATTGCGATCTCCTTATATGATAATTTCCATGTTTTGATAAGGAAATTTAATGCATTGGTGATAAGTAGAAGGTACTACTTGAATATAATTTATCTAATGACATCCTAGTAGCATGTTGTATCCTAGTTCTAGATCCAAGATTCAAAATGTTGTATTCTTGACTATTGGTCCTCCCCTTACGGACAAGATAAGATCACCTTTTGAGGATTTTTACTCTTCATCATAGGTTTTTATGTTTATTCTTCTAGTGATATAAACACTTTTCTCTAAGTCCTCTAAGGATTTTATGACTTTCAAAGTAAAAATGTTTAGTCCTCCTCAACCTTCTATGAGGACTCGTTAGATTGTGTGTTTATGCACTTGCACTAGCAGATGCATAGGCTTATGTGGAGGTACATCATGGTCTATGAATGTAGAATTCTTATTGGAAGCAATGTAGTTGACCATCATTTAGAAATTTTCAAGAGTTATGTGATTCAGTCATGGTAGGACTTTCCAGAATTGATATTTTCCAAACCATGTAGCACAAGTCACACAATAGAAACAATCAATTGCAATAATGATAATGAATAAAAAATATGCCCATTCAGGCCTCCACATTATCTCAGATTCAAGAATTTACATCTAGTTTATCCATGTTGGACAAGAGACAATGATAGATATTGATTGTGTGTATTCATTGATGGAAACTATATCTATTTCACATGGTCTCCCAACATATTTTGTGTATACCGAAGGATAGGTTAAATATGTGGCTTATGGTCAAGTAGGAAGCAGTATATAGGTTCAACAATATGATCGAAATGGATATATTCAGTTGAATTATGAGTAGTGAACATAAAAGAGGATTGTATGGAAGTATATTTTGTGATATAATATGATTGTAGAAACTGATGTGATGTTTTAGATATGTTTTGATGATTTTATTATCAAGTTGGTAGAGTAATATGAGATAGAGAGTTCAATAGCAGATGGATCAATCAGCGATCATGTTGGATTGATGATCTGATCAGCTTGATCATATATTTGGGTTAAGATGACATACTACACATTATCTACAACTTGGTATAGGTTAGCATGATGATTTTATCAGTGTTTTGATTGAGGATATACATCTTACCTTTTTTTTTGACCTGACAGTGGACCTATTATATTTTATTGATAGGTATATAACATCAAGTTTGTGCATTAATTATGAGGTGGTTAGTGGTGGGATGGTTAGAGATTATTGTATAAATATTATAGATGGTATGCATTTGATTGCAGAGCCTAATTTGATGTTTATTTGATGTACTTACATGGAACTGCACAAGCATATGTGATGCTAATTTTAGTTCAACATTTTGGATTGTAGTCCAAACACTTTTGTAAGAAGTGAGTTTTGCAAGGGTTTTATCCCAATCTTTATATTGAGAAATGAGCTCCAATAATGTGCCTAATAATATGATAATTTCCTACTGTACTATTTCCCCTAATAGTTTTATCTATATTTTGTAGAGATATTTGTGGGTTCCATCCCCACTGTGGTTTTTCCCTTAACTGGGTTTCCATACAAAAGTCATGGTGTTATGAGTGTGTGGACGTATTCTATTTTGTGTTCCTATTTACTTTTTATTTCAATAGGATTATGATTATTAAATCATCTAATTAAGGTAAAAAATAACCAAACACTAATTCACCCCCTCCCCCCTCTCAGTGTTCCTCAATTCTAACAATTGGTATCAAAGCCTAATGCCTTGGAAGAAGTCTTACAACTTGAGGAAGATCTTGATGAGAGAATTAGTAGTGTTTTGAAGAAGATCCTAGTTGCACTTAAATATGTTGAAAAAGAAAATACTAAGAACTTTGAATTGAAGGAAAAAATCAAAGAATCTGAAAGCTTTATAGAGATAATAAAGGAAAAATTGAACAAATCTAGAGACAAGAGGCAATAACTTATTGATCAATTACAATTAAAAAATGATGCTAACAATTAGTCAGATATAAAAGGCAAAATAGAACATGATTAGCTTGTTAAAGAGAGAGATAACTTGAAGCATGAAATGGAAGCCATTATGATGACAATGACCAAGGAAGTTGAAACAAGGAAAAATCTTGATAAATACTTGAAAGAAAAATTTGTGACATTGATAAATACTTGAAAGAAAAATTTGAGGAATGTCACAAACTGAATTGTGAAATTGTAGAATTTTGTCTTGACCTTGAGGAGTCTAGATACAATGAATAAGAGCTTGGAAGGGTCAACAAAATTATTAGGAGAGAACTTTCAATAGTAGATGAATTCAAATAAAATTTCAAATCTAGTTCGATGAAGCTTGATGAGCATCTTGAGAGACAAAGACCAACTAGAGACAAGCACGGTTTAGGCTTTGAGAAAGGATAAATTCTTGGATTAGGAGGAAAAATAAATTCATCAGAAAATCAAACAAAGAAATTGAAGGAGAAACTTGTGAAACAAACTAACTTCAAGTGCATATTCTTTGCATGTGACAAGATTGGTCATAAAGTGAAAGAATGCAAAAGAAAATCCAATATTGTATCCTTCTTTGGTTATTGTTACACCTATAACAACTATGGTCACAAATCAAGTGAGTGAAGAAAAAAGATAAGACAAGGAAATGTTACTTGTTACAAAAGAAATAACTTTGAACACTTGGCTAAACAGTGCATACTAAATCAGAAAAATCAAAGGTATGGAAATCCCAATGTGATGTGTTTTAATTACAAAAATTTTGGTCACATTACTAAGAATTGTAGATACAATATAGATGGAGGTTTGACAATTTAAAAAAATGCTAAGGATGATAAGGGGAAGAAATTTTTTGATGTAGAATAGGTTAGGAAGGAAATGAAAAATACTTGGATGAGGAAAGAGTAGATTGGTTCTACTAGATAGATAGCACCAGTTTCTAGTGTGGAAATCTATTTTGCTAACTAATTCAGTATTTGACCTAAAGGGGAGTTATTAATGAAAAATCTTACCTAACCCCTATTTAAAAAAGATCAAAGGAAGTGATCATGTCAAAAAATTGAGAAATTGAATTTAGATCATGTTGATATCTTATTTGGTAAATCACTTCATGATCTTGAGAATCGTAGATAGAGATTACTTCACTAACTATATAAGCTTTATGAACTAGGGTTCAACAATTTTTATTTTGAACTAATCTTTAGAATGTGCAAAGAAATAAAAAGGGTTTTTGAGAAGTTATTTTGCACCTTTATATCTTTTGATCAATTTTTTAGAGAGATTGGAGAAGGTTTGAGCTAAAGTCCTAGGTTGCTTTCAAAATCAAAGATTAAAAAACCCTACCATTGACACAAAGGTATTTATCATTCCAAATCTTTTTGAATTATTATGAAAATCATAGATACTCTGAATATGGTCGATGTCAAGGATAGACCCTATCCTATCTTAAAGAGACACTCCTACAAATCAATGGAAGATGATCCCAAGGGTGCATTTTAAAAGGTTCCATACAATGTTCTTAATGTCGTGGAAATTAGGGAATACATATATTATCATTTTAAAGAGCTAGGAGAGCATGCAATTCATAAGGCATATGAATCTTTGTGTGATCAAGGGAAATTGAAGCTAGAATTCAAAACATTGGAGACTATGAAGATTTTACAGGTTATGGATTTTATCATGATCAATGAACTAGAATGGGAACAAAGTGTTTTGATCAATAGTCATGACCAGTTCATTTGGCTGGACAAACCATATAAGATTACAAATGAAAACTTGGAAGAAATAACAGGATTGTGTACAAAAGGAGAAACCCCATCACTGAAGTCTACTTGGAAAAACCTAGTGATAGACCTAACTAGATTGACATGGAATAAGAGAGTGGTGACAATTAATGATATCAGGTAGCTAGATTTAATATTTTCATCTATGGTATTTGGGTATAAGACCTATCATTCTAGAAGAGAAAATTATATTTCAAATACAATCATTTACACAACCTACCAAATGGTAAAAGAAAGAATCAATTTTGATATATGTGAAGCCATGAGAGAACAAATTATGAATAATCTTGAGAAGATCAAGGGAGATAGGAAGTGGATCTTTAAGTATGGTTCACTAATCATATACATCTTTTTCTACTTTATGAACCACTTTCCAAGGTTTGGTAACATAACATAGAGAAAGGACATACCAGTTGCAAATAAAAATACTAACTACTATGTTAGACTTTATGAGACAGTAAGAAGAAAAGAGCTTTGGGGATACTTAAAAATGTTTTAAGAATAAATGCAATAGAGGTGGAGAATACTGAGATCTTTGGTTGAGAAGAATGAAGATTCAATTTTTTGTATGGTTAAGATTGATGATTGCGAGATGTAAGCAGTAGAACCAATAATTTATTGGATAATTCCAACGGGCTATGAAGTTAATCCTATTATTGTGGAGTGACATGTGAAATATCTCTTGGAGAAACCTATTGATCCCAATGAGAAGAGGTTTGGTATATATAGTGAAAAGAGTCTTAAAGTATACCATGTACTAAAAAAACCAACAATGAAGAGAATATTTAGAAAGGAAGTTGAATTAGTAGGAGAAAGATTAGGTTTTACCAAAGCACAAATGGTAGAATCAAGGACAAAGTACAAAGAAGAGAAGAAGAAGGAAAAACAAGATAAACCAATTGATGTTGAAGTATAAGTGATGTAACTCTTCCCTACATTCTATTCTAAAGAAGATATAATAGAAGTTTGATAAATTCATTAGAAGAAGAGACATCAATAAAGAAGCTGACACCTAAACCAACCACACCTAAAGTCACTCAACCAAAAGTAGTGATATCGAAGGAATATTCTAAATCGACTCAAAAGGGATCCAAGCTGAGAAGGAAAATAATAGAGAAGGAAGACATAGACGAGTCCACTAAAGCAGATGATTCAAATAATAAATTGAGAACAAAAGAAACAAAGGTTGTAATTGGAAAAATACATGAGAATTTTTCTATGGGTAAGCCACCACTTCCTAAAATTTTAAGAAAATGAGACCAAGGCATTTTGATTCAAGTAAAGAAGTACTATCACAAGTACAATGAAGTTGAATAGAAAAAGTTAGAGGAAGTTGTAAAATATTTCAATACATTCAATAGGACACTAGTGGAGATCAAAGGGGAAGTCCTTGATGATCTATTTTCAAAACTTGAGGAAATAAGAATAGTTTCACTAGAAGAGGAAAGGAAAGTTAGAGAAGGAGAATTGTACAAATTATGTCCTATTATTACTACTAAAGATCATAGGAAAATTCTTGAGAAAGCAAAAACACATTTGTTTAAAAAGTTAAAGATAAAAAGATTATGAACAAAAAGATAAATGAGATAATTCAAGAAACTGAAGAAGTAATTTCCAAGATACTCTTTGAGAATCAGTCTAAAGATTTCTTACTAAAGGAGAAGAAGAAGAAAACTCAAGAAGGAATAGATCCAATCGGTTTTTACTCCACAATCATAGAACCACATCTCTTTTTCAATTTAGTTCCTATATCACTTTCCACAAGCCAAGATGATGAAGATGGGTTTATTCTAGTTATGGTGAAATATAAGGCTACAATAATAGAAGAGGAATTTAAGTGGGCTATGGAAGAAAGATAAGATAATAATGATGATAGATCTAATCAAGAATAAATAGAGACATAAACAATACAATAAAGTGATCAGAAGAAAAATGAAGATGTAAATGAACAAGTACAAGTTGAGACAAAGGAAGGTAATATTGAGGGACAAAAGGATGAAGATAATACAATATAACTTTATCCTATGAGTGAAGAAATTCCTGAGAAGACCTAGGAAGCAAACATTGAGAAATTTGATCAAGTTGAGAATATTAATGATGCAAGAGATCCTAGGAATATTGTACCTTCTTTATTAGAGAAATCATCCACTGATATGCAACTAAAAGGACCATTTGACTTGGATGAAATTGAATAAGATTAGTTAATGGCACTTGTTTTCATGGCTCATGCCAAAGAAAGAGAAATAATATTGAAATGGAATTGAAAAGCAAAAAAATTATTGACTAGGGTAGCTAAAGCATTAAGAAATATTATACCAAGATATGTAGTATATCAAAATGTTTCTAGATTTGATCAGTTAGAAGACCTTTTGGATGTAGTAAAGTCACACTTTCTATCCTTTGAGAATTCAGCCATGGTAAAGATGAAGAATTATTTTAATGAGAAAAGATTCAATCGGTTGAACTTGATGATTGTGAGGGATAAGGCATCTTTGGCAGTTTCTATTCAAATCTTAAAATATATTGACAAGATAGTGATGGAAAGTGAAGCCAAATTTCTAGAGCTATCACATGCATATGATCCTTTAACAGATTTAGCTTTGGCACATTCATTATATGTGACACAATTGAATGATAAGATAAAGACTCTTGTTACCAAGAAGGAAAGAATGAAAGGAAGGATTGGTGAGTTGATGGATCAGTTAGCTCCTAATCTTGATATTATGAAAAGAGGAGTCAAGGAAGCCACAAAAGCATATGAATTTCTAGATGCACCTGATGTAGGTGGTGCAGGAGCACCTAGGACTTAGGCTTTAAAGTCCTTAATAAAGGGCTCCATGAGGACCTAGGTGTGATAGGAGATTATTTTTTTGAGTTATCTTAGGGTTGTGTTAGTTAAGTTGAGTTTACAGGCCAAGGTGTCCTTAGGACCTAACTTGCTCCTGGAATTTGGAAAAAGGGCACAAATATGGAAATGTTGGTCAAATATTTGATTCTGATCTAAAGTTCCCAAAATAGCCTTAGATAGGTTTTATAGCATTTGAGGATTCTTTGAGTGGTTTGAGTAATGAAATGAGCAACTATGTAAAAGTTGCTAAAAAGTTGTCATGACAACTTTTGCAATTTTGCAAAGTTGCATGACAACTTTTTGTCCTAAGAGGACCGACCTATGTTTTAGGTAAAATGGGGGTCCTAACCACCCAAACCTAGTGGCTAGAGTCTATTTAAGCCCTAAAAGGTTTGAATACCAAGGTTGGAAACATTTAGAATTTCTGGCATTAAGAGTTTAATCACTATAACAGTCATTTTGAGGACACAGTCCCTTATTTTTATGTAACAGTAGTGTCTAATGGTTTAGTTTTTTCTTGTAAAGGAAGAATAAATCAAGACTTAGCATCATTCTTCAATTTTTTATCATTTTGTGTGTTTATTAGGTGTTTTATTAGCTTGGGTTAAATTCTTTTATTTTAGCTAATTCACTAGCCTGTATATAGTTCTTTGTGCAAACATGGCTCCCCCATGAAACCCCATGGTATGTTCATCGTATCTAGTTGGAACATGGAAGTGGAGCCTATTTATAGTGTATATAGATCTTTTGGAGGTGTGGAAACAAGAATGGCCATTTTTTTTATCCTTCCCTAGGCGAGCACAGTCATTGCTCGGCTAGGGACAAGGAGGTGAATTGTTGAATTGCTTGCATGGGTGACTAAGGAAATGCACTCCAAGAATTTGGAGATAAATAATATGATAAATAATAAATTTTATGAAGGGAATAAGGCTTTACAAATCCATTTCTAAATATAAACCTTACCTTGTACAATGAGCTCCTAGAAGCCACTAAAACCCTTACAAAATCCTCCTAATTGAACTAGGGGATTGTGTGGAGGCATAGGACCCCAAGACCCACAAAATAATTTAGGGTAACCTACATGAATAAAGAATCCAAAGTTTATTTAGGAGTTCCTTCTTGATATTTTTTCATAAATTTCTAAAAACCTAGACTAGGAGACCCAATTGGGGGCTCTAGGGCTACAAGGCCTAATAAGTGAATTTGAAGAAATCGGTAAGGTGGAGTTGTGAAGACCTTGAAAAAATGCATCAAGAAGTAAAACTTGGATATAATTTTCTTACCTCTACACCCATACAATAATCACCACTTGCTAAGGAGGTAAGGTAAATTTGGAAGGAGAGATGAGCATGAAGGGAGAAGGAGCACTCAAGCAATGATAGATCACCTAGGAGTTGGAGTGTAAGTTGTTCAATTAGAGGACATTGAGAGAGTCCTTAGAGGACATAGAGATACCTTTTTTAAACCCATGATAAAGCTATTAGGAGGTTGGATGGTTAGTAATATTAGTGATCCTAACCTAAGTGGTTGAGCACCTAGTGTGATACTATTAGATTGGTATCAGAGCCTAACATAGATTGGGCTAGTGGATAGTGGATGTTTCACTCAACTGAATTAGTAGAATCTTCAAGGATGGTGACCAATGAAAATTTTCTAAAAAGATAGAAGACCAAGAGGAGGAGAATAGACTCCTTAGGGGAAATTTTGGCAAAGATAGAGATTAATCTTGGTGTGGTGGAAATAAAGACTGAATTAGTAAGAGAGAAAGTCAGAGAGGTAGAAGATAAGGGTAAAGATGTGGAAGAGGAGGAAAAGATCCCTATGTTGGAACAAGAACCCTTCTTGAAGGAGATAAAATACATGAGTGGAAAGTCTTTAGAAGGAATACCACTCTTTAGTGGAAAGATGGAAGTCGAGCTAGCTATGGAAAGGATTGAAGATATGGAAAACCACTTTGAATGTGAAAGCATAAGTGAAGCTCAAAGACTCAAGGTAGAAAAATCAAGGATGAGAGGGGCTTCCCTCACATGGTGGAAATTTGTGCATGATGAAAGGGTGAAAGAAGGAAATAACCCCATTACTAATTGGAAATGTATGATGGAAAGGGTTAGGGAAACATACCCACCTGATGATTATGAGGTGCAATTTCATAAAAAAAGACAAAATTGGAGGCAAAAGGACCTAGAAGTAAGTGTTTACATTGAGGAATTCCATAAATTGTGTCTTAGATCACATGTGGTGGAAGAGGAGAGCCTAAAGGTGGCTAGATACCTACATGGCCTAAGATGGAATATCCAAGAAGAAATAAGTCTATTAATCCCCAAAATTGTTCATCAATGCTATCAGTTGGCTCTGAAGGTAGAAGAGAAGCTCAAAAAAAGGCATGACTCAAGCAGCTGGGGTAGAGGAATGGGTAGAAAAAAATAGGAGCGATAGAGGTAGCTATGGAGGAAGAACCTCAAAACCAAGTCTAAGTCAAAGTGGGACCAAATTCATTAAGCATAAAGGAGAAGTCTCTAGTAGTAGAGGGGGATAAAACAACAGAGGTAGAGGATTAAGAAATATATATAGAGGAAGGTCTAGTAGAAAAGGGAGAGGATCCTACTTCTCTTCCATGAAATGTTATAATTGTCAACAATATGGACATCGAGCATATAGGTTACTTGAGAAAAGTTCTACATCTCAAGGTGGAGAGAAGAGAGTGAACTACATTCAAGAAGAGTCGTCAAGTAGCAAGCCTGCAAAAGTGGCCTTGGATTCTGAAGTAGGAGATAACCTTATGATAAGGAGGATACTAATTAAAGAACCAATCAAAGAGGATCCAATTCAAAGGAGGTCATTATTCAAAATAAAATGAAAGATATTGGACAAGGTGTGTAAGATTATCATAGACTCCATGTCCACAGACAATATAGTCTCCATTGAAGTAGTTAGAAAGTTGAATCTTCAAAGGATTCCACACACAAATTCCTATAGATTCACATGGTTGAATAAGGATCAATATGTTTTGGTAAATGAACAAGCTTGGGTAGACTTCACCATTAGAAGGTATAAGGAAAAGGTGTTGTGTTATGTTTTACCCATGGATTCTTGTCATCTCTTATTAGGGAGACCATGGAAATTTGATAGGTAGGCTATCCATGATGGAGCCAAGAACTCCTACTCATTCAATAAATATAGAGTCACTTTTAGAATCCAATCCATTCTAGAAGAGGGAGAAGTCAAACCAATTGGTCCTAATGCTCTCTTAGTAGGGGAAAAAGAGTTCCTATTCACCTTGGAGGAAGGTGAAGGAGTGGGTTATGCTTTGGTGTTTAAGCCTAAAGAAGAGAAGGAAGTCAACAAGCTTAAGGTGCCCAAAGAAGTTCAAGGGTTATTGGAATAGTATAAAGATATAGTGAGTGATGTAAAGCCATCCACCCTACCTCTTAAAAGAGCCATAAGTCATCAAATAGACTTTATCCTAAAGTTTCATACAAAATGACCCCTCAACAAAATGAGGAAATTGCTAAACAAATCCAAGAACTACTTAACCAAGGCCTCATAAGAAAAAGAATCATTCCTTGTGTAGTCTCAACAGTCCTAGCACCAAAAAAATGAGGAATTTGGAGGCTATGTACTAACTCAAGGGCCATTAATAGGATTACCATAAGGTATGGGTTCCCTATTACAAGAATTGAAGACTTGATGGATTTCTTAGGAGGGGCTAAATACATTTCAAAGATTGACCATAAAATTAGTTACCACCAAATAAGGATTAAGGAGGGAGATGAATGTGTTAGTGCATTTTCTTTCTAAATCCTAATACAAGCCCTAAATGCTTAAATGGAACTTTGTGATTCCTAAACTCTTGATTCTAGCAAGAAAAGACTAACTAACAAGGATAAAATCCTTCTTCACTTTGAGCTCCACACACTCAGGTGGGTGTACCTGATTCAAACATGAATCTACATTTATAATAACTTCTCTTTGACATAACCTTTACTATGTATACAAAGATAGTGGATAGTTCTTAGAACGATAAGATATGGGAGTCAACACTCAACCAGTCTTATGCAAGATCCCTATTGCATAAGTGTTCTAAGGACTAGGAAAATGGCATGGGTGATAAGGATAAATCCTTCTTCTCTTTGAGTTCAAGACTCAGGTAGGCTAACCTATGATTCATTCTTCAAAGAATCACTAAATTGCATTGTATTCTACAAATACAAATTGTAAACATTACATGCTCTTCAATAGAAAGTAAATGTTTAATTGCTTTTTTAGATTTGATGATGAGAGATGCAAAGACAAGCAGTGATCGGTGCCTTATCAATTTGGCAACAGAGTCAGATGAAAGTAAATCCCCAAAAATCCTATGATTCCAAACAAATAAAACCCAAACGAAATGCATGACAGATCATTCTCTCACTCCTCTACCCAAACATCAGATTCACATATAATGTTAAACTCTCAGAATTGTGCCAAATATTTATTCACTCCTTGAGAGAAACTAAGAACACAAATTTGCAATCACCTTGTAACCAGCATATTAAAGTGCCTTACAAACTAATATACAAGAATTCAATGCAATACATATGAAGACATCACTAATAAAAGATTAGGATTCCACTATTTTTCATTCAAAAATCTATGGTTCATTACAATCAAGAAACCATGAAAACCTCAAAAAAATAAGGGCTCAAAAGCCAGAATACTGCCTCTGTAGTGACAATTTCACCATCCTTAACAATGCAGAGAAAACCCAAAGATATAGGAAAAGGAAGTTAGTTACACAAAATTGACAGCTGTCCATTTTAGCAAAAATATCTCTAATATTCCTCGACACCTGATCTACATTTGATCTTCAAACTGATTCTCTCCAACTGATCAATCATTTCAAACTGATTTGATTCCATTCCTCCCCAAGAAATGATTACATTATGTTATGTGAAAAAGCCCTCGTGAATGCTTCTTAGACAATGCATAGTAAAAACATTTCATTTAGACTATAGAGAAAACTATTGAACTTATTTAAATCTAACTTTCACATTATTTCTTGCACTTTTAACTCAGAATGCACCAGAATTCACCATGTGTCACTTCCTTGTCATGTAACCTGCCTTGGAACAAACAAATTTGATCTTGTTTTGTTGTTTCTGGCTCACTGCAACAAACCTTGGAAAGAAAAACCCTCAATCATTTCAAATAATGGAAGCAACGACCAACTGATCCAAGTTTAAAATGTGGTCGTCGATCATATCTCATCTCAGCACATCGGGTGGCTCATAAAAATCAACAAACAGTTAATTTGGCTTTTAAAATCAACCAGCCACATCATCCTTTTCCTTAGTCAATCAGAAAAGAACACATCTACAACACCTGGCACCCAGACCCACTGCTTCATTTTTCTTTCACTTAAACTAGATCGAATAGCTGTCACATTTTTGTAATGACTAATCTTCGAGCACCTTTCCTTTGTGGTATCACATTGACCATCAGATCTTGTTGCACTTTACTCCTTAACCATGGAAAACTCCTTTTAACTCAACTTATCTAGAGAATACGCAACTAAAGTCATTCTCCTAGTCATTGAATGTTTTACTTAACCTTGGTCTAGTCTAGAAGTCATGTGAATGAAGCATTCACATGATCACTGAGTCAATCCTTAACCCTGTGTTCTATCTAGTGAACAAACGACCACCACCCAATCTTGTCCTTATCAATAGTCCACACTGAGTCTCAAATTATTTAACCTTAACCCATACTTCATTACAAGATCATGCCATTGAGGCATTCGCTAGATCTCAAAATACTTTACTTAACTGGAATCTTATCTAGAGATCACACGAATGAAGCATTCACATGGTCGCTGAGTATTTTCTTGACCTGAGGTTTAATCTAGAGATCTAGCACCAACCGTTAGATCTATCTACATCCACGACTCTCATTCAAACTCCTAGTCCTCATCCTTAACTCAACTTCATCTAGTGATTATGTGACTAAGGAATTCTTTGAATAGCTGAAGGTTATCCTTACCCATGGTTAGCTCACGAGAACATGCGAACAAAATGAATCTTTGGATCACTGAATACTTGGCTTGACCCTGGTTAGATCTCAAGATTAAACGCTGGTCATTGATCTTTTCTTTCATCTATGGTTCTCATTAAATATCTGAGCTCTTAACTTAACTCATCCTCTATTTGGTGAACACGTGACTGAAAGCTCCTCATATTCTCTAAATGATTTTCTTAACCCTGGTTCTTTCATGAGATTTAGAGAATACCTTTATTTTTTAAATCACTGAATATTTAAATTAACGTGGGTTCCATTATGAGATTAAACATTGGTCATTGATCTTGGAAGCTATCTATGGTTGTCGATGAATTGCTCAATGCTTTAGGGTTTTACTATTTGATCATGAGATTGAGCGAATGCTTTATTTGTTAAGTCACTAAATGACTTAGGACTTAGCTATTTTATCCCGAGATCCAGCAACTAAAGAAACCTTACACTTT
Organism: Chamaecyparis obtusa; assembly: GCA_027943335.1. NCBI lineage: Eukaryota > Viridiplantae > Streptophyta > Pinopsida > Cupressales > Cupressaceae > Chamaecyparis > Chamaecyparis obtusa. The sequence continues at coordinate 442,427 of BSBK01003765.1, read as the reverse complement.
CAACACCCTTATCACTAAATCACCAAATCTTTTTATCAGAACAGCCAAAATCTAGCAAATGATAGAAAACCATTGTCACTGAATCTCTAGATACTTTTATCACCTGCACAATCTAACTTGAGATTAAAAGATCACCGTTGATCACCAGATGCATCAAAGGCTATCGCTTTATCACTAAATAATTTGTGACTTAGCTGTTTCATTTGGAGATCCAGTGACAACTACAAAATTTGACCGCCCGCTGGATCGCCGAATGCTAGAAACATAACCATCAAAATCAAGAGAACATGAGACCACTCAGTCACGTAATCTCTGAATAGAAACATAATAGCCTAGGAAAGGAAATAATACATGTGCAGAAAGGGGACTTAAGTGGCCCGAAAAAGGTAATGAGAAAATATAATTTGGCTAGGGTTTTTGGACTTAAATAATTTTCATGAAACCCTAAGATATGGATAAAATCCATTTCTCAAACCTTAAAACTACCATATCTTTCTAGTTGCTACACTTGAGCACATGTGATCTGAAATGGAGCTTGGTCACATCTTGAACTATCCCAGGGTAAGGGCTCAAACCATAAAACCTTATACTTCTTCTTCGTAGATCAAAACAATTTTGTAGTAGGACAGGACAACTTTCTCAGGATTTTAGCAGGAATAGGCCACTTTCTTAGGATTTTTACATTTACTGGAAAATGGACTAACAAAATGGAAAATAGCTTTCAAGACCACAGAAGGCCTATATGAAAGGTTAGTCATGTCCTTTGGGTTGTCCAATTCCCCTATCTCCTTCATGAGGTTAATGAATGAAGTGTTGAAAGACTTCATAGGAAAATGAGTTGTGGTGTACTTAGATGATATCCTCATCTTCAAAAAGTCCAAGGAGGATCACTTGGTTCATTTACAAGTTGTGTTACAAAGGCTTCATGAAGAGAAGATCACCATCAATCTTGACAAATGTGAGTTCATGAAACAAGAATTAGTGTACCTAGGCTTTTTAATCTCACAAGGTAATCTGAAAATGGACACTAGCAAGGTAGAAGCAATCATGAATTGGCCTACACCTAAATCTAATATAGACATGAGGAGATTCCATGGATTGACATATTTTTATAGGAAGTTCATCAAATAATTCAGTGAGATTTGTGCACCGGTTCTAGACACTATCAAGGGAGGCATGAAAGCCAAATTCCAATGGAATGAGAAAGCTAACAAAGGTTTTGAAACCTTGAAGAGGAGGATATAAACCCAAAAAATATTGGTTTTACCTAGCTTTGAGAATTTATTTACTATTGAATGTGATGCTAGCAACATTTCCATAGGAGCATTCCTAAGCCAAGAGAATAAACCAGTGGCCTTTCACAGTGAAAATTTGATTGAAACCAAAAAGAAGTACTCCTCATATGATTTGGAGTTATATGCATTGGTTCAACCCCTAAGGAAGTGGAGGCATTACCTCCTTCCTAAATAATTTGTGGTGTGCACTGATAACTAGACTTTAAGCTTTCTCAATTCACAAGACAAGCTAGGCCACAAGCACATGAAGTAGGTAGAATACATTTAGGCCTACACATTTATAATAAAGCACAAGAAAGGGAAACAAAACAAAGTAGAAAATGCCTTGAGAAAAAGACTCTTGATAGTACAAGAAATCCAATTGAGAAACATTGGCATAGATAGCTTCAAGGACTTGTACCCAGAGGATGAAGATTTCTTAGTAGCTTATAAGGTATGCAAGTAGTTTCAAAATCATTTCCATAGTGAATATGTTGATTACATTATACAAGAAGGTCTTTTGTTTAGGGGAGGGAAACTTTTTGTTCCAAGAGGTTGCATGAGGGAGAACCTTATTCATGAGAAATACAATGGGTCTTTGAGTGGACACTTTGGAGTTCATAAGACTTTGGAACTAGTTCAAAGGTTTTCTTTTTGGCCAAGAATGAATCGGGACATAAAAAGGTATGTGGAGATTTGTATAGTCTTCCGAAAGGCAAAGGGTACTTCATCTAATGCGGGGTTGTATCAACCCCTTCCAATCCCTAATAAACCTTGGGAATGTCTTAGTATTGACTTTATTATAGGGTTTCCCAATACTAAATAGGTATTTGACAGTATATATGTGACTATGGATAGGTTTAATAAGATGGCCCATTTTGTGCCATGCAAGACTACTCATGATGCTTTCCACATAGCTAATTTGTTCTTTAGAGAAGCAGTCTAGATCCATGGGTTTCCATTGAGTATAGTATCTAACATGGACTCCAAATTTATGAGTCAGTTTTGGAAAACCTTGTGGCACAAGCTTGGTACCAACTTGTCCTTTGGGTCTACATACCATCCCCAAACATATGGACAGAATGGGGTAGTTAATAGAATCTTTGAAAATCTCCTAAGGTGCCTAACTAAGGAGTATGGTTACACATGGGACCAAGTCATTGCACAAGTAGAGTTTTCTTATAATGACACCATTAATAGGACCACTAGAAAGAGTCCAATTGAGGTGGTATATGGGATACACCCAAGAGGCATTCATGAGCTCGATGAACTTGGAGATGCAACAACAAGGAGTTGGTATGCATAGGAATTTCCTCAATCCATGAAGGAGGTCCATGATATAGTTAAACAAGCTCTTAAAGACAGTACCATCAAGACCAAAAGCAAAGTGGGTGAGAGGAAAAGAGAACTTGGACTTCCAAGTGGGAGATCTTTTCATGGTTCATTTGAAGAAGGACACACAAGCTTCATATGAGAGTTATTGGCCCATATGCCATCCTATCCCAGTATGAAATCAATGCTTACAAGGTGTACTTGCCAGCAAACCTACGACTCTTATCGATGTTCAATATTGTAGACTTGGTGCCTTATAAAGGACCAGTCCCAATTGGAAATAGTGACCATGCTAGAGTTTCAGAGAATCTAGAAAACATGAACTTACCAATCACTCCAAGTCCCCATGAAGAGAAGGTCTTAAGCTCTCGAGTCACCAAGAAGACTAGGTACAAAACATACATGGAATTCCTTGTTAAGTGACAAGGAAAAGAAGATGTGGAGGATAAATGGGTCTCTAAGATAGAGTTGTAGAAGTTAGGCATTGATCTTGACTCGGTCCCCACCAATGGGACTTGATTTATTTTGTTTAGGGGAGAATGGTGCAAGAGCACCTAAGACTTAGGCTTGAAAGTCCTTTCATTTTGGCTTGTACTGGTCCTAGCCAGACTAGGAGGGTAATAAAGGGATCCATGAGGGCCTAGATGTGATAGGAGATTATTATTTTTAGTTATCTTAGGGTTTTGTTAGTTAAATTGAGTTTATAGGCCAAGGTGACCGTAGGACCTAGCTTGGTCCTGGAATTTGGAAAAAGGGCAAAAATGTGGAAATATTGGTCAAATTTTTTATTTTGGTCTAAAGTGACCCAAAATATCCTTATATAGGTTTTTATATAATTTTTGGAGTCTTTGAGTGGTTTGAGTAATGAAATGAGTGACTATGTAAAAGTTGCTAAAAAGTTATCATGACAACTTTTGCAATTTTGCAAAGTTGCATGATAACTTTTTTTCCTAAGAGGACCAACCTATGTTTTAGGTAAAACGGGGTTCCTAGCCACCCAAACCTCTTGGATAGAGGCTATTTAATCCCTAAAAGGCTTGAATACTAAGGTTGGAAACATTTATAATTTCTGGCATTAAGAATTTAATCACTATAACAATCATTTTGAGGACACAATACCTTATTTTTATGCAATAATAGTATCTAATGGTTTAGTTTTTTCTTGTAAAGGAAGAATAAATCAAGACTTATCATCTTGTTTCCATTATGAATCATTTTTTTTGTTTATTAGGTTTTTTATTAGCTTAGGTTAATTCTTTTATTTTAGCCAATTCTCTGGCCTGTATATAGCTCTTTGTGAAAACATGGATCCCCCATGAAACCCCATAGTGTGTTCATCATAGAAAATCAGGACATAGAAGTGGAGCCTATTTATAGTGTATATATCTCTTTTGGAGGTTTGGAAACAAGCATGGTCATTTTTGTGACCTTTCCCTAGGCTAGCACAGTCATTGCCCGGTGGGACAAGGAGGTGAATTATTGAATTGCTTGCAAGGGTGTCTAAGGAAATGCACTCCAAGACTTTAGAGATAAATAAATGACAAATTTTATGAAGAGAACAAATCTTGACCAATTCATATGGAAATTATAAACTTTACCTTGTACAGTGAGCTCCTAGAAGCCACCAAAACCCTTACAAAACCCTCCTAGTTGAACTAGGGCATTGTACGGAGGCATGGGACACCAAGAACCATAAAATAATTTAGGGTAACCTATATGAACAAAGAATCCAAATTTTATTTTGGAGTTCCTTCTTGATCTTTTTGTAGAAAGTCCTAAAAACCTAGACTGGGAGACCTAATTGGGGGCTCTAGGGCTACAAGGCCTAATCAGTAAATTTGAAGAAATTGGTAAGGTGGAGTTGTGAAGACCTTGAAAAAATGTGTTAATAAATGAAACTTGGATATAATTTGGTTTCCTCAAAACCCTCACAAGATTTACCACTTGCCAAGGAGGTAAGGTACATTTGGAAGGAGAGATGAGCATGAAGGGAGAAAGAGCACTCAAGCAGTGATATATCACCTAGGAGTTGGAGTGTAAGTTGTTCAATTGGAGGAAATTAAGAGAGTCCTTAGATAACAAGGATATACCTTGTTAAACCCCTAATCAATCTATTGGGAGATTGGATGGTTAGGAACCTTATTGATCCTAACCTAAGTGGTTGAGCACCTAGTGTGATCCTATCAGTAGGTGAACTAGAAAAGTTGGCTTATGTAATTTCCAAACAAATTTAGATTTATAAGAGTCTAAAGAAGAGTTGTGATGTTGAATTTTAGATCTGAGGAGAAATTTCTAAGATATTTTCAAAATTATGTAAGTATGCTTTGTATATCTCTATATATATACAAATGTTATAGGATTTTGATAGTTCAATTTTGGAGTTGATCCCTGCCTTTTCCATTGATGTCAAATGGGGAAAGATAATGTGAGAAAAATTAGTCTATTATATCTCAAGGGGAGTACATATTTTTGGTTAGGATAATAGTTTTGGAGTTTGGCATTTTCGTTTAGAAAAATTAGTCATTTTTCTCTAAGTGTTTCCATCAATGCCAAAGGGGGAGATTGTTGGGTAAGAGAGACTGGTAGATATTAATTTTATGTTGTTGTTTATGGAAACTATATCTATTTCATATGGTCTCCCAACATATTTTGTGTATACTGAAGGATAGGTTGAATATTTGACTAAGTATGGTCAAGAAGGTAGTAGTATACAAGTTCGACAATATGATTGCATGGATATGTTTAGTTTAATTGTGAGTAGAGAACATAATAGAGGATTGTATAGAGTATATTTTTTTAAGAACAATAAATTGAAACAACAACAATGATTAGAAAACATGCACATTCAAGCCTTCACATTATCTCAAATTTAAGTATTTACATCAGATTATCTAGCCACATGTCAACTTACACTTAAGGCACACATGTCTTATTACAATCACAAATCCATATCTATCCTAGATGATAACCTTTTAAAATACTAACTACTAATAGCTAGCACCAAGCTCGCTAATTAAGAAACATACACCACAATATATACAAGTCTGTAAGCCACAAGTCGGCCAAGAAGATCACATTCTCCAAGATAAATAAAATGTATCACAATAAATAGGTCAAGATCCAAATCATAAGGAACACCTCTAGATTGAAATGAAATGAAGTGAAAACACACAAAGAGGTTGGCTATGAGCATAAGATCATTTAAAAATGTGCCAATCATATCTATAAGCTATGGGGAAGCTTCACAAGATCCAACAACTTAGATTAATCACTAACATGAAGAACATAAAGGTTCGAACAAACAAAACTCAATAAATCTCCACCAAGAAAAAATGGATCAAGATGTAAACCCATAAAAATATAAAACATGATGCCCAAAATATTTTAGAAGGTTCACATGGCCAATGTGCCAATTGGTAGGAATGCTTCACCAAACGCTAAAAAAGACTAATAGGAACAACTGAAAATTAAAATATTTTTAGTTGATGCAAGATTTCCAAGAAACCCAAGATGCTCCTACATCATTATGTCCCCTGGGATGGATGCATTTTGAAGGGCTTGAACCAAGGCTTTCTTATGTTGCATGGATATGCGTAGGAGCTAAAAATGGAAATATGAGCAGGTGTGCACTTGAGGTGATCCAACAGATTATACTATGGATTGGGAGGTGCAATCAAAGTTGAAGGTGTGGAAAATTTGAAGGTGCCCCCTATAGGACAACCTTGGAGTGACATGTGGTACAACATAGTCAGAATTGTTACCTTTAACAAAGATAGTTGTGATTTGTTCATTAGCTGAATTGATGCATTTTATCATGTTATCAAATGAGAAATGGATATAGTTGGTTTGATTTGACTAGTTATTTGATAAAGGGCCTTTCCTTTTATTATGATTCTGCAAGGGATCTTTAAAGATTATATGATCTATGTTTTCCCTTGGCTTGGATTTTTAGACATCAATATGGTCTTTCTTGATAGGATCTTGTATTATGCTCTTAAGCATATAACAATAGGATTTCTTATGGCCTTTAACCCGATGGAATTCATAGAAATAGCTATCATTCCACCACTTGGGTTTTACAATACCATGTTTAAATTCATATATTTTAGGTAAAGTGATCATGTTTGTTTGGATTAAATTCTTAAGTGCTCATTTAATAGGTTCTCCCAATGGTGTGTATTCTTGTTTTGGGAAGGAAGGCCTTGGAGTTCGTTGTGTGTTGGATTAAGATTGAGACAAGTTGGTAGTTTGGGTATTTTTCTATATACACTTCAAAATGGTCAATATCAAACATTAATTAAATTCAAGAACTTTAATTAATTAAATGAAAATTCCTCTACAATGTAATTAAATTTAATATTTGATTATATAGTTCATCATTAATTCATTAATTCTTCCATTTAAATCCAAATTTCAACTCATTCATGTCTATCCACCTCATCACATGACACATCACCTATGGCTAAATTAATTAATTCTTTTGAATTAATTAATTCTTAAAATCTCTCACCAACCACAAAAGGGAAAAATCAAATTCTACCAATGAGAGACAATGGACAAGCTCACATAGATTTTTAAAAATAGGATTTTCTATCTTACCCATTCATTTATATCAAGAAATCTTGACCATTCATGGAGGACACATCATCCCCTTTACTCAAACCATACCTTGACCATGGTTAGGTTCCATAACTCACCCCCTAAGCCTTGGGAAAATACTATAAATAGGGTGCATTTACTAGTTCAAAATCATCCATTATCATTATAGAAAGTGCATTATAGCATTTTTAGCATATCAAGATCATTTGATTAGATCATCTCAAATGATAATACCTGCATGCAAGCACTTGTCACAGAAAGAGAGAAGAAAAAGCTACGGAGGCCTAAATGCAAGGATCCATGAAAGAGGAGACATTCTCAGTGTGCAAAAATAAAAGTTGCAATCAAATAAAATAAATGTGTTATGATTACAAGAGAGATCAATCCTTATACAAGGAGATCAAAACCCTAAAAGGAAACTTAGGTTTCATAATAATAATTAATAAAAGCATTAATCATTATATGCCTAAAGTCTAGCTTAAGTAAAGAAAGAGATAACAAGTGACTTAATAATTAAATCAATATAATTTTATTAATAAGAAAAAAAAACTTATTACTCTAACACCCCCCCTAAGGTAAACTTAGGGAGTAGCTAAAAACCTATAACTACTACTGAAAGCAAATGGGTCCCAGAAATAAAGGCCTAATTAGGTACCCAAGTACAAAAGAGATTCTTTATAAAGCGAAGAAATAGATAAAACCACATGGGAAAAACTCTACTCCAAAAAGAGACGAAGACTAGTTGAAGGACTGAAGAAGCCTCCAAAACTAGGGAATGTTCCTAAAAATAGGAACAAAGAATGAACATGCAAAACACCACTGAAGTAAGAAGCTAAAAAATTTGTCAAGAAGTAACTACTGATTTGAAGAACCTCCACTAAAATAAAATATGACCAGGTAGATAAGACTGTAATCTACATGATTTCCCTCAAATGACACTACTCGAATCAAGAGGCAAACAAAGGCAAACAACTGAACTCAAAGATATAGATGGCATAAAACCCCAAAGCCTAAAGAGTTGATCAATCAAAGATGGAAATGTGCCTCCAAAAAATAGGAATGAAAGAGTGTCCATATGGTAAATGATTCATCTCACCAAAATTCATAGGTACCCAACCAGTGCATCTACCTAGTATATAGGAACAAATATTGAATACATAGCTCACTTGATCAAACCAAGGAAGTATGAGAATGAATAGTAGTAGACCCCCCCCCCCCCCCCCGTAATGTTGACAAGGGAGAGGTTACATGTATACTAAAAAGATTGGCCAATAAGAACTACATGATGAAGAACGAGGAACATCAAAGGTGCAGATAAGGTACAAACACATGTAAAGATATCCTGAGGCTAATTTCATGGAAGGAACACTCACTTGAAAAAGGTATATGGAAAACAAAAATCAAACATCAAACCCCCCATGGAACTTTATAATGGAGTGCGAGTACAAAAGGCACAAACATGTGCAAGATCCAAAGTATGCAATAGAATGGCACTTTATCTCAGTGCATTTGCATAAAAGAATGCTTACAAAAGATATATATAATGCTCAAAGAAGAGCTAAGTTTGTTGAAACAAGAAGAACAACCAAATAAAAGCCATCCCATATAGGGAAGAGATCCCAGGACCTAAAATATCCAAGATATTCACCAGAGTGTAGAAATGCAAAAAATTCAATAAGATATACCTGGAGAAGAATCTAGAAAAATTAACAAGCTTTCCAACGATATCTCATTTTCTAAAAAAGGTGTCTGGATGCGCAAGATTTGGCTCCTAGAGTGAAAAAAAGAACTTTTGTCTTTGATAGAAAAAAAAACACCCTCAAAAAAGAAAAATCAGAAATTATAACCTCCAGATCTGGATAGATCTCAGAAAGAGATTTCCAATGATATCTCATTTTCCCGATTTTGACCCTGTATGCTCAAGTTATGAGCAAAAAATTGACAGGTGCTCCAAAAGGCCCACAAAGGTGTGCAAGAAGGAGCTGATGTAGTGCTGACATCAGTGATCCACATGGCTAAATTTGATGGTCATTTTCCCGTCACCGAAAAAAACCAATAGGCCCTTGGAGCCAAAAAATCTAGGCCCCTAGTTGCCATATGACCAGGGGCCTGGTGACTTGAGGGCTAAAAAATGGCTCCTTGGTCCTCCATGAGACCACCCGCTGAGGCAAAAAGGGCTCAAAAATCTTGGTGGTCATCATAGCATTAAATGTTGGCAATGGCTACGTCGATCACCGCGCAAATCATCGGCAATGTCACTACGCGGTGATCGTTGAGCAAACTGCAGGCTGCCAGACGGTAACTATGGGCTGCTAGTGGTGAGCACTAGGTGGGTGCCCCACCAAAAAAAAATTCATTTCATTTTTCTTGCACCTCGAAGTGTGTGCTAGGGTTGTACAACACTGGTGTAAATTTGTTTTTGCCTCAAAATGCAAAGTTGTCCAAATTGCACAAACTTTATATGGAAATAGGGGTTCTTGGGCACTTTGAGATCAACGGTGAGGTATGCTTGAGCCCAAAGTGACCAAAAAAAAATGTGACACATATCCAATAGAAAATCCTCTAAAAAACATAGATCTGACGAACAAGGCTGAATCTCTCAGGAAGAGAATAGGGGCATGAAGATCTAAAGATTTGATACCACATTGGAGTTGATAAGAAAACAACCCACAACTCCCAAGAACACCTACATGAAAACACATGTCACAGAAAGAGAGAAGCAAAAGCTATGGAGGCCTAAATGCAAGGATCCATGAAAGAGGAGACACTCTTGATGTGCAAAAACAAAAGTTGCAATCAAATAAAATGAATGTGTTATGATTACAAGAGAGATCAATCATTATACAAGGAGATCAAAACCCTAAAAGGAAAGCTAGGTTGCATAATAATAATTAATAAAATAATTAATCATATTATGCCTAAAGTTTATCTTAAGTAAAAAAAGACATAATAAGTGACTTAATAATTAAATCAACATGATTTAATATATAAGAAAAATAATTTATTATTCTAACATCATCATCATATCGTATTTTCTCATCTCCTAAGTTGTCATCTATGAATCTTATTATATTTGAGAGCTAAATCTAATTAGGTATTTAGGATTAGAGATTGATGGCATGCTCTTGAGTCATTATTTCATGGTTTTATATAGATTTCTATCATTTTTTTGATATAAAACTCATATTAATATCTCATTGAGGTTTGTAGTTCACAAAATTTCACAAATTGAAATGACCATAATCTTTCATGATATGATGCATACCCTCATGGAAGACTGTGTGGATGATTCATTAGCAAAATCATACACCAAGGAAGCTCATCTTGAAATCTTTGGCAAGATACTCACATGACTTGAAAATTTTATGGTCTGATTAAATCCTAATAAATGTACATTTGGTGTCACATCAGGAAAACTCTTAGGCTACATTGTTTCAACTAGAGGTATTGAATTTGATCCTTCTAAAGTAAAAGCCATAATGAAAATGGGAGCTCCTAGAAATATTAGTCAATAGAGATCACTTCAAGGAAGATTACAATCCATAAGTATTGGACTAACCAACAACATCCTCCTTTGGGATTCGTGACATGGTTTAATAGACTCCTATGTCTTCTATAAGTCTAGTGGTTGTATCAGACATTAACATGTTGATCTTGTGGTGCAATGACAACCACTAGTTGTAACAAGTGGTATCAGAGCTTGGTCTTAGGTTCAAATCCCTATAGGTGACACTAAGGGGTGGATTTTTGGACTAACCACCAATGTCCCATTTTAGCATTCATTACATGGTTTAACATCCTCATGTGTCTTCTATATGTCTAGTGGTTGTATCAAGCATTAGCAGGTCAATCTTTTGGTGCAACAACAACTACTAGTTGTAAGAATAAGGAGATTCATAGCTCAATTTGCCAAAAAATTACTTTACACAATTTTTGCACAAAGACACTTCTTTTAGATGGGATGCATAATGTGATGAATATTTTTATTCACTCAAGAATTACCCTGTGAATTCACCAATTTTGATGGATATAATACTTGGAAAACCCTTGTTATTATATATATATCAGCTACATAAAATTCACTAGGATATTTGTTAGCACAACAAGATGAACAAGGAAAGGAAAGAGAAATCTATTATATCACCAAGAAACTGGTTAAATATGAGGTTCATTACACTTTCAATGAGATATTTTGTCTAGCAATTGTCTTTGTATCTCAAACGCTAAGACATTACATGCTCACACATCCAATCAAACTAAAAACTAAGATAGATCCTCTAAAGTATCTCCTTAGCAAAGAAACATTAATAGGTAGGTTATAAAAATGGGTGATGATTTTGAGTGAATTTGACATTGAATATGTTGATAGATGAATAATTAAAGGATAAGTGATAGTTGATCAACTAGTAGAGGCACCCATATCAAGTGAAATACCAATGCAAATTAAATTTCTAGATGTAGACATCCTCACAATTTTAGCACAAAATTGGAAATTATATTTTGATGGATCCTACACATAGCATGGCTCAAGGGAAAGCATATTGTTCATTACACCCCAGGGATACACCATACCAAAATCATAAAAACTAATATTTCTTTGAGAAAATAATATAGCTATGTATGAAACATTGGTAATTGACATGAAAATGGCCCTTGAGTGGAGAATAAAAAATTACAAATCTTTGGAGACTCTCAATTAGTAATAAAAAATTCAATGATGATTATCAAGCAAATGATGAAAAGCTCATGTCCTACAAAGGAATGGTTGATTATTTCAAGAAATAATTTATCCAAATCACATTTGAGTAAATATCTAGAACACAGAAAAGAGTTGCTAATGTAATGGAAACCTTGGCCTCATTACTACAATTACCTAATTAGAATGCTCGGTATGAATTCCTAGTGGAAGAAATGGTTAACACTACATATGAGCATCTTGAATCCAAAATTATTTTCCTACTTGTGGGTCTTGAAGGAATAGTCCCAAGAGATAACTAAGAGGGGGGGTTGAATTAGTTATCTACAAGATTCAATTCTTTATCCAATTAAGTACAGAATAAAATTAAGCACATACACCATAAGATAACACTTAACACAACACCACAATTTTGGTTACAGGAAAAACCAAATAGGTAAAAACCCCGGTGGGAATTAGCACCCACTATAAATTGCACTAGAGTATAATGATCCCTGTTAGAAGATCTTTCAACACTCTTAGGAGTTGATCTTTACAATGCATGAATTAAAGTGACCTGGTCAAGGGTTAGACCCTGTTAGGAGTCTTTTACAAATAACCTTGTTAAAGGTGAGGACACATTGTCTGGGAGCACACTGCTCATATGTGAAGGCTGCAACCTTCTACATAACAAATACACACTATATCTGGATCTCGGTGAACTGGAAAGTAGACCTATTATCTTGATCAATTCCAATGAATAGCATATACTCTCTACTTCTTCACATAGATCTTCAACTAATGATTGATTCAACTATATTGTCTCAGTACATTCGCATCTTCTTCTCTTCTATATCAATCACACTTAGCGATCACAACTGACCGGCTATAAGTATCCTTCTCCAAATGATATAATCAAGTTGGCCTATTAGAAACTTCTTGAAATCATAATAGAGAAACAATATAACTCTTCAACAACATCTCCAATGGCTAAACTAAGCACGCAACATAAAAAGGACCATGCAACTCAAGATGAGTAGACACGTCGCTTCACACTTTTGGCTCCACCAAATTAACTAAAACTTTACTTACAAGATGAAATATGTTATGCGCTCTTAACCAAACATTCTTAACTCATAACCAAACTCTAAACCAAATACGCATATCATAATGATAGATGCTACTGTTGAAACAATATAAACATTGTCGGCTCCAACAAACAATCTCAGGAAACTGTAACTAGCAAATAGAAACATCATAACTCAACTTTAACTACACAACTAACTCTCCATCCATGAACATAGCTTCACAAACATATCTACAATATAAATATAAATGTGCAAGGCTCCAACATAACCATACTAAGAATCTCATACCAAACTTTGCCTGTAACACTATCAAGAACACTACTGTTACAAACAACTGCACAATTGTCTACACTCATAATCAACCTCTGCATCTATGATATCATGTTGATTACATATCTTAGAAACATATTCTCAAGGCTCTCTACATAAGACTTCAATGCACATCGCTTACCATATGTTGTCATCAATGAAAAACATACAGTCAGCACAAGCTTGCTAGAAAATCTCCAACAATCTCCCCCTTTGGCATTGATGGCAATATATGGAATGAAAAACACCACAAATCCAAACGTACAATTATATTATAACATTCTCCATTTCCTCAACAAAACTCCCCCAAGGATGAACTCTCCAACTATTGCATCTTCTTACTACATACTCCCCCTTACTTCATACTCCTCAAATGTATTATTTTTCATGACTATATACTCCCCCTTTGACATCAATGGCAAAGGGAGCCAATACAAATAAGCACAAGTACTACTCATGAAAAAGAGTAGTTGACTATTCATCAGTCACTGAGGACTGATGCACTACTGCAATTCTTAATCAGATCCAGGGAACAAAATTAATCCTAGCTTCTCCCTGAGATACTTAAATGTATCCTTCAGTAAAGGCTTTGTGAATATATCTACTAACTATTCTTTTGTGCTCACATAATCTAATTTTACTTATTTCTCTACAACTTTCTCTCTTAGGAAGTGACATTTTATCACAATGTGTTTTGTCTTTGCATGCATCACAGGGTTCTTTGACATATTGATAGTGCTAGTGTTATCACAATGAATGACAATAGGGTAATCAATCTGGATTCTAAAATCCTTTATCATCTACTTGATCCACACAATTGTAGAATAATTTAATGTTGCTACTACATACTCTGCTTCTGTTGTGGACTAAGAAATATAATTTTGCTTCTTGCTTGTCCAAGTAACAAGTCTATCTCCAATAAATAATGCTCCTCCTGAGGTTCTCTTTCTATCATCAACACAACATGCCCAATCTACATCTATGTACACATGAAGTTCTACATTCTCTGAATTAGGATACTATAAACCATAGTCTATAGTTCCCTTTAAATATCTGAATATCCTCTTTACTACCATAAGATGACTTTGTTTAGGTTCTGCTATAAATCTTCAAACAATATCAACTGCATTAGAAATATCTAGTCTAGATTGAGTAAGATAAATGAGTTTACCAATCATACACTTATATAGGGTCTTGTCTACAGCTATAGAATTATCTTCTTTTGAAATGCTTCCTATTATCGTAGGGGTACTTACTAGATTACAATCATCCATCTTGAATTTTTTCAATATTTCTTTTACATACTTAGACTGATTAATGAAAATAACTTTGTCTATCTATATCACATTTAATCCCAAAAAGTACTTGATAGGTCCAATCATGCTCATTTCAAATTCACTTTCAATCTCTTTAGCAAATTCTGCACTAAGCTTGTCATTTCCACCAAAAATAATGTCATCAACAAAAATAACAACTAGTAATAATCCTTTAGGTGTCTCTCTTATGAATAAGTTACAATCTGTTGCTCCTTTCTTGAATCCAATATTTGTTAAGTAACCATCTAGTCTTTCATACCATGCTCTAAGGGCTTGCTTAAGTCCATAGAGGGATTTCTTCAGTCTGCATACCATGTCCGGTTTTTCTTCCTTCAAATCTCCATTCAGGAATCATGACTTGACATCCATCTGATATACTTTAAAGTTTTTTAATTTTGCATAGGCTAGAAATAACTTAATGGCTTCCAATCTTCTTACAAGGGAAAATGTATCAGAATAATCAATTCCTTCTCTCTGTGCATATCTTTTACATACTAGTTGTAATACCCCAAAAATGGGCTATAGGTTCATTAACCTCCTATATTGACACATTGAATGAAATTGATACAAAAGTCCTAACCTAAGGCACATCTTCACATCGAAATCCTAATTGATTTTATCTTAATTCTACATCAAGGAATATTACCTAAATATTCCTAATTTATCTAATTATCTTTAATTAAATATTATTTGGCGATAAATGTTATTATTTATCCTAAAGTTGATTAATTGAATATGATAAATATTTAATTAATTAATTTAATTCTACCACTTAATTATTTAATTAGATTTAATTGCATTTATTCCTAATTAATATTGTTTTTATTTTGACAATAAATCAAAATTCCTACAAACAATCAATTGGATATTTATTTAATTGATTTAAAATCAAAGTTATCAAATTTAATGATTTAATTGGAATAAAGTTTGATTTAATAATTGATTAACCCATAAATCAATTGTTTTAATTCAAAATCAGTTAAGTGGAGAATAAATCAATTTATCTATTAAATTAATTCATAATAAATCATGGACAATCAAAAAAAGCAAGCAACTAGAAATTAACAATCAATTTTAAAATTGAAACTAAACATCTAATGATGAGTTGAAAAAAAAAACAAAAAAACTAAAGCTCTATTTTGAGATAAAAATTGTCTTTGCATGATTTTATGAATTAAATATTCTTAATTTCTTGTTAACTCAAAAATCAACATGAGTTTATCAAGAGTGATTTATGGCTTTTCTCTTGCATCCTCAAAGCCCTAGATTTCTGTAAAATCAAAGCTCAGCTCTTCATAATTCATCTCATAGCTCTCTAAAATCAAGGCTCGGCTTATCTCAATCATCTCTCGAATTTGCACAATTACTCTAGCGAATTGACATCTGAAGAATCAAGCACTTGTGACAAGCGAATTTGTGAGATCATTCATAATTTTCATAGTTTTTGCATAGTTTTTCATATCATTTAACATATCATTGTTAGATACTTTTACATATCAATTTCATACATTCTAGATCAATTTCATACATTCTAGCTTAGATTCATACAATTTTTTATCCTATTGCATCTAAAATACAAAAATATAGATTAATTTGCATTCATATTTCAATGCTTTTATCATTTTAAATCCATTTTTTAGGTGTTGCATTGTCACTGAGCTCAATTCCAATCTGAGAACATCATACTCACACCTACTAGAAAGTAGTAAATCGCCTAGTTAGCATAGTTTCAATTACTTACAGATTTTGGTTTTTTTGCTAACCTCTAATATTTTATTGAAGTGTTGTGTCTATAGCTAGGTACAAAATTCACACACACATTTCTAAAATCCACTGTGGGGAAACCCACCTTTACATGCTGGTTTTGGTTATTTTTTTGGAGCTGACTCCCTTGTGCAGATTTACTTGGAGACTAAAACCCTAAATTTTCAAATATTTAATTTTATTTCCCAAACGGCTTGGATTTTTGGTCTGAAATTTTTTTTTCCAGTTGGAGGCATATCAAGGAAGCTTTGATAAAAAATTCAAAATTTTCTAAGATGTTTTGAATGTTTAATAATTTTTTCTTTATTTTTCATAAATAATTCATTTTCAGCGCAAATCATCATATTCTTTGGAAATTTTTATATTTTTGGAAATCTCTTTAAATTCTATAGGGGGTCCATTCTTTGTGTTTTAAATTTGGATGCGTTATAATAGCTCAAATAGTTAATTTACAAAAACTAGTCTATTTTAGTAAAAGGGGTCTCTAGGGCACAAATGAAGAGATTTTTTTGAATTTTTTACATTTTTGGAAATCTTTCTATTTTTTAATAGGGGTCTCTATTTTACATTTCTATTTTTATGGCCGAAATCATATCAAAAAAATTAGATCTTGTTGACTAGGTCAAGTGCAAAAAAAAAAAATTGTGATGGGTATGCACTTATTTTTCATATGATTCAATGCATGATATGAGTTGTCATTTGGATTATTTTATGGTTATTATTGCTCCTAAAAATTTGTTTTTAGATCTAACCCTAGGTTTTGCATAAGTTGAATATACCTTGCATATCTTATTTGCTTGTTTGCTTGTTGGTTTGTTGGAGAGTTTGTGGCTTGCTTGCATGGAAAAGCTCAACAAAAATTGCTAAAATAGGTAAAATATACTAAGCGCATTGTGAGGAACTCAAGTATTCTATTACATTTGATAACACTTCATTTTGGGACATAAAACAAACTTTCTTGTGTCAAGCTTGAGTGCCTTTATAGCTTTCATAATTCACACTTTAATTTTGGGCTCTAAAACGAACATAGATTTGCTTTTTGCATATCTATTACACATAGTAATTGGGCCCTATGAACACTATTTATGGATGATCTTGAGAGAGTGGGCTTCTTTCACTTGTTCATGCATGTGAAGCTCTTCTTGACGACAGATCCCCTTGTAGGTAGGGAGGTTACTGAGATTGTCTTGCGTTCTACTAGATTTGTGCATCTTCAACTTTTGATTGATACATTCTCTCTCCGGAGAGGTTGATATATCATAAGCGGTTGACATCATAGATCTTTGCGAGTTAATTTTGGTCTTACCATGTTGAATTAATCTATCTGCTTTGTCTTGGTGAAGTGAAGAGGTTAGGGGATTATGCTCTACTTCCTTTTTGGATAGTACCAAAAACCCAAATCCTTGAATCTGATCTAGTCCCCCAGTGGTATCTTTTGTGAGTCACCTTTACAGAGGGTTAATCATAGTGGACATTCCCTTAATTGGGTCAACCACATGGATGGAACCTCAAGCAGTAATAGCCATTTTCACTATGGTAGCAACAACCGCTATATAAATGTCCTTGTGGAGGAAATCTTCACAGGTGTGGTCTCTTGTTGGGCTGTCAAATCTCCCTAGTAGCTCCTAATTGATTAAATTCTCAGACTATGTCAAAACCCCAGTGCACCTGGATTGGAGTTCACCCTCTTGAGATCACAAAATTTGTAGTCATACCATTACCACAAACCCTAGTGAGGCCAATTTTTCATTTTCTAGGAATATGTGCATTATTGAAAAACCTTTTGGAACATACACAAGTAGTATTTCTAGGGATTAGTACAATAAGTCACTATTTCTTGTTCATGCGCAAGGCTATTTTTGCCCTTGTTCATTATTTTCAGATGATTGCTTGCTCCCCTTGCTTGCTATTCTATGTGCTTGATATCTACTTGGTTACTTGAGACAAACTTTTACACAGATCTTCAAAAACTGCACAGAAAAATTTACAAACAAACTGATACTGAAAAATTGAAAAGTTGCAAATCTGAAGCAAAAATCCTTTCTGGTGTCAAAATTCATCCTAAAATTTCAAAACTCTTATCAAAGCCAAAGTCAAAGTTATCAGAGATTGGTCAAATTTGTCATAAATCCAATTTTTACAGCCAAATCCCAAATTCTATCAAAATAGTGAACTAATTCTTGTCATTTCTAGTCATCCTTGGTCGATCTGGGTCAAATCTTAGGTGCTATGACATGTTGCTCAACATCCAAATGAACTTAAATGGTATCAAGTTGCACAAAATGACTCTTGGACTTCTTTCTTCCACATCTCCCATGTCTTCCTAGTCTCTAATTTCCATCCTTTCTCTTCTTCCCAAACTCTTCACGTCTTCTTGATTATGTTTCTCTTATTATCCAGTCTATTTTTTTCTATTCATCTCTTCTATCACTTCCATGCTTGATCCCTCCTCCATCAATTCAAGGAGTCAATCAAAAAACTCTACATCAATCTATTCCAAGGAGTCCTAAAACTCCTAACATGTCTCAAAGAATCAGTACACATGAGGAAGAAATTCTAATCACTGCTATGATGAAACAGATGCACGCTATGCAAGTCAAACTTAACAAACTTGAGAAAGAAAAGGAACCTAAAGAGTTCTCCATGGAAGCTCTATGCCATTTTCCATTTGATAAAGACTTGTACATGTCACCATGCCCCTAGACAGAATGTGAGCAACGTGACAATCCTTATGATACCTCTTCCACAGAGAGTGACACACTCATCTTTGATGACTATGATGATGGACAATATAATGATACCTATGACACCTCTGTTCCTAAGACTCCTTCTAGTCATGTGCTCGTGCTTACTGGAAATGGGTCATCACATTGGATAGATTGTGATCATGATCCATATGATTCTGATTTTGAAAGAGACTTTGATGATTTTTGTGAACAATACCTAGATGATGCATCTACTTCACTTGAGGAAAAGAAAGCTTACCACGCTGATTATAAATGTCAATACTATAAGGATCTCTCCTCTAAGAACTCTCATGCTGAAAATAAAGATTATAATCTCAAGAAAGATCATGTTAATGTTGAACCTTTGTCTAGCGGTGGTTCCCTTCCATCCCCTACTTCATCTAATGCCCATACATTTCCTAAAGCTTCCAAGTCTTTCAAATCTTTCACAAGTCCATCCACCAAAGGTCCTAATACTTTTCATGCGGTTTCCTATAGTTATCCTCAAGGGCTACCTCTTAAAGAAACTCAAGCTAACCTTCACTTGGCTACAAATACTTTCAATAATTCTAAACCCAAAGAGCCTAAGCCTTTATACGCTATAATGCCTACTTCAGCTATTCCTTCACCATCTCTTCCAAAGTCTTCCATACAATTCCAACATGCTTCCTTGTCCTTAGAAGTGGCTCCATGTCAAGAGGACTCTAAAGTTGATAAAGAAAAGAACATAAAGAAGGATCAAGATCAAGAACCCTCCATGTCATCCACTCCTTTTCATGATGTCTCTTATCCACTTTAGGGTTCTTTTGATCATGCACACCCTTTCTCATGAATTCCATCATGTCTTAAGTCTTCTCCTAAGCAAGATCACGATACTACTTACACTATTGAGCTTATTGACAATCAAAATAGCCTTACTACACTTGCACTTTCCAAAGATGATACTTCCATTAAGGTTGGTAAAAATGGTGTTGTTACTTCCAATGTTAAGCCTATTGAAAATCAAGAGAAAAATTATGCGCTTATGCTATCCAAAGATCCTTGTCAAAATCAAAGTCTTCCATCTTCTTATTCTACCACTCCATGTTTGTTTCCACTTTCTACTCTTCCTAAGTCTTTGCAAGCTTTGAACAATCTTATCAAATAAGTTTCTCCTATTCCAGATGTTCATGATTATATTGAAAATCCTAATGCTCACTCTAAAGGTGTTGATGTCCTTAGTTGTCATATAAATGCTGATGAGCTTGTTGATTATCCTTTTGTATCTTCCACTTCCATCCTTGGACCTCTTCCACCACTACAAAGGGCTTCACGTCTGCCTTCCATCTTGGGCCCTTATGTACCTTCACTTTCCCCTCCTAACTCTCCTAATTCGCTATCCATCTTGGGTCCTTACATACCTCCATCTCCTATCTTTCCTCAAGATCAACATAGATGCATACCCTTGAATCCTTCTCATCCACCCACCCATCTAAACCAGTGATATCCTTCTTCTTCTTCCACAAGCCCCAAGTTCTTTGGAAGTAACTTGAATGTTCAATATAAGAAAAAGAAGAAATACAAGAATCCATAAAAAAAAAAAAGATCACCATATTTCCTCTAATTGACATGGAGGCATAAAGTCAAAAGAGATATCTAAGAAAAAAATTACAAGACAAGTATGGGTTCCAAAATCCATCATTAAAGATATTCTCTCTAGATCATCAAAAATAAATGAAAAGCCTATGGCTATATGGGTTCCAAAGTCTCTCTTGAAAAATTTTGATGTTGAACAAAAAGTGAAGTTGACATTCAAGCTTCCAAAGGCTTCCACTTCATCTTCTTCCAAAAATATTCTTCCATTTCATGTGCCTAAACCACAACCTCTACTATCCATTTGCCATATTCCTTCACGTATTCCTTCATTCACATTTCCTCCATCCTCTTGCCACCCTTAAAGGTGTGTGTTGATGTTGATCTTGTCTTCCTTTCCATCTACCCTTTCATAATCCTTTCATTCATTATCCTTCTACCTTCTATCTTTTTTCCTCATTTGCCTATTCCTCCTATCTTCCAACCTCACTCGCTTTACATAAAACCTTATCCTCCATTTTTCTCTTCCATCTTCCTTTCCCTATCAGCATCTTTGAGAATATCATTTTGAATCCTCGGAATATCATGGTTTATCCTTTCAAGGAGCATTATCTAAAAAGCTTGCCTTCTTTCAAAAAAAAAAAAATGAAAAAAAATTGAAAATGTGCCTTGGTGAAAACCTGGAAACAGGTGCCTTGGTAGCAAAAGTAAAGAGAAATAAATTCATCCTATGGTGAAAACCACTCCCTTGTGGCACCTTGGATAAGTACCATGATGAAAACCTAGCAATCAGGCATCATGCATAATTCTTCTACATATTTGATCCATTCCATCTTCTCTCTTTGATCTTGACAATGTTGATCTATACACGAACATTTGGTTATCTTGTGAGCTATCCTACGATGATCTTGCTTTCATTACCTTCCTATTTAGCCTTCATATTTATTTTCCTCCATTCATTCTATCCTTTCTCTATCCTTTTCCCCTTTGGTCTTGATCTAATAAAAAAAGAGTAGAACACGATGCTTTGAAACCTCTTGACATGTCTACTCCTTTGGCCTACATCCTTTCCTTCTTTGGCATTACGCTTTTATGACTTATCCTATGCTAGCCTTTCATTTCTTGTCCAAATGTTCTTTACATGAAAATTTTTTCCCTAGCTTGGGTACCCTTGAGGAGTTTTCCCTTGAGGATTTCTTCCCTTCATTCTCATTCATTCTCTTGTCTTCCATCTCTTCCACTAGCTTGTTAATCCCTCTTGTTCTCCACCTTGCTAGACATTGGGACTACACGATGTGATCTTTCTTGGGAGTTTGATGCCCATTCTATCTGGGGGCATCCTTTGTACATACTAAAGTAGTACTTCCTATTGAGGTTGAAATCTCATCACTAAGAATCAGAATGCATGGTCTAGTAACTGATGATGACTACAGAGTGTCTAGGTTGCAAGAAATTGAACTACTAGATGAGTGCAGACAAGAAGTGTATGATCATCTTAGAGTATATCAAAAGAGAATGTCTGGAGGCTACAACAAGAAAGTCAGACACAGAGAAATTTAGGTTGGCAATCTAGTCTTGAGAAGGAATCCTAAAAATCAATCACATAGAGAGTGCAAGGGGAAGTTTGAACCCAACTGGCTAGGTCCCTTTTTTATCACTGCTACTTTTGGCTCTAGTGCCTATCAACTCTCAATGACTGAAGGACAACATATCTGAAAACCAATCAATGTTCTCCATCTGAAGAAATTCTATGCCTAAGGCATTCAGTCTATGGTAAAATGTCCTGAAAAAAAATCTTAAAAATTTTAAAAAGTCCTGAAAAAATGAACATCTTGGTGAAAACCTAGCAATAGGCACCTTGATGATTCACAAAAAAAGTAAAAAATATCAAAAGTACAAAAAATTTGGAAAAATGAAAAATACAAAAAAAATGAGAAAAAGAAAAAGTGCCTTGGTGAAAATCTAGAAACAGGTGCCTTGGTAGCAAAAATAGAATCTCTGCCAAGATGGTGAAAACTCGGCAAATGAGCACCACTTGTTTCAAAATGCTCCATCTATCAGCGCAATCTTGGTCTTTCCCAGCTTTCAGTCTTGCTTTAGTTTGTACATATCTCCGAGTTTGTTTTTGCATCCCCGTTTTTAATAAGTTTGTCGATGCACCAATTGGCTCAAGCGTTTGAATCCTATCAATGCCTAACACTTGGGGGAAATCAATGTCATATCCTATGATCTCCAGTATACCTCAAATGAGTCATGTCTAGTTAAAGTCCTTTGAAGCTTCATCCGAGTCAATCTGTCAGTCTCCTCTCCAGAAAGGGATTTTGCATCTACAACAACACGATCAAACATCAAACTGAAAACAATCTATGCTTTTTACATGCTTTTATCTCCTTGTATGCTTACTAATTCACATTGAGATTTTTGCATATTTTATTCCCACGAGCTCTTCGATGATGTCCTTTACAGGATTTAGAGAGTGATGACTGGGGGCATAATATTTTCTTTGTTTTCTTCTTGTATGTGAAAATCTAACAACTTTGGAAATTTTGGATTGAAATGGTGTCTATCTATAAGAGCCTCTATCTTGAATTGGATGGCCATGAGTACCTTGACCATTGATACCCAAAAAATTCAAGGAAGTTTGATCTAACTATTGTCTTTTTGAGTGAGTTCTTTCTCCTACTGTGAAACGCGATCTTGCCTAAGGATGTGAATGATAAAGGGTCACTACGGGTAATTCACACTCGATTTAGAATGATCTCTTGACTATTTGATGTGTTTGAATGCAAGGTGTATTCAGGTCATCACGACGTTTATGTTCTGATGCTTATACAAATTGCTATATCAAAATGGACAAGATATTCAGATCATCCTAGCGTTTCTGCCTTGGTGCTTATATCTAATATGACATTTCAAAAATAAAATCAATATTCATATGTCCATGGTTGCCTAACCAATGGGTGTTGTATTGATCCTTGCGTATACAAATTGATATTCATATCTCTATGGTTTCATCACTAGTGGGCATTGTATTGATTTATCTAGTTACCTAAAAGTTCAATGATGACAATAAATTGACACATGATCGGTGACTAGGTCCTAGGTTTGCATTTCATTTTGCACTTTGCATGATCTCACAAATTTCTTGAACACTTAAACGATTCTTCAAAACCAAAAATGCTAAACATGACTACAAGAGTTGAATCTTACACGAAGGTCCATCCAACGAAATAGCAAGTAGAATCCTTTTTCGGGATCAAAAACAAAATCTGAGATCATTCATATTATTAACTACTTGCATAATCAACCTTTCAATCATCACAAAAATCTAGAATTCAACTTAACTGATTATCTTACATCAAACTATCAAAATTTCAACTTGGTCACCCATGGTCAACTCATGGTTTAACCTAGTCAAACTTGGTCTCCAGGACCTCTAAATGATGCAAAATGCATTCTCAAATGTGTATAACCACTTCTCAAATCAATTAACATGCTTCTAAACCATTCAAC
The DNA here is from genome assembly GCA_027943335.1 of Chamaecyparis obtusa. Taxonomy (NCBI): domain Eukaryota; kingdom Viridiplantae; phylum Streptophyta; class Pinopsida; order Cupressales; family Cupressaceae; genus Chamaecyparis; species Chamaecyparis obtusa. Next base: position 418,259 of record BSBK01003765.1, on the reverse strand, counting down.
ATTGACTTTTCTTGTCAGATTTCAATTTTAATCCCGAAGGGGGCATGGTATTGCACATCTTTCAAAGTTTGTAAAACTCTAAATTTGTAATCAATCTTTCCTCAGTAATCAAGACAACAACCAAGTCTAGTTGCTGACTCATCTAAAGTCCTTATCGCTTGGGGAAAATCTATTATCACTTGGGGCATATCAGATTCACAGAGATCCATATCAATCTGGTATCCTAAATCTATCTTGTAAACTATATTAGCTTTTGTAACTATCAGTTCATTAGCATCATTTCCTTGTTTCTTTGTAACTGATGGGTTTAGGATGTGATACCAATATGATTCATACAAGGACATTGAGTTCCAGAATCGGTCACTCACTTCTTCACAATCATAAGGTTCAAAATCAGGTGTTTTGGTACTTTTTCGTAATCATCGGTTCATTGTTGATATAGCTAGCATCATCTCGATTCCTGGTCATTCTGGGCCTGGGTCAGTATCTCTTTTTTTCCAATCTTTTAATTGGTTTCTATCTCAGAATCGGTTAATCTTTCAAATCAATCTGAAACATCTTTATCAAACACAGACTATTCTTTGAACCACTATGCTTTACACAATGATTCAAAGAGGGGCAAAATGTAATACCCCAAAAATGGGCTATAGGTTCATTAACCTCCTATATCGACACATTGAATGAAATTGATACAAAATTCCTAACCTAAGGCACATCTTCACATCGAAATCCTAATTGATTTTATCTTAATTCTGCATCAGGGAATATTTCCTAAATATTTCTCATTTTATCTAATTATCTTTAATTAAATATTATTTGGTGATAAATGTTATTATTTATCCTAAAGTTGATTAATTGAATATGATGAATATTTAATTAATTAATTTAATTCTACCACTTAATTATTTAATTAGCTTTAATTACATTTATTCCTAATTAATATTGTTTTTATTTTGACAATAAATCAAAATTCCTACAAACAATCAATTGGATATTTATTTAATTGATTTAAAATCAAAGTTGTCAAATTTAATGATTTAATTGGAATAAAGTTTGATTTAATAATTGATTAACCCATAAATAAATTGTTTTAATTCAAAATCGGTTAAGTGGAGAATAAATCAATATATTTATTAAATTAATTCATATTAAATCATGCACAATCAAAAAAAGAAAGCAACTAGAAATTAACAATCAATTTTAAAATTGAAACTCAACATCTGATGATGAGTTGAAAAAAAAAAACTAAAGCTCTATTTTGAGATAAAAACTACTTTTGCATGATTTTATGAATTAAATATTCTTAATTTCTTGTTAACTCAAAAATCAACTTGAGTTTATCAAGAGTGATTTATGGCTTTTCTCTTGCATCCTTAAAGCCCTGGATTTCTATAAAATCAAGGCTCGACTCTTCATAATTCATCTCATAGCTCCCTAAAATCAAGGCTTGACTTATCTCAATCATCTCTCGAATTTGCACAATTACTCTAGCAAATTGACATCTGAAGAATCAAGCACTTGTGACAGGCGAATTTGTGAGATCATTCATAATTTTCATAGAGTTTTTGCATAGTTTTTCATATCATTTAACATATCATTGTTAGATACTTTTACATATCAATTTCATACATTCTAGCTTAGATTCATACAATTTTTCATCCTATTGCATCTAAAATACAAAAATATAGATTAATTTGCATTCATATTTCATTGCTTTTATCATTTTAAATCCTTCGTTTAGGTGTTGCATTGTCACTGATCTCGATTCCAATTTGAGAACATCATACTTGCACCTACTAGAAGGTAGTAAATCGCCTAGTTAGCATAGTTTCAATTACTTACAGATTTTGGATTTTTTGGTAACCTCTAATGTTTTATTGAAGTGTTGTGTCTATAGCTAGGTACAAAATTCACACACACACTAGTCTTGTTTTGTTTCTTACTACTATTCCATCTTCATTCATCTTGTTTCTGAATATCCACTTGGTTCCAATCACATTTTTGTCACTAGGCTTGGGGACCAGTTCCCATGTATCATTCTTAACTATTTGATCTAGTTCTTCTTTCATTTATTCATGCCAATCTGAATCATTACATGCATCTTCAACACTTAAGGGTTCAATTTGTGAAAGTAAACATACCACTTCATCAACTGTTGAACTTTTTTCTTTTGATCTTGTCATGACTTTTCTGTTCTGATATCCAATGATATCTTCTTTTGAATGGTATCTATATGTGAATTTAGGAACATTAGGTGTGACTCTCTGATATGTCTTCTATGTTTCTTCTTCACTTATATTAGGATCATTGAATAATACATCAATGTTGTCAAACATTTCTTCAACAACTACTTCTCTACTAGTAGGTCTAGGTTCTTCTTCAATCATAGGTGCATAATCATGATATCTCTCTTGAATCATAAACTTTTCATCAATCTTTACATGTACACTTTCAATGATCCTCTTCAATCTTAAGTTAAAGCATCTATAAGCTTTTCTTTTAGTAGAGTACCCAAGAAAAATACCTTCATCACTTCTTGCATCAAACTTTCCAATAGCTTCATCTCTCTTGACGTAACACTTGCTTCCAAATATTCTGAAGTATTTTACTATAGGTACATTTCCAAACCATAGCTCATAAGGTGTCTTGTCTACGCCTGGCCTTAATTAAATTTTGTTGATAGTATAGACTGCAGTAATGATTGCATCTCTCCAATAGGTGTGTGCAAATTTTCTTTCAATCATGATAGTACGCATTGTGTCAAGTATGACCATATTTCTTCTTTCTGCAATTCCATTTTGCTGAGGGGTTCTAGGTGCACTTAGCTATCTCTCTATCCCATGTTCTTTGGAATACACATAAAATATGTCAGAGGTGAATTCTCCTCCTCTATCTGATCTTAGATATTTTATCTTTAATCCAGACTCATTTTAAACTTAAGCATTGAATATCTTGAACTTCTCAAATGCTTCAGATTTATCTCTTAAGAACGCAACCCACATCATTCTAGAATAATCATCAAAAAACAAAATAAAGTACCTTTCACCGTAGTATGATCTTGTTTGAGTTGGTCCACATAAGTCTGTATGCACTAGATCCAATTTGTTCTCTGTGGAATCATGCTTGCTTCTAAATGAATTTGTCACATGTTTTCCCATCACACATTCCCTGCATATTGTATCAACTAGTTTTGCAATAGTAGGGAGGTCTCTTACCACCTTTACATTGCTTATGTTTACTATATTGTCAAAATTGATGTGACATAGTCTTTTGTGCCATAACCAAATGTCATCTACTTTAGCAAAAAAACAACTTTCTGCAGAATTAAGATTTAAAACATTACCTTTTGTCTTTGAACCTGATGCAAGTATTACTCCTTCTTTGTTATTAATGATGCACTTATTGTCTTTGAATTCCAACTGATATCCTTTGTCAAGAAACTGTCCAACACTTAGTACGTTATGCTACAAACCATCAACATATAGAACATCATCAGTGTTATTATTTCCATCCAAGGTGATGTCTCCTTTACCTATGATAGGTTTAGGAGTGTTGTCTCTAAATCTAACCATGCCACCTTTGTACTTATCCAGATGTGAAAATCTATCTTTGTCTCTTGTCATGTGATGTGAACAACTATTGTCAATGATCCAGTCTGTTATAATGTCAGCTTGTGAAATTAATGCTAGCTCTTGTGCTTTATTTTCATCTTCAATATCCATCTCATCAAAAAAATTCTCCATATCTTCAATAGCAAAGAATCCAGATTCATCTTCTATTGAATCTTTATCTGATGCTCCATCTTCAGCGTAGTAACATTCTTTTGTATACTTAGGCTTGAAATTAGTTTTGAACTTCTTGACTCTTGTAGGGCACTTAGATGCAAAATTACCAATCTTGTTACATGAAATACATTTGAATGGTAACTGACCTTCATATTTTACTTTTCATTTTCTTTCTTTCTTAGCAATCATAGAAATTAATTCATCTAGTTCTTTATCCTCATCTTCATTATCAAAGTTACCAGAAGTGTTCAAGGATTTCTTACCATGGACTGAGGCTTTGAAAGTTGTTTCACTTTTAGGCTCTGTCTTCAAACTTGATATCTCGAATGGTGAAATCTTGTTGATTAAGGTCTTCTGAAGTCTTTTGAAAACTGCATAGTCTCATCTAGGATGTTTATCTTGTTCTCATATTTTACTGTCAGAGTAGTCATTGACTTATCTATTATGTCTTCTTCTGAAATTTCTCCACCATTGTTCCTGATTTCTGCAACTGCTTCATTAATTCTTTGATTGTAGGCTCTGATGTTCTCTTCAGGTAGCATCTCTAAAGTATTATATCTTTTCTTCCATTTCTTTCTACGCACATTCTTGGCTTGGATATCTCCTTCAAACATGTCTTCTAGATACTTCCATATTTTGTAGGCTTTATCTACTTTCTTGATCTCTGAAAACTCACTGTCAAATAAGGCACTAATAAGGGCTTCTTTGGAAATTGCATTTTGAGTGAACATTTCCTTTTGCTTAATAGTTGCATCTTATTTTGCAAGATCTGATAAAGATGGAATTTGAACCTCTCAAGTAGCTACTTCAAAAATCTCAAAACCAATGCACTGCAAATGTGTTGTCATTTTGTTCTTCCAGTCTAGATAATTCTCTCTATCAAACTTATGGCTTTCTTTTCTAAAGAATGTCATCTGATCAACCTCAAGTTGTTAAACTTTCTCTCTAAGGTACTTGGCTCTGATACCAATTGTTAGGAATAGTCCCAAGAGATAACTGAGAGGGGGGGGGGGGGGGGGGGGGGGTGAATTAGTTATCTAAAAGATTCAATTCTTTATCCAATTAAGTATAGAATAACATTAAGCACGTACACAATAAGATAACACTTAACACAACACCACAATTTTGGTTACGGGAAAACCCAAATAGGCAAAAACCTCGGTGGGAATTAGCACCCACTATAAACTGCACTAGATTATAATGATCCCTGTTAGAAGATCTTTCAACACTCTTAGGAGTTGATCATTACAATGCATGAAGTATAGTGACCTAGTCAAGGGTTGGACCCGGTTAGGAGTCTTTTACAAATAACCTTGTTAAAGGTGAGTACACACTATCTGGGAGCACACTGCTCAAATGGTGAAGGTTGCAACCTTCTACATAACAGATACACACTATATCTATATCTTGGTGAACTGGGAAGTAGACTTTCTCTCTTGATCAGTTCCAATGAATAACATATACTCTCTACTTCTTCACATAGATCTTCAACTGATGATTGATTCAACTATATTGTCTCAGTACATTCTCATCTTCTTCTCTTCTGTATCAATCACACTTAGCGATCACAACTGACTGGCTATAAGTATCCTTCTCCAAATGATATAATCAATTCAGCCTGTTAGAACCTTCTTGAAATCATAATAGAGAAATAATATAACTATTAAACAACATCTCCAATGGCTAAACTAAGCACACAACATAAAAATCACCGTGCTACTCAATATGAGTAGACGCATTGCTTCACACTGTCATCTCCATAAAATTAACTAAAACTTTACTTACAAGCTAAAATACGTTATGCACTCTTAACCAAACATTCTTAACTCATAACCAAACACGCATATCATAATGATAGACACAATTGCTGAAATAATATAAACACTGTCGGCTCCAACAAACAATCTTAGGAAACTATAACTGGTAAATAGAAACATCATAACTCAACTTCAACTACACAACTAACTCTGTGTCCATGAACATAGTTTCACAAATATAAATGTGTAAGGATCCAACATAACCATATTGAGAATCTCATACTGAACTCTTCCTGTAACACTTTTAGGAACACTACTATTACAAACAACTGCACAACTATCTACACTCAGATTCAACCTCTGCATCTATGATATCTTGTTGTTAACATATCTAAGAAACATATGTTCAAAGCTCTCTACGTAAGACTTCAATGCATGTTGCTTACCATATGTTGTCATCAATGACAAACATACAGTCAGCACAGGCTTGCTGGCAAATCTCCAACAATCTCCCCCTTTGGCATTGATGGAAACATATGGAATGAAAAACACCACCAATCCAAATGTATAATTAATATTTTAACATTCTCCATTTCCTCAACAAAACTCCCCCAAGGATATACTCTCCAACTACTGCATATTCTTACTATATACTCCCCCTTACTTCATACTCCTCAAATGTATTGTTTTTCATGAATATATGCTCCTCCTTTGACATCAATGGAAAAGGGTTCCAATAAAAATAAGCACAGGTACTACTCCTAAAGTAGAGTATTCGACCATTCATTAGTCACTGAGGACTGATGCACTACTACAATTCTTAATCAGATCCAGGCAAGGGAATTACTCCCAACTTTTCCCTGAGATACTGAATGTATCCTTCGGTAAAGGCTTTGTGAATATGTCTACTAACTATTCTTTTGTGCTCACATAATCCAATTTTACTTCTTTCTCTACAACTTTCTCTCTTAGGAAGTGATATTTTATCTCAATGTATTTTTTCTTTGCATGCATCACAGGGTTCTTTGACATGTTGATAGTTCTAGTGTTGTCACAATGAATGACAATAGGGTAATCAATATAGATTCCAAAATTCTTTATCATCTTCTTGATCCACACAATTGTATAACAATTTAATGCTACTACTACATACTCTACTTATGTTGTGGACTGAGAAATACAATTCTGCTTCTTGTTTGTCCAAGTAACAAGTCTATCTCCAAGAAATACTACTCCTCATGAGGTTCTCTTTCTATCATCGCAACCTGCCCAATCTACATCTATGTACACTTGAAGTTCTACATTCTCCGAATTAGGATACCATAAACCATAGTTTATAGTTCCTTTTAAATAACTGAATATCCTCTTTACTACCATAAGATGACTTTGTTTAGGTTCTATTGCAAATCTTCCAGCAATACCAACTGCATTAGAAATATCTAGTCTAGATTGAGTAAGATATATGAGTTTACAAATCATAGATTTATATAGGGTCTTGTCTTCTATTGTAGAATCATCTTCTTTTGAAAGCTTTCTTCCTATTATCATAGGGGTACTTACTGGCTTGCAATCATCCATATTGAATTTCTTCAATATTTATTTTACATACTTAGACTGATTAATGGAAATACCTTTGTCTGTCTATATCACATTTAATCCCAAAAAGTACTTGATAGGTCCAATCATGCTCATTTCAAATTCGCTTTGCATCTCTTTAGAAACTTATGCACTAAGCTTGTCATTTCCACCAAAAATAATGTCATCAATAAAAATAGCAACTAATAATAATCTTTCAGGTGTCTCTCTTATGAATAAGTTACAATCTTCTTCTCCTTTCTTGAATCCAATCTTTGTTAAGTAACTATCTATTCTTTCATACCATGCTCTAGGGGCTTGTTTAAGTCCATAGAGGGCTTTCTTCAGTCTTCATACCATGTCTAGTTTGTCTGTTAAACTAAATCCTTCAAGATTCTCTATGTAGACTTCTTCCTTCAACTCTCCATTCAGGAATGCTGACTTGACATCCATTTGATATACTTTAAAGTTTTTTAATGTTGCATAGGCTATAAATAACTTAATGGCTTCGAATATTCTTACAAGGGAAAATGTATCAAAATAATCAATTCCTTCTGTTTGCGTATATCCTTTACATACTAGTCTTGCTTTGTTTCTTACTACTATTCAATCTTCATTCATCCTCTTTCTGAATATCCACTTGCTTCCAATCACATTTTTTTTAGTAGGCTTGGGGACCAGTTCCCATGTATCATTCTTAACTATTTGATCTAGTTCTTCTTTCATTACTTCATGCCAATCTAAATCATTACATGTATCTTCAACACTTAAGGGTTCAATTTGTGAAAGTAAACATACCGCTTCATCAATTGTTGAAATTTTTTCTTTTGATCTTGTCATGACTTTATTGTTTTGATCTCTAATGATATCTTCTTTTGAATGGTATCTAGATGTAAATTTAGGAACATTAGGTGTGAATCTCTCATATGTCTTCTATGTTTCTTCTTCACTTGTTTCAGGATCATTGAATAATACATCAATGTTGTCAAACATTTCTTCAACAACTGCTTCTCTACTAGTAGGTCTAGGTTCTTCTTCAATAATAGGTGCATAATCATGATATCTCTCTTGAATCATAAACTTTTCATCAATATTTACATGTGCACTTTCAATGATCTTTTTCAATCTTAAGTTAAAACATCTATAAGCATTTCTTTGAGTAGAGTAACCAAGAAAAATACCTTCATCACGTCTTGCATCAAACTTGCCAATAGCTTCATCTCTCTTAATGTAACACTTGCTTCCAAATATTCTAAAGTATTTTACTATAGGTACATTCCCAAACCATAGCTCATAAGGTGTCTTGTATGTGCCTCGCCTTAATTGAACTCTATTGATAGTATAGACTACAGTAATCCTATTTCTTCTTTTTGCAATTCCATCCTGCTAATGGGTTCTAAGTGCACTTAGCTAGCTCTTTATCCCATGTTCTTTGCAATACTCATAAAATCTATCAGAGGTGAATTCTCCTCCTCTATCTAATCTCAGACATTTTATCTTTAATCTAGACTCATTTTCAACTTTAGCTTTGAATATCTTGAACTTCTCAAATGCTTCAGATTTATCTCTTAAGAAAGCAACCCACATCATTCTAGAATAATCGTCAACAAAAAAAATAAAGTACCTTTCACCATAGTATGATCTTGTTTGAGTTGGTTCACATAAGTCTATATGCACTAGATCCAATTTGTTCTTTGTCGAATTATGCTTGCTTCTTAATGAATTCCTCACATGTTTTTCCATCACATATTCCCTGCATATTGTATCAACTAGTTTTGCAATACTAGGGAGGTCTCTTATTGCCTTTACATTGCTTATCTTTCCTATATTGTCAAAATTGATGTGACAGTATTTTGTGCCATAACCAATTGTCATCTACTTTAGCAAAAAAAAACTTGCTTTAGAATTAAGCTAAAAAACATTACCTTTTGTCTTTGAACTTGATGCAAACATTACTCCTTCTTTATTAATGATTCACTTATTGTCTTTGAATTCCAACTGATATCCTTTATCAAGAAACTATCCAAGACTTAGTAGGTTATGCTACAAACCATCAACATATAGAACATCATCAATGTTATTATTTCCATCCAAAGTGATGGCTCCTCTACCTATGATAGGTTTAGGAGTGTTGTCTCCAAATCTAACCATGCCACCTTTGTACTTATCCAGATGTACAAATCTATCTTTGTCTCCTATCATGTGATGTGAACAACCGTTGTCAATGATCCAATCTATTATGATGTCAGCTTGTGAAATTAATGCTAGCTCTTGTGCTTTCTTTTCATCTTCAATATCCATCTCATCAAAAAATTTCTCCATATCTTCAATATCAATGAATCCAGTTTCATCTTCTACTGAATCTTCATCTTATACTCCATCTTCAGCATAGTAACATTCTTTTGTATACTTAGGCTTGAAATTAGTATTGAACTTGTTTACTCTTGTAGGACACTTAGATGAAAAATGACCAATCTTGTTACATGAAATACATTTGAATGGTAACTAACCTTCATATTTTCCTTTTCCTTTTCTTTCTTTCTTAGCAATCATAGCAATGAATTCATCTAGTTCTTTATCCTCATCTTCATTATCAAAGTTACTAGAAGTGTTCAAGGATTTTTTACCATGGACTAAGGCTTTGAAAGTTTTTTCACTTTTAGGCTCTGTCTTCAAACTTGATATCTCAAATGCTGAAATCTTGCTGATTAAGGTCTCTCTTTTGAAATCTTTTGAAAAATGCATAGTCTCATCTAGGATGTTTATCTTGTTCTCATATTCTACTATCAGAGTAGTCATCAACTTATCCATTATGTCTTCTTCTAAAATTTCTCCACCATTGTTCCTGATTCCTACAACTGCTTCATCAATTCTTTGATTGTAGGCTCTGATGTTCTCTTCAGGTAGCATCTCTAAAGTATTATATCTTTTCTTCCATGTCTTTTTGTGTGCATTCTTGGCTTGGATATCTCCTTCAAACATGTCCTCTAGATACTTCCATATTTTGTAGGCTTTATCTACTTTCTTGATCTCTAAAAACTCACTTTCAGATAAGGCATCGATAAGGGCTTCTTTGACAATTGCATTTTGAGTGAACATTTCCTTTTTCTTAATAGTTGCATCTTCTTTTGCAAGATCTGATAAAGAAGCAACTCCATTATGTCTCTAGACTAGAGAAGCAATGATGGAGGATGATATTTTCTTTGTCTTCTATTTGTAGGTTAATTCAAAATAGTGTACAAATTCATCTCAAGACATTATCATCAAAGTATCATCGAAGACATTCTGAATTGACATATGAAAAGGATTAATTCCTATCTATTTATGCAAATGATACTCAAGTTATCTTGGTGTAGTCACTCAAAAATAGTCCATGCCTATGGCCCACTTTTTAACATGTCCTTTATTCTGTGTGTTTGATCTTCATCATTGACCAATATTATGTCATTCTTCTATTAATTAAATAATAAAAACTATTTAATTAATTACTAATGCTTATGCTTTAATTTGCATCCTATTTTGTTTGATTAAATGATCATGTCAATTATTTCATCCTTGTAGGGGTAAATAACCATTAATTTATCTCCTATTCCTTTAAGTCCTAAGCTTTGATTAATAAATTTTATTTATTTATCCCTTTTACACATGGTCTCATAATTAATTAATTTTACATTAATTAATTGGCTAATTCATGATCTATAGAATTTCTAATTTCATGAATACTAATTTCTATTTGTGAGGAATAAATAATTTTTGAAATTAAATATTACCTCAGTTTTCCACTCCCTAGATTTTATCCTCCACTTTCTTACACCTTCCCTTTTAACATTTCTTTCTAATTTATGACATTTTCTAATTAAAAGTCTTCCAATTGTCATAAAATTTCATAATTATGAATTTTTTCTATTCTAACTATTTTTATCATTTTTTTCTAATTTTGAGTCCTCTTATACAAATGACATCTTTCAGTTGAAAATAAATATTTTTTTATATTTATTGCACTTAACTCTTTTATTTCTATTTTGTCCTCCACTAGGAAAGAAATTTTCCAATTTATCATCACTTAACTTGTCCTCTCATTTAATCTTGTTCGTCGATTGTCTTGAGTTCCAAGTTGATCTTGGCTATCTAAATATCTATTCTAATTTTTTTATAAATTGGACTATCATTTCTCACAAATATTTAACCACTATCTTTTGAATCTTCTCGTCATTATTGTCAATTTATTTCTTTCATTCTATAGGTGCATTTTTCATAATGGGAGCTACATATCAATTTGAGAGAAGAAAGAAAGGCATTGGAGCAAGTTGAAGGGAGTTTATTTGTTAAATTTATTCAATATCTTATTCTTTTTCCTTCTTTTATTGTGTATGCTTTTATAGGTGTGTGGTTGCCTTAGCATCCATATTTCCCCTTTTTCATGTCTTACACTTGGTTCTTTATACCTTGATGCTTGTATCAACTTGCAACATCTAAACTGATGAAAATGGTATTCATATCATAATGGTTCAATTATACTATTGTTGGTTGTACCTACCTTCAACATTGAAAAAATCTTAGTGATGATAAAAATGCAAAATAAAAGACTCAATGAAAGGTGATAACAATCCCCTTGCATTTGCATATAAGTTGCATTCATGATTGAGAGTAGATCCCACATTGATAACATTATGGGATTTCTTAGGGCTTCAAAATGGAATCAAAGACTCTCCTTTTTGATGGAGTACATTAGACATTAATTAAAAAAACTATTTTATTAATCATCTTCATTTAGATTGCATTCATTACATTATCATTAAGCATCCACATTAATTACTAGTTCATTAATCATTAAATTGCATTGTCATTATTCATTAATTATTATTATCATTAGGAACATTACATTATTCATTATCAATAGTATCATTAACATTTAGGTTAATGCATTTTTTACTCAATTTTTCAAAATATATTCTCTCGCACCTCTCATTTCCTTATGTGTTTATGCATCTAGGGTTTCTTCTTGCTCCCCTACAATGTCAGACAGAGGAATTTATAGTGTGGGGCCTAGTGTTGGGGGTGTTTCCTAGTCCACTCAGCTTGTTGGGGGAAATGCTTGGTCTACTCATTTTTCTAGTATTGGGTGTCATCCTTCTAGGGATGCATCTCTAGGTTTGTCTGGGTCCTCTACTCCTTTGGTTACGGTGCATGTTTCTTCCCTTGTGCTTGTCACTTTCTCTTCCCTATTTTGAGCTAGTGGACCTTCATTCTTGGGCTTGTCTAGTGGTGTTGGTATGGTAGTTATGTATGAAAATGCCCATGTGGATAATGCACCTAGTTCTACTACTTAGGGTGTTTCACAAGTTGGGGTTGTTGTTGCTAATCTTGGAAAGTGTAAGAATTTGCCTAAGGCAAAGAATAAAAGCCAAGATCTAGAAGCTCAAGAGATAACACAAAAGAGATAGGAAAAATAATCAAATAATTGATTATAGCTAATTGAATTGAATACAAAGTAGGAGTGCCTAAATATATAGGCAATGCAATAAGACTACATGATAAGGAGATAATAAGATATCACCCACACTAGGTGGAATCACGTGTCCACCAAAGGTGGATCATCCTCCATTTTACATGAAAGTATGTGCAACATGTGCAACAATGAGAGGATGATAATGTGATAAGAGCACTAAAGGTGGATCTCACACACAAAGAGGTATGTGATGACAACTATCACACCTAAAGTAGAAATTCTCCTAACCATGTTCTAAAATGAAATGCAAACTCCTAGGTGTCACGATGACAACTAATATGTAAATGCATTATCCTAAGTAAACTTAAGTAAAGTGTAATTAGAAAATACTTAATTACACCAACACCCCCCCTTAAGTGCAACTTAGGAGAATGCACTTAAGCTCACAATGCAAGATGGGTCCCAGATACTAGACCATGTTAGGTACCCATGTACAAACTACAAGACCAATACAATCTCTCATAAAGCGGAGAAAGAGGGAAAACCTCATGGGAAAAACCCTCCCCCAAAAGAGAGATGAATACAAGATGCATGCATGGATGGAGTAATAAAGACCCCCCTATTATGACATACATCATGCATATACAGTAAAGAATTTCCCCATAGGAAGGAAACAAGGAGACATGATATCCTGTACATAATGAATAATCTCCTCCAAGGATGGTGAGTGCTTGAAGGCAAAACATAGTCCAATGCCTACAAACATCATTTCTCCTCTTAGGAAGAAGATACACCAAGTATAGATGTAAGAAGGCTTCCCATTGTGGATAGGAAGTAGGAAGGAGAATACAAATGAAGTATGACGTATCTGAAGTATGCCCAAGTGTCACCATGTCCTTGGTTGATGAAGATGCCATGAACCAATCAGGAGAAAGCCCAGTAGAAGAAGGTGACAAACAAGGAACCAATGATAAGTGATCCACGTAAGAATTTGGATCAAACTCCAAAGACAAAGATGTCTCCTCAAATGAAGTAGGAAGAGAAGCAAGAAAGCCCCCCCTCAATGTAGAATGTACACCCATGATAGATGCACTTGGATCAATGTATAAACTACACTAGGAAAACTAAATGATGTTCCTCCCCTTAGGAAGAAACAAGTCCATAGGTGGATCAATGAATCCTCCCCAATCTCTAGGAAGAAGACACAAAATGTATGATGTCTCAGGATACTGAATAGGAATCTCCAAAACATGAGTATGATCAACCTGAACCATGCAATGTGACATCTCAAGTGAAGTTTGAGACTCATGAAAACCAATCTCCAAAGACTCAAATGTTTGCTCTGATGTTAAAGACACCTCCTCCAAATGTTGTATCAAAGGATCCACAATCATGTCAATCTTGAAAGAAGGATCACATGGAGAGTGAAGATGAGGTTCGGAGTGTTCCCTTGTAACAACTAAAGAAGGATCATCCTCAAAAAAGAGAAGATGAATGTCATCAATGAAGTCTCCCAAATCCTCAATGTAGGACTCTACAAACAAACTTGCAATGTCTGTCAAGTAGTCATACCATGAAACTATAACTAGAAGATAAGGAATATCTTGCTGCACTGAATCACAAGATCCAATGGCTATAGGAAGATAAGCATCATCAAGAGATGTGATCTCAATAAGAGGAGAATTAGTTGAAACTAGAGGTTCTGGACCTTTTGGAAGTGGAGGAATATTTGGATCTCCATACATTTCCCAAAGAAAAGTCCAAAGATCAAGAATATTTTCTATCTCATCATCGTAGTCATCAAGGGAATCCATAACATCCATATCCATATTCCAATAGATAACCTTAATAACTTTTGAGTAAGAGTCCCAATCGAAAGAAGGACTTTTAGGTCTTAACTTATACAAATAGGGCAACAAGTTATGCTCACTAAGATGAGCAAGAACCAATTCACTCCATTGCTTATAGTTTCCTCTTGTCAACTTAATTAAACCATACATGATGTACTTCTCACATGAAATAATGGGATCAAACAATCAATGCACCTCCCAAAATGCAATGAACCAAAGAACCCCTACAAAATGATGATTTTGGTACTTTATATATAGTGCGTGTACAATTGCCACTTACCAAAATGAACCAAAGTGGACTTCTAATTTTGATAATTACAATAGAAAATATGAAGCTATAGTAGACTCAAAAAAATAAGACACAAGATCTCTCAAGGATCTAACAAATTACAAGTGCCAAAAATAGGCCAAAATAGACCAAATTCTGAAAGTACTATGTCTACTCAAAAATTTTCCAAACTAATACCAAATCTGGAAAGTAGACAAGAAATCATGAGCTTTAAAAAAAAATAGCACCTAAAAATGTGTCCATATGAGCCCAAACGAAGCCTCTAAAGTTGTAAAAATTGGGATTTTCAATTTTCAGAAAAAATAAAAAATAGAGATCAGAAATCACCTACACCATTGTGTAGATCATGAAATTCTACCCCAAAACAAAAAAAAATTCTCGAAAAAAAGACTTCGGATGATTGAGATATTGCTGTTTGAAAATTGTCTCTGAAATTATTTTTTCTGAATCGCTGCCACCGAACCTTGAAAATTCAAATGGCTCTAGAATTTGCTTCAAATATCTAATTTGGATGAAACAAAACTTGATTTAGGAGTTTTGGGACCTCCTCAATGTGATGCCAACCTCTGATTTGCACCAGCAAGATCCAATTTTGACCTGCAATAAAAATCTCTCAAAATAGGCTATACAATGAAACTCCTATGGCTCTGATACCATGTAAGAATTTGTCTAAGGCAAAGAATAAAAGCCAAGATCTAGAAGCTCAAGAGATAGCACAAGAAAGATAGGAAAAATAATCAAATAATTGATTATAGATAATTGAATTGAATACAAAGTAGGAGTGCCTAAATATATAGGCAATGCAATAAGACTACATGATAAGGAGATGATAAGATATCACCCACACTAGGTGGAATCACATGTCCACCAAAGGTGGATCATCCTCCATTGTACATGAAAGTATGTGCAACATGTGCAACAATGAGAGGATGATAATATGATAAGAGAACTAAAGGTGGATCTCACACACAAAGAGGTATGTGATGACAACTATCACACCTAAAGTGGAAATTCTCTAACCATGTTCTAAAATGAAATGCAAACTCCTAGGTGTCACAATGACAACTAATATGTAAATGCATTATCCTAAGTAAACTTAAGTCAAGTGTAATTATTAAATACTTAATTACACCAATAGCAACGATGATAGGAGTTCAAGGAGACATGTTGATACTAGGGTTATTCTAGTTTCTAAGGGTATTTCTATTTATCTAAATGTGGAGGTGGGGGAGGAGATAGACTACACTATTTGTTTCCTTTCCTCTAATGATGTGATATGTTATTTTAGGGGTTTCTATCCTAGCCTCCCTCAACTTCATGATTGGATTTCTCATCATTGGGAACCTCTTCTCTTTGGTACAGTGCATATTTTTCCTTTGGTTAGGATATTTTTTATTGTAAAAATTGACATTGTTGAGGATAGAAACAAGATTATGTGTGATCATTTTTTTAGTTTGGAGGATAAATTTTTGTTAATAATTAAGCCATGTGACTCATATTTCAACTCATCCTCTAAAATTTTTAACAAGATTCCTCTTTGGGTTCATTTCCCTGTCTACCCCTTCATGTTTAGGTGAAATCTCTTTTTGAAGAAGTGGGAGAAGCTCTAAGGGATTATCTTATGGTCGATAATGACTCTTTTGACATCTATCACTCCACCTTTTCCTATATCTTGGTTGATATGGATGTTTCAAAGGGCTTGCCTTATGAAATCCTTATCAGGTCTTTGAAGGGAAGAAAGGTTCAAACTTTGGATTATGAAGGGATTCCCTTCCTATGTAGAATATTTTTTAAAACAATTCATACGACTGCTCAATATGACTTCAAGAAAAATAAATTGTCTGCATCATGGTGGGATGGTGCTTTTGTTCAGCACTATATGGTATTGAAAAAATATGAAACTCAAAGGAGCTTCTCACATGTGGTGGCTATGGACTCTTAGGTTCTTTTGACTTCTTCTTAGTCTAGTTTGATTTATGATGGGGGAGTTGTTGGGGACAATCATTTAATGATTCCTCCTATGGATTCTCTAAATGTTTATAAGAATGTGATTCAAGCTATTATTTCTTGTGTCAAAGATTTCATCCTTGCTTCTTGTGCTTCACCTATTATGGGGAACAATGGCTTTTCTAGCATTGTCTCCCAAGGTGATGAGAATGTTGATGCTTGTGATGTCTCTTATCTCTAGGGGTTGTGCTTTTCCTATTGAGAGGATTATTGTTGTTATTTTTTCTCAGGTTGTTGTTGGCCCTATCTCCCAAGATGTTTTTGGCCCTATCTCTAGTTCACCTATGAGTTTTGTTGGTCTTCCCTCTCAAGTTGTTGGGATTCTAGCTTTGGAGTCATTGTCTTGGAAAGATGTGGCTGCTAAGGTGGAAGAGGGTTGGATTTCTATGAAGGGTAAGAAATCTAATACTTTTATTCCCTCTTTTGATATGCCCCTTCATTCCTACAAGGTTAATATTAAAGGTAAATCCTAATGGTTTCTAGTTGTGGGGTTGGGGCTGGAGTTTTCTTTAGTCCTATTTCTAGTTTTGGATGCATGCTAGATTTTTTGTGCAGTGTTTGTTTTAGGTTGTGGGAGCCTATTGGTAAAACTCTTGTCTTGGTCTTGATACATTCCTTTTAGTGGGATTTCATGGAAAATATTATGTGACCTTTTTGTAAAGGGTTTCAGGTCCCTTCAAAACCTGCTTTTGTAATAATTAAAAATATTTAGGTTACATTTATTATCCATTATTGTATTACATCACATAGATTGCATGACAGTCCCAACCGGTGCTAAGAGGGGAGGGATGAATCAACACCTATAAAACTTTAAAACAAATTTGATGTAGTATACTACAATTATAAGAAAAATAGATTTTAGCATAAGAATAACATCAAGTAATCAATCAAAAGGAAACACTAGATTTATCACGTGGAAACCCAAATCAGGTGAAAACCACGGTGTGAGGAAACCTCACAAATTTTGCACTCTTCTGAAGTGCACCCTGTTAGGAGCATTCCCTAATAAAGGATTACAATGCACTGTTAGATGTGATCCGGTTAAGGGATTTGATACAATAAAGTCTGTTAGTGTCTGGCTGGTTAGAGGACTTAAAAGATCTGAATAGATGTCACCCGATTAAGGGATTTAGTACAAGGGACTTGTTAATGTTCACCCAAAATATTGGGATTTAGCTAAATTGTAATTGTTAGAGAATAATAGAGTACTTGAACTTTTATAAATGGCTTTTATTAGCCTGATAAGATCTCTATTATATTCAACTAAGAAACATCATCAGTCGTTGTAGGTATGTTCTCCTTTCCTATTGTACTTCTCTACACACTCTTCTTCTTCTCCTTTCTCTTCACCTTAGCTTCTTTAGCGTACAGGTTTGCTCTTTACTTTGGTAGAATGAGGGAAAACTATATTCTTGTCAGAAAGAGGAATATATAGACTTCTTTCTTTGATTGCTTTTCTCATGCATGACCTATATAAAGATCACCTTCAGATCCATCACCCAGTGGAGTATTAGTTCACTAAGGAAAACATCTGATGCATGCTATGCTTTATCTACTTTATGAAAGAAAACAATAGATGTGTGTCAAAAAGATTTCCTTCATAAGAGATAACTCCATGCTTTAATGCCACAAACTTCAGCATTAAAACTTTTAATCGTGCCTTGTACCGAACATCTAGATAACTCAAAGTCTACCAGATTTAGTGTGGTAAATTCTAGTCAAGGAGTTAGATAATAGATAGTTGACTATGACTTCCCCAGTCCATCTTATCATGATGAAGTCTTTACTTGATCCGTAAAGATCCTTAAGTTGTGAACAAGTAAGAGCCTTGACCTGTCACCTTTCCCTCTTTTGTCTATATCAGTTGCATCCTTTCCTTGGTCTCCATTACTGGTTATCTATTGCCTTTCCCTTGGTGACTGGTTGCTTTTGATGAACATAAATAGTCTCTTGTTTATTGCACAGTGTCACCGGTTTCCAAACCAGTCTCTCTATCTCTACACAAAGAATGTAGTCGGCTAACTGATAATGGTTTCGCTTCATATATCCAACACTAGTGTCCTTAGATTGAGATGTCAGCACCTCTTTCCTCTTTTGCTAATCAGTGACAATACCTAATTGCCATGTACTGGTAGCAAGCTTACCGGTTATCATCCCTTAATGCCAACAATCTCCCCCTTTGGCATTGATGGAAAAACCTTAATAGGAAATCATGTCACCTTCCTTATATACCAGTCATCTACCGGTCATTTTGTATGTGTCATATTCTCTCCCTTTTGAAAATAATGCCAAAGGCTAGTCAGAAAGACTACCATAAATAAATATGTTCCCCCTTCAAGTATCAGTCCTATTCATCAATCCAGGTAAGATGAGGTGAAATCCATCATTGAAGCATAGTGAGTTGATGAACACCTTTTTAATTTTACTGGTGATCGGGAAGGGGTATCACCCCTAATTTACCTCCGAGATACTCAAAGGTACTCTTTGGTAATGGCTTTGTGAAGATGTCAGCAATTTGTTCTTTTGTGGGAACATACTCTAATCTCACTTCTTTATTTTGTACCAGCTCTCTCAAGTAGTGATACTTGATGGCAATATGCTTTGTTTTGGAGTGCATGACAGGATTCTTGGATATGTTTATTGCACTTGTATTGTCAAAGTAAATTTCAATCAATTCAAGTATTTGTTCTTGGATTACTTCAAGTAGTTGTTTGATCTAGATTACCTATGTTCAATTGATTTTTGTAGCAACATATTCAACTTCCATTATAGACTGTGAAATGCAGTTCTATTTCTTGCTTGTCCAAGACACAATCCTTTCACCAAGAAAGAATGCACCACCACTTGCACTCTTTATGTCATCAATATTACCAGTCAAATATGTATCAATGTAAACCTTTACTTGGAAGCCTCCCTTGTGAGGAAACCATAGGCCATACTCTGCAATCCCTTTTAGGTATCTAAAAATTTTCTTCACCGCTATTAGATGTCTCTTTAGGATTTGCAAAGAATCTTGCTACGATGCATACTACATATGCTATGTCTAGTCTACTATGTACTGCATACTATAATTTGCCTATCATAGACCAATACAGTGTCTCATTCACCTCTTGTGCACCATCTTCCTTTGATAACTTGATGTTAGTTATCATAGGTGTACCAACCGGTTTGGATTCTTCTAGCCCAAAAGTTTTGAGAATTTATTTTACATACTTGGACTAAGAGATAAAGATACCTTCCTTTAGCTGATGGACTTGTAGTCCAATTAAGAATTTTATGGCTCCTATCATAGACATTTCAAATTCTTTCTTCATTTCTTCAGCAAAGGCTTTGCTCATCCTATCATCTCCTCCAAAGATGATGTCATCCATAAAAATTTCAGCAATTAGGTTCCCATCCTTTCTAGTCTTGAGATACATGTTGTTTTTGTCCCAAATTCTTATGAATCTTATTGTCAGGAGGTATGAGTGCAATATCTCATACCATGCCCTTGGGGATTGATTTAGCCCATAAAGAGCCTTCTTGAGTTTACAAACCATATCACCCTTTTTTGTGGATGTGAAGCCTTCCGGTTGTTCAATGTAAACTTTCTCCTCCAATATTCCATTCAAGAATGCAAACTTTACATCCATCTGGTATACTTTGAACTTCTTGTGAGAAACATAAGCAAGAAGAATTCTTACTCCTTCCAATCTAGCCACAAGTGCAAAGGTTTCCCCATAATCGAGTCCAACCTCCTAAGCATATTCTTTGCAAACCAGTCTTGCTTTGTTCCTTATTACTTTTCCTTCTTCATTTAGCTTGTTTCTATAGACCCACTTTGTCCCAATGACATTCTTGTCCTAAGGTCTTGGTACAAACATCCATGTGTCATTCTTTTCTATTTTGTCAATCACTTCCTCCATGGCCTTGACCCAATTTTCATCTTCCAAAGCCTCCCTAGTGGTTTTGGGCTCTATACAGAAAAATAAATAGATATTTTCTCTAGCCCTTTTCCTAGTCAAGACATTTTCATGTTTGTCACCAATTATATTATCAATTGAGTGATATGTGACATACCTTGGGAGAACTAGTCTCTGTTCTTGGTCAAGTTCTTTTGGTTGAGAAATTTCTTCATCATGGTCATAAACAACTTCTTGTTCATCATCTTGAGTTGGTCTGTCAACTTCAGGTACAACATCCTACTCTAGAGGTCTATCCTCATGTTCTTCCCTTTCATCTTCAGTTGTCATTTCATTGAACTCAAAAATATTTCCATCATTGTGACCCTATAGATCGTCATGTTCATTATGACCGATCTTCTTTCTTGGTTCTAAATATTCATCAACCTTTACATTGATGCTTTCAATTATTTTTCATTTCCTCTTATTCAGACACTAGTAGGCTTTGCTCTTGGTAGAATAATCTAGAAATATTCCTTCATCACTTGGGCTCAAACTTCCTAGAGTACATATCTCTCTTAATGTAACAATTTCTACCAAAGATTCTGAAATATCCTACACTAGGAGTATGATCGAACCATAGTTCATAGGGAGTCTTGTTGATTCCTTTCTTGACTTGAACTTAGTTCAGTGTATAGACAACAATGTTGATATCTTCTCTCCAAAAGTGATGGGGGAGATCCTTCTGAATCATTAGGGTTCTCGTACAGTCAATTAGCATCTTGTTTCTTCTTTCTGCTACTCTATTTTGCTAAGGAGTCCTTGGTGCAAACAACTGCCTCTTTATTCCCTATTCCTCACAATAGTGATTGAACTTGTGAGAATTGTATTCATCTCCTATGTCTGATCTTAGACACTTTAGGCTTTTACCAGTCTCCTTCTCCACTCAAGCCTTATCGATTTTAGACATGTGAAATGCCTCTAATTTTTCTCTGAGAAAGAGTGTCCACATCATTCTTGATAAATCATCTACAAAAATCATGAAGTACATGTCTCCATAGTAGCTCTTTATTCTCATAGGTCCACACAAATCTATGTACACAAGATCCATAACATTTTCAGCAGAAAAGGATTTACTAGTGAAACTTTTTCTCGTCAACTTTCCCAAATGACATTCCTTACAAATACCTTTGTCAGGTTTTGTAATCTTAGGAAGTCCTCTCACTAATTTCTTCTTGCTCACCTTGACAATACTATTAAAGTTTATGTGGCAGAGCCTCTTATGCCACAACCATCTATTGTCCTCTTTGGTTACAAGACAGATCTTGTTTGTTTCTCCTTTGACTGATGCTATGAGGTGGGCTCATTCCATTAAGTCCATATAGAATAGGTTCCCTTTACTCTATCTACCGGTAGCAACATGAGCTCCTGATTGGTTCTTGAAAACACAAGAACCTTAACCAAATTCCAATAGGAATCCCTTATGCTAAGTGCAATAGAGCCTTTTCCTTTGATAGCACAGGGGGCATCATTACCAAAGGCTACCAATCCACCAGTATTGAGCTTTAAGTTGATGAACTTATTCTTATCACCAGTCATGTGGTGAGTTCATCCATTGTCAATGATCCAGTCATCATGCTGATGAGATCTTGATATAAGTGTCATTTCACTCATCACCGGGCTTTCTTCTATTATTACAACAAAGGCAATTTCTATATTTTTAGAGTCTTCAGATTCATTGCCTGTGACTCCTTCTGCAAGGTAGCACTCCTTGTTTTCTTTATTCTTGAATCGGTTGCTCTTGTTATTGTTATCATTGTCTGGACATCTTGCAGCAATATGTCCTATCTTATTACAAGAGAAACATTTTAGCGGAAGCTTTCCTTTGTATTTCCCTTTTCCTCTAGGAAATCTCCTAGCAATGAGTGCTTCAAACTCATCTTTCTCCATCTCTTCTGAGAGAATATTCTCAACAAGACTTCCAATCTTACCGATAGAGCTATTGTCAGTTTCTCTTCCTTTCTTGGTGCAAGAGGTATTTACGGAAGACTTAAAAGCAACTTCCTGCATGGGTAAGCTATTATCAAAATTGTTCAATTCAAATGCGGTCAACTTACCGATTAGGGAGTCTAGAGTGACTTGATTTTTGGTCACTGATCTGAGCTCCTGAATGGATGAGATCTTGATGGCATACTAAGGCCTAAGTGTTCTCAGTATCTTGCTTACCACCTCCTCCTCACTTAGTTTTCCTCCAGTGCTTTTGATGGAATTAATCACTTCTTTGATTTTGTTGTTGTATTGCTCAATGTATTATCCTTCATTCATCCTCATGTCATCATACTTTCCTCTGAGGATTTCTACCTTGGCTCTCTGTACATGTGGGTCACCACCATATACTAATTGTAGCTTGGCCCACATCTTGTGAGCAGTATCTAGATTCTCCATCTCTGCATAGATGTAGTCGGGGAACATGTTGGCTATCATATCCATGGTAGTTGCATGTTCTATCTTGATCTTCAATTCATCAGGAGTTAGGGTACCATTGGGTTCATTGTAATCAATGGTTACATGAGTCCAATATTGATTTTCAATGGTCTTCATGTACAACTTCATTCTGCTGCACAACTGAGTAAAGTTTTCCTTGGAGAACTTTGGTCCTTCCTTTCTCATCATCTTGACTTTTTCCTTTTTGCAGTTAAGCAGTAAATAAAAGGAACAAGGATCTGATACCAATTAACAGTCCCAACTAGTGTTGAGATGGGAGGGGTGAATCAATACCTATAAAAATTTAAAACAAATCTGATGTAGTATACTACAACTGTAAGCAAAATAGATTCTAGCATAATAATAGCATCAAGCAATCAATCAAAAGGAAACACCATATTTATCATGTGGAAACCCAAATTGGGTGAAAACCATAGTGTGAGGAAACCTCACAAATTCTACACTCTTCTAAAGTGTGCCCTGTTAGGAGCTTTCCCTGATAAAGGATTACAACACATTGTTAGATGCGACCCGATTAAGGGATTTGCTACAATAAGGTATGTTAGTACCTACCTAGTTAGAAGACTTAAAACATCTGAATAGATGTCACCCAGTTAAGGGACTTAGTACAAGGGACCTATTAATGTCCACCCAAAATATTGGGATTTATCTATTATAATTGTTAGAGAACAATAGAGTACTTGACCTTTTAGAAATGGATTTTCTTAGCCTGATAAAATATCTTTTATATTCAACTAAGAAACATCACCGATTGTTGTAGGTATGTTCTTCTTTCTTGTTGTGCTTCTCTACATACTCTTCTCTATTCTCCTTTCTCTTCACCTTAGCTTCTTCAGCGTATACATTCACTCTTTACTTTGGCAGAATGAGGTCAAACTATATTCTTGTCAGATAGAGGAATATATAGACTTCTTTCCCTAATTACTTTTCTCATGAACAACCTATATAAAGATCACCCTTAGATCCATCACCTAGTGGAGTATTAGTTCATCGAGGAAAACATTTGATGCATGCTATGCTTTATCTTCTTTATGAAAGAAAATAACATATGCGTGTCAAAAAGATTTCCTTCATAAGAGATAACTCTGTTCTTTAATGCCAAAAACTCTGGCATTAAAACCTTCTATATATCGTGCCTTGTACTGATCATCTAGATAACTCAAAGTCTACCAGATTTAGTGCAATAAATTCCAATCAAGGAGTTAGATGATAGATAGTTGACTATGACTTCCTCGATCCATCTTATCATGATGAAGTTGTTACTTGATCAGTAAATATCCTTAAGTTGTGCACAGGTAAGAGCCTTGACCTGTCACCTTTCCTTCTTCTATCTATATCGGTTGCATCATTTCCTCAGTCTTTGTTATTGATTACTGATTTCCTTTGTTGGCAATGGGCCAACATCCCTTGTAGGGTTCGTGACATGGCTTAATCGCGTCCTGTGTCTTCTATAAGTCTAGTGGTTGTATTAGGCATTAATAGGTTGATCTTTTGGTGAAATGACAACCCTAGCTTGTAATAAGTGGTATCAGATCTTGGTCACAAGTTCAAATCCATGCAAGCCATGGTGACTGATGCTGGGAGGGGGATTATTGGTAGTGGGCTAGCATCCCTCGTAGGGTTTGCAACATGGATTAACCACCTCCTATGTCTTCTATAAGTCTATTGGTTGTATCAGGTATTAATAGATTGATATTTTGGTGCAACAACAACCCTATCTTGTAACAAGTGGTATCAAAGCTTGGTCACAAGTTTGAATCCATGTATGCCATGGTGAGTGACGCTGGGAGGGGGATTTTTGGCAGTGGGCTAGCATCCCTCATAGGGTTTGCGACATGGCTTAACTACCTCCTATGTCTTCTATAAGTCTAGTGGTTGTATTAGGCATTATCGGGTTGATCTTTTGGTGCAACGATAACCCTAGCTTGTAACAGCCTTTCCCTTAGTGACTAGTTGCTTCTAATGAATAGAAATAGTCTCTTGTTTATTGCTCTGTGTCACTAGTTGCCAAACCAATCTCTCTATCTCTATACACAGAATGTTGTCAGCTGATGGATAATGGTTTCGCTTCATAGATCCAACACTGGTGTCCCTAGATTGAGATGTTAGCACCTCTTTCCTCTTTTTCTAATTAATGACAATACCTAATTTCCATGTAACAGTAGCAAGCTTACTAGTTACCATTCCTTAATTCCAACATTGCATTATATCAATTAATCATATTATTGCATCCATGATGAAGGAAAACATTGCATCACATAGTACATAGGAACATGAAATGACCATCATTCTCATAATCATATTGCATTCATAAATACCAATCATATTGCATCCATACATTATCCATATACATAAGCCATCATAATGCATTCATGTAAATAAAGTGTATGTCTTATGCATAAACATTCATAAATGTATCATAAATCCATACATACTGCATATAAACACATAAATATGCATTAAATGATATAAACATGTATCCAACATAAGTATGTTGCATTATCATATATAATCAAAATCATAATGTCCAAAGTACAACGACATCAACAAAGGAGAATAATCATAGTATATGGGGGAGAATATCAATAATACATCATCAAAATATATCAGTGTTCTCAAAAGATCAATGCATGAGTACATCATCAAAATATTATTTCATCAAAGGGAACTAGGCATGACTACCTCCTAACTCTATAGGATCATCAAAGTTCCACCTATACCTACCCCACCAGTACCTATACCACCTATACCTATGGATGGTCCTTCACCACCCCCTATACTTGTTCTTTCATCTAGTTCCCTTGGAGGCCTATGAGGTGGACCTGTGATCCCTTGACTAGACTTTCCTCTCTGGCTACTCTACCCATGTTTGGAAATCTATAAATAGGAAGGAACTCGTCTATTCAGAGCTACTGCAATGTAATAAGTACCACAATAATAATTATCTCATGTTATAAACTCTCACAACTCTTTGATATGAGCACGAGTTAGACACTGTGCTATCATCTTCTCAATAGTATGGGGTAGCTTCTTAGTTGCACACTATCACTTTATCTCTTGATCTCTCTATGATCTACCAACAACCAAATCTAACCTCCTAGTACCCAACTTGGTCTCAAGGGCCTGGATCATATCTTGTGCCTATCCTAATCAGGTTTTTAACATAGTCATCTCTTCTTGGGTAGTAGCTATCTCTCCATGCAATCTATGCATATCTTGTACAAGGGTAACTAGGGGAGCTCCTTGTGTAATCTATGGTGTATCCTATGGAAACCCTAAGTGATCCCTCTATGTAACCCATCTTTGAGCCAAAATAAAACCTCCTCCCTTGGAAGGACCTCCTCTATCTTAGACACCATCTCCATCACCACCTCCCTGACCACCCCCATATCCAACTCCTATTTCACCTATGACAATACCTCCTACCCCCCTCACTCTAGTAGAATTGCCTCCACTACCACCACCATATCTACCTCAAACCCTTTCTCCACCCCTCCATCATTGAGGTATGTCATCATTTTCATCACCCTCAAAAGAAGGAACTGGCTCATCTAGAGTAGTCAAAAGAGGAATTGGGTGTGTATCCATCCATTGTACATACTTAGGTGTCATCTCGACATCTATAATTTCTTCCATGTAGTCCCAAGTCACATGAGCTAATCCTTGGTACTCGCCCAATGTTGTATCATATGAAATAGTGGTTCCCATGTAGATCTATCCTTGTGTACATGAGTATACACAACAAATTTTTGAAACACACCCTACATCCTCCCATACTGTCTAAGTACTCAGGTAACTAGAAATATCTCAATAATTTATGGAGTATCTTTGATAAACCATCATGACATAAATATATATGGCATCTCAACTAGATCCTTTGTCCATGCCTCACAACTAATACAGGGTGTCCAATAAACTATATTCATGTCATCAATCTAACACCTCCAATACTCTATCTTGCCCAACTTAGGATGGATAATGATACAATGGTAACCATAAATGTAAGGACAACCCTCTAGATGCTCTCTATCAGCAACCTTTCATGTCACTGAGATGTACTACTATTCCTAGGCCCAAATCTATAATAAGAAAACTTCTACAGGTAATGCTACCCCTCAATCATACACTACCTAGTGAAGCTCATGTTATAGATGGGTCAAAATGAATGAACCCCAAGAAAATCATTAATGACACACAAGCATATCCTCC
The DNA here is from genome assembly GCA_027943335.1 of Chamaecyparis obtusa. Lineage (NCBI taxonomy): Eukaryota > Viridiplantae > Streptophyta > Pinopsida > Cupressales > Cupressaceae > Chamaecyparis > Chamaecyparis obtusa. Next base: position 390,952 of record BSBK01003765.1, on the reverse strand, counting down.
AGAGTCCTACCCCATCCAACAACAAATCCATGTGCTCTCATATTTTCCATCATGAAACCTCCAATGAATGTAGCCATGAGAGAAGGAAGTGGGACATATCTCTACACCGTGGCACCCCATAGGACTGTGGCATCCCTAATACCATCATCATCAAACATACGTCACACGACCTCACCATCATCATCAAGATCATAATAGACCAACTCTCCAACAATAGGAATCCAGAATATCTTGTAGACATCCTCTCGAGTCACTATCATCACTCCAGTAGGAAAGTGAAAATTATTATGATCAATATGCTAACACTCAACCAAATCAATTAATAAACCTTGATTCACTCAAAATGGAGGAATACCCAACAAATAACCAATACCACATTGACCAATCACATGTTGCTCTGCATGAGATAGTTTGTCAATCATATAAAAGGGTTTAGGATATAGACCCCTCATGTTCATCTTCCTTAAGAAAGCTTGTTTAATTCAAAGACCAATCAGTCAATCATTGATCATTCATATCAAGTCAATCAACACATCAATATCATCTATCATATCTTCTCAAGTGATATTTTTGAGAATCTCAATGAGTGCATCTATTTTCGATCCTCTAGATCTTGAGGTCAAAAAAACATAAAAAATCTATCCTATTAATTGACATCATCATCATATCAAAAAATGAGTGAAAATAATATCAAAATGACTTAAAACAAATCAAAAATCAAATGTGATATTGTATAGTTCACATGCGACTAAATATAAAAAAATGACACGAAAATTGTTAAGTATGATGCAAATTTTCTTGTATGTGATATGATAGACAAATGTGATGAAAAATAATAAGATGTGATGATGTATTTATTATATGAAACAATCGATTTATCAAAGGTGATACAACATCAAAAGTGTCATAACATCTATCAATTGCGATGTAGAAACATAAACGTAAACCCTAATCAAAGGTGATGTTTCGAGTATTGAATGTGATACAAGAAATATTAGATGTGATGAAACATGTATTGAATGTGATTAAATGCAAAAAAAAAAAAAAATTCAAAGAAAAACATGCTAAAAAGATTAAAAATGACAAAACTGAGGTTAATTCTTGATTACTCACCATAGGTCAATAGCCAGGAGGTTGCTGGTAGCGTTGAACCTTCTCGAATATGTGCTCATCATAAGGAATCACCATGATTGATTGAATGGCTTTTCTCACTCGGAGAGTAAAAAGGGAATATGATAAGTTACCATGAGGAGTAAAAAGGTCTTATTTGGCCTAATATAGTCTTTTTTTTACCTAATTAGGGGGTAACTTCACCACATTTATTTCTTGGAGGCTTATCAATCAAAATTTTTAACTAGGGCATCATTATCATCAATTTTAATCAAGAACTAAATCAAAATATCCAAAAACATAAAAATTCAAAAAAAATCTAAAAAATCATAAAAATTATAAAATTTTCAATAATCTCTAAAAAGTCTGAAAATCATTTTAATTTATTTCCCAAGGGGGCATATAATTATAAAAATCCAAAATATTCAAATATGAGACATCAAGGAGATCAAAACTCAAATTAGGGACATCAAATAAAATAATCAACTTCATCATATCAGTGGGGAAACATCAATCAATCAGTCACTTCAAAACATCAAGGCATTAAATCAAGATAAAAAATTAGATTATTCTTTGAACTAATGTGCTACTCACACATTGATTCAAAGCGGGGAAAAATGTATACACCTGAAAAAGGTCAATATCAAACATTAATTCAATTCAATTTGCTTAATTAATTAAATCAAAATTCCTCTACTATGTAATTAAATTAAACATTTAATTATATAGTTCACCATCAATTCATTAATCTTCTATTTAAATCCAAATCCCAACTCATTCATTTCTATCCACTTCATCACATGACACATCACCTATGACTAAATTAATTAATTCCTAAAATATCTCACCAACAAAAAAAGGAAAAAATCAAATTCAACGGATGAGAGATAAAGGGACAAGCTTACATGGATCACAAATAACCTTTTCTATCTTAGTCATTCATTTCTATCAAGGAATCTTAACCATTCATGGAGGAAACATCATCCCCTTAACTCAAACCATACCTTGACCATGGTTAGCCATAACTCATCTCCTAAGCCTTGGGAAAATCCTCTAAATAGGGTGTATTTCCTAGCTCAAAATCATCCATTATCATTCTAGCAAGTGCGTTAAAACATTTTTAGCATAGCAAGATCATTTGAGCATTGTTATCATGTCAATTTTAGTTTACATCATGCTTAGCTTAGTTCAATTCATAGATTAATTTGCATTGTCCTTGCATCCTTTAGCATAATTTTCATCCATTTTAGTTTAGATCATCATCATATCTTATTTTTTCATCTCCTAAGTTGTCACTTATGAGTCTTATTGCAGCTGAGAGCTAAATCTAATTAGGTCCTTAGGATTAGAGAATAATGGGATGCTCTTGAGTCATTATTTCATGCTTTATCCTATATTTCTATCATTTTTTTATATAATTCTCATATTAATGTCTCATTGAGGTTTGTAGTTCATAAAATTGCACACATTACTAAAGGTGTTTGTGTTATTGGAGTTTGGTTTTACACACATGCCCCTTTCAAATTGACTGTGGGTTGGGCATAATTGATAGTTTTTACACCAGTGACACCATCGTTAGTGAAATTATTAATTTTGTTCCACTACTTTGATTTATCTATAAGAGATTTGGTGGTGTTTTGTTGATTGGGTAAGAAAGGTTTCCCCTTTTGATCAGGTTCTACTCACATTGCATCCCTTTTTCAATCATTTATTTGAAGGTTTCAGCAAGTTGTAACTCAATAGTGTAAGACATGTCTAGGGAGAGGTTATTCACAAACATGATGATGAGATCTTGTTTAGGAATGTTTTAGATAATCTGGTTAGCTGTACTTCTTCATCTTTGTAGGAAATTGGAGAAGGATTCACCCTCTTTTTTGTGTCACAAAGGTCCTTGATGATGACCTTTCATTCTATGTTATAATCAAAGTGAGCAATTGATTTCTCAGCTAACTCACCCCGGGATTGAATGACATGAGGTAGATGTAAGAACCATTCCATTACTGGCCCGACCAAGCTTTGAGGGAACAATCATATGAGGTATATTTCATTGTGATCAACCTTTATGCAACTTACGAAGAATTCCCTATTGTTTTCAACAAGTTTGGTTTTGCCTTGATATTTGTCAAATTCAGGTACTACAAAGTGTGCAAGAAATGGAGGCATATAAATCAAATGATCAAAAGGGCATGATTACAAGTCCTCTATAGTATAGGACTTCACTTGGTTGTGATTTTGAAGGTCTTGCAATTGAATTTTCTTGTTTTTCATTTGTTGCATGAGGATATCGGCTTGTGATTGTGGCGTGTTTTCAACATTTGGTTGTTCTAATTGTTGCATTGTAGAAGGTACATGAGTTTTCCTTGGGTATTGAAGTTGAGGTAAAGGTACATATGATATACTAAAGGTTTGGTATTGAATTTGAGGTTCTAATTCTTGTTGGAAATGTGACATACTATAATTTTAGGGTTGCTGATATTGGGATCGATGTTAAAAATGAGGCCTAATCTACGATGGGAGTTGGTTGAACATAGGAATGAAAGATATTGATCCTACTTGTCTTTGTGTTTTTTAAGGTCTAAATCCTATTGGAATTGATTTTTTTGTTTGGGTAATAACAAATGAGTTATAATGAGTATGTTATGCTAATGATTGGGTTCAAGCACTTGATGTGACATCGCTTGATGACATTGATTGGGGTGAACTAGATATGGTGGATGAGCTAGTTTGGGAAGATGCAATGTTTTGATTAGTAGGAATGCCTTGTGATTTCATTTCATCTTGGGACATCCCCTATATAGAATAGGAACCGGCTTGTGTAGATATTTGAACAAAAGATGAGACTAATTATGAGTATTTAGGAGATGTAGTTTGTGACATTGTAGCTTGTGTTGAATATAGGCATGCTAAAGGGATTTTAGGCCATATTGTGGATACATCAAATCTAGGAGGAAGTTTCACTCCTTTGTCTAAAAGCAAAGCCAAATAATTTTGATGATTTTATCTACAATGGAATTAATAAAAAATGATGAGTATTCATTTTATTCTATGTGTCCTAGTTCTTCTTGAATTATATCCTGAGACATAGATGAGTGAGTGGGTAGTTGTGTTATTTTAGGGAAACTTTATAAATACCCAAAAGATTTTTTGTTGTCAAATAGATTGGGATCCTATTCTTCTTCTCATGGAGGGAATGAGTTAGTGTACAAATAATCTTGGTTGTTCCTATTCTGAGATCTGGTTATGGGCTTACGACCAAAAGTATATAATGGAAGAGACATCTTGCTGCAAGTTTGAGTAATAGGATACAATCAATGTAAACAATAAGGAGTATTTTTTCTAACAAGTCTTAGTTTCTATTCAAAAATTTCAATTTTAGGGACATAAATTGACTCCTCTTAATCTCAAAGTAAGTTGGTTTGATAGATTTGACTCATGCTTTAGATGAAGTGTAGAGTAGTGGTTAATTATTTTGATAAGATTTGGATATAGACATCATAATATCCTAATCTAACCTGTCAAATTAATAATCCTAAATAATTACTTGGACCCAAAAGAAAGGTTTCTTAGTGTTTGAAGGTTTTGGCACAATCCTACTTGAAAATTAAAGATGACCCTAGTATCAAGAGAATTATGAAAGGTGTGTAATAGGTTGATTTGTTTTCTGATTTCATATATTTGACAGTTTGTAAGTTTGAAGTTTTGACCAATTAGGTTGTTTAATGACCTATTATAGACACTAGAATGTTTTGATAGAACAGTGTTTGTGTTTGTAAGATCTATTGTTTTGAAACGAACACAACAAACACATCAATCACAATGTTTTGATCTATGATATTTCATGTATAAGACATGTACAATCCTATGACAGGTTGAGATAATATTCATCAAATTCTTATTGTGGATAAATTTGAACTATACTTATTCAAAGTAGATAATTTATAATTATGGAGGCACAAGCTCCTCCTTAAAGTGAACTCACTTCTCAGGAACACTAGACTTTGAATTTTAAGGGGAATCACTTCCCAAGGAACTGTTATCTCTACTAAGAATTGCAAGAGCATGGGATGTCTTCAGACACATGGGTGACCCCTTGAGTTAGAGAATAGATGTATTTTGGAAAATTAAAAACATTGGCTCTTTTACTAAGGGACTCTTTTTCAGGCGTCCATGCATGCTCTCTCCCTATTACTAGGATGCTTCCTTCATGTAGAACATAGGTACTAGGGAAGTCAGCATGAGTAGGCTATCAGTACCCATAGTGAAGCATTTTAGTTCCACTCATTTTATATAATGACTGAGAGTGTCTTGGCTTTACCCTATTTTCCCTTGGATAAATCTCATCTTATCGACTATAATAAAGCACTTGGGAGGTTAATCCTCTATGAAAAAAGAACTCAAGTATCACTAACACTTTTCTCTTGCACCTAGGATCACAAAATCCAAGAGAGAGGATAGTGTTTTTTAGCAGTAGGTCCACTCTATGAGCACAAGTGTGCTAGTCACACAAGACATGTGCTCATTTATTATGCACCAAATGAAGTGTGAGAGGCAAACACATTGTTCATTTTAAATCCCAAAATCAAAATGTTTGAAAAATATGCAAGTAAAAAAAAATCACTAGTCCAAACCTCACAAATTAGTATTTGTTTTGAGCTTTTCCCCCAACTAGCATGAGAATAATCAAGGAAAACACATGGGGGTCTTTAAGAAGTGATTTATTTTGTAGAGTCACAGGCTGAATCAACAAGATTAGTAACACATGTTGAATACTAAAATTTGGCTGTCTAATTTTTTTTAAAATCTTCCAAAATCTAGAATCTGCATTATAACTCATAGAGATTTGAAACCACTCTAAAAAATCTTGAAAGTATATATTTAAATTTTAACTTAAAGTATAAGTGACTTATACTTAAATGCTATTTTTTAAATTTTTTTTTATTAAAATTTTAAAAAGATTACAATAAGACTATATCGGCAAGATGAAAGTATCACCATCAAAACAAACTAGAATAGAAAGTGATTGATCCTAGTCCATCCACTAAGCTACCAATGTGTTAGATATATTACATTACTTTTACAGATTATAATATAGTTGCATTAAGAGTCTAAGAGAAAAAAGAGTAAATGATTTAGGTCTACCATAGGTCATCAAGAGTCTCATGACCCAGTGATGTTGTTACAACAGTCAATCAAAGGAATGTTTGTTGCAGCCTCCCTCCTTGGAGCACTAACTAGTTTTGGCTCCTTGTTCTTTTCTTTATCTACTTCTTTATCAAACCTTTTTCTTCTAGGAACTAGTTCAACATATCAAGCTCCTTGTGATCTAACATATCCCTATAAGTGTTAAAGTAATAAGTTGATCGAATGTTAGATTTGAAGATAAGAAGATAACCTTCTTGCATAAGAATCATGAATCTACTCTTTTTCATTTCAAACACTATAGAGACCTACATCATTATAAGGTAATGTGAGACTTTAAACTTAAACTCGGTAAGAAACCTCCTCTTAGCTTGGAAAACTTCCTCATTTATCTTCTTCTAAAGGAACCATAGAATCTTAGCAGATAGGATAGCCCAAAATTTATTCATCTTATAATTAAAAAAAAACATCAACATAACGAGCTAATACTTGAATCCAAGACAAGCCAAGGTGAGAATTCCATTCCATAGGAGAGCCAAGGAAGATAGATGAAACCAATTGAGAAAATTGGCATTCAAAAAAAGCATGTTCAACAATTTCTGCTACACTACAAATGGAATAATAGGGGGGTGATATTCCAACAAAGGATAAAAAGATCATATAGCAAGTCTATTAAGCAAGAGAGTCCATCTAAAGTATGCTTTTTTGGGCTCAAGAGGTTGGTGCCACATCAAATCAAAAACAAAATACCATTTTGATTCTTGCCAATGAAGATTCTAAAACTGATTTAACCACTTAATAATTAAATACTTTTTTTTTCAAAAACTAGCAATTGCAAAAATAAAATTTAATTGCGGTAATAAACATGCAATTGTGAAACAAATATGACAGTTACAAGAAACAATTACCCCTTGCAATAAATAAGAATCAATTGTGAACTTTTTTTAACAAATGCAAAATTGCATTTACAATTATGGTAATAAACTAACAAAGGCAAACTTCTTTTAACAGATACAAAATTACATTGAAAATTGTGGTAATAAATTAACAGTTACAAAATTAGTATGTCAGTTGTGAAATAGAATTAACGATTGTGGTAATAAAATAACACTTGTGAACTTGAAAGTTCGAAGATAGAAATAGAAAATCATTGATTGTACGACCAAGACTAGAAACTAAATTTTTATTGTATTCGAGTGCTATTAGGTTGTTTGATTCACATCAGGTTCACCAAATGTCGTATGAGAATTTGCACAAGCACAAGAAAGAAAGATTAGTAGCATCGAATGATTAATAAAATCAAACTAATAATAATCATGAAACCCTACAAATAATAAAACACAAGCATAGAGAGATAAATAACTAAAAAATGAAATAGCAATAAAAACACAATTACCAACACCTAGCTTGATTCCTTCTATTTCTTCTTTGCACTCTATTGGGGATTCAGATTAATGACACTCAGAAATAGTTTTTGTAGCATTCCAACTCAAAGATTTGAAAAAATCATAAAAATGCTTGATTGCTAAATGATAATGAGAAAAACTTAAATAAGTTGGATGCTATTCAAAATTAAGATCCTTCAAATGGGTTTGAAAGTAGGTTTATATAGCTTTTCAGAATTGAATGAGCGATCGAGATTAATTTGAGAAAATTATAATTGGTGGTTGAGATAATTAAAGATTGAAAGATTTGGGAAACTTCTAAAGATAGAGATTTATTTTTGGTGTTAATAACCATCGTCACCCTTCGAAGCACCACAATATGATTTATAATTTTTGGATGGTAATTGTTTCTTATTTTAGTTCATCCTCCAATTGTTGCGTGAAATAAGGGTGATTACCAGTCATGCATTAAGTCTAACTTGGAGAATTGTTGTTTAATTCCTGATTGCTCTCTCCACCATAATTTTCTTTTGTTAACAGTGGCTCTTCATTAGCAATTTTATTGTATAAATATACACTATGTGTGCAATGTAAATGATGGAATGCAAATTTTGTATCAAAGATTCTATTGTTCTATTCTACAAATTTTGTTTCTTTTTTTATTAGCTAGATCTATGCAGCTATAGTTGTAAAATTCTACATGGTATTTGAGCTAAGGTTGTTAGGAAGAAGAGTAATTTTTTTGTAGGTATACAAAACCAGAGCTTGAAAGAATGGAGTTTTCACTATTTTCTCTTCTTATGCCATACAATTATTTTGAATGGAAGCCACAGATTCTACTTAAGCCCACAAGTAGAGGCTTGCATTGAATAGTCAAGGGAATAGAAGTTGAATCAAATTATGCATCATAGACAAGTCAAGGTCATTCTCTCTTTGCATGGGTCTTGCCTTCATTTTATCTCTAGTGACGCACTATTTTTGTGGATCTATCATGCCTCCCTTTTCAATATCATGGAGGGGTTTTCTACTATTTGTCTTCATGGCTCTTTCATTCCACAATTGACAATTAGTTCTTACATGGTTGAGTGGTGTCATTAGGGTCACTCATACATATTTATGTGTCATAGACATCCTTGACTGATAGATGTTTTGCATTTGTTTGACATTTATTCATAGTTTGGGGTGCCTTGCATATTATTGTCTTTTGTATCTTTGATTGACAAATGTTTTACCTTTGTTTGCCATTTTTTATTTGTTCTAATAGTGTCATTGGGGGCACTCATGCAAATTGATCATGGTCTTCATCTTGGTTTAAGAGGAGTTTCTTCATTCAACACTATGACAGTTATCATTGATAGATTTCCACACTTTTCTTGTCATAAGAGATTTTTTTTTCATTTTTGTTACTATGGATTTTGAGAAGTGTTTTGTTCCCATTGGTTTTTCTCTCTTTCCTCATTTTATTTTATTTTCTCCGTAGTTAGCCTTAAGGGGGGTGTTGGTGTTAATTGTTGTTCAACCACCGTCACCCTTCAAAGCACCACAATCTGATCTATAAGTTGTGGATGGTAAATGTTTCTTATTTCATTATGTCCTCTAATTATTGTGTGAAAGAAGGGTGATTACTAGTCATGCATTGAGTCTAAATTAGAGAGCTGTCATTTAATTCATAATTTCTCTCTCCACCATAATTTTCTTTTGTTAACATTGGCTCTTCATTAGAAATTTTATTGTATAAATCTACACTATATGTGCAATGTAAATGATGGAATGCAAATATTGAGTTTTGTTTTTTTCCATCAAATTATATGCTCTTGTTCTATTCTGCAAATTTTTCTTCTTTTTTTATTAGCTAGATCTATGCAGCTATAGCTGTAAAATTCTACTTTTATATCCAATTTAAACTCAAAAGTAGAGAGTAAATTTAGGAAAAAAGATGAGAAGATGGGAATGAGAAGATTTTTAGATTTAAAGATAAGAGTTTCCAAAATGTATTTTTGAGAAAAGAATTGATTTTTTATTTAGAAGGAATTTTGCAATTTTGAAATTTAAATGAACTCATAAATTTGATTTTGAGAAAGATTTTGGAGAAAGATAGAATTGAGTCAAAATTAGAAATGAGATTAAATTAATTAGAAATTGAAATTAAATTAATTTTTAGAAATTAATTAAATTGGAGGAGTAAATTAGTCGATTTAAATGATTTGAAATAACTATTTAAATTGTAAGACTATAGAAATTGAATTTAATTAAATGATAAAGACCACTTAATTAAGGGTTGATTAATTAAATAATATTAATTATTTAATTAATATTAGGGAAATAATGATTAAATGATCCAATGATAGGTTAATGAAGAATTAGAAGAAATGAGATGATTAATTAACTAATTAAAGAATTATTTAATTAATAGAGGAACAATTAGTACTTAGTGAATACTAGCAAGTGTGAGACAATTTTGGGTGTCCACACATATATAACTTGTACATCTTTATTTTTAATCACCATTTTATCTTCTTTATTATCTTCTAGTATGATGACTTCCACTTTTTGATCTTTATCTTCCTCCTTATAGACTAAAAAATAAATTTAAATAAAACAAGGTTTGTATAATCACCCCTCTTTCTTACAATCTCATCTATCAACATATCTAAAACTCTAAAAAGATATGTTTCAACTACAACCAGGCTACTTTATGCTTTCATTTCACCTAGATAGCATTCTTTATCATTCAAGTGATCACATCTACTAAAACTTATCCACATTGTATAACTTCTGACCTACCTAATATCAAATGAATGTATTTCATCATCCCATTTTCTTTTTCATTTGATACTGCTCCATAGTTGCCAACTCAAACTGCATGTTCAAGATAATCTTCATCATGTTTTTCAACTTTTCATATTCACTTTCAACTATATAGAATAAACAAACTCACAAATTCAACAACTATATTATCCTAACAATGTCATCTAAATATGAACACTCTTAAAACCCCCTATACTAGTTTCACGTAGTGGAGGAAATAATGTAATATTCCAAATCAAAAATTTCAAAGATAACAATTAATTTGGAAACATAAATGATAAAATTTGCCAAATTATATCAAATAAACCTATAGAATATATTGGACAACTTAGAGGGGGGTGAATTACTTGTTAATTAAATTTATATCAATTTTGATAGATCTAGAAATAGTTGATTGATAATTTGTTCACCTGACCAAATCATATGTAAACATAAAAGAGAACACACAATAATCATACACCATGAACACTAGATTTTTATGTGGAAAACCCATGATGGAGAAAACCATAGAGAAGGTAATTTTTACGAATTAAAAAAAAAACTAAGGTGATATTGGTTAAGGTGATTTTTAAAATGGGTGGCTCACTACCTTAAGAAAAAAGAGAGAAGGGAAAATTCACCTCTAAAGTACAACTTCCAGAAGAAACCTTTGGCTCACTACCTTCGGTGTCTAGACAACTGTTTAGGCTTAGAATTATCACCCTAACTCAGGCATTAAAGCTACACGATAATTCTATCCTGACAATGGACACCTCCTCTAGCTATGGGTAGACTATGAATAAGGATGAATCTTTGGATTCTAGGCCAGTTCCTATTAAATATGAGATATCACCACCTGATTTGAAATTTGATAAGAAAAGGGTAGAAGGAAACTTTAAACTGAAATGAAAGTGGTGATACATTGAAATAGGTTCAGACTTTGCTAGAATTATAAAACAGTAACTCAAAATTATATATCAAAGACTTGACTCTTCAAATCTTTGTTCAACATATAGGCTAATAGGTTTCACTATTAGGGTTAAACCACAAATAGCTCAAAAGGTTAACAACATACGTTTTCCATACAAGGTTTAGAAAAATTGATCACCTTAAGAAGGAATAAAGATGCATTCACTTCTCTTGGATAACAATGAAAATGATGCTTGCAAAGAAAGATGAAATCAGGATCGTAAAATCAAACTCCAAAATGTATGGGCCAAAGAACATCTACTTTATTTTTCACAAAATCTGACAATGTGGTTACAAAAAATGGCTTCAAAACATGTAGGAACAATGTGTTCACTATTTTCCTCTCTCCAAAACTCGCAACCCCATAAAATTGATCATCAAAATCAATTTTCTCCTAAGCCCTAGCCTCAAATCTAAAAATCAAAGCCATAGAGAAACTCCTAGAAAAGATTAATTTTATCTATTAAATGGCCATTAAATTATCTCCAAATCTAGCTCCTAGAATTTAGCCCCAAAATGATTCCTAATATTGGTAATTTATAATATATCTTCAAAAAGATATTACCAATATTTATTACATGTTATTGAGATAAACTCAATATTATCACCTAGCCCACATATGAATCAAAGTTTAAAAACTATTACTATTTCACTTAGGTCAACATGACCATTCAAATATAATACCTAACTTATGCGAAAATTTCTCTTGAAGGCATATGAGTTGGCAGCTATATTTTTGATGCTCTGAGTGGAGTATACTGCAGACATTTAATTGCATTTACTATCTTTGACAACAAACTTCAGATTTCATTTGATCTGGCACATTTTCTTGGTCTTTGAATCTTCTCTGTGGCTGAAAACTGACATTCTTTGTAAGGCTATAACTCGGCCATTTAGCTCTTATTCTTGAGTTGGATCTCTGGCTTTGGTAGTGAGCTTGACTGTGAACTAAAAGTTCATCCATGAGGCAGGGTTGTTACATATCATGACCTTGTAAATTGATCTGTTGTTGGAACTCGACCCTTTGTCAAAAAGTGACTGACACTCAAGTCTTGGTCTTTGAATCTTCTCTAACTGGTAGCTATGTTATGCGAAGCTTGATGAGCTTGACCTTTCATTGGTAGCTTACCATGAGAACTCAGCCCCTAATATTGGACATGAGCTTCGAGCTTGGACTCGGGCTAGAAGGAATGCTTAGTTTATAGTTATTGAACATGAGCTTTGAGATTGAAGGTTGAGTCCCTCGTTGTGTTTGAACACTCCCCTTTTTAACTGTCACAACCCATAGGCCGTGACTACAAAATTGTTACAGTCACAAAGCATGGTTGTGACACTTTTTTTTTTTAACTAAGCATTTACAACAGCTCACGGGATTTTTCCTTGGCACTCGGTCTATATTAGGCTTGCAGCTTTAAGCCATGCATTACTTAAACTGATTTGAACTCGAGCATTCCCTTTTGAGATCTATGACTGGCAGACTTCGACTGACGTGTGACTGGAAAAGATGATTGTGTTATTTTAGCCTATGATTCAAACTTGGGTTGTGATCATTGTACTTGGGTTCTTAGCTAACAGGGAGTTAACTACACATGAGATTCAGCTTGACTATGGCTTTTACTTGTATGGATCAGCCGGAAGCTATGACCGACTCTCAAGGGTGGAACACGGGTTGTTCTCTTGTGATCTGGGGCTATGATTTGCTATAAAGAACTCGGCCTTGACCGAGACTCCTCTTATGGAAATCTCTAAATCACAGCCGGCTTGGAAGTCTTTGCATTGATCTCGAATTGCTTTATATAGAACGCGGGTTTTAATAGTAAGCTTCTAGATGATCTTGGCTCATCTATATGACATAGGCTGGACTTTAAACAAACTTGGTTTTGCTATAGATAAGAAACTCCTCTCCCGTTTTACCCTTTGCTTGTTGTTATCTTTCTCTTATTGCATTAAATTTGGACATTTCTCTGAGTTATAGTTGTGTCTGATGTACTCATACCGTGAATGTTGAGCTTATCCATTGACTGTGACTTTCACAGCAGAGCGTGAATTATTGAGGCTCAACTTTGCATCTTGGCCCTGTATGAAAACTTGAGCTTTACATTGATATAACTAGTTGTAAACTTGGGTCCAAACTGGAACAAGTCGGCACTTGCGACTAATTACAATCTAGTCCCTCTTTGCGTGAAGCTTGACGCTGTATAAAAATCCATCCCTTACATTAAATTATGCCCCTTTTGTTGATGTTAACTTTGAACACATTGAAGAATGTCGAGCTTCCTTTCATTGCATTGAATACGAACTCTGTTCTTTCTTTACTAGTTGTTTGAAATCCATATTGCGTTAAATCTGGGCATAGACGTGTTTGTTGTGACTTGAGCTTTTATGACAACCAGCTGTAATTCCTTTTGCTGAAGTCCTTTGATTATACACACATGCTAGAAAATAATAATAATTGCATTGAACTATTTTCTTTTTGAAAGAATAAAATGCAACCAAGAAAATGCCAAACCATGAGATTCAAGCACTGTAATTTTATGCATATGTCATGACCCCTTATTGGATAGAACCTAGTAATAATAAGTAATGATCATAGAAGTAAAATATTATAATATAAAATAATAAGTTAAAGAAAATAATCATAACTCAAATGTTAAATAAGTAATAATAGTAAATATACTATTAATAATATATTATTAAAATATTAATATAATATATAATAATATATTATTGAGATAATGATATTGATATTGTTAAATATTGTGAATATAGTAATATTACTCAGATAATATTAATTTCCCTTATTGATAATATCTAAGTAATAATATTATTATATTAATCAATTAATAATCAACTATTAATCAATATAATAGTTAATAATACTAATCTACATATAATATTAATCTATGAATAGTATTAAAGAAGCCTATTAATAATAATACCACCCGTAAAGAGTTTTATAATAATCAAATGTAAATTATTAATAGTAATACTATATTTCAAAAGATGTGACTATTCATATTTATATATATATTGAGTGGGAAAAGATATTTATCACGGAGGAAAAAAAGAAGAAATATTAAGAAGGAATTTGGAAAACTTGGGAGAAAATAATAGAGGAGAAATTGAAGGAGAAAATATAGGAGAAAATATAGGAGAAAATGAAGGAGAAAATAAAGGAGAAAAATAAGGAGGAAATGTAGGAGGAACTCAAGAGAAGAAAATAAATAAATATATTCCAAGAAAAAATGAATAGTCATGGAATGAAAGATAAAATAGAGAGAAACTTATATATAGGTCACATAAATATAATATATCAATATACAATGGAATCAGGCCAGCATTTGTTAATTTATTGATTCTGTTCGATTAAGGATATAATGAGGGAGTTTAATGGATTATATCTAGCATGCAACCAAAAGAAGATATCAGAAACAATATGTCTATATCAGTCTAATGACAAGCACGTTGTGACAGTTAGAGTGTGCTATTACGTATCAATGAATCAATATTAGTTGACAGTCTTATATATGAAAGCTATTGCGAAACACATACCACTAGAGGTCTCACATATTTATAACAAGTATTTTATAGAGTAACATTACAATATAGAAATCAACGCATGTATATATCTATATATTAACATTAAGATGAAATGGGATTATATATATATCAGTTATCATATATATATATATATATATATATATATATATATATATATATATATATATATATATATATATATATATATATATATATATATATATATATATATATATATATATATATATATATATATATATATATATAGATTATTATATATATATATATATATATATATATATATATATATATATATATATATATATATATATATATTATATTTAGATATATATTAATAATATTGAATCACATATATATGAACTATCTAGATAATAGAATATCTAGAATATATAAGATAATATTTGAGTTACATGAGAATTATATGGATATCAAATGTATATCTGAAATATATATATTTATATATAGATAGATATATGAATCTTAAATGATATATACTGATATATGAATCTTATGTATATATGGAAATAATAATGATTTAGGAATATGATCTAGATTACTCTAATTATAGTACATAGGGATATATCTCGTCTCATACTACGATATCTTAGGATAGGGAGTTTGTGGAGGGAGAGGCGGAGTAATTTCGGGCACATGATGGTTATCCCACAGGGAAGCTGCTTGTAGTCTGTTTCACGCGCCCTTGCACTATAAGTCTTCCATCTTATGATGATCATAGTAAGGGAAGGAGAAAGATTCATGTGCCCTATATGAAGAGATCTTCTATATGACTATGTTCATTAGCTTATCACTCAATAGTTTCCTCTAACTTTAATGATAGTGATGGTTATATGTTGTTAATTATTCGATGATTCCCTAATTTATGCCTAACTGATGGAATTTTGGTCTAGGGGTAAAAAGGGTTCATTACAAGTGGTATCAGAGCATAATCCTTCCATCCTGTGGAAATTTTAATTCATGCAAATGCATAATGAACAAGAGGAACAAGTAACTATTAAAATATTAAGAAAGAGATATATTAATGTTAAACTATTACATCCAGTATAGATCAGACGAACTCATTTCTTCCATCTAAGGCATCTCGACGAAGAAGGTTGTGGATGGTAGAGGCGGGGTAATTTCGGGCACATGACGGATTCCTCCAGGGAACCGCTTGTAGTCTGTTCCACGCGACCTTGACACTGCAACTCTTCCACTTGGAGTGATCTTAGAGGGATAGAGAGATGAATTTCCCTATGATCCTTCATGCACCAGTATGTATACTTCGTATTTTCAATCTGCATACTTTGTGTTTTCATGCATCAGTGTGTATGCCTTGTGTTTTCAATGTGTATACTTTGTGTCTTCATGCATCAGTGTGTATGCTTCGTGTTTTCAATGCGTCTACCGCGTATCTTTATATAATCACATGTATGCCTCATATCCTCATATTTTCATATATATACATTGTTATTGCAATCTTCGTGTAGGAGTAACTCATGATCACATTCCTCATGTATGTTTTGTGTATTGTTTGTGTGCTTTCTTCCCTACGTGTTTGACATATACTTATGTATTTCTTCATGTCTTAAATATTTGATATGTATTTATATCTCTATCTATGGTATGTTGATATGTACTTATGCACTGCTTCATGCTTGGTGTGTAATTAGGTGTCTGACATATATGTATTGTATTGTGTATGTTATATGGCTTCATGACCAATTTGTGTTCATTTTCCATGTATACCACCTCATGCATTAAGTGAATGTTTTTGAATACTTTAAGTGATATATGTATGCTTCATGAATGTTCTCTATGTATAAGTATGCTTTATGTGTATGATGTATATGAGCACTACTCCATGCATTACATGTCTAGTGTGTATTTGAGTGTACTGCTTCATATTTTATGTGTTTACCATGTATTCATTTCCTTATTCATGCTTTATGTGTATTCATGTATCTTTGTGCATGATTTATATGTACATATCATACTTTTTATGCTATGTGTATCCATATGTGTACTTTATGATTTAATCTATTTATGTTTCTACTTCATGTGTATATTGCATAATTTATGTGTATGCTTCATGAATAAATAAAAATTAAGTGTATGCTTTATGTATTCACCTATGTACTTCAAGATTTGAGTGAATTCATGTTCTATGTGCTTCATTGTATTCATGTATATCCTACTTGTGCTACATGTATGCTTCACAACTTAATTAAATATGTATGTATTGTGTGCATTTATATGTATACTTCTTGAAATCAGTAAATTCATGATATGCCTCTTAGCTTGAATAGATTCATACTTCATGTTCTAAGTGCTAATAATATTTACAGATTTGATTCATGTATAATGTGTTTGCAACATGGTTACATAAAGATTGTATGTCCCTTACTAATGCATTCAATTCATAATTGTTATGTCTCCAAACAATTTACTCCATGAAAATTTCTTGAGTATCTATAAGTCTGTCAAGAGCAATAATTTTGTATTTGAAGGGTAGGACTGTGATGTCCCCATCCTGGAATTTGATAATAAATAATTTAATTAGATCACAAAAGAAATATTTTATAAAAAATATAATAGTTGAATAAATAGAAACAAAGATTGTCATTATTATAATTGTAATAATATTAATTATCTATTATTAAAATATTATTGAAGTAATAGTACACTATGAACAAATAATTTATAATATAATAATTATAAATATTAAATTATAATTAAATTAGTATAATATATACATAATTAATATCTACAAATTAGTGGTTTTAAATATGAAATATATAATTCATATACTTTTATATTGTAAAGCATGTCCTTGACTATGGTAAGTTGACAATACTAGTAACAATCATGATAATTTAGCTAAATGGTAAATCAGATTATGATTAAGTTACATATGAATTAAAAGATGCATCTAAGTTATAAGGGTGAAATAAATATAATTATTTTTATTGCTTGAGGACAAGCAAATTCAAGAGGGGCGAACTGTCATGACCCCTTATTGGATAGAACCTAGTAATAATAAATAACGATCATAGAAGTAAAATATTATAATATAAAATAATAAGTTAAAGAAAATAATCATAACTCAAATGTTAATAAAGTAATAATAGTAAATATACTATTAATAATATATTATTAAAATATTAATATAATATATAATAATATATTATTGAGATAATGATATTGATATTGTTAAATATTGTGAATATAGTAATATTACTCAGATAATATTAATTTCCCTTATTGATAATATCTAAGTAATAATATTATTATATTAATCAATTAATAATCAACTATTAATCAATATAATAGTTAATAATACTAATCTACATATAATATTAATCTATGAATAGTATTAAAGAAGCCTATTAATAATAATACCACCCGTAAAGAGTTTTATAATAATCAAATGTAAATTATTAATAGTAATACTATATTTCAAAAGATGTGACTATTCATATTTATATATATATTGAGTGGGAAAAGACATTTTATCACGGAGGAAAAAAAGAAGAAATATTAAGAAGGAATTTGGAAAACTTGGGAGAAAATAATAGAGGAGAAATTGAAGGAGAAAATATAGGAGAAAATATAGGAGAAAATGAAGGAGAAAATAAAGGAGAAAAATAAGGAGGAAATGTAGGAGGAACTCAAGAGAAGAAAATAAATAAATATATTCCAAGAAAAAATGAATAGTCATGGAATGAAAGATAAAATAGAGAGAAACTTATATATAGGTCACATAAATATAATATATCAATATACAATGGAATCAGGCCAGCATTTGTTAATTTATTGATTCTGTTCGATTAAGGATATAATGAGGGAGTTTAATGGATTATATCTAGCATGCAACCAAAAGAAGATATCAGAAACAATATGTCTATATCAGTCTAATGACAAGCACGTTGTGACAGTTAGAGTGTGCTATTACGTATCAATGAATCAATATTAGTTGACAGTCTTATATATGAAAGCTATTGCGAAACACATACCACTAGAGGTCTCACATATTTATAACAAGTAGTTTATAGAGTAACATTACAATATAGAAATCAACGCATGTATATATCTATATATTAACATTAAGATGAAATGGGATTATATATATATCAGTTATCATATATATATATATATATATATATATATATATATTATATTTAGATATATATTAATAATATTGAATCACATATATATGAACTATCTAGATAATAGAATATCTAGAATATATAAGATAATATTTGAGTTACATGAGAATTATATGGATATCAAATGTATATCTGAAATATATATATTTATATATAGATAGATATATGAATCTTAAATGATATATACTGATATATGAATCTTATATATATATATGGAAATAATAATGATTTAGGAATATGATCTAGATTACTCTAATTATAGTACATAGGGATATATCTCGTCTCATACTACGATATCTTAGGATAGGGAGTTTGTGGAGGGAGAGGCGGAGTAATTTTGGGCACATGATGGTTATCCCACAGGGAAGCTGCTTGTAGTCTGTTTCACGCACCCTTGCACTGTAAGTCTTCCATCTTATGATGATCATAGTAAGGGAAGGAGAAAGATTCATGTGCCCTATATGAAGAGATCTTCTATATGACTATGTTCATTAGCTTATCACTCAATAGTTTCCTCTAACTTTAATGATAGTGATGGTTATATGTTGTTAATTATTCGATGATTCCCTAATTTATGCCTAACTGATGGAATTTTGGTCTAGGGGTAAAAAGGGTTCATTACAGCATACTTTGGTTACACTGTCAGTCTATTTATTTGCTTGATTCATGTAGCATTCACTGTGGTTAAAATTAAGTTCAATCAATTTTAATTATAGTAACCAGTCCTTGAGACACGGCATGGTTGTCACCATTTGATAACTCTATTTATTAATCATGATTCAAAAACACATATTAGACTTATAGCACTTATTTCATTTTCATAAATGCAATCTATTTATAGGGTTCGAGCACATGCTCATGACACCCATAAATAGATTGATGTGACCTTAATCTTGATATTTAGTATATATTTAGCTTAGGAACAATATTTGAACAACACATTGATTCTATGAGCATCACAAGAAAAACTCATTGCATCCCATTTGATTCTTGACTATGAAGAATACCAATCTATTTTGAACAATTCATCTCTATGTTCAGCTTAAAAACATCAAAACTAACGCATTAGGTTAGTGAACATGACCCAATGGTCAATTGTGGGCATTTATCAGACCACTGGTGTGCTCACTAACATAATGTTATACTGCTATCTTTTAACCCTATTTTTCACTTTATGTGCATGCTCATTTTGTTATTGCATTGAATATCAAAAATATATGCAGCTATGAAAAAATTTGATGTATGTGTTACCGATTTTTGGTACCAAGCTCAAGCAAGTGAGTTGTCATGTTTTAAGATGATTTGAGGTTGCTTTTTTGTTTTTGTTGCTGAAATACATACATATGCAAAAGATGGAACATTTTGAGGAAAAAGTGATCTTTATTAACAACATAAGTGAACCATGTCTCACACAAGCCATGAGACTAACCCTTATGATACAAATGAAATGAAAATAAAGATATACATTTGCAGATGCAAAAGAAAACTGTATAAGCACATTTAGCAATCAATTATGGAATAGTGCTAGGTATCATGAGTAAGTGTTAAGACCATAGTGAAACAAAGGTAAAATTTGTATCTACATGCCACCGAGAATGAGTTTTATTTTCTGATCAAGAACATGAGGACAACATTATTTCACTATCATAAATGGTTCAAGTCACTCGTGGGAAGAATACTTATCTTTATTGTTTTATCTAAGGCTGAAAAGATCAGATTTTATGTTGAGTAATGCAAGTACAACCGATGTTATAGTCATAAGGGGCAACATTCGAAAAGTAGCAAGTGTTGTTTTTTAATATTTCCAAGAAGTTCAAGGCAATAAAAGAGCATCGACAAATTGATAATAATTCTAAAGGAAAATACCATGGCGTAAGTGATGTTGCATCATTCAAAAGCAATGTTGGAAAATCAAAGAATACAGTGAAAAGATCATGCATAAAATCTTCTGGATTTGCCATAGAATTCTGGAAATAATATGTGAAGATTTAGAGCATGTTGAGCATGTTGAGAAAGCTGAAACTTATCATTTTATTTTGATTTTGTTTTAATTCAGATTTACAAGGCTTCTCAGTATGAAAGAAGGACAATGAATGAGCAATTTTCAGAGTTCATAGTGATAACCAGTAATAGTAAAACCCTCATTTCGAAGCCAGCATATAAAAATCAGTCCTTTGCATAATAACAGATTTATTCTTCATGTGTTTATCTACAATATAAAGAGTATACAGATATGGAAAAATGGAAGAACAAAAGAAAAGACATACATTTCCAGATTTTTTAGCAAAGAAACAAAGAAGTCTACAGTTATTTTGTAAAGTTTTCAGACTTACAAAACATAAAAATTGATTCTGTTAGAATGCAACAAGAATTCTACTTCCTTTGAATTAAAATGTCAAAGATGCTTACCTTTATTTTTAATCTGTTTGAAGAGGACTTCCAAACACAAGTCTTGGCTTCAAAATTCTTCAGGAAAGACTAGGAAAAATCCATATAAAAACCCTCATGGAAGAAACAACAAAGATGAAGAGAAGAAAATCTGCAAGTAGCCTTCAAATTCGCAGCCAACCTCATTCTTGGCTAACACAAGAAACAACAAGAAGACTTCCAGATTTTCTTCCAAAAAACCCTCTCATTCATGGCATCCAAGTGCAGTAGAAAAAACTCCAAAAGAAAGCAAAGAGCAGCCTTCAAATTCACATCCTCAACCCTCATCCATGGCATAAGTAGTAGTGAAGAGATGCAGCAAAAAATCACATGCCAAACCCTTCTTCTTCCCATGGCGGCTGCAACTCTCTTTCCTTCCAAGCAAGTGAAAAATGAAAGATGAAATGAAGTCTTTTTAGGTTTCAAAAAATGCCCAAGGCATTTCACATGAGGAGAGGAAAAGGCTTTATGCCTTTTGTTTTTAATTTTTATTTTTTCTCCCAAGTAGTGATTCACACCATGTATTGGCAAAATGGAACAAAGTCAAAATTGCATTGTAAGTGATTAAATTTTTTTATCACTTTTCTCTAAAAAATTCCATAGTCATAAATTTAAAAATGAACTTTATTAATAAAAATGATATTTTACAAATTATTTTTATTAATATAGTTCAAATGTAATACATGTGCTTAGATTTTTTATAAAGTAAAAATAAATATGTTATTTTGTACATTTTTAATAATTCAATGATAATTAATAATTTATTTTATTTTATTATTTTAACAAATATTATTAAATTAATAATATTATTAAGTGCTTTTACTTAATAAACATTATTAATATAATCAAATATTTATGAAAATAATAAATTGTAAATTAATTATTAATTATTATTAAATTATTAAATATTAAATATTTATAATTCATTTATTTAAATAAATATCTCTGTTATTTATTAAATAAATGGATAATAATCATTTAATATTTATTATGTAAAAAATAAAATATTTACTTTT
Source organism: Chamaecyparis obtusa (assembly GCA_027943335.1). Lineage (NCBI taxonomy): Eukaryota > Viridiplantae > Streptophyta > Pinopsida > Cupressales > Cupressaceae > Chamaecyparis > Chamaecyparis obtusa. Next base: position 368,392 of record BSBK01003765.1, on the reverse strand, counting down.
ATCTTTTAAAAATCTAAGCATATATTTTTGCAAAAGTATGACTTAAGTGCTGAGTCATGAGATAGACTTAGAAATGTCTAAATGGAGTTATTTTCCAGATATTTCTAAAATCTTTTTTCAAAGATAAGGATGCAGTTTTTGGGTCTGCAAAGAAGTTATTGCTTTGCAAAGACTTTTGTGAGTCTTTTTGAGGGATTGGGATGCATTAATGAGAGATCTTTATGTTAGCATTGATAAAACTTGACTTCTGAGTCAGTTTTGTACCTTTTTGAGAGTTTTTGAGGGGCTCAAAATTGGCCTAAAGGATTGAATCTGACCCAGAATTTATTACCAGCATTAATGATGCAGTTGGCATGTAAAAGCATAAATATGGGTTGAGGCCTCGAGTGTAAGGGGTTCTTCTTCTCTTTGCCTTGTTGTTTTGTAACTTTTCTGAGTTCTTGACAGGAGCAAAGTGTTTTTGTAACCCATTTTCAGAGAGATAATACAAATTTGGAACACCTTTTGACAGTGAATTTTAGCTTGCGCCTTTTCTTCTTTATGTGTTTGTGTGTCATATTAATGCCTTCTACAAAAGTATTCAATCTTTTTGCAAGTTGAAAGTTGTGTTTGAGAAGCAACTTTTTGACTGTGAGGAATTTATCCTCCTTTTTAGGGACTGTTATTTTAACCTTCTTATCAATTGTTGATGCAAGGATTGTGAATTATTGAGTTGTGCAAAGAAGTTTTTTTTTATTACTGATTCTATTATGTGTTGATTATCTGTTAGATCTCAAAGATACATTTTCTGGTGCACCACCCGTTAGGATTTAGATTTTTATTTCTATTATCCTTCTACCTCTTTCCTCTACCAAAAGGATCAGTTTTAGGTGGTTTAAAGTGAGTTACTAAATAGGAAGCCGGCCTAGAACCAGGAGGTTCAGTCACACCTATGAGTTTACCCATAAGCTTGTGATTGTTCCCATGTTTCTCCAAAATTGCTAGAGTTTTAGGACTTAGCATTAGGGCACGATTTTGGTTGATAATAGTTTTTGGCATGCCTAGTGGGACTATAGACTGAATTTTTTTTTAGCCCCTTTTTTAAAAATATCTTTGTTGTTGTTAGTGTGTACAGCAGTATTTTCAGCTTGAAGGAGGTTTTTAAAGAAAATTACACACTTGGCGACTCTAAGATTTGGAAGGTAGATCCAGTAAATTATAGCATATGAGAAGAGTGCAAACAAGGAGCAGCTCTTCATCATTTGAATATTTGCAGCTATCTCCACCTAGGAGAAGAGGGAGAGTAACTGAAAAGCCCAAAAAGCCATTGGTTTATACAAGAAGAGCTAAGTCTACTCCTGCTGCAGTTAGAGTGTATTTTGTTGTTTTGATTTTTACTACACCAGGAAGTCAAGTTTTGTAGGTTTCCATGGCACTACAAAGGAACCAGCCTTTCATTTCATTCAATCAAGGCAACCCTTTGAATCTAGCTCAAAATGATGTCATTCTTGTGGCTGCATTAAAAAGTTTACCATATTTTATAGGTGGGGATCAAACCATCCCAGTTGAACACATAAAACATGTAGTTAATCTTTGTGCCCTTCACCATGTTATAGAAGATAATGTTGTTGTTAGGTTGTTGGCTGCATCATTCAAAGGAAAGGCTTTGCAGTGGTTTAGAAGGCTAGCGGTAGGTTTTGTCACTGATTGGGACGAGTTGGGTACAGAATTATGCAAGTTTTTTGAAGATAAATCAGATTATTTGTCTTTGGTGGAGCAACTGTCCACCATTAAGAGAGCTTCCCATGATTAAGTGGTAGACTTTAACTTTCATTTTCAAAATACGTGGGAGCGAATTCCTCAAATGGTAAGATCCTCTACTGATCACGCATTTCTATATTTTCTAAGGGGTTTCAATAGTGATATAGCTGTCATGATACAATCTATGGGAGGTGCTACACTCCCAGATGCTTATGACGTAGCTGTGAGAGCTGAAAACAACCTTATACATGTTGGAAAAATTGCCCCAAGACCTCCCATGCCAATTTTTCCAATAGCTCTCGTAGTTCAGTTATTAATACCCCTGCAAGTAGCCCCTTTAGCTATTATTCTAGCAGTGCCAATATTACCAGCACCCAATACACAACCCAATATTCAAGGCAATGCCCTTCTAGCTCAATCTATGGATTTACAAGAGATTAAGGGTATTTTGTAGACTTTTGGCAATGAAATCGTGAACATAAAGAAGTAGCAAAATCAAAGTTATAAGCCATACCAGCCTTCTTATCAATCCCAATACCAGAAAAATCAGGCCAATAGACCTTTTTATCAGCCAAATAACCAAGGCTAAAGACCAAATCTTAATACGAGGCCTTATCAACCTTATAGTCCCAATTTTGCTAGCACTTCAAACGAGCTGGTTCCCACTCAAAAAAACCTAGTACAAGATTATGAGTGGTGTTTTCCATGTAATCAACATCACAATCAAAGTACTTGCATGAATGGGGTCATAAATCAAGCCTTAATGGTTCAAAATATTCCAAATTCACAAGATGATGGTTCTGATGAAGCCACTTTACAACAACATGAAGGCAAACCACCAAAGACAACTCTAATAAATTGGCAGGATGATGATTTTTGTGGTATAAATCAGGTTGTTCTCTCTATTGTAGACAATACCAGAAGCAAAAAGAGAGCAATAGAGAGTGGGAAGCAAGTTTATGGCTTGTCTAATGTTGAGAGTATGGAGTTTTTTCCAAAGGGTTCAACTTTAGCTAGTAAGGAACAACCTACGATTCCAATACAACCAGCTATTGTTAACATTGATGTTGCTGCTTCAAAGGCCCAATCTAAGGTTGGTATGACTTCTTTTAATATTTTGGATCATATGAAGAAGGAAAATGTATCTATTTCCATGTGGGATTTTTTGGGTATTCCAGGTCAAAAGGACCTTTTTGCAATTAGCTTTATCAGGTTTAAGTCTTTCTAGTAAACCTGAAAGTGAAGAGACTAAATTTGTAATGACTAATGTTGTTACAAAAGGAAATGAGAAACAACCCCTAGCAGTTAAAACCCTATCCTTTTATGTATCTCTGATCATAGGAAAGCACCTAGTCCACAACTGCATAATTGATTCAGGTGCGAGTAGCTCGGTGATGCCCAAACAGATCGCAGATAAGTTGGGAATCAAGTATGAGCCGCTTGAAAAGGGAGTTGTACAGCTAGATGGGACTTCTGTTAATACCATAGGAGTGATTAAAAATCTTGATTTGACCTTGCACGCTTGTCCAAATTTCTCTATCTCGCAAGATATTTATGTCATAGAGCTACCTCCTTATTTTTCTATATATTTGTCAAGGGATTTCACTGCCAAGATTGGGGGATATTTATCCTCTGATTGGTCACATATGCTATTTAGAACCAGGTATGGCACCAAATTTACTATAAAATCAGAGCCTATAGCCAAAGCTCATATTGAGCCTTATTCTCAAAGCCCCATAAATGTGAACTTGCTCGTGAGTGAACAAGAGGAGCATCCTGAAGTCCGAGAAGGTAACACTCAAACTGAGGCAATACCAGATATTCTTCTTGATGAATGGGCCTTCCAAAATCAAGCAAAAAGTCCATGTGAGAATCTAGGACATGCTGGTTTGGGCATGTACTTAATACAGAAAGTTGATTCCTTCATTCCCAATCTAGAAAAGAGTACAGAACAGTAATTTGGATAGCAAGATAACAAAGTTTGGGAGCTATTTTTTGATGGTGCAAGGAACAAGGTTGGATTTGGTGGAGGCTGCATGTTGATCTCCCCAAGAAATGAGAGGTATTTTTCATCTTTTCATTTTTGTTTCAGTTGTTCAAATAACACGGCTGAGTATGAAGCCTTGATTCATGGATTGGAATGGGAAAGGAGAATTGGTATTAGTTGTTTACAAGTGTATGGGGACAGCGAGATGATTGTTAATCAAGTGAGATATCAAAATGTTACCAAGAATGAGCTGCTCAAATGTTACAAACATAGGGTATGGGATCTTCTTGATAGTTTCGATGCTTTTAATTTGATTTCCATACCTAGAAATCAGAATAGACATGTTGATAGATTGGTTGCTATTGGTGCTGAATTTGATATTCCAAAAGAGATTAGCAGCGAAAGAACCAACTAGCATGTCAAGGTTATTTTCAGACCTGTTGTACCTGATAATAATACACATTAGCAAGTATTTGAAAGTGATCAGCAAATAGTCAATTTTTTAAGAGAGGAAGTTGAGTTTTCTCAAGCTAATCAGAAGAACTTTCAACATCAGTATGATGATTAGATTATTCAGCTAAAAAATAATAAGATGTCAAAGGGTTTGGTCACCCTTGAATCCATTTTTAACATTGATGATGAGACTCAAAAGTCAAAATCCAGCATACAGGTTTATCAGGAACATTATGAAGAGGGTGAGATATTCAAGGGAAAGTTGCTAAAGTTGGGTAAGGTATGCACAACAGAGGAGCAACATTCATTTATCCAATTTTTTTAGGAATTTAGTGATGTTTTTGCGTGGGAGTATGGTGATTTGAAGGGGTTTAATCCCCAACCTGCTCAACACACTATTGAGCTTGAACCAGATGCTAAACCAGTGAAGCAAAAACAAAGGCCTTTGAACCCAAAGTTGGAACCACTTATGCAAAAAGAACTAAACAAGCTGATTGAAAGTAGTATTATTTTTCCTATTAAACATACTTCTTGGGTCTCAAACCTTGTGCCTGTTAGGAAAAAGAGTGGTGAAATAAGGCTATGTGTTGATTTCTGAGACTTAAATAAAGCTTCATTGAAAGACCGACATCCCTTGCCTTCTATAGAGTAGATCCTTCAAGTAGTCTCAGAATTAGAAAGATTTTCCTTGCTAGATGGATACTCAGGTTATAATTAGATTTTAGTAAGGGAGGAAGACCAGTTCAAAATAGCTTTTACCACCAAGTGGGGTACCATGGCATACAAAAAATGCCCTTTGGTTTGTCCAATGCTGGGGCAACCTTTTAGAAAGCTATGGACATGGCTTTTGATAATTTAATGTATAAGATTGTTTTGGTTTACCTGGATGACATCAATATTTTTTCTAGGGAAGAAAAAGATCACTTAAAGCATCTAAGGTGGATTTTTGAAAGGTGTAGAGAGTTCAAGATATCCCTTAACCCCAAGAAATGTGTTTTTGCAGTTCATGAAGGCAGATTGCTTGGTTATGTGCTGTCTAAACAAGGTATCACCATTGATCCTAAAAGAATAACAACAATTCTAGCTCTTCCTTTGCCAGCACACAAGAAAGCATTGCAAAGTTTCATAGGCTGAATAAACTTTGTTAGAAAATTTATTCCAGATATTGCAGATTTTTTGAGTCCATTAATAGCCATGCTATGAAAAAATACGTCTTTTAGTTGGACTAAGGATGGGAAGAGGAGTTTTGAGCTGATTAAGGAGGCACTTGTAGCAGTGCCTACACTTGTCAATCCTAATTCTTATAAGGATTTTGTCTTATATGCCTATGGAGATATTGACTCTATCTCAGCAATATTAGTACAATGCAATGATGAAGGCTTGGAGCAGTCGGTCGCATTCTTTAGTCAAGGTCTTAAGGACTATGAGCTTAGGTATTCATTTGTGGAAAAACACGTGCTTGCTGTTATAAGAAGTTTTTAAAAGTTTAAGCATATGTTGTCAAATAATAGAATCATTCTAATGGTTGCTCATCCGAGTGTCAAGGAATTCCTTTTAAGTAAGGATTTAAGTGATAAGAGAGTTGGTTGGGTAACTAAAGTGATGGAATATGATGTAGAGATTAAAGTCACCAAGATGATTAGGGGAAAAGGGTTATGTGAACAACTTGTTGATGCAGTAAGAAGCAAAGAAAAACATGTGGAAGAGGTTATTTTAGTTTTGCAAGATGGTGAACAAACAGTTTCAACTTCTATCACTGATTAGGTGCAGCAAATGACACATTTTCTGTAGACTAGTGAATGTCCACAAGGCTTAGATAAAGAAAAAATAAGGTATTTTAGACTGCAGTCTATACCCTATGTCCTTTTGAATAATTTTCTATTTATAAAAGATTTTAATGGCATTCTTTTGAGATGCATTGAGGCTTATCACATAGACAAAGTGTTGCACGAATTCCACAATGGGTCAATTGGAGGTCACTTTTCACCTAGAGCAACAGCCCTTAAGGTGTTGAAAGGTGGCTATTATTGGCCCACTTTGTTCAAAGATGCACATATATGGGTACGTAAATGCAAGGAATGCACATTGTTTGCTAGTAAGGAAAGATTAGCAGCCTTACCTTTGCAGCCTATTCAGGTTGAACAACCTTTTGTCAAATGGGGACTAGATTTTATTGGAGTTATAAATCCCCTATCTAGCATTGGCCACAAGTGGGTCTTAACAGCTACAAATTATTTTACTAAGTGGACCGAGGCGGTGGCACTTAAAGAAGCTAATGAAGGAGTTGTCCTATTTTTCTATCAAGAGTTAATTTTCAAGTTTGGTGTTCTAGAATCCATTATCTCAGATAATGGATTAGATTTTATAGGTTTTAAGATTTTTGATTGGGCTGTAAGAAATGGAATTTATTTGAACACGTCTTCCAATTATTATCTGCAAGGCAATGGCCAAGTGGAATCCACTAATAAGAACCTGATCAGAATTATTAAAAGGACTATGGAAGGTAATCAACGAGCCTAGCATACCTAGCTAAAATCAGCTTTGTGGGTTGATTGAATCACTCAAAAAAGGTCAACTGGGCAGTCACCATTCAAACTTGTTTATGGAAAGGAAGCTAGGCTACCCATTTCTTTAGAGCTTCCAACTCTTGACTTGGCCAATCATCTTGATATGTTGGAGGAAAAACCAATGATCAAAAGGTTGGCTCAGCTTTTTGAGTTAGAAGAAACAAGGTCTGAGGATTTGAGATAGATGGAACACCATCAAGCACAAATGAAGAGATCTTTTGACAAGAGGGTGTCTCCAAGATTTTTTTAGCAAGGTGACATAGTACTAAAATGGGACATGCTCAAAAGTAAACCTAGAAAGCACTCCAAATTTGATGCATTTTGGAGCGGGCCTTATATTATCTTAGAATGTAAATAGTATAATGCTTTTCAGATGTCAAGATTGGATGGCAACATGGAGTGAATCCCGATGAATGTGATTCACCTCAAGCATTATTTCTGAGGTAGGATCTATCCTTGTACATACTAGAGTTGTTTATAGCTAGTAAATAAGTGTTGCGACACATTTATTTCTTGCAGTTTTAAGTTTCCCTAAGTGTTGGTTGCACATTTTAGTTAGTTATTTTTGGAGAGAAGCAAACGTCTGTAATAGATTACATTACATGAGATAGACGTCCATCATATGAAACAATGGATACATATACTCACTGTTACACATCATACATCCCTCCCTAATGGAATCTAATTTACTAAAACAATTTGTTAAGGATTTGTACTTCTATTTTAGTCTCTTTTAATCTGTTTGGTACACACATATCATTCGGGGTAGTGAGTTTGTTTATCTACTACCATAAACCATACATATGTACCGGATGTGTTAGAAGAGGTTGTTGTTTGAAAGTGAGTTGTAGCAGAAAAATGAATGTGTTCTCATGAGTTTTTGTATTTCAAAGTGACTTTGTACCCAATGGATATGTTTAAGCTACTGGCCATAATGTCTAGCAGGCAGACATATAGCAGAAATCACCAAAAATGTTACCGATTTTCGGTACCAAGCTCAAGCAAGTGAGCTGTCATGTTTTAAGATGATTTGAGGTTGCTTTTTTGTTTTTGTTGCTGAAATACATACATATGCAAAAGATGGAACATTTTGAGGAAAAAGTGATCTTTATTGACAACATAAGTCAACCATGTCTCACACAAGCCGTGAGACTAACCCTTATGATACAAATGAAATGAAAACAAAGATATACATTTGTACATGCAAAAGAAAATTGTATAAGCACATTTAGCAATCAATTATGGAATAGTGCTAGGTATCATGAGTAAGTGTTAAGACCATAGTGAAACAGAGGTAAAATTTGTATCTACATGCCACCGAGAATGAGTTTTATTTTCCGGTCAAGAAAAGGAGGACAACATTATTTCACTATCATAAATGGTTCAAGTCACTCATGGGAAGAATACTTATCTTTATTGTTTTATCTAAGGCTGAAAAGATCAGATTTTATGTTGAGTAATGCAAGTACAAATGTTGTTATAGTCATAAGGGGCAACATTCGAAAAGTAGCAAGTGTTGTATTTTTAATATTTCCAAGAAGTTCAAGGCAATAAAAGAGCATCAACAAATTGATAATAATTCTGAAGGAAAATACCATGGCATAAGTGATGTTGCATCATTCAAAAGCAATGTCAAAAAATCAAAGAATACAGTGAAAAGATCATGCATAAAATCTTTTGGATTTGCCATAGAATTCTGGAAATAATATGTGAAGATTCAGAGCATGTTGAGCATGTTGAGAAAGCTAAAACTTTTCATTTTATTTTGATTTTGTTTTAATTCAGATTTACAAGGCTTCTCAGTATGAAAGAAGGACAAGGAATGAGCAATTTTCAGAGTTCATAGTGACAACCAGTAGCAGTAAAACCCTCATTTCGAAGCCAACATATAAAAATCAGTCCTTTGCATAATAATAGATTTATTCTTCATGTGTTTATCTACAACATAAAGAGTATACAGATATGGAAAAATGGAAAAAAAAAAAAAGACATACATTTCCAGATTTTTTAGCAAAGAAACAAAGAAGTCTACAATTATTTTGTAAAGTTTTCAGACTTACAAAACATAAAAATGGATTCTGTTAGAACGCAACAAGCTTTCTACTTCCTCTGAATTAAAATGTCAAAGATTCTTACCTTTGTTTTTAATCTATTTGAAGAGGACTTCCAAACACAAGTCTTGGCTTCAAAATTCTTTAGGAAAAACTAGGAAAAATCCATGTAAAAACCCTCATGGAAGAAACAACAAAGATGAAGAGAAGAAAATCTGCAAGTAGCCTTCAAATTTGGAGCCAACCTCATTCTTGGCTAACATAAGAAACAACAAGAAGACTTCCAGATTTTCTTCCAAAAAACCCTCTCATTCATGGCATCCAAGTGCAGCAGCAAAAACTCCAAAAGAAAGCAAAGAGCAGCCTTCAAACTCACATCCTCAACCCTCATCCATGGCGTAAGTAGCAGTGAAGAGATGCAGCAAAAAATCGCATGCCAAACCCTTCTTCTTCCCATGGTGGCTGCAACTCTCTTTCCTTCCAAGCAAGTGAAAAATGAAAGATGAAATGAAGTCTTTTTAGGTTTCAAAAAATGCCCAAGGCATTTCATGTGAGGAGAGGAAAATTCTTTATGCTGTTTGTTTTTTATTTTTTTTATTTTCTCCCGAGTAGTGATTCACACCATGTATTGGCAAAATGGAACAAAGTCAAAATTGCATTGTAAGTGATTAATTTTTTTTTATCACTTTTCTCTAAAAAATTCCATAGTCATAAATTTGAAAATGAACTTTATTAATAAAATAATATTTCACAAATCATTTTTATTAATATAGTTCAAATGTAATATATGTGCTTATATTTTTAATAAAGTAAAAATAAATATGGTATTTTGCACATTTTTAATAATTTAATGATAATTAATAATTCATTTTATTTTATTATTTTAACAAATATTATTAAATTAATAATGTTATTAAGTGCTTCTACTTAATAAACATTATTAATATAATCAAATATTTATGAAAATAATAAATTGTAAATTAATTATTAATTATTATTAAATTATTAAATATTAAATATTTTATAATTCATTTATTTAAATAAATATCTCTGATATTTATTAAATAAATGGATAATAATCATTTAATATTTATTATGTAAAAAATAAAATATTTACTTTTATCTTTTAAAAATCTAAGCAGATATTTTTGCAAAAGTATGACTTAAGTGCTGAGTCATGAGATAGACTTAGAAATGACTAAGTGGAGTTATTTTCCAGATATTTCTAAGATCTTTTTTCAAAGATAAGGATGCAGTTTTTGGGTCTACAGAGAAGTTATTTCTTTGCAAAGACTTTTGTGAGTCTTTTTGAGGGATTGGGATGCATTAATGAGAGATCTTTATGTTGGCATTGATAAAACTTGACTTCTGAGTCAGTTTTGTACATTTTTGAGAGTTTTTGAGGGGCTCAAAATTGGCCTAAAGGATTGAATCCAACCCAGAATTTATTACCAGCATTAATGATGCAGTTGGCATGTAAAAGCATAAATATGGGCTAAGGCCTCTAGTGTAAGGAGTTCTTCTCTTTGCCTTGTTGTTTTGTAACTTTTTTGAGTTCTTGACAAGAGCAAAGTGTTTTTACAACCCATTTTCAGAGAGATAATATAGATTTGCAACACTTTCTGATAGTGAATTTCAGCTTGTGCCTTCTCTTCTTTCCGTGTTTGTGTGTCATATTGATGCCTTCTACAGAAGTATTCAGTCTTTTGCAGGTTGAAAGAGAAGCAGTTTTTTGACTGTGAGGAATTTATCTTCCTTTTTAGGGACTGTTATTTTAAACTTCTTATCAATTGTTGATGCAAGGATTGTGAATTATTGAGTTGTGCAAAGAAGTTTTTTTTTTCATTACTGATTCTATTATGTGTTGATTATCTGTTAGATCTCAAAGATACTTTTTCTGGTGCATCACCCGTTAGGATTTAGATTTTTATTTTTGTTATCCTTCTACCTCTTTCCTCTACCAAGAGGATCAGTGTCAGGTGGTTTAAAGTGAGTTACCAGATAGGAAGTTAGCCTAGAACCCAGAGGTTTAGTCACACCTATGAGTTTACCCACAAGCTTGTGATTGTTCCCATGTTTCTCCAAAATTGCTAGAGTTCTAGGACTTAGCATTAGGGCACGATGTTGGTTGATAACAGTATGATGTTTTCATTCTTTAGCATTTCTTAGATCCAATTGGATCTAACAAACTCTTCTGACCATGATGCAGGACAACCCCTAAATACTTAGAACTAGATAAATGCAGACTCAAGATGAAGACTGGAGACTTGGACCAGACATGACAACTAGTTCCTGATATGTAGACTCCTCAAGGCAATGCAAAGGACCCACTCATATGTCTATCTCTTCTTTCTATTCTGCACTTTGTACTCTATTTATTGATATGAAATATGAAGTATGAAAGAACATTTGTAAATTACATTCAATATGAATGCACAATGTAATGATCAATTATGAATTTGAAATTTTAACATATGATCAATACTTAGAGTACAAATGAAAATTTGATATGAATGTAATAACAAAATGTTGATCCACATCACTTGAAAAGCATTGTTAAATGAAAGTACCTTATGCACCCTTTTCCTATTTGTCTATTATTCTACATGCTAAAAAATAGGATAACAATTTTGGTGACCTCTGCTGGATGTCTGCCTGCTAGACATGAACTCAAACCTTATCATTGGGCAATAAGAGTCAGATAACTGGAACATGCATGAATGCAACCTTATTTAAATCAAAAGGCACCTAAACCTAGACTCATGCAACCTAAAACCTAGTGCTGGACTGCGCTTATTGAAATGAAAACCTAAACTAACCTACTTTAACTAGCTTGAAGCCTGGTTAAACAAAACCATTCACTGATTGTGAAAAGTAACTTCCCATCCTTATCAGTTCACAAAAATCAATATGCTTCTAGAAAGCTATCATAAGATGAACATAGGAGATATATGTGATCATTTGCTTAACAAGGATCTGATCGATATGAATTTTACTTACTTGATTAAGCTGACTATAGACACCATCATTTTGAAGAGAATCAACAATCAACAAAATGTTGTGAAGATCCAAAAGGACTTTACTTACTTGGTCAATTGGGACATCAAGCTGATTGAATTCCTTCTTAGCTTCACCTTTTGGTAGAATATCATGCAGAGGTGTTGGTACAATTTGATCTTCTTTGTTAGCCTCCATCCTAGCCAAATGCATGATAGGACAACCATGAGAGATGAAGAACTTAGAACTTTTCTTTATAGATTCAGGTTCTTGAGAGTTTTATTTAGTTTGATTGATCTCCTCACGCTGGCTAGAAATAACCTCTTGTAGCTTGTAAGTAGCTTCTAAAAGTGTGGGCTTGTCATCAAGATGCAAGCATAATTTCTCCATCTCATCCCAAAAATGATCTTCTTATTCTTCTTCTTCCTTCTTCTGTAAGAGAAGTATTTTATTGTCAGCACAATTATCATGATTTGCTGAAATATTATTTGTCTCAACTTGTTCAAAAAGATTCTCTTTTAGATTAGCAACCTTCTTTTCGATGCTCTCCTTCTCTTCTTCCAGCTGAAGACATTTCTCAATCTGCATCTAATAGCCTTTCTTGTATGTTTCAGTTGTAGAAGCCAAGAATCCTATATTTTTCTTAAGATCCTGTAGCTCTTTTTCATGGGACTCCTCCTGAGATTTTAATTCTTTTTCTTTCTCTAACTGATATTCATGAACATGATTAAACATGGAAGCTATCAACTCTTGAAATTTCTCATTAAATTCTTGATGAGCTCTCAGTTCCTTTTCATAACCATCCTTCTGAACCTTCAACTCTTCATAAGCATCCTTCTGAGCTTGCAACTCTTCTTGATGAACCTTCTTTTGAGCCTCCAACTCTCTTGTAAGCTTGGCTTCATTTTTCTTGTACTGCTTAGCCAAATACCTCCGATAACCTTGATCCTGCTGAGCCAATGCTTGTTGCTGTTGAATCTGGGCATGATAAGCATGCTCTTTTAGTTTCCTATTCATATCATCAATCTACATATGCAAATTCTGCAACATACTTGTAGTATCTCTATTTTGTATATCATTATCATTTGTAAAATAATGGATTTATCATATTGGGATTTCTGACCTTGATAAGACTGAAAATGATTCTCTTGAACAAGATTCACTTGAAATGATGGAAAATAACTCCTGATCTTTGCAACTAGCTCATCTTCCTCCATGGAGCATCATATATGCAAAATATGACCTCTTTTAGGTTTGAATCTTGCTGATAGCATACCAAAACCAACAAGTAATACAATCCAAATCAACCAGTTCATTGAAGAACGGGTCCCTAGCAGAGTGCCAAAAACTGTTCAGGCTTAGAATTGTCACCCTAACTTAGCCATTAAAGCTACATGACAATTCTATCATGACAATGGAAACCTCCTCTAGTTGTGGGCAGACTATGAATAAGGAGGAATCTTCGGATTCTAGGTCGGTTCCTATTAAATATGAGATATCACCACCTGATTTGAAACTTGATAAGAAAAGGGTAGAAGGAAACTTTAAACTAAAATGAAAGTGGTGATACACCGAAATAGGTTCAGACTTTGTTGGAATTATAAAACAATAACTCAAAATCATATATCAAAGGCTTGAATCTTCAAATCTCTATTCAACATATAGGCTAACATGTTTCACTATTAGGGTTAAACCACAAATAGGTGAAAAGGTTAACAACATACGTTTTCCATAAAAGGTTTAGAAAATTGATCACCTTAAGAAAGAATAAAGATGCATTCACTTCTCTTGGATAACAATGAAAATGACGCTTGCAAAGAAAGATGAAATCAGGATCGTAAAATCAAACTCCAAAATGTATGGGCCAAAGAACATCTACTTTATTTTTCACAAAATCTGACAATGTGGTTACAAAAAATGGCTTCAAAATATGTAGGAACAATGTGTTCACTATTTGTCTCTCTCCAAAACTTGCAACCCCATAAAATTGATCATCAAAATCAATTTTATCCTAAGCCCTAGCCTCAAATCTAAAAATCAAAGCCATAGAGAAACTCCTAGAAAAGCTTAATTTTAGCTATTAAATAGCCATTAAATTATCTCCAAATCTAGCTCCTAGAATTTAGCCCCAAAATGACTCCTAATATTGGCAATTTATAATATATCTTCAAAAAGATATTACCAATATTTATTACAACATGTTATTGAGATAAACTCAATATTATCACCCAACCCACATATGAATCAAAGTTTAAAAACTATTACAATTTCACTTAGGTCAACATGACCATTCAAATATAATGCCTAACTTATGCGAAAATTTCTCTTGAAGGCATATGAGTTGGCAGCTATATTTTTGATGCTCTGAGTGGAGTACATTGTAGACATTTAATTGCATTTACTATCTTTGACAGCGCACTTCAGATTTCATTTGATCTGGCACATTTTCTTGGTCTTTGAATCTTCTCCGTGGCTGAAAACTGACATTCTTTGTAAGGCTATAACTCAGCCATTTAGCTCTTATTCTTGAGTTGGATCTCTGGATTTGGTAGTGAGCTTGACTGTGAACTGAAAGTTCATCCATGAGGCAGGGTTGTGACATATCACGAGCTTGTAAATTGATCTATTGTTGGAACTCGACCCTTTTTCAAAAAGTGATTGACACTCAAGTCTCAGTCTTTGAATCTTCTCTAACTAGTAGCTACGTTATGCGAAGCTTGATGAGCTTGACCTTTCATTGGTAGCTTACCATGAGAACTCAACCCCTAATATTGGACACGAGCTTCAAGCTTGGACTCAGGCTGGAAGGAACACTCAGTCTATAGTTATTGAACATGAGCTTTGAGATTGAAGGTTGAGTCCCTCGCTGTGTTTGAACACTCCCCTTTTTAACTATCAAAACCTACAGGTCGTGACTACAAAATTTTTATAGTCACAAAGCATAGTTGTGACACTTTTTCTTTTTTAACTAAGCATTTACAATAGCTCACATGCTTTTTCATTGGCACTCGGTCTATATTGGGCTTGCAGATTTGAGCCATGCATTACTTAAACTGATTTGAACTCGAGCATTCCCTTTCAAGATTTGTGACTGGCAGACTTCGACTGGAGTGTGACTAGAAAATATGATTGTGTTGTTTTAGCCCGTGATTCAAACTTGGGCTATGATCATTGTACTCGGGTTCTTAGCTAATAGGGAGTTAACTACACATGAGATTCGACTTGACTGTGGCTTTTACTTGTATGGCTTAGATAGAAGCTATGACCGGCTCTCAAGGGTGAAACACGGGTTGTTCTCTTGTGATCTCGGGCTATGATTATCTATAAAACTCAGCCTTGACTGAGACTCCTCCTATGGCAATCTCTAAATCACAGCCGGCTTGGAAGTCTTTGCATTAATCTTGGGCTACTTGATATAGAACATGGGTTTTAACAGTAAGCTCCTAAGTGAGCTTGGCTCATCTATATGACACGGACTAGACTTTAAACAAACTCAGTTTTGCTACAAATAAGAAACTCCTCTCCCATTTTACCCTTTTCTTGTTGTTATCTTTCTCTTATTGCATTAAATTTGGACATTTCTCTGAGTTATGGTTGTGTATGATGTACTCGTACCATGAATGTTGAACTTAGCCATTAACTATGACTTTCATAGCAGAGCATGAATCATTGAGGCTCAACTTTGCATCTTGGCCCTATATGAAAACTAGAGCTTTACGTTGATATCACTAGTTGTAAACTTGGGTCCAAACTGGAACAAGTCGACACTTGTGACTAATTACAATCTAGTCCCTCTTTGCGTGAAGCTTGACGCTATATAAAACTCCATCCCTTACGTTAAATCAGGCCCCTTTTGTTGATGTTAACTTTGAACACATTGAAGAATGTCGAGTTTCCTTTCATTGCATTGAATACAAACTCTGTTCTTTCTTTACTAGTTGTTTGAAATCCATATTGCGTTAAATCTGGGCATAGACATGTTTGTTGTGACTTGAACTTTTATGATAGCCGGTTGTGATTCCTTTTGCTGAAGTCCTTTGATTATACACACATGCTATAAAATAATAATTTAATTGCATTGAACTATTTTCTTTCTGAAAGAATAAAATGCAACCAAGAAAATGCCAAACCATGAGATTCAAGCACTGTGATTTTATGCATACTTTGGTTACACCATCACTCTGTTTATTTTCTTGATTCATGTAGCATTCACTATGGTTAAAATGAAGTTCAATCAATTTTAATTATAGTAACCAGTCCTTGAGACAGAGCATGGTTGTCACCATTTGATAACTCTATTTATTAATCATGATTCAAAAACACATATCAGACTTATAGCACTTATTTCATTTTCAGCAATGCAATCTATTTGTAGGGTTCAAGCATGGGCTCGTGACACCCATAAATAGATTGACGTGACCTTAATCTTGATATTTAGCATATATTCAGCTCAAGAACAATATCTGAACAACACACTGATTCTATGAGCATCATAAGAAAAACTCATTGCATCCCATTTGATTCTTGACTATGAAGAATACCAGTCTGTTTTGAATAATGCATCTCTCCATTCAGCTTAAAAACATCAAAAATAACACATTAGGTTAGTGAACATGACCCAACGGTCAATTGTGGGCATCCATCAGACCACTGGTGTGCTCACTAACATAATATTGTACTGTTGTCTTTTAACCCTATTTTTCACTTTATGTGCATGCTCATTTTGTTATTGCATTGAATATCAGAAATATATGCAGCTATAAAAGAATTTGATGTTGTATGATGTTTTCATTCTTTAGTATTGCTTAGATCCAATTGGATCTAACAAACTCTTCTGACCATGATGTAGGACAACCCCTAAAGACTTAGAACCAGACTCAAGATGAAGACCAAAGACTTGGACCAGACACGACAACCAGTTCCTGATATGCAGACTCCTCAAGGCAATACAAAGGACCCACTCATACCTCCATCTCTTCTTTCTATTCTGCACTTTGTTCTCTATTTATTGATATGAAATATGAAGTATGAAAGAACATTTGTAAATTACATTCAGTATGAATGCACAATATAATGATCAATTATGAATTTGAAATTTTAACATGTGATCAATACTTAGAGTACAAATGAAATTTTGATATGAAAGCAATAACAAAATGTTGATCCACATCACTTGAAAAGCACTGTTAAATTAAAGTACCTAATGCACCATTTTCCTATTTGTCTATTATTCTACATGCTGAAAAATAGGGTAACAACAACAATAGCACACATGCTCTTTTCATAACTCAACTTCACACTTTTTCCAATCCTTCATACTATATTTGACAGATCTTCTTTCTTAGCACTTCCTCACTGATCCATCACAAACATCTTCTTACTTATATTGAGCTAAAATTATTAGGTCGACCAACATAATTTTGAAATAGGTCTATACTAAGCATTCCCATAGTGGGGATGAATGAAAAGTGGACCACACCATACACACTACCTCGACCAAATAACACATCACCCAAATGCCATAATAACTAGAGCCCAATAAGAAATAACATGTTGGAAATTATGCTTCTAGACCACATCAACATGAACCAAAACATAAAAATAATAAAATCATACTACCACAAACCATATCCAGAACACAAAGAATTTTAGACCACTAAAAAATTAAAAAAATCATAGAATACACTACCAGAACACATTTTTCACGACACCATCCTTCCAGAGTACTAGCCTCTAGACCAATAAAACCTCAAAACCAAATCAACACAACATAAATATTGAGCATGATACCAAACACCAAAGTAGTATGTTGCCATCAATGAAAACCATACTGACACATCAACAACTTTGCAACATTATCAACAACATCAACAATTTTCCATCAAAGACAACCACACAAAATACTACAACAGAAACAACATCATCAACTCTATAACATCAACACTGCAACATTCACCACAAATTCCCCCTGTCAAAAAAACCCACATAAAATAACATATATAACTTGCACAAATGACTCAAAATTTTCCCAAGGCTTGTTATTAATATAATTCTAATCTTTAGAATAAGATTGACTATTATGAAAATTATTACAACAATAACTACTACAATTTTTTAATATACAATACACACACATTGAACAACTAAACTTTCCTACAAATTTGTGAAGCTCTAATGCAATCCTTGTGTAAGAATGTCCTCAAGAACCAAAGTTTGGTTGTCTTTTGATTCTAATAGCCAATGATTTTCTATTATGTGATTCTAGTAACCAATGAGTTTTGATCCATTTACCATAGTATCCTATGTGTTTTCATCTATAGGAGAAATATCGAACACAAAGTACTGCATGATCAACAAATAACCCTGAAATCTTTTCAAATTTTTATCTATTGCACACCCAAAAGATAAAACAAGTTGGCCTAACCCTATATTCACACCAAAGCCCAAATTTGAATTTTACATCTTACACATTAAGTCAACCTTAAAGACCTTATGAAATTTAGAGTTTTAGGGTTTCTCCTTCCTCAATACCAAGTTGGGTCCTATTCCTCTATTTGCCCTAATCTTGAAGCCTCGACGAAATCCTTGTCTAAGTCTTATGTTTGGAGTTTCAAAGTTTCTAACTTTTCATTATACCTTTTTGGGAAATGGTTATAGAGTATCTTTAATCCTCAATTCCTAACATTTATTTAATTCTTGTTTATCCTTTTAGTTTGGTGAAAGTTATATGGTGTGTCAGATCCCTATTTCTTAATATTTCGTTGGCATATGTCAAGCAATAGATTCAATATATGATCCTTAACATTTCTTGGGCATGTGTCAAATAAGAACTCTAATCCCCAATCACTAAGATCTCCTTGGCACATTTTAAGAAATACCTTCGATCCCAAATCTCCAAGATTCCCCAAGTACACTCTAGTCTTTCACTAGATTTTAGAAAGGAGACATGACATATTAGCACATCCTCTACCTAATACTTCTCTTGGTAAATGAAATTTACTCATTATTTTTCTCTTCATTTTTTCAATCACATTAATAGCAATTCCTCAAAAATCCTCCAAGAGAATAAACTACTTTGATACCAATTGATGTAGACCAAAATAAGGCACGCAGTGAAGGGCGATTGATCCTAATATCCATTCACACATTCTTCATTAAAAATTGAAACTCTTAACTGACAACACACATAATTTGATATTTTCAAATCATGAGACAATTAACTATAGAGAATTATAAAATCACACCATGTAATTTTTTTGACTTGCAACACTCAACATATTCCAAAATATGTAGGAAAATCTATAACTTAGATACAAATATATTGCCATTACAAAAATGCTCTGTCTAAAACATACATTACCAAAGTTCCTTGCACTCATGAATATAATGTTTTAGAATAATTTTGAAACTATAACTATTATCGAATGCTACATAGTAATAGTTACAGCTTGCTAGAACTTCCCCAATTGAAAGCTATCAAAACTTTGACCTGACAATACCAACATCAAATCTCCTACAAAATTTCTCAACAAACATTTCAAAAATTTCTTCTCTAGCTTATTCATAAATAACTTGGCTTGCCATGATTTCATAACGAACCCCCTCCCCCCCCCCCAAATTCCTCCAAAGTTAGGACCTTTTTAAAAAAAATCTATTATTTTCCCACTACCTTTCCACTACATTGTCCAATCAAAATAGCCTTTATCTAGATTGACCTAGCACAAAAAAATAGGTTTGAAAAAATTCACTTGTCAAGGATGAAAAAATACTTAACTAAATATAGGAAGGCATAAGGTCAATTACTCTCCATGAGTCTGAAATAGAGGATAACAAAATAATAGTCAACTTTTTAAAGAACTTTTCCTTGAGCACCCAACAACCAACATAGAAAATGAAACAATCATATCACAATAATAGCATAAAAAGAATTTAAAATAGAATATTTCCCTATTACATAATTTCTATTTCAATTCTTGCCCCCTCAAGATGCTCCTACATCATAATTAATAATATCACAATTCAATTTGACACAACAAGAACTTAACAAGGTCAATTACTTTCCTTTAGTATGAAATAAAGGATAACAAAATAATAGTCAACTTTTCAAAGCATTTTTCCCTGAGAACCCAACAACCAATATAGAAAATGAAACAACCATCTCATAATGCTAGCATAAAAAGAACTTCAAATAAAAGGATGAAAAAATAATAGTAAACTTTTCAAAGCATTTTTCCTTGAGCACCCAACAACCAACATAGCAAATGAAATAACCATCTCATAATGGTAGCATAAAAAGAACTTAAAATAGAAGATTTCTCTATTACATAATTTCTATTTCAATTCTTGCCCCCTTAAGATGCTCCTACATCATAATCAATAGTGTCACAAATCAATTTGACACAACAAGAAGAGTACATAATCTATATACTTCAAATAAATGTTCTTCTCTTGTAGATCGAATCATATTCTAAAAATATAGAAGCCATAGATAGATCAAATTTGATGAAATTTAACATGGTATCAAAGCCGGTTTGAGAAATGATCAAGATCAGATTTTAAATCTATGACTATATTATAAATGCATTGAGATTGAGCCAAGCAATATTGATATACATCAAGTTGAAGGAGATGGGGTCGCCTAATTTGATTTGAGTTTCCACTATGTTGACAGAGCTACACGATCTATGCTTTATGCATATGGAGTCACTAATCGTGTGGTGCTATGTCCACGTTTCGTGCAAAGTGTTGGATCTGCATTGAAGACTTTTGACCATGCATGACTGTTTGTATCCCGCATTCTTGATCAAAGTGAGCCATATTTGTTTTTCTCTTTTCCATTGTGGGCCGTGAAGGTTTTTTTTTTGGATGTTGGGCCAATCCAACGATGCATGATATCCACATGGGCCATGGATATACAAATGCAACTATTAAGATAGGGCATACAACAATTACATATAGAGAGACATATAAGAGCGAGTAGGAGAAGGGGGAAGTTAGCCTTAATGACTTAATATCTATTTTGAAGGAGTATGATACACACTGGACCCACGTGTATCTACACAAGGAGTTATTGAATGTCATATAGATCAAGACATGATCAATGTATTTTCCAGGCATGAGACGGATGTCAAAGGTTCCTCAACAAAAATGATTGAAGTGTTAGCACCATGTGACAACATTACACAATAAAGAAATGGTTTCTAACGATAAATGACAACTCTTTCTATCCACGGTGGAAACATAATTGTGATGTTCATGTCCATGAGTTCATGAAGAGCACAAATTCCTTGAGTCAACTGGGTTGACAATGCATGATGTGAGTTTGTATTAAAGACAACAAATAAGGAATGATATTACTAACAAAGGCAACAATGTTAATATGATGGATGTGAGATAGTAATTGTGAACATTCCAAGAGGAGTGAACTATGTTGAGAGATTATTATAAAAAATTGTCATAAATTAAAGAAGAATGCTGCCTTAGAAGTATAACTATCAGGCCATATTAGTAAAGTTATAGTTACATATATTCACAACTATTTTATATTAATGAATATATGTTTGAAATCATCACACAGAGGAAGGAAGGTCAATATGTGTTTGGCTGAAGAGTTCATTATTAAATACCAATTATTAAGGGATTCTGGTTATTAAGTCAAAACCCAATACAAAGGGTGCCACTTATAGAATAAATAGATCTGTTAAGTGATGCAAGAGCATCTTGGGTGTAAGGGAAATCTTGCATCACCCAAAAATATTTTTGGTTTCTTTTCAATAAGGGCTATCTTGTGCAGAGCTGCTATTTTTGGAAATTTACTATTTTTAGTAAGTTTTCCATTTGAGCTCAAAATGCTCTATTTTCTTCCCTGGAGGTTCACTTTGGTCATATCAGCCCGCCATTAAAGTCTCATTGCAAGATCAAGTCTAGTTTTGAAGATATTGAAATTTTTTGGTATTGGCACCAGGGTACAAATACTTTGAACTCAATTTTGAAGGCTTTAGAGGTTCTGAAAGGGGTCAAAACTTTGGCTAACTAGAGCTTGTGCAAGTTAAGCACTATAGAACACTTTGTGACATTTTCAAAATGGGGTTATAATAGCCAATCGGGTCAATGAGCGATGACTTATGATCTCTGGAAGTTGTGCTAACTAAAATGGAAGAAAATTAAATTCCTTCAAAACTTCTTTTTGAGTTCTGGAAGTTTTTTGGGCCTATTCTAATGTAATAAAAATGAATAATAATCTCTTAGAGATGGTCGACCTCAAACTTTAGGGTTAAAATTTATAGAACCTTCTTGGGCGGTTAAAATTGCCTTTATAATGAAGGCTCGTAGGGTTATTTAGGGTAGTTCTGGAAGATACATCTGGTGGCTCTGGCTTGTAGAATATTGTAATAAAAATGCCCATGTGGTTGTGTATGTTATATTTCTGAATATTGTAATTCCATTTCATTGGAGATAATAGAAAGCCCATTTCTTATCCTACAATTCGTTGTTATTCTCAATTTTGTTGTGTGTGTTTGTGTTAATAAGGGGAGTACCCTTCATCATTAAGAATGGATACATTTGAGCAAATACAATATCTCTTAAATATCTTAAGGTTGTGATCATTCAACTTTGCAAGGTATATGTTAGGTCAAACTCATTCTACCCAGGATCATCGAAGGATCAATATAGAATAAATTTGGATGATCGAAAGGATCAAGAAAATTATTATCTATTTTTGATGGAAAGAAAATACATATGATCTAGGACAAAATGAGAAAGAAAATACATATGATCTAGTACATATATATGCTATAGTATTAATATTAGTGAAATCAAAATGTTTGTGAAATAATGGATTAAGAGGGAGTTCACTGTTCTTTACC
Organism: Chamaecyparis obtusa; assembly: GCA_027943335.1. Lineage (NCBI taxonomy): Eukaryota > Viridiplantae > Streptophyta > Pinopsida > Cupressales > Cupressaceae > Chamaecyparis > Chamaecyparis obtusa. Next base: position 345,729 of record BSBK01003765.1, on the reverse strand, counting down.
ATCCTCACCAACCTCTTGCGAAAATGAAGGTGGAACACTTCTGAGGTAAACTTGGTATTACTGAGAAGAGTCTCATGATATTTAATTATTTGTTAGCTTGTGGTGACTAATCAGGAAAGTACTATCCAGGAAAGTACTATACACTTTTCCTCCCGACCTCGGTTATTTGGGCCGACTACTTATAACTCATTCTAACCCTAAAGCGAAAAAATATTGTATAATATGGCTTAGGGTTAGGGATTTTCATGATGTATGATTTTAGTACTTGCGGCAGAATTGGGCTGTAAGGGATTACGGATTGTAATCAGGTTGTAATCACTGGATAATAATAATATTGGACTCGCTGTTGGTGGACGTAGCCCAGGGATTGGGTGAACCACGTTAAATCTGTGTGTCTTGTGTTCTATTCTGTGTGGTTTATTATTTTTCTGATATTAGTTATATTTGCACATAATTGTTATTTCTGCCTTGTTAATCCTAACATTATTGTACTAATGAATTACTTTATTATTAAGTGTTAATTCATGACTATATGGGCCCCATACACATCACGAGGAAGTGATGACTTCTAAATGATTATCACTTGTATTTGCAAAAGTTATTGAAAGATGACGATCTTACAATAACTTAAATTTTCTATTATGACGAATATCTTATGATGTCTAAGTAGATCATGATAGATTATATTTTGCATGGCAGATTAATTTCCTTAAACAAACCATGAATATCTTGCATGGTGGATCAATTTCCTTAAACAGACCATGAATATCTTGCATGGTGGATTAGTTTCCTTAAATAGACCATGAATATCTTGCATGGTGGATTAATTTCCTTAAACAGATCATGAATATCTTGCATGGTGAATTAATTTCGTTAAACATAAAATGAATGTTCATATGGTAAGTATTATCGAGGATACATGTGCACATACCTTATGAACATCTTGAGTACTTGGTGAATATCATGTGACTTGATATTCAAGAGACCATTACTCGTGATATCATGAGATGATATCTAAATAGTGGATATCTTCTAATCAAAGATATCCTTAAAATTTTCCATTCCTGATATTACATTGAGGTAATATAATATCTATTTTTGTGTTTATCCTCCCTGACTAAGAGGGAGTGTTAAATTGTTAATGTCATTGTAGTTTTTTTTGGATATAACTATTATATATATATATATATATATATATATATATATATATATATATATATATATATATATATATATATATATATATATATATATATATATATATATATATATATATATATATATATATATATATATATATATAGATGAAAAGGCACAATTCATGAAACATCTCATGAACGAACATGTCTCCACTTTGTGGAGACATGTCCGCTCATGGGATGTGTCTCTTGCTTATATATTTAATGCAGATCTGATCCACAATTGAAGACATTGAAATAATCAATAAATGTTCTGCTCTTGTAGATTGAATCATATCCTGAAAATATAGAAGCCATAGATAGACCAAATTTGATGAAATTTAATAGTTAGGTCTCCAAACATTTATAAAGAGCAGGAAAAATGTTGCATATCAAACTAATTTGTAGAGTAGAAAACCACAAATTACTAAGAGAAATCTATAGTACAAGTATAGATCTACAACCATAAACTTGTCCAAGATGCAAATTTGTCCTCTTAAGTAGCAAAGACCCAATTAAAAATCTCAAGTAACTTATTGATAGTGAGACACTATTTCTAAGTCTAACAACACATAGATTCTATAATCTTATCTACTTTGTCTTCATTTTTTAATTTTTGAAATAAACTTCCTCTTCCTTTGCATTCAATTTCAAATTTTTGTATTCAATTATTTCAGTATTCTATTTCCACAATCAACATAATTTTATCTAGGTAGATTTGTGCTTGTTTGTATGTATCTTATTAGATCAACATAGGTTACACATAAAGAATATATTACAAATGATTAATTAAATATTATTTTAGTTCAAATGGAATGAATATAGAGAACACATGTACCACAATTATTGGTAGGATATAAGACCTAATTTTGATAGCATATAATCATATTTAAATATTTGTATAATAAAAAACAATCAAATTTCAAAACAATTATAAAATTTAGATAGATTATCAAAATTTATATAAGACTATGAACATATATTTATTTTTAAAATAAATTATAAATAAAAATTATTGCCATAAAATTAAATGACAATTGTAATTGACCTTCAAATTTAATCCCTAGTAAGAAATTCTTCATAGGTTAAATAATCTTTTAAATATATTGTCATATGTATGCAGAAATTGTCTTCTCATGTTCAATATTTGTACACTGTAAATGCTAGATAGATCTGGCATTGCCTGGCACATCCAAAGTGAAGGTGAACCATCATTGGACTTTCTCAACAAATCTTGCTATGTTGTGGGCACCTTCAAAATCGACATAAAACAGAACTTGAAAATTGTTGATTAAACTTTACTGTTGATTAGTGAACGTTATTAAAATTCCTTTTTTCCGTTCGTTCGATCCAAAAAGCTTTAGTGTTGATTAGTGAACGTTATTAAAATTCCTTTTTTCCGTTCGTTCGATCCAAAAAGCGTTAAAACGTATCCATTGAAGTTCATGCACAATTATGTATATCTCCAAAGCTCCTGCAAAGGCAAACCGTATAAACGTTTACGCATTTTTAAATACAAATATCTGAACGCGCCAACTTAATGTTTTCTATGATGAACAGTGTGGGTGTCCAGCCTAACGTGCCCTTTTTGGGTTGGAAAGGAAAAGCATGATCAGACATCCTCGTTGTCTGTAATCATGACGAACTTTAATAAAATCTCGCAGATCTCCTTTTGCTTTTATTTCGTCAGAGCAATTTTGCAATCCTTTGCACCTACTCCTGCTCGTTAGGCCGTTGAATTTAATCAAATGGCCTTCAATTCAGCCACACCGAAGCAGTAGGTCAGAGGGTCGATCCTGAAGGGAGCTAAAATGGTAAAGGAATTGGAGTTTTACGAAGCCCTCGGAGTCAGTTCCAAGGCCACGGATGCAGAGATTAGAAAAGCTTATTATATTAAGGTGAGGGAATACTACGCACATTTTTCATCTCAATACATGCAAAGGCTTGAATCCTGCATATTTTCGAAGCTTTGAAACACATTTTCATCATCAATTGCATTTGCCAAAATCTTAATTTAAACGCTAGCGTGGAGGTGAATTCCTAGAACTCTTCTGATGTTATTGGTGTTTTACCAGATGGGTAAGAAGGGAATTATTTTGTGATCAAGGTATTGCAATAGACATCAATTAATATGCATATATTGTGCGCAAGGAAGAAGATGGGAGTTTTTATCTGCAAGGAATTATATAGGGGATATCTCCTTGCAGTCTTAAACAGCTTAAATTAGGACAATCACGTTGCTAATGACTGCAATCTAGAGAAGGTCCACAAGTCATTGCATGGAAACGGCCAACTATGTTAGTAATACGGGAAATGTGTAGACACTAGCAGAGCTCAAACCTGTGAAAGTTTGGTAGCTCACTGTAGATCACCTGGCGGGGCCATTCCGACCTATCTGGTCCCACATCTTCAAAATAGGAGGCGGAAAATAAAAGAGAAAGAGAAAATTAACTTACAGTGTCTAGGAATGAGATTAGACATTCTTGCTGTCATTCAGGTCGATCTCTAAATATAGCAAATGTTGTAATAATGACTGCAAGTTGGCCTAATAATACCAGCTTGCATTTTCTGTGTAAGCACAGGTTTTACATCTATAGGTTTTGATTATTTAAAGAATTTCAATTGAACATGACATCTACCGATTTGATATTGGCCAGATAAGGTCACACAGTTGTAACTTCTCAGGCATCAGTCTGGTGAAGGGCAATGCAGAAAGGCATTGTCCATTGTGCTCTGGTCTGGTAGTAAGTGAGGTTACTTACTGTGAAGATGGCCCAAATTGGAATTTGGGTTCATGTCAGGGTATACCTTAAGAAATGGCCTCCTGAAATTCTCTAGAACTCTTGGTCAATCTGTCAAAGAATATCGTAATTTCCTAGCCAATATTTTTCATTATAAAAACCAAAGTTTAGAGTGGATGTCAATTTTTTCCATATACCATTAATTTTGCAATTCAAAAACTAAAATTTTCTATTAATATATAATTTGTATGATGATTCAGCTTCCATATTTTCTAACAATTTATTAATATAATTTGTCAACAAAAACATTAAAATGGGGCTGATAATACAAAATGATAAATAGCACTGAGATACTATGTATTTGTAGCTGAATGAAGTCGAGAGAATTTGTATTCGTTACACCAAAGTTTCTACTACTCTACTAAGTCAAATTCGGTGGAATGCAGACCAAGTGATAAGAACACAAACGCAACAATGGACAGAGCACAATAGATTGCAATAACTGCAGAGAAAGACTGACTCACTGGTATCTCACTGGTATTATAAAGCAGTGCTCCCTGGGGTCACGTCCCCTGCTCTCTCCTAAAGGGGACGTTTTGGGGACTTAGGAATGGCTAGGAAACGTCTCCCTGTCCCTAATAAGTACTTGAAATGTTCCCAAAACATTCCAAAATCTTTTTGTAGGGGATGGCTAGCTGTCCCCTATTGCCCAGCTGCGATTTTACTTGCATTTAAAAAAACAAAAAACGGATTTTTGAACCAAAGAAATGCAAATATATCCCAGTGCCAAAGGCAAATCTGTTAAATCATAGCTACACTATATGAAATTTTGAATTAGCACAAAGTTGATGTATTCATTCCGAGCCCAGTTTGTCCAGCGAACCCCTATACAAACATACCCTTGTTACAATTCAGAGAGATATCTGTGAGAGAACTTATCTGAATATTACGAACCTTGCAAGTTTCCATATGTCAGTTTAAAAACTTCAATTTAAAGACAGAAAAATAGGTCTCAAGATATTGATAACGCAGTAAAAATTAAAGGATCAGTTTAGAAACGTGAATATACTTACAAACAATTTTGGAAGGGGAGCACTGTCATGTCCCCTGTTTGAAACCCTATTCACGTTCTCCCCACCCTTTTCACATCATGGCAACCAAGTGTTCCAATTTTGTGAAGTCTTTGCATCAAAGGAAATCAGATATATATCAAGGATATCTAACAGATAAACAATATCAAGTACCAATAAGAGAGAATTATTGCTGCAATTGATAAATCAAATGAAAAACGATCCAGCAAACCGAAATATGCTACATGTGCACATCGATAATACTATAAGTAGAATACCATTAAGCCATCTAGTATAACTTCAATAACTAATAAATCAAATGAAGAAAACTATCATAATAGGCCGCTGAACTGGTTACTATGAAGACATGATCGATATGGATCAATACCGAGAAAAAATCAATGAACGAGGAGTCATTAAGAGAGAATGATTACCGTATATTCCTAAGTGTCAACAGCGATGGTAGTTCAAACGTAAATTGATAGCCAAAAATAAATAATTAATAAAGATGAATATTGATCACACAAAACCAATATGATTATCCCACAAACCATAATAATTACAATCATATGAAGAAGATATAAGTGACACTAAATTAGGAACAGCGATAGAGGCTATCGACAATAATGGAAATATATATCAACAAAGCTATTAGCGATTGGTGGAATATTCATTCGATGATTAGAATGGACATAGTAATGATCGATGTTATGGCTAACCCTTATGATTAGTATGACGGTGCTCTGTAAACACAATATAAGATTAAGATTGGCTGTAGATAGAAAAAGAGGGGCTCATGTCGATTATAAGGATGAGGTTTAGCGATAGTTAGCAAATCAATCAAAGTCATTAAGTCAATTGGCAACATCAGTTAAAGATAGACTAACAATTATACTCTAATTGGTATCGATAATGAGGAGGTACAATTACCATAAGTAAATATTGCCCATCTGTTGATTGTGTGGCTGAAGAGGTGCAAGGAGTCAATATTGTCGCAAGCAATTAACAGTAAGACTAAATGGTATCCTTTGAGATATCCAACCAATTGTTATGAAAGGAAATGTTGGAAGGAAAGATGTGACTCGTCGACTTCAAAGGCTGCCACCTCTTTGATTTGAAAGTTTAAAAGCTAGTTCAAAATCATTACAAGCATCATTGATGGGGATAAGAAAAGGAAAGGACAGACATTGGTAATAAGAGAAGATATATAGCAGTTCATATTTATAACCTGCGTATCTCTGGTATGAGTATCTTAATATGTATTCATGGTATAATATTTGTGACTGCTCATTACTGAATTAAATGAATATAGTTAATGCTTGTATATCACTGCTTATATTACTCATAAATGTACATACATATAGTGGCATATTTCTGAGATAAAATATATTGTTGTTTATATTTAGATATATTGCTGATTCATTATCTATGACTTGGTCTAATATATGAACATATAGAATATGTGACTTGGGTAAAATACTGTGTATTTATTATTTTGACTGCTGTGATCAGCCATGGGTTGTGTTTGTCCCTCTTCTAAAATTTGTTTCCATCATGAAGATACCTTGAAGAAAAAGAATAATAACCTTGATGCTCTCCCTATAATAAATGAAGGCCTTTGAGAGCAAAGAGCCTACTTAAATATCCCAAACTAGGATATTGTCTCAAATCTGGTTTGGATTTTTGATTTTTGATATGATTTGCTTAATTTCATTGCAAAATAACCACATGCAAACATGCAAGCTAAACATGCAGAAGAAACGATATAGATTTCCAAGGAAATAAGCGATTACAAAGACAAATCTATTGAAAATGATTCTGATATAAGACATGCATGCCTGTTACATCAAATATACTACTGTTACAATGCTAGAACATGCATAAAATTTACATGCAACATACCCACATGATTCCTCTGCAATATCATCAAGCCCTTGTGAGATATCATCTCCAAATCATGGCCATGAATGGGATAGCCGTCCACAAAATTGAACAATGCAATACACCTATGAATCCTGAAGCGAATCCACCAAGGTGGCTGATTTGGGTTATCGTCCAAATCACCAAACCATCTAGGGTTTCCGTCCTAGGGTTTTACTGGACCTTCAAGCTCACAGAGAAAAGACTCAAAATAAAATTAATAATATCCAGAATGCCTTCACAATTCCCTTTTTCCTCCTTTATAATAGCCTTTTCCCTATTTTGAGAGAAATACTTTATTTTATTTCTTTTATTTCATTTCCCTTCAAAATGCAACTTTTTGATATAATTTAAAGTTGACATTATAATAAAGTCACTTTTAATTAAATTAATTAAAATAAATTCATCCTTTTAATATTTAATTTATTTGGACAATTTTAAAATAGTTAGTTTAATTAATTTATTTCACCAACATTTGGGGACATTACACCTACCCAAGTTAATGCTGTTCAAGTTTTGGGTAGTGAAAAGCCTAAGGTTGTTGTCGATCTTCATCAAGATACCACTCTACCTCAAAATAAACTAGCCATTATGATAAAAGGTTCTCAACAACCCGACTACCATGCGGTTGCTCACACATATAACACAAGATATAATCGACTGCCTAACAATTTAGTTGTTCCTCCTCTTCTTGCCTCTCAACTAGTGCTTCCTCCCACACCCCGCCTTCCTCAAAATCTTGGAAAAGAATATGATTTAGTAGAACAACTCCGTGCTACTCCTGCCAAGATTTCTCTTTGGGAGCTTCTTCAAACTTCACTTGCATATCATGAAGTGTTACTACAAGCCTTAAGAAACATGACTGTCCCACTTCCTATGCAATCTAATATAACTTTGTTAATGTTTTGGTAGTTGTGTGAGAGACCATTCATACTTGCAATGATCCTTTCAAATATTCTCAGAGTATTTTTGACTTGCTGGATTGTGGTCATCGTACGTCGGTTTATTCATTTGTGAAGGTAATTCTTTGGTTTCTTCTATCGTTAGCTGCTTCTCTTCTTTGCAGAGACTTCATCTTGCCTTCATATTTGATCATGTATACTGTGTTGGCATTAAGTAATGATAACCGGTAAGCTTGCTACCGGTACTAGTGTTGTCATTGATTGGCAAGAAGAGTGTAGAGATTTGTCATCTCTATAAAGTCTACAGATTCAAGGAGATCTGTATGAAAGGAAGATGGGTTGGCAGAAGTAGTGGCTACCACTGGTCACTATACAACAACCGGGTAGTGTATATAGTATAGCAAAGGAGGATTCAACAGAGGACCTGGCTACAATCGGTGTAGTAACAAAAAACAAGGACAACAACACTAAACCAGTGTCAACAATACAACTGAGGACAGTGCAACCGGTGAGCCAAGGAAAGGGGCAGTAACAGGTCAACAATCCTTACCTGTTCATAGCATAAGGATCTCAACCGATCTATTAATAACTCCGGTATGAACTGAGGAAGTCATAGTCAAACAAACTGTTCCAATTAACTCTTTGACAGAGAATATTTGCACTAAATCCGGAAGTCTTTGAGTTAAATTGGCAATCGGTTTGAAGTGAGCCTGAAGGTTTTAAAGCCGAGATCAGTGGCTTTAAAACTGGTGATCGGATTGAGGCGAGTTTGGAGGATTTAAAGCCGAGACTAGTGGCTTTAAAACAAAACGTTATCTCCTATGAAGGAAAGTTGCTTACCACGCAACTACTGCTTTCTTGATTAAACATATACAGCAAGGGCATGCATCTGATGTTTCCTCTGAAAACTAGTACTCCACTGAGCAATGAATCCGATAAAGATCTGGAGTTAGGTCATGTTTAATGAACTCAATTAGGGCTAGGACCCTATATATTCTTCTGTCCAAGGCAAATAGAAGTTGCCTTTATTCTGCCAAGTAAAAGAGTGAACCTATACGCTAAAGAAGCCAACGGTGAAAAGAAGAAGAAGTGAGAAAGAAGATTGTGCAGAGTTGCACAATAGTAGAGGAGAAGACACCTGCAGTGACCTGTGATGCTTCTTAGTGAGCACAAACAGAGATCTTATCAGGCTATGCTTAGCCATCTGTAAAAGGTCAAACCTTCTATTGTTCTCTAGCAATTACAATAGTTAAATTCTAGTATTTGGGTGGACTCTAACAGGTCTCTTGTATCAAATCCCTTAGTTGGGTGGCATCTTGTAAGGTGTTCAAAGTCTTTTAATCAGATAGGCACTAACCAGCCTTATTGTAACAAATCCCTTAATCGGGTCGCACCTAGCAGTGTGTTATTATCCTTTAACTGGGAAAGCTCCTTACTGGGCGTACTCTGGAAGAGTACAAAATTTGTGAGGTCTCCTCACACCAAGGTTTTTACCCTAACCGGGTTTCCACGCGATAAATCTGGTGTCACTGTGTGATTGTTTGCTTACTGTTATTATAAGCCTATATTTGACTGTCTTTTAGCTGTAAGTTTACTTCACTAGATTTAAAGAAAGAGAAGTTTTACAAGTGCTGATTCACCCCTCCCCTCTCAGCACCGGTTGGGACTGTCATACTGAAGATGAAGTGTCGACCTTCTTGGGTGTCTCTGCTCAGCTGGTTGGGTATCACGTGTTATATTCTTATCGAGCTCTTATGTCTGTTGTCATTATTGACATCCAACTTCAATTATTGCCGACATTCTTGTTGTATTCCTTTCTTCATCTCCAGTGTCATTTGTTTTGGCTTCCAATGTTTTTTTAATGCCATCAATATGGTGTTTGCAGTGGATGTATTAAGTGAATATTGATTATAATATGCTATGTAATGTTTGGCATCTTAACTGCCAACGCTTCAACTTTTGTAATGGTGATGACTCTTGGTTTTCAGTGGGAAAAGCCTTTTTTCTCTTTCTTCGGTTACATAGAGGATGCATTGAGAATGTATCTTTTTGGTCTATCTTATGAGTATTGGCGGAGACCTCTGCATTTTTGGAGTTTTGATATTTACCGTGTCTAATAAGAGGGTTATTGTAATAAGTGTGTATCTATTTTGTTAGTAGGACAAAGATAGTTTGTTTGATGTTTTCAGCAGCATAGCATTCTCTATGAAATTATCGTATGATCTGTTGTTGGTGCTTCAAAAGGAGAAGTTCATATTTTGACAATTTCTGTTATGTGATAACAGCCTCTGTGAAGAAGTCATTCATCTGACTTAGCTTGTGAAGCATTGTATTGTATGTTATGATTATCAATAAAGGATATATTTTGGGTGTGGCTAGGCTTTTCCCTCGAGTAGGAGGGTTTTCCCTCAAGTAGGAGGGTTTTCCTAGGATATCTCTGGTGTCCTTGTGTTTCTTGTTTTATCTGTTATTTATTTATGCTATTCTGGTTCAAAAACTTAACATGGTATCAGAGCGGGTCTAAGTAAAGATCCCGAACCAGAATTATTCAAGCAGTGTTTAGGCGGTAGAAGTGTATAGTAGACCTGATCTTAGTTATATCAGAGGCTGTGATGAATGCTCAATGATCATCAACCCACTCTTAGCATTCCACTTCCAACGGGTCACGGAGATCACATTGTAGGGGACCTTTATAGTATTGATATGGTGAAAGAGATCATGTTGTTGATAGCAGGGAAAGATATGGAGATCAAAATTTGAAAGGACATTTCAACAATAAGGAGATAAGTATTTTATGTTTCTACATTTGAATAATGTAGTTAATATTAATTCATGTTATATCATTGGGAATAGTGAATCTTGTATGCTTTTAGCATTGATCTGTATATTTCTCTTTAGGATAGTTTGATTCCATGATCTTCTATTAATCTCTTTAAAAATGCTTCCAAGACGGATTGAGAAGCATTGGGTGTTGGCAATTTGGCTAAGTAGGATAATCATAATGTTGTCATTATGGCAACATATACTCACTATGAAGATCGTACAATAGAAGAAAGTAGTCTTGTAAGAGTGCGCTAGAAAATTGTCTAAGTACGACAGTGTTTTATAGTCTAATCGGAGACAGTTTTGATTAGCGATGTTCACAGAAGCAGGTTCAGTGCATGCACACTTGAACATGGATAATTCTATGTTTATCAAAGCCACATATGAAAGCGCAAGTTTGTACGACATGTACGGAAGAAGATATTAAAGAATTATAGAGACAGTGTTGAGCCGACCTGAACAGAGCAGAAGACAGAAGTGATAATATTAAGTTAAGGGATTATTTTGTTTATCAAAATAATGACTTAACCATGTAGGGACAACATCCTATATGTTAACCCTAAGGCAACATGAATTGGTTTTATATTTTTGAGAAGAGTTTATGTATTGTAAGCCGACTGGAAGTTGTTAATTGTAATAACTTGTATATATGTAATAACTATGTAATGCGAAAAGTACAAAAGTTACATATAGCTAATGTGATAAGAAAAATATGATGTGAAGTTGTATATTGTAAGAAGGAAAGCAAGTAAACTCTGTATATGAAAGCGAAGAGTCTAGAAAACTAAATCAGAATAGGGAAGCTATTCGGCAGCAGTAAAAGGTTATGTACCTTACCTTTGTATCTGAAGATATCATTGTATATTGCATGTTTGGGTAGTGAGCTCATCTTGTAAATTATGCTTTTTGTAATAGCAACTCCTAATAGGGTTGAGGCTTCTAACAAGGCCTAGAGTCCTTTAACCAGGATAGAGACACTATATGTATATAATAGACTCCTAACAGGATCAATATCCTTAACCAAATACTTTTGATTAGTGGATCAGTTGTGGGTATCATCCCCACCGGGGTTTTCCCTTGGCCAGGGTTTCCTCGAGAACAAACATGGTGTTATGAGTTCATTTACTTTATTGCTATGCTTGTTATTCAGTTTCCTTAGTTTACTTTGTTATGCAAGCTTCAAGTTAATTTGTTATATCCATAATTGGGCAAAAGTAAAAGTTTGTGAAATACTGATTCACCCTCCCCTCTCAGTATTTCCTATTTCTAACATTGGGATGATGAGAGATTACATGCAAAGTCATGTAGGCTATAGAAATGAACATGGGGACACTGCTTGCAGCCATGGGACTGAATTTGTGACACATAAAATCATTTAAGAGGGAGATCCTATAGAGTTTTTCATTGTGATTAGTTTCTTCAAAGAGGAAGAAATGATATTTAGAGGGACTCTAACTATCCATCACAGACAACCTTGGACGAGGAGGTCAGAATGTTGATATTAGATACATAGGGAGTCTGACTTAGACAAGGAGGTCATAAGGTTGATATCTGTCTCAGAGAGACACACATCATCATGAAGATTTGTTAATGAGTTCTTCTTTGTGAGGGAGAAGTTCGAGGTGCAATCCCTTGTTAATGAGTTCTTCTCCATGAGGGAGAAGTTTGAGGTACAATCCCCTATTAATGAGTTCTTTGCGAGGGAGAAGTTCGAGATGCAATCCCTTGTTAATGAATTCTTCTCCATGAGGCAAAAGTTCAAGGTGCAATCCCTTGTTAATGCATTCTTCTTTGCAAAAGAAGTTTGAGGTGAAAGCCCTTGTTCCACCCTCTGGGAGTAGCCATGGTGGATGTCATGTGAGAGAATCCATGACTTAGTTTTCTGTTCTTTCACCCTCTGGGAGTAGCCATGGTGGATGTCATGTGAGAGAATCCATGACTTAGTTTTTTGTTCTTTCACCCTCAAGGAGTATCCATGGTGAATGTCATGCAAAGATGACAATATTATGTTGAGGAAATCTGTGATGAGATTTTGTTATTGACACTTTTTTTGGTTGCAGGTCCATTGTGCTTGTCAGGTTGAGACACACTATGACATATGATGTTATTATTAGTCGGTTACTGAGAGGGGGGGTGAATCAGTAAATACTATTTCTATCTTAATTAAACCTTGTTTGTAGATTCTTGTAGAATAAACAACATGCAATTAACCATTCATGAACAAAAATAGAAATACTCAGATCAACACAACATATATATGTGGAAACCCTCGGTTAGAAGGAAAAAACCATGGTGAGACAGAGCTCACAACTTCACTACTGCAGTAATAAAGGTGCCCGGTTAAGAGCTTACAAAGCACTTGCAAGAGTGCTACTTGGTAAAGGGATTTGGTAGAAGATCGGTTAAGATCTTGACTCTATTAGGAGCCGCCTTGTTAAAGGTCTTTCAACATCAATTAAGATGCTACCCGGTTAAAGGATTTATACCTATTAGGGTTCACCCTGATAGAGGGATTTGAATATGCTTTAACAGAATAAAAGTAATGATTTGAATTGACACTTTCTGTTTGACTAGATCATACCTGTTAACCTTTCTGCTTAGCTTGGTTGTTGAACTTCTCTGCCTTTCACCTCTTGTGACCGTAACTTCTCTCGGAAGATCTCTCTCTTGCTCTCTATTTTCAACAACACTTCTTTTGTGTCCTATGATTTGTATTTATAAGAAATTAATCTTATTAAAACCTAACTCATAGAACCACCAAGCTGTAAACTCACCCAAAAATCATGCAGCAAAAAGCTTTGCGAGATGATCTTGAGTTTACCTTGAAACATCCGTGTAGAAGTAAAACTAACTCCTGTTAAAAAGCTAACTCTAGTTCTAAATGGTGGATGCTCCGTAAAATCCGGTTTTAAATTAGACAGCTCTGCATAATCTGGTGCGGATTATTATGCACTTGACAGGTATCAATCTTATACTCGGTTCATCCCCTGTATGCACTATAAGGCCGGTACTATGTACTCTCTTTGATCTACCGGTGCATCTCCTCTGTTTAGTCTACTGGTGAAAATACTCTGTTTAGTCTACCGGTGCCTATAAAGAAGTATGAGTGATCTACCGGTGTGCCTATACCGGTGGGAATGATGTTTGCATCTAACTTCACCAATGACAACTTAAATTTGCCAACAATCTTCCCCTTTGGCATTGGTGGCAAAACATCACTCACTCATCACAATTAATTCCTTGTCCTGTAGACTACACCCGTGTGAGTGCTTCAGCTCTTTTGTCTATAGACTTCCCCTATTCTTATGCTGCCTTCTTCTCTGTAGCTGAATCAACTCTGTATGTATCCTTTCTGAACTTCTTCCTTTCTGATCTTCCCCCGTTCCTTGATGTCTTCTTCCACTTTTTGCCTCCATAGGACAAAGGGTTATGTGGTACTGACTGGTTTACATCTGTAACTTTGTGAAGATGTCCTTGTACACTTTCTTCGCTGTATGAAGAAAAGGGTTCCATTGACCGGTGACATGTTCTATATTTTTCTGTGCTTCTTTTAGAGAGACAATTATGTTCTCCATGTCCTCTACAGTCTTGTAGGCCGGTTCACTGATCAGATTCTCAGCTTTAGTTGCAGTCCTTTGCATTAAATCAAATGTTGGGGCCATAAATAATTGAAATCCAATAAGATCTTGGATTCTTTTGGTTTTTTTTTCATACGCCTTTCTCAGAATGAGAGCTAGGCTTGTCATTTCTCTGCTGAAATTGGTTGCAGATGCATTCTTTATGTTGAACTGGGAAGACAGAGCTCTTATGTCTTCAAAAGTCTTAGATGACTTCTCTGTGATGTCTTGTACAAAAGTATCAAAATTTGAAGTCCTTGTCATTAGACTTCCTACAACTTGTAATTGTTGTTGAAGTACCCTTATGTTGGTTGATACCGCTACTTTTATCTCTTCAACCTGTTTGTGGAGACTTTCTGTGATGAGCCCAGCTGACTCTCATTTACAAACTAGCTCTTTTCTCAAATTAAATTGCACTTTTAAATTGCTTTCAGAATATATAGAAGTTTATGAACAACAAATATGAAATTCAATGATTCTTTTCAGATTTTTTCAATTAAACAACAACAACAAATACTCGTGGTTCAATTATTCATGAATCGAATCCATTACATGCTTAACCAACATTTTAAATTATTGCATGAAAATAAGGAAACAACACCTTATATTCTAAACAGGACTGTTGTAGAAGGAAACACAACCTATGAGATTTGGCTCCAACAAATAACAATCAACAAAGTCCTCCAAACTCAGCCCCAACAGTCTCTCAATTTCAAACGCAGTCTTCCAAGAAGAAGTCGCAGGCTGCCAAAGAAAAAACGCAGCTTTTCTAAATAAATTCGCAGCCTCCAGGTGAAAGTTCGTGGCCTCCAGATGTATTTTGTAGCAAGAAAGATACAACAGCCTTCCGTATAATTGATAGTCACAAGAATAAAATTGAACCAGCAGAGGGATAACACAGTATAAATTATAGATGCTCAATACTCAACAAATCTGGTATACAACAACACCAAATTTGCATCCACAGAATCAGAATTGAATTTCCAAAATTCAATAGAAAAATTCACCACCAACAACTGATGATTCAAATTACAGAAGAGAGGAATCAGTCCTCTAACCCTAGCCAAACTTCTCCACTTCCAAAACTTCATAAAAATGCTCAAGTCATGAATGAGGTTCGAATTCTCATAAGGCTGTATATATAATATTTTTCCATAGCTTCTAAATGACACTTTTCACTTAAAAGCCACTTGCTTTATGGTTGCACATTTGAAATATAATAAACTATTATATTTCCCTTCACTTCAATGCTGAAAATGACTCTTTCATTAAAATAATGCTATTCTGACACATAGGGTCCTTGTTTTATGAGCTAAAGATTTAAAACTTCTCAAGCCGGCTCCAACGAGCTTTAACATTAAGATGCCCAAAATAGATTCCCAATAAAAATGGCAATCGTAGCCGATTTAATTAAATAATAATCATAATTCACCCATCTTGTGAAAAAGACTAAGGAAGCATCATAATCAAAATCTGACAGCACAAGAATGATCCTGATGATGAAAGATGAGGAATGAACCTGACGGGGTGACTTACTAAAAATAGACGCCCCCTCCAAGAATCTTGGAGTCCAGACCGGAAGCCGGAAATAAAATCTGAAAGCATCATATAACTCCTCTAAATCCTCTGAGCTCAGTAGAACCATAAGTTGACTTACTATAAATAGTAAGTCCCTCAAAAAGGGGCCAAAACCCACAACAGGGTCCTCTAATCACCAGTATTAGCCTACAAGGACCCAATGATAGGCTAAATCCACTAATTCCAATGCTAGCTCAAAATGGGGACATTACAATTTCTATTCTCTTCTGCTCATAGTGATCAATGGCAATTGTCTCTGGATCGGTGACATCTTCTCCGATCGCTTGAGCCAAAATTTCCAATTGGGCAATGACAGGTTCATCTTCATCAATGTCTGCATTCGGTACAAAGTTGTACAGGATGTTCTTTACACTTGTGAGGACCATGTCTTGTTTCCTCTTTGTTAGCTCCTTTAGTTGCCGAGTTCACATTTTGCTTATGTCAACCATAGTCTCGCTAGCCTTGCTCTTCTTCGCTTCTATATCTGCTGCAAAGGATAACTTCCTCTTAGATGAGGACGAGCTTGGAACATCTACCTGTGCCTTTTGTCTTGGCTCCTGTACGGGTTGTTCTTGCTCAATACATATAGGTAACTCTTGTTTCTGTTCATTCTGCTGCTCTTGTTTTTCTTCATCCCTCGGTTTTACCATCTCTTTTAGTATTCTTACCTCTTCTGGTCTTTCTTCCTCTTTCTGTACTTCCCCTTCCGGTTGTACTTCTACTTCTGGTTGTGCATCTTCTTCGTGTTGTAATTGCTCTTCTGGTGGGGCTTCTTCTTTGTGCTGCTCTTCAACTGTATGTAGATCACCCACAACAATTTTTTCTTCACCAGTTGTGTTGTCAGTAGTCATCTTGACTGATGACTCTCCCAGATTTACTTGTTCACCAGATGTGAACTGTTCCTTAGGAATTTCTTGCTCACCGATTGTTGGTTCTTCATGAGTAGTGAATTGAACTGCTGGTTCTTGTACTGTTTCAGGTTGATCTTGTGGACCTGTTGCCTCGAGAGCACTGAAATCATATTGTTGCCAAAAATCTAGTGTCTCTTTATAGACTTCGTTCTCATAACCATTTATTATCTTGGCAACCCTATTCTTTGTATCCAGATTCATGGATACTTCCTCCATTAGAAGTTTAATTCTGTCTTTACTGAGACCAGGTTGCACCTGTGACAGTGTCTCCTTAACAATTCTACTGTTGGAGCCTAGACCGGTTCTCCATTTAGTCATTAATCTTGTATTTAGTTCAGGAGGAAATTTAGACCTGTAGTCTCTTGGAGTTCTGTTGTAATCCAAGAAGGTTTCCAACAGAGCCACTATTATCGCTTGTTTATCTTCCTCTCGTAGCACACTATACCATTTAGCCACATTGGCTACTTCTCCAAAATCCATTACTTCATCTACTATATCATTAACAGTCATAGTGCGAGCCTTACCTCTTTTTGGAGATACACGAATGGGATGAGGAGCTGGATCACCACCTTTGTCGTCGGTGATATCGACAATGACCGGTTCAGTTGATACCTTAGCTTTCATTTGAGCTTCGGCTCCCAGAATTCCCTTTCCTTTATCGGTATCTTTGACCGGTGGCTTAGTGTTCTTCTGGCATGCTTCTTCTGCCTGTTGTTGGGTTTGAAGAAGTTTAGTCCATGTTGCCACACCTTCCTCGTGAACCTTGTCAACTTCTCCAACAAGCATCTGACTGACCCTCTTTCTTAATAGAAAGTTTTGCTTGTGCAATTCTTCTTGTTGAGTGGTCTCGTCCAGAGTGAGATGATTCTGAACTTCAAGCAGAGCTCTAATCCTTAGCTCCTTTTCTCTTTCCATTGAAGCTTTCCATCTTGCTTCAAGAATTTCTTGGAGATCGTCAGGGACGACCTTATGAAGTTCGGTAGGAGTTAGATTGAACTTGGGAATGCAATAGACTACCGCTTCCTTTATTTTCCTCCTGTCTTCTTCATTCGCCAGATCATACCTCCTTCCTACTGATGCCCTACCACCTAAATTCTTTAATGCTGCCACGTATTCATCAATTGTGGGCTTTCTTGCTCTTGGTGCATCTTCCTTTACCGTTTTAGCAGATTTCCTCTTGCGGACCGGAGGAGTTGGGTCTTCGGTTTCTGTTCCTTCTATTTCTTCTCCTTGAGTGCTAGTCGCTTGTTGTGCTCTTTTCCTTTGGACTTTTGGTTGATCTGCTACCGGTTTCTTCTTAGGTGTAGGGGTCCTCTTGACATAAACATTCTTAATTGGTGCCCTTTTCTTCAGATTCTCCTGAATCTCTTCAAAGGTCCCAAACCGGTAAGCAGACAAGTCCAGATCACAATCTTGCAGGGCATTTGCCTATGCCTTTGCTGTTTTTGCAGAGATTTCATACCCCAGTTCTAGAGCATACTCGATTCGCAGTTCCATTGCCTGAATGATGCAGTGATCGGTGGAGACTAGAAAACACACACCGTCTTTGTAGGAGTCAACAATGGTTGACATAATCCTTTCCTTGGCGTGCATTCTTAGTTGGAATGCCTCAAAGTAGTCAGTCATGACTTTTTCGAACTGGTTTCCCAGTTGGTTGGTCATATCACTAATCTGGATCATGATAGGTCGATTGGTTCCCCAAGTCACCTTTCCTCTTCCCGGAAAAAAGTTAGAATAGTAAAAGTAATGGCATACTAGTAGGGTTCCATACTTTAGGGATTTCTTCTTGACGATATCGAGCTTCTTCAGATTCTCAAAAATCTGTCCTCGAAGCATTGTGCAAATATCGTACTGGGCATTGTCGTGCATTATCCGGTGAGTGACATGAATGGCTCCTCCCGGTACGCTATTCAGGTTACTTGATTGATAGATTTTGAAACCTATTACTGCAGATGCAAATCAAACTCCTTCAACTTCAATGTCATTGACGGCCATTAGCCGACTATCAGATTTCGATTTCGTCAATTTGGTGGCCACGACATTGGAGATAGTTCTAAGGGTGAGAGGTTCCCCTTGGTCGCTGTACCCAGTCACTCTGTGTAGGTCCTCCTTTGAGATTTGTGTGCATGCTCCTTTTACAAGCCGGAAACCAGGTTCATGCACACGACTGAAAACCAGTTGTATCCAGTCCGGTCGAAAAATGGTTGGGTAACAAACTCCGTTAATCAGCCCTGAGGACACCAGCTTAGCATATTTGTCTTGAAGCTTTCCGTCTGTGCACAGCGAGAGGTACTCGCTCTGGATGAAGGTTTCACCTAGTTCTTGTTTTTGCATGAATGAAAGTAGTGACATCTTCCGTCATGAGAACTCCATCAGGCACAGATGACAGTGCACTAGACATGTCGTTTTCCTTGTTCTGGATTACCATGATGTCATAGACAGGTCGGTCGAGTTGATTTGCTTGAATCAACTTAGAGACAGATGATGATGATGCCATTGTTATCAACCGATTTACTCATAAAGTAGCTTGATCAATCTTACAAAAAATATCTTATCGATGATCAAAGCACGAGAATATTACTTAAGCATAAGAAATTGTTAATCACAAATCGTAAAGTAAAAGAAAATGAGTAATCCTCCTTTCTTTATATAGATTTAGGGCATAACGGTAATTAGCAAACGGTAACTATTTGTTAACGGCTATAGCATTAATTACCTTACCTAATCTTTCTTTCCTTTTTCGCCAACTGGTATTCAGGCTTTTTCCTGTTGAACAAACCCCGGTTGATCAACGCTTACCTGTTCGGTTTAATTTATTGACTTAGTGAGTTTGATGCTCACCAGTCCTACCAGGAACAGTAGATGGGCTACTGGTTCTCTCTAAGCCTTTTAGGCTCAGTTTGCTGAAGAGATATCACCATCAACAGATGATGATCTTCCCTCTTTCTTCTCCTCAGCAGAGCTCTTTGATTCCTTTTTGAACCAAATCTTCTTGACTTCTTTCTCGGTTTCTTTTCCCTTGTTGTTCTTTTAATTGGGAGACAAGGTCTTCATCACCGGTTTGACCGATCCTCTTCTCTTGTTTACTGACCGGTTCTTACAATTTTTGGCCAAGTGTCCAACTTTGTTGTAGATGTAACAGACTATCCCGGTTCCCTTCCATGGATTTACTCTTCTTTTGTTAGGTGAATTACACTAGGAGTCATTATGACTATGCATGCCATAGTTAGCATAGTTGGTTGTGCTCCGGTTCTCATTTCTTCTAGGGAATATTGGTCTCGGTTGGGATTTGAATGCTATTGTTTTGGATCTGCATTCATCCGCGTTGTGTCCAAACTTGTTGCATGTGTAGCAATAGCCCTTGAAGCTTCCCCTGCTTCCACTGGACACACTTGTGGGGCGAGACTAGCATTCAGTGGTCTTGTGGCCATACTTGCAACAATTTTGCAATAACTGTTAGTTGGCTTTACCGGTGCATTTCTGCAGTTACTTGTTTTATGGCTAGGTTTTCCACAGTGGTTGCAAGAAGTGTTGAAGGTCTTTTTACCCTTTTGTTCTACCGGTTTCTTCTTTTCCTTCTTGCTTGTCTTGGCTCCAGATGACTGACCGATTTCCTTGGTGTCTTGTCCGGTGAACCCAAGTCCTGTGGGATTTTTGTGCTTTCTTTGAGCTTTTAGTTGCTCATCAAGCTTTATTGAGCTTTCATTGTATCTTCTGAGGGTTTCATTCCTTTCTTCGAGTTCTTTCATCTGTTTTTTCAGTTGATACAACTCAATTGCCAACCTCTTGCATGCATCATCTTTGTCATGCCAAATCTTTTGCATGTTGGCATTTTCTTGAGTGACTATTTGCATGTCTTCTTGAAGTTGCAGAATGACAAGATCACTTTCCCTTACAGCTTCTTCTGCCAGATTTCTTGCTCTCTCAGAGGTTGTTAGTGATTTGACAGTAGAGTTTCTTTCATCTTCAGCTTTCCTCTTTTTCTCAATCAGTTCAGTCATTCTTAGGGCATTATCTTCCTGCTCCCTTTTTAGATCCTTTTTGTTGAGATTATTAGCTTATGTCGGATATACATACACACACACACACACACTTATATATATATATATATATTGCATTGGCTAATAATAAATAATACATTGATTATATCAATTAAATATAATATAATATAATGGAAGAATGAATAAATAAATAATAATAATGATATCAATATTATTATATTGATAGCATTATTATTACTTATTAATTATAACATATATTATAAATCGAATGATAAACTCTTCATGTATTATGCACCGTCGACTTGTTTTATGAAATGACAGAGATAACAAAAGTGTTAACATGCTTCAAGAATGTAAGGCTCGTGACTGTTGTGAACAGTCACGCCTATGATAGGCGTGACTCCCTGAGGAGTCACGTCTATCATAGACGTGACTCTATCCAAGTCACCGAAGCCTATATATATATATTTGCAGATTGACCGATGGAAACATATACAGCAATAAATACAACAATATACCCAGAGCATATACAGCCAGCGATATAAGTATTACAGTTATTTGTTAATGTCTGCAGCAAAACAATGTTAGGTTTATTAATATCTATTCACAACATTTTAGATTCATTGAAAATATTTAGTCACTCACAGTGTTATAATTAAGTATATAAAGGAAGATATTAATTTTGAACTTGAGTGTTCTTCATTCAAGTGTAAGATTGATATATATATATATATATACAACTCATATTTCTAGTCTAAATTTAACACTTTTTAGGTTGGAGATCTGATCGGTTAGGATTTGGTTCCTCTCCATGAGCTCAGAGACTGCCTCCTCAGTTTCATCTGATCCAATTTGCCCAGAGAGTTCATCAATTGTTTCATTGCTCTCACTCAACTGCAGAGCCAGCTCCTTTCTTTTAGCAAGGGATCTTCGCAGCCTATTCTCAAAGAGGCAATGATGTCATTGGCTTCCTTAAGCTGTTTCTGATATCTGCAACCCTCCATGATCTTTTTCTCAAGCGGTTAAACTTTATATCTAAGAGAACTGTGCTCTGATACCAATTGTTATTATTAACCAGTTACTGAGAGGGGGGGTGAATCAATAATTACTATTTCTATCTTAATTAAACCTTGTTTGTAGATTCTTGCAGAATAAACAACATGCAATTAACCATTCATGAACAGAAATAGAAATACTCAGATCAACATAGCATATATATGTGGAAACCCTCGGTTAGAAGGAAAAAATCACGGTGAGACAGAGCTCACAACTTCACTACTGCAGTAATAAAGGTGCCCGGTTAAGAGCTTACAAAGCACTTGCAAGAGTGCTACTCGGTAAAGGGATTTGGTAGAAGATCGATTAAGATCTTGACTCTGTTAGGAGCCGCCTTGTTAAAGGACTTTCAACATCAATTAAGATGCTACCCGGTTAAAGGATTTATACACAGAACCTATTAGGGTTCACCTTGATAGAGGGATTTGAATATGCTTTAACAAAATAAAAGCAATGATCTGAATTGACACTTTCTATCTAATTAGATCATACCTGTTAACCTTTCTGCTTAGCCTGGCTGTTGAACTTCTCTGCCTTTCACCTCTTGTGACTGTAGCTTCTTTCGAAAGATATCTCTCTCCCGCTTTCTACTTTCAACAACACTTCTTTTGTGTCCTATGACCTATATTTATAAGAAATTAATCTTATTAAAACCTAACTCATAGAACCGCCAAGCTGTAAACTCACCCAAAAATCATGCAGCAAAAAGCTTTGTGAGATGATCTTGAGTTTACCTTGAAACATCCGTGTAGAAGTAAAACTAACTCTTGTTAAAAAGCTAACTCTAGTTCTAAACGGTGAATGCTCCGTATAATCCGGTTTTAAATCAGACAACTCCGCATAATCCGGTGCGGATTATTATGCACTTGACCGGTATCAATCTTATACCCGGTTCATCCCCTTTATGCACTATAAGACCGGTACTATGTACTCTCTTTGATCTACCAGTGCATCTCCTCTGTTTAGTCTACTGGTGCATATACCTTGTTTAGTCTACTGGTGCCTATAAAGAAGTATGAGTGATCTACCGGTGTACCTATACTGGTGGGAATGATGTTTGCATCTAACTTCACCAATGACAAATTAAATTTACCAACATATGAATGATCTCTCTTGCTAAGAGGGAGTGTTAATGTTTTGGTAGCCGTGTGAGAGACCATTCATGCCTGTAATGATGCTTTCAAATATTCTTAGAGTATTTTTGACTTGCTTGACCGTGGTCATCATACATCGGTTTATTCATTTGTGAAGATAGTTCTCTCGTTTCTTCCATCGTGAGCTGCTTCTCTTCTTTGCAGAGACTTCGTCTTGCCTTCATATTTGATCGTGTATACTGAAGATGAAGTGTCAACCTTCTTGGGTGTCTTCGCTCAGCTGGTTGGGTATCACGTGTTATATTCTTATCGGGCTCTTATGTCTATCGTCATTATTGACATCCAACTTCAGTTATTGCCGACATTCTTCTTGTATTCGTTTCTTCATCTCCAACGTCATTTGTTTTGGCTTCCAACGTTTTATTTAATGCTGTCAATATGGTGTTTGCAGTGGATTGTATTAAGTGAATATTGATTATAATATGCCGTGTAACGTCTGGCATCTTAACTGCTGACACTTCAGCTTTTGTAACGGTGATGACTCTTGGTTTTCAACGGGAAAAACCTTTTTACTCTTTCTTCGGTTAGATAGAGGATGCATTGAGAATGTATCGTTTTGGTCTATCTTATGAGTATTGGCTGAGACCTCTACATTTTTGTGAGTTCTGATATTTACTGTGTCTGATAAGAGGGTTATTGTAATAAGTGTGTATCTATTCTATTAGTAGGACAGAGATAGTTTGTCTGATGTTTTCAACAGCATAGCATTCTGTATGAAATTATCGTATGATCTGTTGTTGGTGCTTCAAAAGGAGTTCATATTTCAAGACAATTTCTGTTATGTGATAACAACCTCTGTGAAGAAGTCATTCATCTGACTTAGCTTGTGGAGCATTGTATTGTATGTTATGATTATCAATAAAGGATATATCTTGGGTGTGGCTGGGTTTTTCCCTCGAGTAGGAGGGTTTTCCCAGGGTATCTTTGGTGTCCTTGTGTTTCTTGCGTTATCTATTATTTATTTATGCTATTCTGGTTTGAAAACTTAACAAACTTCTCTATTGGAATGTATGAATGCGGCAAATAATAATGCTCAAATTGTGTTTTCTCAAGATGAGTTGTCTTCTTAGAAAATTCAAGTCAACATGATTCTCTTATGGTTGTTGTCCTTATCAATGACAATCTTATTCGTCAAACTTTAATTGATAATGGATCTGGTCTAAATGTGTGTAGCATTGATTTGTTGCATAAAATTAAGGTGGATACTTCATTCATTAAACTTGATTCTTTCCTATTTGTGGCTTTGATAATGTTGCTAAACACACCTTGGGTATTATCACTTTACCTATTAAAGTAGGTCTTGTCACTTTACCTACTCCTATCCATGTCATGCTTGGTGCTCTTAATTATAATCATAGTTGAAAAACTTGGATTCGCCTCAGACTTGGCAAACCAAAAAATTGGACTTGGACTTGGAAAAATCTCAGGAAAAGACTCGGCAAAAGAAAAAAACCGTAGTTTTACATAAAAACAAAAAGAAATTAATGCATTTAGACAACATAATAGCCATAATTGATCCATTACACAAGTCATATGAATCTCAAACACTCAATATTTTAAATTTCATCATAGTTGCAAACTTTAAAATGTATAACAGCAGGATAAGTTTATAAATGTTTACAAAATTACATATAATGATATGTCCAAATGTGAGAAACAACAAACTAAAGACTACATCTTCCTCTTCCCTCTCCTAATATAACTCAAATTTTGATGCCTTGAACTAGTAGGTGTTGAGACATCTAAATGAGGAGTTAATTCTTCTTCTTCAACATCAAAGTCCTCGTCTTCGTCATCCTCCATCTCATTGGAATCATCCAATGCTGCTGCTTCTTCTGCTGCTCATCTCAAATTCTGCAATATCTTCTTTAGCAAGGAGGACATCATCACTATCATCTTGTCCACTGATGTTCCAATCACCATGTTGATGTTTGTAGCATAGATCAGATAAAATATTGATCATACAATAATAGATAAATTGTGAGATATATATATATATATATATAATAATAAATAGTTATAATAATAGTGAGTTATATATATATAACTAAATGTTTATTATTAGTATTATTGATATCTATAATATATATAATTTTATTGTAATCCTTATTATTGCTATAATATAATAATGATAATGATTATGATTATTATTATTAATAATGATGATAATAATTATCATTAATATATTATAAATATTATGATCAAATTAAAATACATAACCTATCGACTATATTTATTGTTGATACATATTAAAGAGAACCTTGTATTAAATGATGCTTATCGATCACCATAAGTATTAATCAAGGTATCGACTTGTATTAAACGGTGCTTATGTTATCATGTGGATGGATGTTGGTATGAAGAGCCATGCCTATGAAAGGCGTGACTCCTCAGGGAGTCACATCTTTCATAGACATGGCCTCTCTTACTCTCCCGATTCCATATATATATCGATGGATATTGAAATCAGAAGTACTCACAGAAATCAACAGTGTAGATACTTCAGCAGATTTCAATATAATAATTGAAGTACATATAGTATAATATCTCAGTCAGATTATGAATTATTCTAGCAGTCAAATTTAAGTGATTCAGTATTAAACCATAATATAAATATATACAACATTGCATATAAAATATAATATTGATATTTGAACTATAAGTTAACAGAGATTTAACATGGTATCAGAGCCAAGTTCCTTCTATAAAGTCTAACCGCTTGAAGGAAGATCTGATTAGATTAAAAGAAGATAAATATCAGATTTTTGAAACCTTGTACCTATAGAATGGTGAATGGAATTAGACTTGAAGGTGCTTCAAATTTTGAATCTTGGAAACTACGAATGATGCTAATACTAAGAAAGAATGAATTAAAATCAATCGTAGAAAATCTCCCTAAATCTAATGAGAATGACAAGGAGAACAAATGGGAAAAGGACAATACCGGAGCAATGGAATTATTAGTTGATGGAGTAAAAGATCATCTACTACCTATTATCACAAAGCTAGACTCTGCATATGAAATGTTCAAAGCTCTTGAAAACAAGTATGAGATCAACAACACTAGCAGAATTCTTACTCTTAAAAATCTACTCTCTAATATTAAAATGAATAAAGGAGAGACCATCACCTCATACTTTATGAGGATAACTGAATTAAGAAACCAACTCTCAACAATTGGTCACATCTATGATAATAAAGATTTGACTATGGTAACTCTAAATGGACTCCCGATGTCATGGGAAAACTTCAGACAAGGAATAAGTGCTCTCTCCAAACTTCCCAAGTTCGATTGACTAAAAGCTGACTGCATTCAAGAAGAGTGTAATCTAATATCTAGAGGAATCAATATGGAATCCACAAATGAAGACATTCAGATTCTCATTGCTAAATTGAAAAGGAAAAAGGGCAAGAACTCAAATGGTAAATAGTCGTTCAAGAAATCTAGAGGCCCCTCTACAATACAATGTTATACATGCGACAAATATGGTCACACTACATTTAAATGTCCCAACAGGCTTAAAATTCAAGCTTCCCTTGTTGAAGCCAGTAATTTAGATTGGCATTCAGAGAAACTTGCATTCTAAAGAACTTCAGATATCTTGTGATTAAGAGGGAGTTCACTGATGAAGGTGGAACACTTCTGAGGTAAACTTGATATGATTGTAATAATTGATTATTGTACTAATAAAAATATTATGTTATTTTTGGGCCTTGTGTAAATCACGAGGAAGCGACGACTTCTAAATTGATTATCACTTGTATTTGTTAAAGTTATTGAAAGGTGACGATCTTACAATAACTTAATCTTCTGTCATGATAGACATCTTATGATGGCTGAAATAGATCATGATAAAAGATATGAATGTTCCTATGGTAAGTGCACATTATCTATGAACATCTTTTGAGTACTTGGTGGACATCATGTGACTTGATGTTGGTAGGCCATTACTTTGAGCACTTGGTGAATATCATGCGACTTGATATTATGCAGGCCAATGCTCCCGATATCATGAGATGATATCTTTGTAAACTTTTGAGTACTTGGTGGACATCATGCGACTTGATGTTGGTAGGCCATTACTCTGAGTATTTGGAGAATATCATGAGACTTGATATTCTGTGACAAATTCTCCCAATATCATAAGATGATATTTATAAATCTATGAATTATGGTGAATATCATGAGACTTGATATTCCTAATGAGTCTATATCTCTAACATCACAGTAATGTGATATCAAAATAAAATTTCACAATTAACGTTGTGTTGCTCTTTTAGATTGATGGTTTTTATCTTCCCTAGCTAAGAGGGAGTGTTGATGTTTGTAGCATAGATCAGATAAAATATTGATCATACAATAATAGATAAATTGTGATATATATATATATATATATATATAATAATAATAAATAGTTATAATAATAGTGAGTTATATATATATAACTAAATGTTTATTATTATTATTATTGATATCTATAATATATATAATTTTATTGTAATCCTTATTATTGCTATAATATAATAATGATAATGATTATCATTATTATTATTAATAATGATGATAATAATTATCATTAATATATTATAAATATTATGATCAAATTAAAATACATAACATATCGACTATATTTACTGTCGATACATATTAAAGAGAACCTTGTATTAAATGATGCTTATCGATCACCGTAAGTATTAATCAAGGTATCGACTTGTATTAAATGGTGCTTATGTTATCATGTGGATGGACGTTGGTATGAAGAGCCATGCCTATGAAAGGCATGACTCCTCAGGGAATCACGTCTTTCATAGACGTGGCCTCTCTTACTCTCCCGATTCCATATATATATCGATGGATATTGAAATCAGAAGTACTCACAGAAATCAACAGTGTAGATACTTCAGCAGATTTCAATATAATAATTGAAGTACATATAGTATAAGATCTCAGTCAGATTATGAATTATTCTAGCAGTCAAATTTAAGTGATTCAGTATTAAACTATAATATAAATATATACAACATTGCATATAAAATATAATATTGATATTTGAACTATAAGTTAACAGATATTTAACACACCATATAGATCAATTTTGTCCAAGTCAATGGACTCGTGAAACACTGGAGCAAGCGCGCCTGATAATGTCAAGAGGACCATGAAGACACCATGGGGTGGAAATGAGGAGTATGGGTCTATAAGACTCAATCTTGATATATTAAATCCTATTATGACCATTGATTGTAATAAATTTGATAAAATTGGTAAATGTCCTAATGATCCTGGTAAGGACCATAGGACCAAAAATGTAATAAATGGCACTATGATGCCTCAAACAAGTAGATAGGTTGTTCGATATGTCAAAGATGTAATAAGACTAAAACATAAGGTTTTGGGTAGGTTTTAGGGGGATAGAGTTAAGTTTAATATGTTTTCAATATTTGAAATTTCAAATTACAACGGCTAGTTCCTAATTGGCGGGCTTAGTTAGTTTTGATTATTTTTCTCAATGTAATGACTCCAACTGATTGGAATTGGTTGAGGAAGGTGGATGAGAGGCCTATAAAGCCCTGGGAAGCCATTAGAGGCAGGGTGTGTACGGAGGATCGGACTGCAATAAATAAAAGTTCTGATTTCTCAGATTTTTCCGAGTTCTTATGCATGTTTCTTGTTCTTATTTGAATTTATGATCCTAGAATCTTTTGGGAAGCAATTAGGAACATTCTTAGATCATTTTTATGCAATTCTTAGTCAATTTTGAGGGTTAATCAATCTATTTTGCATCCTTATATTTGACTGGTCTGTGATAGGGTACATTTTCCTTGCATTTTGAGGGTTTAAATGCACTAAGAGGTCCATTTCTCTTTATGTCCTCTATTTAGCTTGCGGAATGGATCCCCTATAATGTAAAATATGAAGCACTAACACTAGTTGATGCAGATCTAACAGTTTGAAGGTGATCACTGTGAGTTTGGCCTTGGAGAAGGGCTTAAATTGATGCCACAAGTATAGCAGTAGAAGAAGTGGCTTAAGGAGGTATACTTTTTATGCTTGGCAGTGTTTGGACATGTCCTAGAGATGGTGAAACAACTTTGGTTGAAAGCAAAACGTGAGTTTTGGTAAGGTTTCCAAGAAGCCCCAGTTTTATACCTTAAATGGTGAGGGTTTGTTAAAAAGCCTATATGCTGAGTTGATCTATCCAAGCGAGTGACAAAATCCTTTGTTTTGAATCATTTGAAGACACTGTGGAAGATTTGGAGTCTTGGCTTGAAGTGTGAAGCATAGTTGCTTTGTTAATTTGGCCTAATTAGCCCTTATTTTGGGTCTGTTTTCTCTAGTCCATACAATTGGTCCAAAGGAGTTGGGTCCAAGCTTTTGATATGTTGTAGAGGGCCCAAATGGGTATCTGAATTTGCACTCTATTTGCCAAGTGTTTTGGGAAAATCTTGCAAAAAGTCAAGTGAGAAGGTTTTGGAGGGCTACAAGGGAAATAACCTAGTTTGTGACCAGTTTGTGTAAACTGGGTTGTCCAGTTTGTAGTGGGCACTTGTGAGTGGTTGAAACCAGTTGAAAAGAGGAAGGAGAAACCATAGAAGGTCTAGGTATAGCCTTGGGTGGTTGTGAACAAGTTTGGGTACTTTTGTGGGAAGAAAGCTTAAGAGGAGTTTGAATAATCTTGTGGGTTTGTGGGCATTGGTAGAATGATTTTGTCAAGGGAGTGGATTGGCCTTATTGCTTTGCATCATATTGGTATCAGAGCAAGGCAAGAGATCCTTGCTGTTGAAGAGAAAACTTTGAAGGAAGAGGCTAGATAGGATGCCTCCAAGGATGAGTGCAACAATTGCAAGGGAATTAAGAACCCTTAGAGAAAGGATGGAAGCAATTGAAGCGAGAGAAAGAAGAAGAAGAAATGCAGGTTCAGATGAGGAAGAAGCAGAGGCCCCTCAGCAAGAAGAGCAACTTGATCCAGAAGATGCAAGGATGGTAAAGTTACTAAAAGCCATTAGAGGAGGAGACTCTAGAATTAAAACTGAATTACCAATGTATAGTGGTAACATGAATGATGAAGATTTGATAGATTGGTTTGGTGCTCTTGACAATTTCTTTGAATGTGAAGATATTGAGGATAATGCAAAAGTAAAAATTTCTAAGTCTAGGTTGAAGGGACACACTTTTCTATGGTGGGATTGTTTGTAGGCAGAAAGATGGAGGAATGGTGTCCCTAAAATCACATCTTGGCCAAGGATGGTGGAGAAGATGAAGGAGAAGTTCCTTCCTAAAGATTACAAAGTTCAGTTGTACAAGAAGTTGCAGGGATTGAAGTAGAAAGAGATGGATGTACAAAAGTATATCGAGGAGTTTTATAAGTTGGACATAAGAGCTGCTCATGATGAAGATGTAGAAAAGAAGGTAGCAAGGTATCTTGGAGGTCTGAGATACAACATCCAAGATGAGTTGATTCTATCAACACCAAGGAATGTAGAAGAATGCTACAAGTTGGCAATAAAGGCTAAAGAAAAGATAAAAAGAAGACAAGAGAGACAAGGCAGCAGTAGCAATAGAGGTAGACGAAGAGGAAGTAGGCCTAACAACAACAATGAACAAGGACAAGGCAGTGACAAAGGAAAAAAGCCAATGTTTGAACCGAGAGGAGGAAGATTTGGATCTGGTAGACGATTCACTGGCAGATGCTATACATGCAATGAAGTTGGGCACACATCGCCTAAGTTTCCATTAAATGCACAAGACAACAAGAGGGCAGAGAGGAGAGTGCAGATGGTTCAAGAGGAGAATAAAGAAGAAGAAGATGAAGGATGTCTACAAGCTGGTCTAGAACTTGAGGGAGAGTTCTTGATGTTCAGAAAAGGGCAAAGATTGCAGCCTCAAAGACCCAAGGTATCTATTTTCCATACCTCATGCAAGAGCCAAGGTAAAATTTGTAAGTTGATCATAGATTCTGGTTCTCATGATAATTTGTTGTCCTATGAGATGGTTTCTAAGTTAAATTTGCAAAGATTTCCTCATAATAGTCCATATTGTTAGTTTTATGTCATTTGATGACAAGTATGTGCAATTCTAATCTGGTCATTTTCAAAGACAATCAGCGTATCTTTCTGCATGTGTCCTGGAGTATGTTTGTCAAAATACACATGTGAGTTGAGTTTCAGATAAAAACAAAATTCAGTTGCTGAAATACAGGTGTTGAGTTTTTGTCTCTTATGTGAACAGGACAAACAAAATACAGAAATTCTCGGAACATCAAAAATTATATTTGTTAATTTATATGAAGATAGCACACTGAATTTGATTAAGGGTGCCACGTTTTTTATGAGGTATATGGGGAGTCGCATGAGTATTCTTTTTAAAAAGATCGTTACACAAGCTCTGCCGTAACTCTCTACAGGTGGCTAATGTGCCTTTGGAGTTCTACGTATGTCGAACCTTTTCTTGGTCCGTATTTTTTAAAATAGTTTTTCTGAAAACGTTAGCAATCCTTAAAAAATATGCTTGTGCGGTTATTGAAATAGTGGGTCGAGGATTTGGAATAAAACGTTTTTCTATTGCTGTAAAAATTATGTGCGTGCTCGTATTTTTTTTTAAAAAAAGGGACAAAATCATTTTTTGAAAGAGCTGTATGCGGGAGTTCAGAAAAGAAAAGTTATGCGTTTCAAAAACGGAGAAGGGACAAAATATGTGTTGTCAGGAAGAAGTATTCCAAGTCGAAAGAAAAGTGAGTAGTATTCTGCGACTTGATTAAAAAAAAAAACAACATATACTAAAAATGGTATAGAGTAGTCGAAACAAGAAGGGTAGCGGTGTTCAGTTTGAGAGGGACTGTGAACTATGCGAGTAGATTTTCAGGTGTTATGTGAATGCGATGACATGTAAGTTTTGAGCTACGAGCAGAGTATTCAGGTGACCGTTTTTCAAGAAGAAAAGTATATGCAAAAACGTTTGAAGTGACTGGAGAGGGGTGTGTTAGAATTTGCAGTGACAAGCGATAAACAGACTAAATAGCTTTGAAAGGAATCTAAGAATTGGAGGCAATTTTTGTGCGGAAGTTGAAAACAAAACCAGTTACATAACAGGTGTTACTATCCAGCAGTCAAACCAGGAGGAAGTAACAAACGTGAGGAGCATTCAAGTCTTTTGGTGTGCAGATACGAGCAGTCTCAGAAAAGGTACTTTTGTTTTGTTTTTCGGTTGCAAATACATTCAGTAGTCTTCTTGTCACAGCCAGAGAGAGTCTTCCTATCACGTCTTTTTCAGCATCAGTTATAACTGTGTATGGGAGTGTGCTCTTAATACATTCAGCGTGTGCTAAGTTGAGTTTTTGAAGAACTGAAATAGTTCAGGAAATATTTTTGAAAACTGGTGTAATGGGTCCTATCCTGCAACGAGTGTTGGTCAAATTGGAACAGATTCATTCAGGTTCAGACCTCACACAGAGAGGATTGATCAGCAAGAGGGGAGTTAAATTCAGACAGCTGGGTCTTCATATTTTTGTGGAGACATTGAAATCTCTTTTGAGTGGAAATTCTGATATTTTTTGTAAAAAGGTTGTAGCCTTGTTGTAAACTGGTTGGAGCCAGTTCTGATTGAATTTGAGGAGAGTTGTTGCTCTCAGATTGTAACAGGGTTGTTGCCCTTTGGATAGTGATGCCGTGGTTTTTCCCGCTTTGGGTTTCCACGAGATAATTCGCGTGTGTTGTCTCCTTTGTTTTGTGTTCTCTGTTTCAGTTTTCAGCATTAAAATTTTATAATTATACTGATTCACCCCCTCCCCCTCTCAGTATAATTCGGTTTTCACATATAATGCAACATGGATCAGTAGTGAGTAGAATATTGTGGTAAAAGAGCAAGCATATGTTGATTTTTCTATAGGAGAATATCATGACAGAGTTCTATGTGATGTGGTTCCAATCTTAGTTGCCGGATTCGCCCAGGCAACCTCGGATCCGGGTCCGGATTTGCGTCGGATCTGGGACGGATCCGGGCAGGGTCCGGACCAAACCCTGTGGATCTGTCCGGATCCGCGGCTCGCGGATCCGGACGGATCCACAGGGTTTGGTCTGGACCCTGCCCGGATCCGTCACGGACCCGGGAGGATCCGAGCGGATCCAAGAGGATCTCGCGCGGATCCGCGCGAATCCTCAAGGACCCGCGGCATTTGCAACTTAAAAAGTCAAACAATGACTTCAAAAAGACATTTTTATATTATTTTTTTTACTTCTAACCCTAAAATGACCCCTTTTATGAGTCTCCAAACACATTTTATTTCTCATTGTGCTCTTTATTATTCTCTCTCATTTGGCTCTCTCATTCATGCAAGCTTGAAGTGAGGTGATTGAATTCGAAGGAGCTCGATTGTGGAGTGACAAACACCTTCCAAGAAGCACTATTCAGTCTATTTGAGTGACTAAGGTATGCATTTGAACCATATTCTCAAGTTTTTTTTTATAAGTTTTGATTCTTGAAGTATAAGTTTTTCATTTTGTATAAGTTTTGAAGTTTTCTTTTTTCATTTTTGTTATAGATTGCAACAATGAGTAGTCAAGGTTCAGTGGGTGGGGAGGGATCTCAAAGATTTAAAATTGATAAAGGGTCTCCTTTGTGGAGACACACCACACGAATTTCTCAATGTGTTGGAGGTGGGGGGTATGTGTGGAAATGTAATTTTTGCAAAATACAATATAGAAGCTCCTACTCCCGGGTAAAATATCATCTTTTAGGCCCTGCGGGTCAAGGGATTAACATGTGTGAGGGGGAAGATAAGAAGGGATTGCCAGCTGCACAAATAGCAACTTTGGTAAAAGAACAAGAAGAAGTTGACAGAATATGTGCAAAAGGGAAACAAGTTTCTTATACCAGTAAACAGAAAACAATGCAGCCACCCACTCAAATGCAATTTAGATCACATCCATTCTTGCCTATGCCTTCTAGGGATGAAGATGTAGATCAACCACACAACACCCCCCGCAAGAGAGGCCCATTAGAGAGGGGATTTCAAATTGAATTAAGAGAAATTGCTGATGCCAAAGTTGGACGTTGCCTCTTTGCAAATGGTATTCCATTCAACTTTGTGAGATCACCTTATTTTAGTGACATGTGTGAAGGAATAAATGAAGCACCTTCTGGTTACCGTGGCCCTAAATATGAAAAGTTGCGCACCAACATATTACAAAATGAGAGAAAAAATGTAGAGCACCTACTACAACCAATAAGAGATTCTTGGATTCAATCAGGTGTGTCTATTGTTTCAGATGGATGGAAAGATTGTAAAAACCGTCCTTTAATTAATGTAATTGCTGTATCCTCCAAGGGGTCAATGTTTTTGAAGGCGGTTGACTGTGAAGGCGAACTTAAAAATGCAGAGTTCATTGCTCAGATTCTCATTGAATCCATAGAGTCCGTGGGTCATCACAATGTTGTCCAAGTAATTACGGACAATGCAAAAGTTTGCAAGGCTGCAGGTGTTTTGATAGAGGCTAGATATGATCACATCTTTTGGACACCGTGCACCGTCCATTCTCTCAATCTAGTGATGAAGGCAATTGGCACCGAAATAGACTGGGTGAAACGGGTGTATGAGGAGGGTGAGGGGATTCAAATGTTTGTGACAAATCACCATATGTCACAAGCAATTTTCAGAACTTACTCAAAATTGGAATTGTTGAAGGTAAATTTTAAAATTTAATTTATAACTTATTTAGTTTCATTTATCATTTTATAATTTTCATGTCATGTTTTAACTTTCTACTAACATGTTTTAGGTGGCTGAAACCCGGTTTGCCTCTCACACAATTGTGTTGAGACGGCTTGTCAAGGTGAAGGAGGCCTTATCACAAATGGTTATTAGTAACCAATGGAGCATCTGGAAGCAGTCCAGTACAGTCAGGGCCCAAAAGGTGAAGGCATTGGTATTAGATGATGATTGGTGGACTCGTGTGGAGTATGTCTTGGAATTCACTGATCCCATCATGTCTATGCTTCGATTTGCCGACACTGATTTACCATGCTTGGGGGATATCTATGATAGCATGGACACAATGTTGGAGAAGATAAAAATGGTAAGTCATAAATTTAATACATTCCTTTATCTTTGTTTATTGAGAGTTATTTAAATTCAAAATTGACATAATGATAACTTACATGAACTTCATTTGATATCCTAGGTCATACATAGGAGAGAGAATGATCCTGAGGACACCTTATACAAAAAGGTGGAAGCAATGGTTCTTCATCGTTGGAACAAGATGACCACACCATTGCACCTCCTAGCATATGCTCTTTCTCCTAGGTACTATAGCGCACAAGTACTTGGTATTCCAGGTAGAGTGGCACCATATAGAGATGCTGAGGTTGCCAGTGGGTATAAGAAGGCATTTGATAAAATCTTCTATGATCCAGATATTGGGGTAAGTGTTAGGAGAGAATTTGGATCATTTATCTCAGGAAGAGATCTCCACCCTACTGCTATCAATGACCAAAGCAAAATGGATGCTGTTACATGGTGGTATCTTCATGGGCAAGATTATCTATACCTCCAACCTCTTGCGATTAAGATTCTATCACAAGTAAGTTTTTAAGGTTTAACTTTTTTTTTCTTTTTGTTTTGTCACTTGCATTGTAGAATTTAATACTTAACGCTCTTCAATTTATCTTGTATTTTTTTAATTTTGTTGGTTTTTTCTCTAGGTTGCGAGCTCTTCTGCCGTTGAGCGGAATTGGAGTACTTACTCCTTTATCCACTCAGTCAAGCGTAACCAGTTGGCTGCAAAAAAAGCCGAAGATTTGGTGTATGTTCACAACAACTTGCGTCTCCTGTCACGGAAGGATCCAAAGTACAAGAAGGGGCCAACGAAGCTTTGGGATGTAGCACCCGAATCTGCTGACCTAGATATGACCATTCACGATCTTGCTAGAAGCACTTTGGCTGATGTGGATTATGATGGTGATGATGATGATGATGAGACAGCACCCTCTAGTGCTAGTGGAACTTTGGGTTCCATTAATGATGATTTTGATCAAACACTTGCAGCTACTGGAGACCCCATTGATCCAGATTTTTTTGATAATCCATTTGATTGATGAACCATTGAACATTGAATCATGTCTCAAACTTTAATGAACAATATTTTGAAATGTCATTTTGTAATTCAGTAATATAATTCAATGTGCTGATTTTCTTTAGAATTGTCAACATAGAATGATAGATCAATGATCAAGTATGCTATTGAAGTTTTAATGATCAAGCATCATAGATTCATACTCATAGTATGAAATGATTTAGTTTTAGAATTAAGTATATTTCTCTTATATTTTTTGATATATAAATTTATAATGCATATATATATATATATCTATATATATATATATATATATATTTATATATATATATATATTTATATATATATATATACACTCACGAATCCTCATGAATCCAAAACGGGAAATTTTTTTTTCACGAATCCACGAACCCGAATCTGTCCCCGAACCCGAATCGGCAACTAAGGTTCCAATGACTTGTAGTCATATCATCTTGGGTAGGCCTTGGCAATCATTAAGAAGAACATTACATGATGGTTTATCTAATTCAGATGTTGTGCATAAGGATGGTAAAAAGTTTGTGCTAAACCCTCTCAATGATGACAAGTTGAATGGTAAACATATCATTTGTTTTGGGGACAAAAAGTGTTTGAATTTGCAGGCAGATTGTGTTGGTAGTAGTTCTGATGTGAAGATGAATGGTGGCAGCAATTGTACTGTGGAAGAATTCTCCCTAAATGTGACTGGGAACAGTGTGTTAATATGAAGCATTGAGTGCCCTTTGGTTGAAGGGATAGAAAACCAAAAGAGTCTTTTGATAGGAAATGAGATGAAGAAGCAAGAATACCTCTGTGATGAAGGAAAAATGCAACAGCAACAGTCAGATTTGGACTGTGGTAGAAGGCATAAACAAATGTGTTTTGGTACTAATACTTTGTGTCAAGTGAATGCAAGTAGAAGGCCAAGGGAAAGACCAACTGTTGATAAGTTGTTATTGCAACAGATGCATGCCACGGAGATGAAGAATAGAGAGCCATCTTGGAGGATGCAAAGGATGAATACTAAGCCCTTATTCTCTTGGGGCAAGAGCATTTTCCCAAGGGGGGAGTATGGTGCAAGAACACCTGATAATGTCAAGAGGACCATGAAGACACTATAGGGTGGAAATGAAGAGTATGGGTCTATAAGACTCAATCTTGATATATTAAATCCAATTATGGCTATTGATTGTAAAAATTTGATAAAATTGGTAAATGTCCTAATGGTCCTGGTAAGGATCATAGGACCAAAAATGTAATAAGTGGCACTATGATGCCTCAAACAAGTAGATAGGTTGTTTGATATGTCAAAGATGTAATAAGAAAACATAAGGTTTTGGGTAGGTTTTAGGGGCATATAGTTAAGTTTAATATGTTTTCAAAATTTGAAATTTGAAATTACAATGACTAGTTCCTAATTGGTGGGCTTAGTTAGCTTTGACTGTTTTGCTCAATTTAATGACTCCACTTGATTGGAATCGATTGAGTAAGGTGGATGAGAGGCCTATAAAGCCCTGGGAAGCCATTAGAGGCAGGGTGTGTACAGAGGATCTGACTGCAATAAATAAAAGTTCTGATTTCTCAGATTTTTCCGAGTTCTTATGCATGTTTCTTGTTCTTATTTGAATTTCTGATCCTAGAATCTTTTGGGAAGCAATTAGGAACATTCTTAGATCATTTTTATGCAATTCTAAGTCAGTTTGGAGGGTTAATCAATCTATTTTGCATCTTTATATTTGACTGGTCTGTGACAGGGTACATTTTCCTTGCATTTTGGGGGTTTAAATGCACTAAGAGGTCCATTTCTCTTTATGTCCTCTATGTAGTTTGAGAAATGGATCTCCTATAATGTAAAATATGAAGCACTAACAGTAGTTGATGTAGATCTAACAGTTTGAAGGTGATCACCCTGAGTTTGGCCTAGGAGAAGGGCTCAAATTGATGCCACAAGTATAGCAGTAGAAGAAGTGGCTTAAGGAGGTATACGTTTTATGCTTGGCAGTGTTTGGACATGTCCTAGAGATGGTGAAACAACTTTGGTTGAAGGCAGAAAGTAAGTTTTGGTAAGATTTCCAAGAAGCCCTAGTTTTATGCCTTAAATGGTGAGCGTTTGTTAAAAAGCCTATATGCTGAGTTGATCTATCCAAGTGAGTGACAAAATCCTTTTTTTTGAATCATTTGAAGACACTGTGGAAGATTTGGAGTCTTGGCTTTAAGTTTGAAGCATAGTTGCTTTGTTAATTTGGCCTAATTAGCCCTTATTTTGGGTCTGTTTGCCCGAGTCCGTACAATTGGTCCAAAGGGGTTGGGTCCAATCTTTTGGTATGTTGTAGAGGGCCCAAATGGGTATCTGAATATGCAATCTATTTGCCAAGTGTTTTAGGAAAACCTTGCAAAAAGTCAAGTAAGAAGGTTTTGGAGGGCTACAAGGTAAATAGCCTAGTTTGTGACCAGTTTGGGTAAATTGGGTTGTCCAGTTTGTAGTGGGCACTTGTGAGTGGTTGAAACCAGTTGAAAAGAGGAAGGAGAAACCATAGAAGGTCTAGGTATAGCCTTGAGTGGTTGTGAACAAGTTTGGGTACTTTTGTGGGAAGAAAGCTTAAGAGGAGTTTGAATAACCTTGTGGGTTTGTGGGCACTGGTAGAGTGATTTTGTCAAGGGAGTGAATTGGCCTCATTGCTTTCCATGAAACACCCTCCACCTTTCTAGTGTGAAGGCGAAGGTTGTACCGAACGAAGACAAGATCATTGAGTCTCTTCTAGGTCAACCTATTTCTCTTCTTTGTGTGAATGTTCTCAAATAAACTCCAATTTCATTCATGCCCAGAAGCACTACATGGCTGGGAAAAAATACGGATGACTATCTTTTGAAGATTAGGTGTGCCAACACCATAATTCTCCCACCATAAGTCTACAAAAAAACATTTAGAAATATTAGAAATTTAGAATTGAGTAAAAAATGTAAGTTTGTAAAAAATTAACAATCATTATCAAGTTTCTAGTTTTTTCTTCTAGTATTGAACAAAATGTTTTCCTTGGTTGTTTTTCTTTGTTGTCAATTGCTTGTTGTGAAGAGAAGAGTCTCCGCTCTGCACCCTTGTAGATCTTGAACAATGAACATTTCCAAATTCATAAATAAGAATTGTCAAAGACTCAAACTCAGTAATGAACATCTCCAAATTCATGAATCATAAATAAGATATTGCAAATGTCAAATTTCACGTCCTACTCATCAAGAACCTGTCTCTCAAGTCACGCTCAGGAGCCATCTTATCAATGCATGTAATAACACCTGCCATGATCTCCTCATCAGCCCTAAATGAATCAGAGAAGTAGAATGTCGAGTTCAAGTAGTATGCCAAGGCATGTATTGGTTGGTGGAGTTGGTTTGTCCACCTACGTTCTATGATGCGCTAAAGGACTTCATATTTTTTTTGAATTTCTGCCATAGTAATGTGAAATGGCCTCTTTGGCCCTATCCATGGCCTCATAAATAAAACCCATTGGCATTGCCTCTCCATCCACCATATGAAGAACCCTTACCGAAAGTTCTATCACCTAGAAAAATGAAAACAAATTTTAAATTATTACAAAATTAAACCCTAAAAAAATAGCAAGCAGATTATCTTGTATACAGTTTATATTTGGGTTTGTTACTTACCTTGATCAACTCGTCTCCACTTTTGTTGAACCCATCATCAAAAACAACACTTACAATCTTCTCCGCCTCAGGTTTTTTGGAGTATGTAGACTGCTAGCCAAGCATTAGACAAACATTTTCTTGAGATGAGGAATGGCACCAAGAATGATTTGCAATGTGAGGAAATGGCTAGCAAATTGTGTCACTCCTGGTTGCACGAGGTCCTTGCCATTTATGTGTTTTCTCATCAAAGAGAGGACCCAAGTATGGTTGTAGATGAATTTGGTGACACTTTTAGCATTTTCAACCACCCTTTTTCACCCAACTAATCTTTGCAATGTCCTCTAACAACATGTCCAAGCAGTGTGCACCAAATGGACCCCATGTAATAGTGGGATGCCTCTCCATAAGCATTCCACCTGCAAATACATATGTAGCTACCTTGTCCATGATAATTTGGACAACATTCTCAACTCCAACTTCCTGGATCACTCCATCTAACAAATTGCACAAAGTTTCAACATTTTTTATTTCATTTGAGGCATCTATAGACTTGAGGAATACCATTGCACCCATAGTTGAAAAACTTGGACTTGGCAATAACTCGTCCAACTCAAAATTTTTGAAAAACTCGTACTTGCCAAAAACTAGGCAAAAAAATCTGCAATAAATCGACACTTTTATTGAACATTTGAAAATATGGCTCTCTCATCCAGTAACTTAATATGGCCGATTCAGTCTCAGCGTATATGACATATTATCTTGATTTTATCTCAGTGTTACCATTCTATTGCTCTGTGAACTGCCGTATGCAATATTATTTGTTGGTATGAAATTGTTTATTGAGTATTTTTTTCAGACACATGGCATGGCAACATTTGAATTCATAGTCCCATGAATTGATTAAGTTGAAGTAAGAGTGAAGTTGACTGACATGTCTACTTCAATTCTACTATTTTCTCTTCTTGGGTATTTTGCTCTATACTATGCCATAATAAATTCTGAATGTATAGACCTCAGTGCTTCCTTTTTGGTGTTGATTAACAGGTTTGTTATAAATCTGCATTTTTGTATTTTTATTGATTTTTTATTTCTTTTCTTCTTTTTGTTAATTGGAAAAAGAATAATCTCTAAATAGCATAAGCATATATTAGGCATAACTTGGATGATTGTGATATAAGATCTTTTTTTATATGGATGCAGGCAAGGCAAGTTCATCCTGACAAAAATCCAAATGATCCTCAAGCTGCCCAAAGGTTTGAGGTAAGTAATGCTTTTATCAAATTCTGTGAAATATGATAAGTTTCTCTTAGTCATAGCTAGATGTAAGCTTAATAATCTTTAATGCTAAAATAATTGCAAGTGGTCACTGTTAACTTCAAATCTCATATTATGAAGCCACTGAATGCTCTATGTCAAATCTTTTGGTTCTTGTAATCTACCCTTATATTATTGTGGGATTTTCATGATGAGTTATTGGGTAGCTGCGAGATAGATCTTCTACTTGCATTGGTGTTCTCTATTCTTCCCTTTTGACAAACTAAAGAACTTTGACGACTTGCGCGTATTTCTTTATCTCTGTTTGTGCGTTGCATATGTGGCATCATGCGTTCGAGGCTTCATGCTTATTTGGCATCATGATCTTTCCTTCATTTTATTGTGTTCATGCAAGTGCTGACATGGCACCATTTGCTGCTGATAATACTCATCAAGGGTTTACTGTTATGGCTTCGCGTATGTGTTGGCTTTCATAAAGTCGTTGGTTTCTCTAGGCCTTCGTCGGTTCATTCTTCATCGGCTTATATTATCTCATGTTTGTGTTTTTTCATTTATTGGTGAGACTGTTCGTCTTTGTAACCGACCATTTTTTTGTATAGTCTTGATGAAGACTCCTGGGTGTATTTTTAGAGAATGGTATGGTAGTACTGTTGGAGACTGTTGGATATTGCATGTAGCTCTGCATATTTTTTTATCTTCAAGAAGTTAAATGTGCATGCTGTAGCTGTTTGTTTTGTTCTATTCTGTGAGTTTGATAACGATCTGTTCTTGATCGTATTGCAAGATGTGAAAGACTTATAGATACATTGTGTATGGTAGTTTTGAATTCATATCAGAGGTGTAGAAGTCTATATGAAATTCTATCAGGTTTATTGATTGATCAATTCTGAAGGAGTCAATCATAAACATATATCTTGCGATCATTTCTGAGACTCTGAATAAAGGAACTATCTTTCTGTGGGCTGGGTTGTTTCCCTCGGTGAGTAGGGTTTTTCCCAGGATAATCTCTGGTGTATTTGTGCTCTTATTTTATTTGTGATCTGTTATGTTATTCTGGTTCTCAACACATTAACATTTCAGTGATATGTGATGGTCCTACTGTCCCTACGTATAATGAGCAACATTCAAGAGCACAGTCAATACTAGGTCATATTTCCTATCTTTCACTCATAATTGGAGTTACAATAACTTATGACAACAAATGTTGTAAATCAATTAAAATTCCTTTCTTTGTAGGTTCTTTGACATTTTCCTTTTTATGCTATTTCACAAAAGCTTCTTTTAGTAATTAACAAATAATAGTTTAGATTCTAACATGTTTATCCAAGTTGCACAGTTGTTCTGATGCCAAAAACCTAGGAACCTCAAACAGTTCATCGTGGCTGAGATATGGAATGGGACCTCTAGTTTGATGGAAATTGTATTGGCTAATTCATCCTCTGAAACACAATGAAATCCTTGAAGCAGATCTTAAGAAAAATTCAACCTCTGAAACATATTAAAATCTGTGGACCTGATCTTATCCAAATTGCCTTCAAAAACTGTTCTTTTAAAATTGAAATTGAGAGAATGTTTTCTTCAGAAATATTAAGCTATTTGAAGCTTTTCCATTCAACTTTCCAAAATATAGATCTAGTTTATGACCTGAGAAGAAGATTAATCACCATGTCTTTCTCTTCTTGTTTCTACAATATCTCTCTCTACTATATTAGGTCCATGCAACCAAATCGTAAAATGAATTATTGTATGTTTAAGGTTCTAAATACAATTGTTTTTTCTTTTTCTCACATCTTACTGGCTGTCTCAAGAAAAACCATCTTATTCATGTAGGCACTGGGAGAAGCTTATCAAGTTCTTAGCGATCCAACACAAAGAGCTGCATATGATACAAATGGAAAGGCAGGCATATCAAAGTAAGAATTTCCATACAAATGCAGTGTTATAGCTCTATGCAGCATTTGTATCAAAATTGAGAATTTATTTGTCGATACATTTTAATTCAGAACTTCTATTGTTTTGAGGAATCTTCTTACTTATCACATAGGATGAATTTCTTTCTATCCTGTGAAGATTTTTGTCAAGAACGTTCTCCTAGTTCTCCTATTTTCTTTTTTATACGAATGCATTGATTCTTTATTGAGTAATATAATGATCATTGCAGTGGCCTTTATAGTAGGTCTTTCATTTTGGGGTTTAATAGATGCTTCTTGTATTTTACAATGGATTTTCAGAAAGTGTTTTTCTTGACATCTGTCTGTCTTATGCTTTTTATAAACACAGGGAAGCCATATTAGATCCAACAGCAGTCTTTGCCATGTTATTTGGAAGTGAGTTGTTTGAAGATTACATAGGACAGCTTGCAATGGCTTCATTGGCTTCATCTGAAATACTGATTGAAGGAGAAGAAGTTGATATGAGGAAATTGCAGGAAAAGCTGAAGGTAGGCTTAAACATAAATGATCCAATATGTTTTGTAATTATTTTCCATGTTCCATTGTTATCTTTCCCTGAGCTTCTATGAATCACAGTTCATCTATAAATTGTTTAATGCATTCAAGTGGCAGTTTTTTCTTGAAGAAAACTACACACATATGCAAAGATACAAAGAAGTGATCCAAAGATTCTGAGAGAGGTTTTCATTATTCAAATAGTGGGTGTTTATTTGGGCAGGTCAGTGCAGGCATGCAATGCAGAAGCAAATAGAACATTAGACAACATAATTACTTGGAGACATTGGGGAGGGGGACACCAACAAAACTAG
Organism: Chamaecyparis obtusa; assembly: GCA_027943335.1. Lineage (NCBI taxonomy): Eukaryota > Viridiplantae > Streptophyta > Pinopsida > Cupressales > Cupressaceae > Chamaecyparis > Chamaecyparis obtusa. The sequence goes on along the minus strand of BSBK01003765.1, from coordinate 302,011 downwards.
GGTACACAAGTAAATGAATAAGGATATAGCTACATTATATGCAAACACAATCACCAGCAATTGTGAATACTGTGAGGGAGATGTAGTCTAAATTATCATTATTCAAATAGTGGGTGTTTATTTTGGCAGATCAATGAAGGCATGTGATGCAGAACCAGATAGAACATTTTAAAACATAATTACTTAGAGACACTAGGAACAGATATTGGCACGGGAAAAAGGATGTCAATAAGATTAGGGTACATAGGTAAATGAATAAGGATACATGAATAATATATATAAATGCAATCACCAAAAATTGTGAATACTGTTAGGGAGATGCAGTTCATTTTTTCAATATTCAAATAGCAAGAGTTTGTTTGGGCAGGTTACTGCTGGCATGCAATGCAGAATTGGATAGAACAATGGACAACATAATTACCTGGAGACATTTGAGAGGGATACTGACATGGGGATGGGGCTTCTGATAAATCAGGGTACACAAATAAATGAATAAGGATATAATTATAATATATATAAGTATAGTCACCAAAAATTGTGTTATTGGGAGGGAGATGTGTTCCATGTTCCTATAATTGGGTTTCTTGGTAAGTGATAAACTATGTTGGACAACATATATGCAAATATAAATGAAATGGAAATATATCAATATCTATAAATTACCAAAATAAATTATTGGGAACTTAAGTAATATGATTAGAACAAAAAAGTGTTTCGGTAAGAATAAGTCTGTGTTTTGTTGAGCAGCTACCAGGGAGTATAAACAAAAACTAAAAGTATGTGATGTCCCCATCCTTAACCTAGTAATGTTTTGCCATTGTACATGGCAGTTAGAAGTTCAAGTAGGTAGTTTGTACATTCTATCAATAAAGTCAAAAACCTCAAGATCTTCTCAAGGAAAATCATGAGTCTTGTCAATGAGACGATTTTCCTACAACACTTCACAGGATACAAGACTGAGATGGGTCGAGATTAAGTGACATGATCAAGGGTGATAGATATCAATTACCTTCATTGCAACAATCATCATACAAAGAGGATAGAAGATAGTAATCGTCATGACAATCATAAAAATGATATGAATATCATAACAAAGGCATCCTAAGCATTCGTTGTGAAGCAAGAATAGAAGAGAACCAAATCGAGAATCATTTACCATCAGCATGTCAAATGATATCATCATCATGAGATAGCAATCAGTGGACTAATCAGAGTGTTTGGATCAAATATCACTACATAGTCAAGATTGATCCATATATGAAGATCGAGCAAAGATACAAGTGACCAATAAAGATGTAATGTTCTCTTTTGTTAATAGGATTTAATATTAAATAATAATAATATAAAAATATAAAAATAAATAAACAAATAATAATGAACTATAACATAAAATAACTCAGAAGTTAATTAAGTTTAATGAAAGTTCAAGAGATTTGCAATGAAGAGTTGTGACTCCCTTAACATAAGATATAAAAGGGAGGAGAGTTTTTGAAATGGAGGAAAGAGGAAAGCATAGGAGTTAAAGAAAGATTAATGGAAGAAGAAAGGAATGGGAAGAAAATAAGGAAGTGGCTCTTTCAAAGGGCAGCAATGATGAAGAGTTGTAACTCTTTCAAAGGGTTGTAATGATGAAGGGATGCATCTCTTCCAAAGGGTGGAAGTTATGAAAGGTTGCGACTCTCTCAAAGAGCAAAAATGATGAAGGGTTGTGACTCTTTCAAAGGGTGGCAATTATGAAAGGTTGTGACTCTCTCGGAGGGCAGAAATGATGAAGGGTTGTGACCCTTTTGAAGGGTGGTAATTGCAAAAGGGTGTGGCCATTATGAAGAGGTGTGACTCTCCCTCCCATTGGAGGATATAAAGGGGAGAAGATTTCATTTGAGGACATCCAAAGGAGATCAATTTGGGGAATAATATATTATTCTCAACGGCAAAAATGAAAAGTGGTGACATGATCCTTATGAAAGGTGGTAACCCTTCCACTAATAAAGTATAAAGGAGGATACATTTCAAGCATTGAAAGGGATACATTGTTCTGTGAATCAAGGGATAAATAATCAATACGCAATCATAAATTGGTACTTATTAAAGAGCAGACCAGAGTATATGACATGAGCATATCATTCAAACAACTAAATACATTCAGTAGGTTATATGCTAATAAATATTAACTATACATAACACTGCAATAGCCTGTCGATAGGGTAAAGAAGGAAGTTGCAGTAAGGGAGAATTGCTAAGGGTACCTTGTTGCAATGAAAGTTAAGGGAGAACAACTATGAGCGCACCCTTTTGTATTTTGAGAGGGAGAATTGCTAAGGGCAGCATGTTGCAGTGGTAGTTAAGAAAGAATAGCTATGAGGGCACCCTACTGCACTATGCGAGGGAGAACCACTAAGGGAACCCTATTGCAAGTCCCTTTCCAAATCCTACGTTGGGGGAACTATTGGTGAATCATAGTTAACTGCAACCATAGAAGAATGAGTAGGTACAGAGGGAGAACTGTGATCTTAGGGCACCCTACCATGCTTCCATACTCCACATCTTCTACAATTGGAATTCACATATAATTTAAGTACTGCATAATGATGAAGATATATTCTCTATATTTTAACCCTAGATTTGTTTGTGAATAATGTTTGCATTATTATACATATATATGTTCATGTGGTGAATGCAATATTCAAGTTACGGATCATGCAATTAAATAAAACATTTATTTGGTAAACCCTTTGTACTTGACATACAATGCTTATTATTATGTTTGATAATATTGGCTAGTTGTTAGTGTATTAATTGTTGTTGGTTGTTACTCTTGGGTGGTTGTAAGTGTTGGTTGGTTGATGGTTGTGTTCCTCTTGGCAATTGTCGGGTTGTTGTTTACCGCCAAGGAAGGTAGCAGTGTATCGTGGGATGAATTGTAATCCTTGGCCGACCATCTCTAGTCGTCTTCTCTGTACCAAATTCATAAGCTAATAAAGATATATACTACCATCTAAATTATTTTGTCATGTATGTAATTTACCAGGTATAACATTAAACATTTGGTGTCGTTCCCTTAAAAGGAGTCGGGTTAGCATTGTGTGATTCATGCCTTTGGATCCCAATAAAGGCAAGAAGAGGCCACAAGGTGGTCAAGACCAAGTAATCAGGAAATCTTTAGGAATTGCAGAACAAGAACAGAGAAGAAGATTACAAGAAATTACCAGGAAATTACTGCCCCTTGATGAAATGTACCTCGCCAACCAAGTAAGGCAATCGTCTGTACAAACATCGTCAAATGAGGAGTATGAAGAAGTAAATCTTGAATTGACAAACATATTGCATGACATTGAGAACGTATCTATCCTAGAAGAACCTATCATTAGAGGATCTAAACCAAAGACCCTCGAACGAAGAGAGTACAAGTATGAGTCAAAACCTGAAAATACCTGAGGTGTTAGAGACAATGGAAGTGGATGTGTATAGGACGCGTGCGTGGCCGAGAGTGCATGGAAAGCACCAGAATGTAGTGGTCGGAATAGTCCACCCAAGTTAGACGCACAAGGGAGCAAGTAGGTGAGAAACTTGGTGACTCCTTGATAGTGGTAACTTCAGACCGTACGGAGAGGCTGAGTTAGTACTAAGAGTGTACGGAGAGGAAGCTGCCAAAGCCGTACGGAGAGGCTGAGTTCGTACTGAGAGTGTACGGAGAGGAAGCTGTACAGAGAGGCTGAGTTAGTGTTGAGAGTGTACGGAGAGTGTAATGTCTCCGTTTTTCAGACTTCGGGATTAGCTTGGTTTGGCGGCCCTCACAAGCTAATCGGGTGTTCAGAGGGGGTCAGATTGTGGAGCCAACGTTGGGATTCCATTCTGGAGATTCAGATTATCAGTTCTGCTCTTCGTTCGGGTCATTTTGGCCAACTTACTATTTTTAGTAAGTGGGGTTTCAGGTATGGCCAGGATTGGCAGGGTGTCTGCACGGAACGTCAGACATCTCAGGATTTAGTTTCAGAGAATCTCCAATTTGAGAGACTTACTATTTTTAGTAAGTTTATTTTTAGCAGTGGCTATTTCTGGCAGGGCAGTATCTATTTTTGGCTGGGCAGTTGGTCCTGGTGCTTTGTCAGAAGTTCGATGATTGCAGTCAGACGGTTCATGGCTTTAATTTTAAAGGTGTTATTAAATTAAATTATATTGATTTAATTTAATAACTAATGACTTTATAATATTATATTATAAAGTGGGAGTATTTAATAAAGCCAATTAAGTGAAATATTAAAAAAGTGCTTTTTCGAAAAAGCTATATATTTTGCTCGAAAAAGCACTTTCATTCATTCATTATGCAATCATTATTTTTGAAGTTTGTGAAGTATTGCCCTGGCTAGGGTTTCGAGGATGGATTCCTCTTTCTGGTGATTTGAGCCATTGCCTGTAATGGTGAATTTCACAACTGTTTAATTCTGAATATCAATTCAATGCTGATGTATATTGAATTGAAGAAAGTTTCATTTCTGGGGTTGTAGATCTGCGGATGAAATTGTATTTATTTATACAATTCAATGAAGTTTCTGAATATGGGTATTGAATGCTGAAGATTATCGGATGGATGGAAGAATTTTCAAATCTGAAGTATATTTGTTGATGAAATAGTATTTTCTTAATACATTTCGGTTGGGGTTTGAATTCATTACTGGAGGCTGCAGTTCATGAGTTTGATTATCGAAATTGTGGAGTTTATGAGGAAGTTTCGAAATAGTGAAGGAGACAAGGGTTTGATGGAAGCCTTTCAGAGAACGTCATTTCTCTTGTGGGATTTCACCTTGAGTTGGTCTTCACACCAACAAATAGTGTCTTAATTCCTGAACTGTACGGCCAGCATACAGGATTGTACAGGCCTGCAAATAGACATTTGTGTTTGCTGAAGGGTGTTGTGTAAGAGTTTAAGGGAGCACGTGATCAATACTTGCAAAAACGTCAACAATAGCAACCGTTTCCAAGGTTAGAAGGATGTCGTGACAATAGGGAGACTAAATTAGCGACAACGTGAAGAATGAGGGTCTACGCATTCAGTATTGACGCCTATCATTGACTGCTACAACAGCCGCATCTGGGAAGGAGTCACGTGTGCATAAAAATCAGGAACCACTCATTTGCAGCCTGGACTTATACGCTGCAGACTGGAGTCTTGTTGCAGCCTGGAGGTGTACGTTTGCGGATTGGGAAATTGTTGTAGCTAGTGTAATCAGGTGCATTATTATTTGCAATCAATCTATAGAGATTAATAAATTGGAAGTCTGCATGTTAGATTGTAATAGAGTTGATTTAATTAAATGTTTAATATGGAAATCTGATTGGAAATCCATGGATAGCAAAATTGTTGATTGAGAAGAATAAGAAATTAGAAATTATCAGATTCTCTTGAATTCCTTATTGCAATGATAAGAGCGCCAAAGGTTCTTCACAGTGGTCTCTGAGAACGAATAAATATTATAACTATTTGTTGGAGCAATATTAAGACATAATTGCAAATATTTCAAAATTATATTAAAAATCCAGGAAGAGCCAACATTGGTTCTTCACAGAGAGGAAGCTGCCAGAGCCGTACGGAGAGGCTGAGTTTGCACTGAGAGTGTATGGAGAGGACGCTGTACGGAGAGGCTGAGTTCGTATTGAGAGTGTACGGAGAGGAAGCTGCCAGAGTCGTACGGAGAGGTTGAGTTCGTATTGAGAGTGTACGGAGAGGAAGCTGCTAGAGCCGTACGGAGAGGTCGAGTTCATACTGAGAGTGTACGGAGAGGAAGCTGTACGGAGAGGTTGAGTTCGTACTGAGAGTGTACGGAGAGGAAGCTACCAGAGCCGTACGATGGGGTTATGATGCCTCAGAGGTGCAAATGTGGTATCCTCCTTCCTTCGTAGATAATTAAATGTCTTTCGAGAACACAGAACAACTCACAAGCCAATAGACGTTTGCCAGAAAGATGTTATTGAATTTATTGATGGTGCCTTGGATTTGCCAGATCCGATAGAAGCAGAACAAGCAGAGTATGGTGAGGGTTGAATCCCACCGAAACTGCACAGAACCAAATAGGGAGGGTCTTTCACCTCCGAAATGGCGAACAACAGAATCCCAACAGGAATTCGCAAATACAAATCAAATATAAATCTCAACATATAAAATCCAACCTACACGCCGAGCATAAATACTCGTCAGGAAAACTCCCGAGAGTGCACAAAAGAGCCGATGACGACAACTACACCTACGCCAACAAATAAAAATGGGCCCGAGATAAACTAAATCGATCACAATAATTTTATTAAAAATGGGGACATTACAAATCCTCGCCGCCCAAAGATTGCTTGCCCTCAAGCAATTCATCATCAATACTCCAGGATTCCAAACTAGGTGCGGACACTAATAATTGTATCCACTGGAGACCTCAAGCTGCAACAAGACCACGCGCATGCGCCTGGAAGTAAGCGAGAAAATAACTCTCCATCAAGCTTCCGCTGCTCCACTTTGATATATTTGTTGCCATGTCCAGAGTCACCAAGATCCCAATGAAACCAAACATCAAACTCATCAATGCTCAAATCCCAAGCCAAGTGCGGACATTGGTAGTAATATCCGTTGAAAACTCTGTGTTGCTGTTGGACCATATGCACATAGTTGGATTTAGTTGGGGTCTGGTTAAACCGTCATCAAGCTTTAACTGCGTCACTCTGGTATAACTATTGCCATGCCCTTCACCTGGGTCCCAACAACGCCAACCCATGAAATCTTTCACACCCTCATGTTCAACAATCTCTTCCAGCATGGGCACAGACACAGATGCTGATGCCGACAACATTGTAATGTTCTGAAGCTGATGTCTGCCTGGAGGTAATTTTGCGAGACGTTCGGAAAGAAAACTTGGCCCAAAGGGAATCTCCATCCGAAGGCAATCTCGGCCCGAAGGGGATCTCGACCCGAAGGCGATCTCGACCCGAAGGGGATCTCGACCCGAAGACAATCTCAGCCCGAAGGGAATCTCGATCCGAGAGCAAACTCAGCCCGAAGGGAAACTCGACCAGAAGGTAATCTTGGTCCGAAGGGGATCTCGACCCAAAGGCAATCTCGGCCCAAAGGAAATCTCGATTCGAAAGCAAACTGAAGGGAATCTTGACCCGAAGGCAATCTCGGTCCGAAGGGGATCTCGACCCGAAGGCAATCTCGACCCGAAGGGAATCTCGATCTGAAAGCAAACTTGGCCCGAAGGGAATCTCGACCTGAAAGCAAACTTGGCCCAAAGGGAATCTCGACTCGAAGGCAATCTTGGTCCAAAGGGAATCTTGACCCGAAGGCAATCTCGGCCTGAAGGGAATCTCGATCCGAAAGCAAACTCGGCCCGAAGGGAATCTCGACCCGAAGGCAATCTCGGTTCGAAGGGGATCTTGACCCGAAGGCAATCTCGGACCGAAGGGAATCTCGATCCGAAAGCAAATTCAGCCCAAAGGGATTATCGACCGAAAGACAATCTCAGTCCAAAGGGGATCTCGACCCGAAGGCAATCTTGGCCCGAAGGCAATCTTGATTCAAAGGCAAACTCGGCCCGAAGAGAATCTCGACCCGAAGGCAATCTCAGTCCAAAGGGGATCTCCACCCGAAGCAATCTCGGCCCTAAGGGAATCTTGATCCGAAGGAAAACTCGGCTCGAAGGGAACCTCGGCCTGAAGGCAATCTTGGTCCGAAGGGGATCTCCACCCGAAGGCAATCTTTGCCCGAAGGCAATCTCGATCCAAAGGCAAACTCGGCTCGAAGGGAATCTCAACCCGAAGGCAATCTCGATCCGAAGGGGATCTCCACCCGAAGGCAATCGCGGCCCGAAGGGAATCTTGATCTGAAGGAAAACTCTGCTCAAAGGGGACCTCGACTCGAAGACAATCTCGACGGTGAACAGAGTCTCGACGACGAACATAGCCTTGGCGGCAGACAAAGCCTCGACAACGGACAAGGCTTCGGCAACAGACAAAGTCTCGGCAACGGACAAAGCCTCTGCAATGGACACAATTTCGGCAGCAAACACAACCTCGACGGCAGATAGAGCCTTGACGGTGGATAGAGCCTCAGTGACGGACAGGGCCTCGTGTAAAGCATCACCTTTATCGCTGTCATCAACTTTCTCCCACTTGTGCAAATGAGATATTAGTTTTTCTTCACAATGTTGGAATACATTACTGACCAATCTACACGTTGCCATAGATGGAACACATTCAAGATTACGAACAACCCACAACATAGATATGATAGGTTGGGATATTTCATCCATCTCTTCAATGCACGAAATCATAAGGCTCTCCATAGCAACCGAAACCTTACTATCATGACATTCCTTGATTGTGACCAAGAAGTGATGAAACATATCATGGATCAGGTCTTGCAACTCGAAATCTAAGAGGAGGTTACTTACTTTGACGTTTGTACAATTCTCCAATATTATAGATCTCCTGGCAAAAGGGTCACCACTAAAGTCATCAAGACTTTGAAAGCTGTCAATGATCAAATGCAATATCTCTATCATGGTGTTGTCATCATACGGTTCTCTAGGAGCCTAGATTCTCAAAATCTCACTAAGACATGCTGCAGCTGCCAACTTCGTTTCCTTGTCATGGTGTCTCACAAGCCTGGGTTGACTTAAGGCATCTTTAATTGGAGAAAGGATCCTCTGTATAAATCTTGAAAGTAAATTGGTCAACCTTACACAAACATACTTCCAATATATCTAATGGAAGATCAATACCCTAGTTGAGCTCTTTGCTAATCCTTTGCAGTGCCTTCAACCACCACTGTCCATCACTACTGGGCGCCATAGTGTGATCAGAATCCCAAAATCTCTCAATCATCCCAACAGGCTGGCAAGATCACCAGCTCTGATACCACTGTAATGTTCCCAACCTCTTGCGGTCTCTCCCCGAAAGATAATGATGACTATGTTTCGAGAGGACGTAACTATGCAAGTTCAAACCGTACGGAGAGGCCGAGTTAGTACTGAGAGTGTACGGAGAGGAAGCTGCCAGAGCCGTACGGAGAGACTAAGTTCGTACTGAGAGTGTACGGAGAGGAAGCTGTACGGAGAGGCTGAGTTAGTGCTGAGAGTGTACGGAGAGGAAGCTACCAGAGCCGTATGAAGAGGCTGAGTTCGTACTGAGAGTGCACGGAGAGGAAGTTGTACGGAGAGGCTGAGTTAGTACTGAGAGTGTACGGAGAGGAAGCTGTACAGAGAGGCTGAGTTCGTACTGAGAGTGTATGGAGAGGAAGCTGCCAGAGCCGTACGGAGAGGCTGAGTTCGTACTGAGAGTGTACAAAGAGGAAGCTGTATGGAGAGGCTGAGTTTGTATTGAGTGTACGGAGAGGAAGCTGCCAGAGCCGTATGGAGAGGCTGAGTTCGTATTGAGAGTGTACGAAGAGGAAGTTGTATGGAGAGGCTGAGTTAGTACTGAGAGTGTAGGGAGAGGAAGCTGCCAGAGCCATACGGAGAGGTTGAGTTCGTACTGAGAGTGTACGGAGAGGAAGTTGTACGGAGAGGTTGAGTTTGTACTGAGAGTGTATGGAGAGGAAGCTACCAGAGCCGTACGGTGGGGTTATGATGCCTCAGAGGTGCAAATGTGGTATCCTCCTTCCTTCGTAGATAATTAAATGTCTTTCAAGAACACAGAACAACTCACAAGCCAATAGACTTTTTCCAAAAAGATGTTATTGAATTTATTGATGGTGCCTCGGATTTGCCAGATCCGATACAAGCAGAACAAGCAGAGTAGGGTGAGGGTTGAATCCCATCGAAACTGCACAAAACCAAATAGGGAGGGTCTTTCATCTCCGAAATGGCGAACAACAGAATCCCAACAGGAATTTGCAAATACAAATCAAATATAAATCTCAACATATAAAATCCAACCTACATGTTGAGCATAAATACCTGTTGGGAAAACTCCCGAGAGTGCACAAAAGAGCTGACGGCGACAACTACACCTACGCCAACAAATAAAAATGGGCCCGAGATAAACTAAATCGATTGGAACCCAAATACAATAATTTTATTAAAAATGGGGACATTACACCCTTAAGCTTGTCAGTGCCTAGTCGAACCTCTGCGTCAGGTAGAACATGCTCTGCAGGTGGTTCTTCCTGGATCTGAGCTTCTTCTTCTGGTTGCTCATTGACTGCAACATGTTTATCTTGTTCTTCTTGTAGGACTTCTTCTTGTTGCTGCTCCTCAGCAGTATGAAGTTCTCCTAAGGGTATATCGCTGTCAAGCCCTTGTTCAACATTTAAATGTTCACCAGCTGTGAACTCTTTTGTCTGACCTTTTTCAATTCTGGTGGCAGACTCTTCAAAAAATGTGAGTCCGACCGGTGGTGCTGGCATACGTTCAGTTGGATTGTGAGGACCTAGTTTTAGTAATGCCTTGAAGTCATATTTGTTCCAGTAGTCCAGAGTTGCTTTATAAACCTGAGTCTCATACCCATTTAATATCTCGGCAACTCTATATAGTGTATCTAGGTTCATGGATGCTTCTTCTATCAGAAGCTTTATTCTTTCCTCACTGAATCTAGATCTAACTTTTAATAGTGTTTCCTTAATGATTCTATTGTTGGTACCTAAACCGGTTCTCCATTTTGATTGTAGCCTTTGGTTGAGCTCTGGTGGGAACTTAGACCTGTAGTCCCTTGGAGTCCTACGATAATCCATGAAAGTTTCTACTATGCCTACAATCAACTTTTGTTTATCATCTTCATTAAGTACACTGTACCACTTTACAACATTGTCTACTTCTCCAAAGTCCATTACCTGATCAATTATATTATCAACATGCATAGGTTCAGTGTTACCTTTACTTGGAGAGATGAACACTATTGGGTTTGATGGCTTGCTGCCCTTATCTTTGGTTATGTCCACTATTATTGGTGCCTCTTCTGCAAGCACTCCTTTCCCTTTATCGGTGTCAGCTGCCGGTTGAACCATTTCTTTCTAATGAGCTTCTTCTTCTTTCAGTTGGGTTTGAAGTAGTTGAGTCCACATCACTACTCCTTCATCATGTACTTTGTCAGCTTGTCCAACAAGCATGAGACTGATCCTTCTTTTAGTTGAGAAGGTTTGCTGATGAAGTTCAGCTTGTTTTGTGGCTTCTTCTAGAGTGAGGTGGTTCTATAATTCTAGAAGAGCTCGTATTCTCAGCTCCTTTTCACTGTTCATTGAGGCTTCCCATCTGGCTTCAAGAATTTGTAAGAGATCCTCCGGTAGAAATTTGATAAGTTCAATGGGATGCAGGTTGAACTTGTGAATGCAGTACACAACTGCTTCTTCAATCTTTCTCCTGTCTTCTTCATTACTAAGTGAATATCTATTGTTTACCGAACTCATTGCCTTGGTTTATTTCAGCAGTGCCACATATTCGTCAATGGTGAGCTTGGCCTTTCTTGTTGGATTTTCTTTTACCAGTTTTCCGGTTTTCTTTTCCCTAATCAGAGGAACTGTTTACTCGGTCCTTGTCTCTTCTTGATCTGTCTCTTGGGTACTTGATACCGGTTCTGCTTTCTTCCCTTGAGACTTGGGTTGTTTTGTTGATGATTTCTTCTTCGGTGTGGGGGTCCTTTTGGTGTAGACAATTTTGATTTCTGCCCGCTTTTTCAGATTTTTTTCAATCTCATCACATGTTCCGAACCGGTTTGCAGAGAGGTCTAAATTTGCACTATTGAGGGCATCAGCATATGCCTTGGCAGTCTTGGCAGAGATCTCATACCCTAGCTCAGGAGCATATACTTCTTTTGGTTCCACTGCTTGAATGATGCAGTTATCGGTGGTAACCAGAAAACATATGTCATCCTTGTATTGGTCAACAATGGTTGACGGCACTCTTTCTCTTGCGTGCATTTTTAATTGAAATCCTTCGAAGTGTTTAGTCATCGCACTTCTTAACTTGTCTCCCAGTCGATTGGCCATCTCTGTGATTTGATGCATAACCGGTCTATCGGTTTTCCATAGAACTTTTTCGACTCCAGGGAAAAAGTTAGAGTAGTAGAAGTAGAGACATACCAGTAGGGTCCTGTACTTCATTGATTTTTTCCTTACGAGTCCGAGCTTCTTCATATTTTCAAATATTTGACTTTGAAGCATTGCACAGATGTCGTATTGGGCATTGTCGTGCATTATGCAGTATGCGGCATGAATCGCACCACCTGGTATGCTGTTTAAATCTTAGTTGCCGGATTTGTGTCATAGGGGTCGGATCCGGGTCCGGATTCGCCCTGGGTCTGTGACGGATCCGGGCAGGGTCCGTGCACGGGCTTGTGGATCTGTCCGGATCCGCGGCTCGTGGATCCAGACGGATCCACATGCCCGTGCACGGGCATTGCCCGGATCCGTCACGGACTCCGGGGGATCCAGCACGAATCCTCAAGGATCCCGCGGCCTATGAAGGCATAAAGCACTTAATATGTCTTTTTTTTGTTTTTCATCTAACCCTAAATTGACAGGAGGATTTATACAAATATAACATTTAAGTATAAGTTTGATTTATTTAATTTCTTATACTTTAATTTATATTTGTATAAATACAAATTAAATACATTCCAGGATGTTTAAGATAGTTTTCAGCTTCATAGGAGTTGAGATGCAAATTCTAGATTTTGGGAGTTTTTGAAAAATTCTAGACAGCCAAATTTCAGGATTCAGCAAGCCTTCAGCAGGGTTACCTCCCACAATCCATCATGGCTTTCTAAGGTCAAACCGAAGTTGGCAAAAGGATTCTCAAAGGGTTTTACCTCGTTTTATCACAAGTCACTTGGTTTCAACCCCATCTCTATGACAAACTTAGCTTAGCTCTCGCCCAAATCCCAGTTAGACATGACTTCCCAATAGGCCAAAATCACTCAAACCTCATTTGCCAGACCTAGGGACTTGAAAACAGCCACCAACAAAGACTACCTAAGACCTAGTTATGAAGACTTTGACATTTGGCATTGATCAATGATCAATCATCATAGATTCATAGTATGAAATGATTTAGTTTTAGAATTATGTATATTTCTCTTATATTTTTGGATACATAATGTATATATATATATATATATATATATACTCATGAATCCTTACGAATCCAAAACGGGAAATTTTTTTTTTCACAAATCCACGAACTGGATTCTCGAACCCGAATCTGTCCCCGAACCTGAATCGACAACTAAGGTTTAAATTGCTTGACTGATAGAATTTGTAGCCAAGTACAACAGACGCAAACAGGACTCCATCATCCTCAATGTCGTTTACGGTCATAAGTCGACCATCAGGGTTTGACTTAATTTATTGACTATGACATTGGCGATGGTCCTTAGGGTTAGATCTTGCCCTCGGTTGCTGTATCCAGTCACCCTATGCAAATCGTCTTTGGTGATAGGAATACATACACCTCTGTTGAGCCAGAAACTTGGTTCGTGAAGACGACTGAGAACTAGTTGAATTATGTCTTCATGGAAGACGGACGGATAGTACACTCCATTGACGAGTCCATATGATATCAGCTTGGCATACTTATTCGGAAGCTTCCCTTCTTCACACAGTGATACGTATTCGCCTTGAATGTACGTCTCACCCAATTCTTCCTGTTTAGCGTGAATGAATGTTGCAACGCCTTCGGTTAAGAGGACTCCTTTGGGTACAGATGAGAGCACCCCTGCCATGTCGTTTTCTCTATTTGGAATTGGCGCTATATCATATGCAGGTCGATCCATTTGATTTCTCTTGATCAGCTCTACGTTAGCAGATGATGAGGCCATTCTTGCTAATTGGTAGCTTGTAGAAAGTAGCTTGGATCGGTTTTGCAAAGAGTGATTCTTAGTGATCAAAGCGCGAGAATAAAACCTAACACAAGAATTCGTAAATTATACAATAAGCAAATTGAAAACTTGAGAGTAATTCTCCTTCCTTTTATAGAGTTAGGTTATAACGATAATTACCAAACGGTAACTATTCGTTAAACGGCTACAATAATAAATGCCTTACCTAACTTTACATTCCGTTTTTCTCAACCGGTTGAGTATAACTTGCCTTATCGGTTGACCCGTAGACTGAGTGAGTCTGACTCTCACCAGTCATACCGGGAACGATAGTGGATCTACTGGTTCCCTCTACACCTTTATGGCTTAATTTGTTGAAGAGATATCACCATCGACAGATGATGATCCTTCTTCTATCTTCTCCTCAGCGGAGCTCTTGGATTCCTTCTTGGACCAAATCTGTCTGACTGTTTTCTCAGTCTTCTCCTCCTTGTTGATCTTCTCTTCTGGCTTGACCGGTTCCTTCTTCTTATTGAATGACCGGTTCCTGCATTCTTTGGCTAGGTGTCCAACTTTGTTGCAGTGATAGTAGACTATCTCGATTGCCTTCCAAGGGTTTTCCCTTCTTGGGTTAGGTGACTTGTTCCAAGAGTCATTGTGACTGTGTGTCCCACAATTTGTACAGTGGGCTGTACTTCGGTTCTTGCTTCTCTTGGTGAATACTAGCTTAGGGGATCTAAATGCCATTGTCTTTGATCTGCATTCTTTAGCCCCTTGTCCAAACTTGTTGCATGCAAAGCAGTAGCCTTTGAAGCTTCCCCTGCTTCTACTGGAAATAGATACAGGGTTGGACCAACACTCATTGGTGTTGTGGCCATTTTTGCAATAGTTTGTACAGTAACTGTTGTTGGTTTTTACCAGTGCATTTCTGCAGTCATTGGTTTTATGACCCGGTTTTCCACAATGCTTACAGGATGTGTTAAAGGTTTTCTTACCTTTTTGTGCTAGCGTCTTTCTCTTGTCCTTCTTGTTTGACTTAGCAATAGACAACTCACTGTTCTGTTTGGTGACTTCACCGGTGAATCCAAGTTCGGTCTGATCTTCATGCTTCCTTTGAGCTTTAAGTTGCTTATCAAGCTTGACCGAACTTTCATTGTATCTTCTCAGAATTTTATTTGTTTCTTCAAGTTCGTTCATCTGTTCCCTCAGTTGATACAGTTCTAGGGACAGTCTATTGCATGCCTCATTCCTGTCATGCCAGCTTTTTTGCATGTGGGCATTTTCTTGGGTGACACTTTGCATGTCCTCTTGAAGTTGTAGAATGATGAGTTAATTCGTCCCTACGGCTTCTACTGCCCGGTCCCTTGCTTTCTTAGAGGCAGTCAAAGACTTGACTGCTGAGTTCCTTTCATCTTCAGCTTTTCTCTTTTTCTCAATTAGTTCAGTCATCCTCAAGATGTTGTCCTCTTGTTCCCTTTTAAGGTTGGAGATCTGATCGGTTAGGATTTGATTTTTTTCCATGAGTTCAGACACTGCTCCTCAGCTTCATCAGATCCACTCTGCCCGGAGAGTTCATCAATGGTTTCATTGCTCTCATTCAATTGTAGAGCCAGCTCCTTTCTCTTTGCAAGTGATCTCCTCAGTCTACTCTCCAGAGAGGAAATGATGTCGTTGGCTTCCTCTAGCTGTTTCTGATACCGGTAACCCTCCATGATCTTTCTCTCAAGCTGTTAGACTTTGAAATAGAGAACTTGGCTCTGATACCAATTGCTAGTACTGACTGGTTACTGAGAGGGGAGGTGTGAATCAGTAACAACTATTTTCTTACCTTTTTAGAACTTGTTTTGAACAATAATTTTCCAAAACAATTAATCATATGCAAGGATAAAAGTAAGTACACAGATCAACACCAGATATATACGTGGAAACCCTCGGTTAGAAGGAAAAAAACCACGGTGAGATAGAGCTCACAACTTCACTACTGCAGAATGAAGGCGCCCTGTTAGGAGCTTACAAAGCACTGGTTAAGGTGCTACTCGGTTAAGGGATCTTACAAAAGATCTGTTAAGATTTGAACCCTGTTAGGAGCCGCTTGGTTACAGGACTTTGAACACCACAAGGGATGTTACCCTGTTAGGGGATTTTTACAATGAACCGATTAGGTCCGCCCTAATAAAGGGATTTCAAATTGCTTTCACTACTGATAAAAGCAATGATCTGATATGACACTAAATGTCTGATTAGATCATACCTCTTTCCTGGTTTGCCTGGCTGTTGATCTCTGCTACCTCTGTGTCTGTAGCTCTTCTCTCAGAAATGTCTCTCCTCTGCTCTATGCAGTTCACCAATAATCAACAACAATTTTCTTGCATCCTATGACCTATATTTATACAAGAGTTCACCGTCATAAAACCCTTAACTCATAGAACTGCCAGGCTGTAAACTCAACAATAAAATCATGCAGCTAGAAGTTAAGCTTTCCGTTCTGATCTGGTGTTTACCTTGCAAGACATCCATAGAAATAAAGCTAACTCCTGTTAAGTAGTTAACTCCACTTACAAGCGGTGGATATCCCGTATAATCTGGTTTTAACTCAAACTGATCCACAAAATTCGGATCGGATCTTACTAGCAGTTTGACTGGTATACCCTTATACCCGGTATGTCCTTGTATGCAACATAAGACCGGTACTACTTTACTTAGTTCGGTCTACCGGTGTATTGCCGACGGGTGCATATACTCCGCTCATAGTCTACCGGTGTCTTATAAGTAATGTGAGTAACATGTGACCCTTTACGGGTGTGAATGAGAGTGTGTGAAAGACACTAATAACAACTTAAATTTCTAACAATCTCCTAAACAAAAGCAATATCAAAATTAAAACTCAACATATCCGAAATGAGAGCCAAAAATCTCTTTTATACTTTCTCCAAGTGGGTCGATCCCTTTCTCCTAGGCAACTTTGCAGACTTGTAGTGTGTAGAACTACAATTAGGAGGTTATATAAGTGTAAATGGATTGGTGTTTTTGCAAAGCCTATTGTAGTGTATTTTGATGCATGATTTATGTACCCAAGAATTGTTCGAGTACACTATAAAATTTTACTTCTATGGCATGTTTTTAAATTTTTTTCCCTACATTTTTGCATTTTAGTAAAGTTAAGATCACCAACTTACTGGATAATAGATGAAATAGAAGTTATGAATGTTGTCAGTAAGTGAATTTATTTTTCTATTATAGGTTGTTCAAAAGGAAAGAGAAGAAAAACTTGCTCATATATTGAAGGACTTTCTTAGACAGTACCTAAAAGGTGATAAGGAGGGTTTTGTTCATCGTGCTAAATGTGAAGCTCAGCGACTTTCCAAAGCAGGTAATTGGGTCATACATCAGCATTAGTCACCTTTTTTTTAATCAAGTTGCAGGTTATCATTTTCTATGTTTGAAAGTTAGGGAAAGGTTTCTTTTGAAGGATTTACTTTGTTTTGTGGGAAGGTGAATTTATGGATTGGAAGTGCAGTGAGCATTTAGCTGCATTCATTTGAAACTCATTAAGGAATTAATTAGACCCAAACTTATCATGTTTCTCTAATAAATCATGCTTTGTAATTGTGCTAAATATTGTAGTTTCTAGTTTAACAATGAACCTTAATGTCCATATTAAAGAGGTCTCCTAGTTTTCCTATAAATTTGGAAAAGGACGTGTTAACGTCAATTAAAATTGGTAGTGGAAAAATACCACCTTAAAATATGATTAAATATGTGAATGAACGTGACAGGCTTTACAATGTGCAATTGTAACAAAGAAAACTCGGTAAATTTCAAAGCACTGGAAATTTATGATTAGTACTAAAGAGCCCTTGTGAAGAGGAAAACGAATTTGGCATGTGGAGAAGTACACATCCACTCTTAATGGGAATGTCATGGAATACTAGCATACAAGTACTATTTTTTTAATTGCATGATATTGGGTTTTCTTGGAGAATGCTGATTTTGATTCCCATTAATTATTTTGAAGCTTGAAAAATGGGCAGAGTTTCCTAAGAAAATGTTGGAGAGGATGAGAAATGAAGGTTGTTCTTTTCTAGACAAGGCAGATCACATCTGTTTTTTTCTTGGGAGCCTCTATTTGTAACCTCAAAGATGCCTCAATCAACTATAATCCCCCCCTAAAAAGTTGAAGAATCATTTATATAGCTAGTCATGTGTTTTAATCTACTTTTAATTCCTTTTAGTGCATGTGAAAAGGTTTTTTCTTTTGAGTTTTAAGAGATTTGCAAACAGAGAAACAATATTATATAATCTATTTGCAGTTTCTTGCGTTCCTTTTTATGTTCTCCTACTGCCTAGTTCTTCTAGATGATTTTTGCTTTCTTGAATTTAATATTCACTTCTTGGTTGACTCATTTTGATAGAGCCTATCCTTTACAGTACTTCTTTACTTTTTAAAACTTGCAAAAAAATCAAAACTGGGACAGCATGTAACATGAAAAAAATTCTTTTCATTCTCTATGTTGAAAGCCCAAGCTCAGAGCTACTCGGTGATGAAATCCAAGCTGCATCAAGATGATTATACATTGAAGAAGCCTCCTTACACTCTTCAGAATGATGGGTGTTATCATCATGTGAACTAGTAGTTTCCATTTTCTAGATTTACATCACCTTCCTTTGCTGCAAATTCAAGATCGGTGCTAAAAACATCCGACTTGCCTTCGGAGCTGAACATTGAAAACCATTAGTCACGCAAAATCTCGGCATACTGCTTGAAAATGCTTGAAATTCATAGCGGGTTCTCTCGGGTTCATTTGGGATGAACCCATAGGGAAGATTATGAACCCTGGCCCAACTTGCTGCGTATCGACTTGAATCGAAACCTAGGACGTGTTGGAGATTCATATAAAAAATGAAGATAAATAGTAGAAAAATAAAGGAACAAAAGACACAAGAAAATTATCCTGGGAAACCCTCCAACTTGAGGGAAACAAACCCAGCCACAAATATATAACTTATTTATTAATGAAAGAGAAGAAGACTGCTTTACAATGCCCAAGACTAGGCCAAAACTGAAGCAACGATCATCGCTCCTATGATGGTTACAAAACAATAATTGAAATACAATCAATCTATGTGTATATATGAATTCCTCCTGGAAGAATTTATAAAATTGCCTTGACCCTTCATTGTCTTGTCGTTACAAAGTGAAGACCCTTTGTTGTCTTGACCCTTCATTGTCCCTTCATTGTCTTGATCCTTCATTGTCTTGACTCTTCAATGTCTTGTCCCTTCAAGGTTATTTATATATTTCAAATTCAGAGAAAGATATCTCCTGAAGCTATCTCCAACACTCCCTCTTAGCTAGGGAGGTATCTTTAATGATATCCATGTCATGGACTCCCTCAACATGACACCCACAATGGCTACACCCATTTGTGGAAAATATTTTTATTACAGAATCTCTCAACGTGATAACATCATGGAATATCTCAACATGACATCCACCATGGCTACTCCCATGTGTGGAAAGAAACATATACACAAGCTCACACCACAGAGTCACTCAACATGATGTCGTCATGGTATCTATCAACATGATGTCCACCATGGCTACTCCCATGTGTGGAAACAAGCATATACACAAGTTCCCATCACAGAATCACTCAACGTGATGTCGTCATGGAATCTCCCAACATGATGTCCACCATGGCTACTCCCATGTGTAGAAATGTGTAAGAACCCTTCACAAGCTCTAATTGCTGAACTGTTGTTTCTTTGAATGTTTATGATTTTTTTTGTGTTTTTGCAAGGGTTTTAAATAAAAAAACAAATAGATACAAATCTGAAAATACTAGAAAGATAATCTAACTACTGCTGCAAATTTATTATTCTTCAATATGCAACGCCAAGTACAAGAAGATGATCGCGGAACCCAAACATAAACAACAACGAGTTTTACAAGCATAAAAACCTGAATAGTTTCTAGAAGAAATCACACTGAACCAGCCAATGCGTTTTTAGCATGAATGGCATCTTTCCCTTATTCCCAGCCACACCTGCAAGTCTCTGTAATCATGTAACCAACCAGCACTTGTATTTTGATCCTGATATAGCTTATGAGCTTGTGCTACAACTGCTGAAGCCCTATGCTGAAGCGCAAATAGAATCTCTGAATGAGACTCCCTCTGATTATCAAATTCACCAGGTATTTCACTGGCTCAAATGACGAACACATAGAAGAAACTACGTTCTCCAATGGAAAAAACTCTCAAACCCTTCTTAGAGCTCAAGAGGAAACAATTTTTAATTCTTCAAATGAATAATGGATGCCTTCTCAACTCACGCCAAGCCTTTTTATTTCTTCCAAGTCCAAAATCGCACCAAAAAGAAAGCTTGCGATTTTCTCCATATAATTCACTTTTAATGTAATAAACATTAAAATGACATTTAATTAATTAATTTGGACTTAGGACACATGTGCATAAATTAATATACAAACTTGGCCCCCTTTTATGAAGCCTAAACCCATTCCTTAAGTGATTTAATATAAAGTTATATTATAACTTAATATTAAATCGTTATTCCTTCATTAAACACTTAGCCACTGAAAATGCAATAACTCCCTTGATATTCTGAATCTAGCTAAACCGTTTGAAACTGGAGTTGGTGAAATAATTCTCTATGTGACCAAAATGCATTTCCAAAAATAGCCGGGGTCCATCTCTATGGCTCAAAAATAAACCCAAATATAGAAACCTTTGCTAAAAATAGCAAAATCCATATAATTGAGCCAAAAACAATCTCTTAAGCCAACTGAAAACACTAAGCTCTACTAATACTGAACCATCAGAAAGCCATACCTTCCCCTTGCTTGAAAAGACCCCCTATCGATGCCTACTAGCCTAGGAGGATCCACTGATAGGCTAATCACTCACTAGCATGATGTCGCTAGCTAGAAGGGGACATCACAAAAAGTAACATCTTTGAAGGGCTTTCACCTCATATTTCTCCATCTCATAGAAATATGCATTAAAGAGAAACAACTCTCAAGGGGTTCACCTCATATTCTCCGTCTCAAAGAAATATGCATTAAAGAGCAATATCTCTTCAAGGGCTTTCACCTCATGTTTCTCTGTCCCAGAGAAATATGCATTTTAGCACATAATAAGAGTAACTGATGCTGCAACTCCCTCTCAGCAGAGACTCCCTCTCAACAAGGGCAACATTCGCACACTGGAATGATAGAGAGCTTCACACAACTTTGTTTATGATAAAAACAAAAAAATTACAGTTGGCTCCAATGTTTGATCAAACACGGAGCTTTTGAAGCCACACTGCTTCTCAAGCTTGTTGACCCTCTGCAAAGGATTTGACACTCTACCTCTGGCACTCAAGTTCCCTTTGAATCTCTAACCCGATATGAAGGAAGAGTTGCAAAGTATTTGCACACTTGAACCAAGCAATATACTGAACATGCTTTGCCCAATGCAAAGATAGAACCTACAGATTGCAGTCACATCCAGATACAAGTCTACTGTCTGTAAATTCTTGGCCAGAACTCATGTAAGATGAGTATTCAATGCCTCTATTGATTAGACTTGGCTTCTGTCTCCAGCAGTTGATACAACAGTAAACACAACGCAAATTGCCCAAAGTGGTGACTCTCTTGATTCTGCCAAAGTTTCCTTAATAATGCTGGTTCAATAAATCTGGAATTATACTACTATAGTGTCTTTATTTGCAAATAATTTCCAATTGCCAACATTAAATATTAAAACATCAAACCTAATAATAGAAGCTAGCTTCCATTAGAATATTCAGGCAAATCATCAAATAATATAAATAATAACAATTGCAGATAATCTCATTACTTCACAATGATAATTATTAACCTATGGTAGCTGAAATCTCAAAAAAAATATTTAAAAAATATAAACTCTTAAAGCAGTCACAATATTAGATTCAATAATAGGACTTATTTGTAAATTTGTCAAGCAAGAGACCCGATATACTAGAATAGAGGAATTGTATACAGCCTTGCCAGACCCACTTTAGAACGAACCCCGGAATTTCAAATGTTGGAAGGAGAAATATCACCAACTCTTAGTAGGTTGCTATTGGTTATTTTCTTTTAGTTAACTGCCGATATTCTTTTGATACACACATAAATTCTCTGACTCCTTTATTCTTTCTACACACCAAAATTCCTGACTGTAATTGCAGGTTATAGTATTACTTGATAATACAAGACTTCAACTCACCAAACTTCAACAATTTATGGTTACTGAGACTGCCACGAGTAGTCTGAAAGTAGAAATATGCTATCTATCAATTTGCTGTAGCTTCTGTAGTTTCCCACACCTCTTGGCAAATCATATATGCAGTTAATATTCCCACAGTTTGCTAAGGACTGCAAACACGCTATCTAAGAAGATCTGAACAATCAATAAAGAATCCATGGATCATCTTTGGATAAGAATAATAGCCTAGAAGTTGGTGACCACCACCACAAAATGCTCAGATGCCTCAGAAGCAGTGAAATACATAAGGCCCGATTCAATTGACATTCTAGAGGCCTCGTGCTAGCCTTGAGACATTTCTTGAACAAAATTTGGCTTGTTGCTTGTAAAACTCTAGATCTCTCTGCTTGCGGTTGTCATCCAACCCTTTCGTTAAAGGAAGCCCCTCGGTAATCCTTGCTATCATTGTTAGTAGGAGGATTAATTAAATACAACTCCAATGAATAATAAATCTCAGCTTGTTCAACTGCGATATTGTCTGTGAAGTTGCGGCTTCATTTTCGAAGTCAATAAACACAAAATTCTTGAGCTGTCTGACAATACAAGGATGCACAACAGAAGCACCGTAGTAAGAAAAATAATTGCACCAGGGTTTCCTCCGGCAATTCTTTCAGAAGATGTTTAACAATTAGGGTCACCTTGTCGCCTTGCTTTTTGCTCGATTCATCCTAATTTTGATTTGAAACTTGTGCAACCATTTTTACATTAGCAACAAGAGGAGAGGGGCGAGGACGACCAAGTGAAGCAATGTTCCAGTTAGCTCTTCTGCCATCTATGACAGGACTTAGATCCATGCATGCTCTTCTTGCAACCTTTGGATTCCTGAATGTTAAAAATCTATAGCCTTTGGAGCATCCAATATTGTTGTCAGTTATGACTACAACCTCCAAAATCTCTTCAAATTGCTCAAAGTAACGCCTCCTTGTGTCCCTTTGCATCTCCCATGAAACTGACAGTCCCAACTGGTGCTGAGAGGGGAGGGGTGAATCAGCACTTGTAAAATTCTTCCTTTTTTTTTCTTTAATGCAGTAAAGTAAACTTACAACACAAAAGCAAGCAGTTCTAAGCAAATAAAATAGTAAGTGAACAAACACAAAGTGACACTAGATTTATCACGTGGAAACCCGGTTAGGGTGAAAACCATGGTGTGAGGAGACCTCACAATATTTGTACTCTTCTGAAGTACGCCCTGTTAAGAACCTACCCGGTTAAGGGATAAAATCACACTTGTTAGGTGCGACCCAGTCAAGGGATTTGTTACAGTAAGGTCTGTTAAGACTTGCCCGGTTAAAGGACTTCAAACACCTTGAAAGATGTCACCCGGTTAAGGGATTTTGATACAAGGGACCTGTTAGAGTCCACCCAAATACTAGGATTTGTCTATTGTAGCTTGCTAGAAAACAATAGATTCAAGATCTTTACAAAAGACTCTACTTAGCCAGATGTGATCTCTATTTGTGCTCGACTAAGAATCATCACCGGTTAACATAGGTGTATTCTCAACTATTGTTGTGCTGCCTTGCACAACCTATTATTTCTCTTTCTCGATTTTCTCTAACCCTTGCTTCAGTAGCATATAGGTTCACTCTTTTTCTCGGCAGAATGAAGGCAACTCTTATTCTTGACAGACATAAGAATATATAGAGTTATGTTGCTTTGACTATGCCTAAAATGCACGACCTAATCTTGAGATCCTTTGATTACATCAGTCAGCTGAGTATTGGTTCCCTGAGCAAACATCCAATACATTCTCTAGCTTTATTCGCTTTATGAAGAAAACAATAGTTGCGTGCCAGACAACTTTCCTTCATAGGAGATAACTCCTTGATTTAAAGCCACTGAATTTGGCTTTAAATCCTTTAGTCACGCCTCAAAAGCCATTGATTCCGGCTTTAATTCCTTTAATTGTGCCACAAGCCGATCATCGAGACAACTCAAGGTCACCCGGATTTACTGCGATAAATCTTGATAGGTTGGAACAAATAGTTGACAGTTGACTATGACTTCCTTGGTTCATACCGGAGTCTTGTAATATATCGGTTGAGTTCTTCGATCTGTTGCAGTCTCTTTCATGTCTTACCGGTTGCATTTGCGTGGACTACTGATCACATTGTCCCAGTTGTGTTATAGAGACTTAGTATGATTATTTCTTTTTGGCTATTCTTGTCTATATCGGTTGAAGTTCGGTCCTTGGTTGATACTAGGATACTCTCTTCCCTGATTGAGTGCATTGTCCGGTTGCTGATGCGTAGTGTAGTGACCGGTTTCAATGAAATTATAGCTACTCTTTTCTTGTAGCTATGGTAGGTGCCAAACCAGCCTCTCTTGATGTAGAGTTCCTTAAAGCTTCAACCTTTATAGAGATGACAAATCTCTATCCTCTTTTGCCAATCAATGACAACAATCGGACTGGTAGAGAGCTTACCGGTTACTGATGCCAACAATCTCCTCCTTTGGCATTGATGGCAAAAATATGATAGGCAATCATATTCTTCCCCTTTTTGACAAGAATGCCAAAAGGCTAATCAAAGAGATTTCCATTTTCTACTCTGCTCCCCCTGCGAACAGCAATCCTTTTCATCAATTCATAAAAGATAAGGTGTAACCTTTTGTTTGAATCATAATGAACTGATGACTCCCTATTGATGATATTGATGATCTGAGAGGGGTACAACCCCCAATCTACCTCTGAGATACTCAAAAGTACTCTTTGGTGATGGCTTTGTGAATATATCAGCAATCTGTTCTTTGGTGGGCACATACTTCAATCTTACTTCTTTGTTTTGTACAAGTTCTCTCAAGTAGTGATACTTAATGGCAATGTGCTTGGTCTTGGAGTGCATAACAGGATTTTTGGATATGTTTATGCCACTGGTACTGTCACAGTGAATTGCGACCGGTTCAGGTACTTGTTCCTGAATACCTTCTAGCAGTTGTTTGATCCAAATCACCTGTGTGCAGTTTATTGCAGCAGCAACATATTCAGCTTTAGCAGTGGATTGTGAAATGCAATTCTGCTTCTTACTTGTCCACAATACTATTCTTCCACCTAGAAAGAATGCACCATCACTTGTGCTCTTTCTATCATCCACGTTGCCAGCCCTATCTGCATCTGTGTAGACTTTAATTTGGAATCCACCCTTTTGTGGAAACCATAAGCCATATTCCTCGGTTCCCTTTAGATATCTGAAGATTCTCTTCACTGCCATTAGATGTGTTTCTTTGGGATTAGCAGAGAATCTTGCCACTATGCCAACTGCATGAGCAATGTCCGGTCTACTGTGAACAACATACTGCAATTTTCCTATTATGAACCGATACATTGTTTCATTTACTTCTTTGGCATCATCCTTCTTTGATAATTTGAGATTACTTATCATTGGAGTTCCAACCGGTTTGGATTCTTCTAGTCCAAAAGTCTTGAGAATTTCTTTTATGAACTTGGACTGAGAGATGAAGATACCTTCTTTTCGCTGATGGACCTGTAATTGAATAAAGAATTTTATGGGCCCTATCATAAACATCTCAAATTCTTTCTTCATTTATTCAGCAAATGCTTTGCTCATTCTGTCATCTCCTCCAAAGATGATGTCATCAACAAAGATTTCAGCAATTAAGTTTCCATCTTTTCCAGTTTTGAGATACATATTACTGTTGTCACCGGTTCTGATGAATCCAATTGTCAGAAGATATGAATGCTGTTGGCATCACTAATTGGTAAGCTCTCTACCCGTCTAAGTGTTGTCATTGTTTGGCAAAAGAGGATAGAGATTTGTTCTTTATTGTAGAGGGGACTCTTCACCAAGAAAGGCTGAGAAACCGGTCACTACACTAAGCATCAACAACCGGATAATGCACTCA
Source organism: Chamaecyparis obtusa (assembly GCA_027943335.1). Classification (NCBI taxonomy): domain Eukaryota; kingdom Viridiplantae; phylum Streptophyta; class Pinopsida; order Cupressales; family Cupressaceae; genus Chamaecyparis; species Chamaecyparis obtusa. Next base: position 276,071 of record BSBK01003765.1, on the reverse strand, counting down.
GTAGAGAAGAGTGTATCCTAGTATCAACCAAGGACCGCCCTCAATCGGTATAGACAAGTACAAATAAACGCATATCCAACAATTGTCTATAACACAACTGGTAAGAATAGTGCAACCGGTAATCTGCCCCACCAAGGGCATGTACCCAGTATATAGCATAAAGAACTCAACCGATATATTATAAGACCCCGGTATGAACTGAGGAAGTCATAGTCAACTGTCTGTTCCAACCAACTCTTCTTTACGGGGATTTATTGCAGTAAATCCGAGTGATCTTGAGTTGTCTTGGTGATCTGTTTGAGGTGTAGTAAAGGATTTAAAGCCGGAATCAATGGTTACTTGAGGCGCGACTGAAGGATTTAAAGCCGGATTCAGTGGCTTTAAATCGAAGTATTATCTCTTATGAAGAAAGGTCGCCTGACATGCAATTGTTATTTTTCTTCATGTAGTGGATGAAGACAAAACTTGCATCGAATGCTTGCTCAAGAGAACAAACACGTCACCGAGTGATGCATTCGTTGGATCTCAGGATTAGGTCATGCATTTGAGGTGCAGTCAGGGCAACAAAATTGAATATATTCTTATGTCTGTTGATTAGAAGATTTGCCTTCATTCTGCCGAGAAAAAGAGTGAGCCTATATGCTACAGAAGCAAAGGTTAGAAAAGTATCAAGGGTTAGAGAAAATTGATAGAGTAAAAGTTGTGCAAGACAGCACAACAATAGTTAAGAGTACACCTGTGTCAACCGGTGATAATTCTCAGTAGAGCACAAATAGAGATCACATCTGGCTAAGCAGAACCTTCTGTAAAGATCTTAATTCTATTGTTTTCTACCAAACTACAATAGACAAATCCCAGTATTTGGGTGGACTCTAATAGGTCCCTTGTATCAAAATCCCTTAGCCGGGTGACATCTTTCAAAGTGTCTGAAGTTCCTTAACTAGGCAGGTCTTAACAGATCTTATTGTAACAAATCTCTTGACCGGGTCGCACCAAGCAAGTGCGTTTTATCCCTTGACCGGGCAAGCTCTTAACAGGGCGTACTTCAGAAGAGTACAAATATTGTGAGGTCTCCTCAGACCGTGGTTTTTACCCTAACCGGGTTTCCACGTGATAAATCTGGTGTCACTTTGTGTTTGTTCACTTACTGTTTTGTTTGCTTAGAACTGTTTGCTTTTGTGCTGTAAGTTTACTTCACTGGATTAAAAGGAAAAGTAAAATTTTTTTCAAGTGCTGATTCACCCCTCCCCTCTCAGCACCAGTTGGGATTGTCAATTGGTATTAGAGCCTTGTCCTGTTTTTCTTTGTTGCTTAACCGCACAGAGAGAAAGCTATGATGATGAGAAAGGAAGGACCAAAGTTTTGAAAAGAAAACTTCACCTTATAGTGCAGCAGAATGAAGCTATATATGAAGACCAACAGTGACCAGTATTGGAAGCTTGTTACCAATGACTACAATGAGCCCGCCGATACCTTGACACCTGATGAAGAGAAAATTAAGATTGAGCACACAATTGCCATGGACATGATAGCTAGCACCTTACTGGTGCAGGAGCACACCTAGCTCAACTCCTTAGTTTTCTTTCTATGTTTTTTTGGTTTTGGCATGTATTGACTCTAGCCAAGTCAGGAGAGTTGTGTGGACCTTAGAAGGTCATTTTCTTTATTTCCCTAAGGTGGATATGACTAGGTCAATCCATGTCTAGATAGTTTGCTTAGTAGAGTTATTTTGTGTGTTCTTCGGCAAAAAGTGGCAGATTAAGTCCTAGAGTGAAAATTGGACTTGGATAGGTTGTGTTGTGTTTTAAATGCCTTTGAATATGGTTTTATACTATGGCTAAAAATTCTGAGATCAAAACCCAAAGGTAGAGTGAGATAACTGATTTTTTTCATTTTTTGTCAAAGTTACTAACTTGGCTAAAAAGTGTCAAAAAATGGGAAATAATGGAAGGATGATGGCTGAAAGGCCAAATCATGTCTAGAAATTATTAATATGTCCTAGGCAACGTCCAAGAAGGATTCCAAACTCCTATTTTGAAGGAGAAGCCAAAAAACAAAAGAAAGCAAAAATTGGTCATGACAACTTTCAAGAACTTGCATGACAACTTGCAGAATTTGCATGACAGATCAAGTTGGGAAGAAGAATGATGTTTGTAACTTCTACAGACATGGAGGAAGCATACAAAGGAAGTGGAAAACCTTTTCAAAACCACGAGCTAAGCATTGTAATGAGTTTGGACAGAGGTGGAACAAAAAGAAATTTCTGAACATTGAAGAAAGAGTCACAGTTTTAAGTTTTCTTTGCATGCTTATGAAAACGGTGTTGAATATGTGTTTTAGTGTTTGATCCATATTATTTATGATTAGATAGAGCTTTTCTTTTCAGACCAGAAGTTTGGGAGAGGTCGTTTTTGCTATGTTATAAAAGCTTCTTCAAATCTGCTCACAGTTTTACAGTCATTGAGTTTTTGATTGCATGCATGGGATAATGGATTGAAATGAAAAATCTAACCATGGATCCTTGATTACCATGCATTTATAGAACTTTTTCATTCACACCAGTAATTCTGAGAAGGTCATCCTCTCATGCTTTGAAAAACTTTTGTGTTGTGTCATTCTGCTGTCCCAAATTTGACAGTCCCGTAGCTTTTTGTTTGCATGAACGGTAGAATGGATTGAAATACATGATCTAACTGTAGATTCCTATTAACCATGCATATGTGAACATTTTTCATTCATTAATCTAGTTAGTAGGAGGTCGTTTTGCTTGGGTTAGAAGATCATCTTTGTTTTGGGCAGTTTGTTGCCAGTGTTCTAGTTGTACATGAAGATGTTCTTGCCACTCCCATTTCCACCATAGAAATTTTGTGGGTTTTTGTTATATGGGGGTGGAGTTGTATTATATGATGTGTGTAGGAGGAGGGTCCCCAAGAACGAGTTTTGAATGCAATGCATTGATGCCCTAGGCGAGTTCAAGGTACTCGGCTAGGAAGCAATCAACAGTAAGAGGAAGAAAAAAGTGGGTTGAATGCATTGAAAGCTTCAATCCAAGTTTGGATTCAATAAGGGGGATGTGTGAAGGATCATAATCTATAAATCAATCCTATTTGGTACACTGTTAAGGGGAATCTTGAATTAGAGAAGGAAAACCTCATTAAGAGGGCTAGTTCAAATAGGCCTAATTGGTGCATTTGAGACAGTTTTGGAAGATTGAGTCTCTAAACTCAATTTGTTTGTAATCAGAAGGTTGAATGGGATTGAAGAACATCTAAATACATCCCCCATTCATTATGAAGCAAGAAAAATCCATGTTATGTGTAAACAAAAGTTTATAAGCAAGATAGAACCATTGGATTGGCAAGCATTTGAATTGGTGTAACTAGGTGGGGTATTTGGAAGGATAGGATTGGGATCCTATGCAGGGTAGGGTATCTAATTGAACCCTAATAGGCCAAGAGAAAGCCTAAGCAAGTCCTTATAGCCAGTAAGGACACCAGAGCAACCCCATCCCTACTTACATCACTTACCCGACCACGTGTATGCTGAAATTGAACATCTTGACTCTGCCTGCAAAATGTGGAAAAAGTTACAAATAGTCTATGGAGGAGATCCCAATGTTCAGAGAGCCAAGGTCGAAAGCCTCAGGGGAAAGTATGACGACATGAGGATGAATGATAGAGAAGATATTGAGTAATATAGCAACCGAATCAAGGAAGTGATCAACTCCATCGGAAGTGCTGGAGGCAAGCTGATTGAAGAAGAGGTGGTGAGCAAAATACTAAGAACTCTCAGACCTCAGTACGCCATAAAGATCTCTACCATTGAAGAGCTCAGATCCGTGAGCAACGATCAAGTCAGCCTAGACTCTCTAATCGGTAAGCTAGCTGCTTTTGACTTAAGCAACTTTTATAATAGCCTATCTGTTCAGGAAGCAGTATTTAAATCATCGGTCAATGCCTCTTCCACCAAAAAGGGAAGAGAAACCGGTAACTCCTCTACTGGTAAGATCGGAAACCTCATTGAGAATTTGCTCTCAGAGGAGAGGAAGCAAGATGAGTTTGAAGCTCTGATTGCTAAGGGCCCGTTTGGTAGCGGGAATTAGGAAATGATGGATTTGATCAAATGCTGGAAATGGTCAAATCATGGATTTGATAATCCGGTTTTTCATTTTGGGATTATGTTTGGACCGTTTGGTTCCACTTTTTGAAACTGGAATTGGAATTTGAGTATGATTTTTTTAATTTTAATTTTTTGAATTGTTTTAATATTTTTGAATTTAATAATTCATTTTTATTAATTGAATTAAATTTAAAATGGAATCGCAGACTGTTTTAGGCAGCCAAAGTTGGTGGCAGGCAACCAAGTTACAGTCACTGCAACCAAAATTCGACAAAAAATTTGAAAAAAAATTCAAAAATATAAAAAATCAATTTAAAAAAAAAAAATACAAAAAAATTTGTCAAAAAATTCAAAAAAAAAATTGGAAAAAAATTTTGAAAAAAAATTCGGCAAAAATTTGAATTTTTTTGCGAAAAAAATCGAATAAAAAAAAGTTACAAACCACCCAATAAAAAAAAATAAAATTAAATCCCTCCCCACACAAATAAAAAATGAAAAAATTAAGTGTAGACATGAGAAATTTAAAAATTTGCTTTCCCTCCGTTCAAATTCCAATTCCACCTTTTCAGATGCAAGATGTTAATGCTCATTTTGAACCAAAATGAGCATTAACACATTCCTATTCCATTTTGATATTGCACTGCCAAACTGAGGATTCGACAAAATGGGCAATAACAAATGCCAATTCCAAACAAATGCTGGAAATGGTCCGCTACCAAACGGGCCCTAAGAGATTTCCCAGAGGGAAAGGGAAGTAGAAAGGGAAACTCCCTTTAAAATGCTTCTCTTGTAACAAAATAGGACACATTGCTACCCGATGTCCAGATAATGAAAATAGAGACAAAAGAGACCAGTTCAAGAACAAAGCAAAGCAGGATTGCTATCTTGCTGAGGAAGGAGTTATAGACAATGAGTTTGAAGACTCGGAAGATCCGGAAATTGCATTTGTAGCAATAAAGGAGGAGAGCCCAGCTCTTAATGAAGTTGCACTCATATCCAGATCACATCAATATGACGATTGGATCATTGACAGCGGATGCACTCACCATATGACCGGTGACAAGAGCAAGTTCATCAACTTGGAGCTCAACGACAGTGGATCAGTCACATTTGGAAACAATGCCCCTTGTGCCATCAAGGGTAAGGGATCTATTGTTCTTTGCGATAATGCTGTCTGTGAAGACGTGTACTGGGTCGAAGGACTCAGGTATAACTTGATGAGTGTTGCACAGCTAAACAACAAAGGTTTCTAGTTGGAATTCGGTCAAGGCTCCTACATAGTCAAAAATCAATCTGGATCCCACGTTGCAACGGGTAGACAGAGCAAAGGCAATCTGTTCTACCTAGACTCAATAGAAGGAGCCTGTTTAATTGCTTATGTCAAAGGAGAATCAAGCAAGATTGGTCTTATCTCTAAAGAAGACAATAGCTGGCTATGGCACACGAGACTCTGCCATATAAACTTTGACAACATTTTCAAAGTGAGCAGGAAGAAATTGGTCAGAGGACTCCCAGAAATTGCAAAACCCATGGGAGGTATTTGTAAGGATTGTCAGTTAGGAAAACTGATAGGAGCAAGTTTCGGTAGCAAGTCCTTCTCTGCTGAAAATGTTCTAGATCTTGTACATACAGACCTGTGTGGACCAATGAGGACAAAGAGCTATCATGGAAACCGGTATTTCATGTTGTTCGTAGATGATTTCTCAAGAATGATGTGGACACTCTTTCTCCGTGAAAAATCAGAAGCCTTTCACATGTTCAAAATTTACAAGGCTAGAGTGGAAAAGGAAACTAGTAGAAGCTTGAAATGTCTGAGGTCGGACAGTGGAGGTGAGTACACCTCTCAGGAAATTACTCATTACTGTGAGGAACATGGCTTACAGAGACAGTTCTCTACACCTAGGACTCCTTAGCAGAATGGAGTAGCAGAAAGAAGAAACAAAATGCTGATCGACTATGCCAGAACCCTGTTGATCCAAAAGAATCTTCCTCATCACTTCTGGAGAGAAGCTGTCAGCGCCACTGTTTATACAATCAATCGAGTTCAAGTAAAAAAGGGAACTGGTAAGACGCCTTACGAACTATGGTTTAAGAATACTCCCAGTGTAGGCTACTTCAGAATCTTTGGTAGTAAATGTTATATCAAAAGAGAAATGTTTTCTGGGAAGTTTGATGCCAAGAGTGATGAAGGAACATTTCTGGGTTACTCTACCAAAAGCAAAGCTTATCGGTGTCTAAACAAAGGAACATGCAAGATAATTGAAAGCATCAATGTAAAAATTGATGAATCATCTGAACCAAACAAGAGGATTGGACATGTCAATCATGAAAATTTTAAACTTACTAATGGAGGAGATGTCTTTGAGTTTCATGAAGCAACAATTGAAGAAGAGGAGACAACTCCCATTGACAGAAATCAAGAGCGAGAGACTGTGCCTGAAGCTAACAGGACACCCCAGGATGGTGAACAAGTAGATGTTTAGAACCATGATGAAGATATTGCTCAACAAGATGAACCAGACCAGGAACAGAGGCCGACTCTTCCAAGGTATGTCACATATCACTCTATTGACAATATAATTGGTGACAGACATGGGAACATCCTGACAAGGAAAAAGGCCAAAGAGAACGTCTGTCTTCTCTCGTGTGTTGAGCCCAAAACCACCAGAGAAGCCCTTGAAGATGAAAATTGGGTCAAGGCCATGGATTAAGAAATTGAACAAATAGAAAAGAATGACACATGGGAACTTGTGCCAAGACCTCATGACAAAAATGTAACTAGGACTAAATGGGTTTACAGAAACAAACTGAATGAGGATGGTAAAGTCATCAGAAATAAAGCAAGGCTTGTTTGCAAAGGCTATGCTCAGGAAGCTGGACTAGACTACGGAGAAACTTTTGCACCAGTGGCCAGACTGGAAGGGGTGAGAATTCTTCTTGCCTATGCAGCTCACAAAGGCTTTAAAGTGTACCAGATGGATGTGAAGTCTGCATTCCTCAATGGAATACGAGAAGTCTACATTTAGCAACCGGAAGGGTTTACATCTGCTCAAAAGACTGATATGGTTTGCAAACTAAAAAAGGCTCTCTATGGGCTCAAGCAGGCGCCAAGGGCTTGGTATGAAAGGTTGCATTCATATCTTCTGACAATTGGATTCATCAGAACCGGTGAGAACAACAATATGTATCTTAAAACCGGAAAGGATGGAAATCTAATTGCTGAAATCTTTGTTGATGACATCATCTTTGGAGGAGATGACAAAATGAGCAAAGCATTTGCTGAAGAAATGAAGAAAGAATTCAAGATGTCTATGATAGGGCCCATAAATTTTTTTATTGGACTACAGGTCCATCAGCTAACAGAAGGTATCTTCATCTCTCAGTCCAAGTACATAAAAGAAATTCTCAAGACCTTTGGACTAGAAGAATCCAAACCGGTTGGAACTCCAATGATAACTAATCTTAAGTTATCAAGGGAGGATGATGCCAAAGAAGTCAATGAAACAATGTATCGGTCCATGATAGGAAAATTGTAGTATGCTGTTCACAGCAGACCGGACATCGCTCATGCAGTTGGCATAGTAGCAAGATTCTCTGCTAATCCCAAAGAAACACATCTAATTGCAGTAAAGAGAATCTTGAGATATCTAAAAGGAACCGAGGAATATGGCTTATGGTTTCCACACAAGGGTGGATTCCAAATCAAAGTCTACACAGATGCAGACTGGGCTGGCAACATGGATGATAGAAAGAGCACAAGTGGTGGTGCATTCTTTCTAGGTGCAAGAATAGTATCATGGACAAGTAAGAAGTAGAATTGCATTTCACAATCCACTGCTGAAGCTGAATATGTTGCTGTTGCAATAAATTGCACACAGGTGATCTGGATCAAACAATTGCTAGAAGGTATTTAGGAACAGGTACCTGAACCAATCACAATTTACTGTGACAGTACCAGTGCCATAAACATATCCAAAAATCCTGTTATGCACTCCAAGACCAAGCACATTGCCATCAAGTACCACTACTTGAGGGAACTTGTACAGAACAAAGAAGTAAGATTGGAGTATGTGTCCACAAAAGAACATATTGCTGATATATTCACAAAGCCATTACCAAAGAGTACCTTTGAGTATCTAAGAGGTAGACTGGGGATTGTACCCCTCTCAGATCATCAGTAATTATCAACAGGAAGTCATCAGTTCATTATGATTCAAAAGGTTACATCTTATCTTTTACGAATTAATGAAAAGGACTGCTGCTTGGAGGGGGAGCAGAGTATGCAAATCTTCCTGATTATCCGTTTGGCATTCTATTGTGAAAAAGCGGGAGAATAGAATATGATTATCTATCATATTTTTTCCATTAATGCCAAAGGGGGAGATTGTTGGCATCACTAACCGTTAAGTTCTCTACCGGTATAAGTGTTGTCATTGTTTGGCAAATGAGGATAGAGATTTGTTCTCTATTATAGAGGGGACTCTTCACCAAGAAAGGCTGAGAAACTGGTCACTACACTAAGCATCAACAACCGGATAATGCACTCAGCAGAGAAGAGTGTATCCTAGTATCAACCAAGGACCGCCCTCAATTGGTATAGACAAGTACAAATAAACACATATCCAACAATTGTCTATAACACAACCGGTAAGAATAGTGCAACCGGTAATCTGCCCCACCAAGTGCATGTACTTGGTATATAGCATAAAGAACTCAACCGATATATTATAAGACCCCGGTATGAACCGAGGAAGTCATAGTCAACTGTTTGTTCCAACCAACTCTTCTTTACGGGGATTTATTGCAGTAAATCCAAGTGATCTTGAGTTGTCTTGGTGATCTGTTTGAGGTGCAGTAAAGGATTTAAAGCCGGAATCAATTGTTACTTGAGGCGAGACTGAAGGATTTAAAGCCGGATTCAGTGGCTTTAAATCGAAGTGTTATCTCTTATGAAGAAAGGTTGCTTGACACGCAACTGTTGTTTTCTTCATGTAGTGGATGAAGACAGAACATGCATCGAATGCTTGCTCAAGAGAACAAACACTTCACCGAGTGATGCATTCATTGGATCTGAGGATTAGGTCATGCATTTGAGGCGTAGTCAGGGCAACAAAACTGAATATATTCTTATGTCTGTTGAGAAGAAGATTTGCCTTCATTCTGCCGAGAAAAAGAGTGAGCCTATATGCTACAGAAGCAAAGGTTAGAAAAGTATCAAGGGTTAGAGAAAATTGGCAGAGTAAAAGTTGTGCAAGACAACAGAACAATAGTTGAGAGTACACCTGTGTCAACCGGTGATAATTCTCAATAGAGCACAAATAGAGATCACATCTGGCTAAGCAAAGCCTTTTGTAAAGATCTTAATTCTATTGTTTTCTACCAAACTATAATAGACAAATCCCAGTATTTGGGTGGACTCTAACAGATCCCTTTTATCAAAATCCCTTAACCGAGTGACATCTTTCAAGGTGTCTGAAGTCCCTTAACCGGGCAAGTCTTAACAGATCTTATTGTAACAAATCCCTTGATCGGGTCGCACCTAGCAAGTGCGTTTTATCCCTTGACTGGGCAAACTCTTAACAGGGCATACTTCAGAAGAGTACAAATATTGCGAGGTCTCCTCAGACCGTGGTTTTTACCCTAATCGGGTTTCCATGTGATAAATCTGGTGTCACTTTGTGTTTGTTCACTTACTGTTTTGTTTGCTTAGAACTGTTTGGTTTGGTGCTGTAAGTTTACTTCATTGAATTAAAAGGAAAAGTAAAGAATTTTTCAAGTGCTGATTCACCCCTCCCCTCTTAGCACCAGTTGGGACTGTCAAATGCAATGTTTCATACCAAGCCTTTGGGGCCTGCTTGAGCACATAGAGAGCCTTTTTCAGTTTGCAGACCATATCAGTCTTTTGAGCAGATGTAAACCCCTCCGGTTGCTCAATGTAGACTTCTTCCTCCAGTATTCCATTGAGGAATGCAGACTTCACATTCATCTGGTACACTTTAAAGCTTTTGTGAGCTGCATAGGCAAGAATAATTCTCACCCCTTCCAGTCTGGCCACTGGTGCAAAAGTTTCTCCATAGTCTAGTCCAGCTTCCTAAGCATAGCCTTTGCAAACCAGCCTTGCTTTATTTCTGATGACTTTACCATCCTTATTCAGTTTGTTTCTGTAGACCCATTTAGTCCTAATGACATTTTTGTCATGAGGTCTTGGCACAAGTTCCCATGTGTCATTCTTTTTTATTTGTTCAATTTCTTCATCCATGGCCTTGACCCAATTTTCATCTTCAAGGGCTTCTCTAGTGGTTTTGGCTTCAACAGACGAGAGAAAAAAAACTTTCTCTTTGGACTTTTTCCTGGTCAGGATGTTCCCATGTCTGTCACCAATTATATTGTCAGTAGTGTGATATGTGACATACCTTGGAAGAGCCGGCCTCTGTTCCTGGTCCGGTTCATCTTGTTGAGCAATTTCTTCGTCATGGTTTTGAGCATATACTTGTTCACCATCCTGGTGTGTCCTGTCAGCTTCGGGTACAATCTCTCGCTTTTGATTTCTGTCAGTGGGTGTTGCTTCCTCATCTTCAGTTGTTGCTTCATTGAACTGAAAGACATCTCCTCCATTAGTAAATTTAAGGTTTTCATGATTGGCATGTCCGGTCCTCTTGTTTGGTTCTAATGATTCATCAATTTTTACATTGATGCTTTGAATTATCTTTCTTGTTCTTTTGTTCAGACACCGATAGGCTTTGCTTTTGGTAGAATAACCCAAGAATGTTCCTTCATTGCTCTTGGGATCAAACTTCCCAGAAAATATTTTCCTCTTGATGTAATATTTACTACCAAAGATTTTGAAGTAGCCTACACTGGGAGTATGCTTAAACCATAGTTCGTAAGGCGTCTTACTGGTTCCCTTTTTGACTTGAACTTGGTTGATTGTGTAGACAACGGTGCTGACAGCTTCTCTCGAGAAGTAATGAGGAAGATTATTTTGGATCAACAGGGTTCTGGCACAGTTGATTAACGTTCTGTTTCTTCTTTCTGCTACTCCATTTTGTTGAGGAGTCCTTGGTGGAGAGAACTGTCTCTGTATGCCATGTTCCTCACAGTAATGAGTGAACTTCTGAGAGGTGTACTCACCTCCTCTGTCCGATCTCAGACATTTCAAGCTTCTATCAGTTTCCTTTTCCACTCTAGCCTTGTAAACCATGAACATGTGAAAGGCTTCTGATTTCTCTCGGAGAAAGAGTGTCCACATCATTCTCGAGAAATCATCTATAAACAGCATGAAATACCGGTCTCCATGATAGCTCTTTGTCGTCATTGGTCCACACAGGTCTGTGTGTACAAGGTCTAGAACATTTTCAGCAGAGAAGGACCTACTACTGAAACTTGCTCCTGTCAGTTTTCCTAATTGACAATCCTTACAAATACCACTCATCGGTTTTGCAATTTCTGGGAGTCCTTTGACCGATTTCTTTTTACTCACTTTGACAATGCTGTCAAAGTTTATATAGCAGAGTCTCTTGTGCCATAGCCAGCTATTGTCTTCTTTGAAGATGAGACCGATCTTGCTTGATTCTCCTTTGACGGAATCAATTAAACAGGTCCTTTTGTTGAGTCTAGGTAGAACAGATTGCCTTTGCTTTGTCTACTAGTTGCAACATGAGATCCGGATTGATTTTTGACTATGCAAGAGCCTTGACCAAATTCCAACTGGAAACCTTTGTTGTTCAGCTGTGTAACACTCATCAAGTTGTACTTGAGTCCTTCGACCCAGTACACATCTTCACAGACAACATTGTTGCAGAGAACAATAGATCCCTTACCCTTGATGGCGCAAGGGGCATTGTTTCCAAATGTGACTGATCCGTTGTCGTTGAGCTCCAAGTTGATGAACTTGCTCTTGTGACTGGTCATATGGTGAGTACATCCATTGTCAATGATCCAATCGTCATGCTGATGAGATCTGGATATGAGTGCAACTTCATTAATAGTTGAGCTCTCCTCCTTTATTGCAACAAATGCAATTTCTGGATCTTCTGAGTCTTCAAACTCATTGTTTGTGACTCCTTCGTCCGCAAGATAGCACTCCTTTGCTTTTCTCTTGAACCTGTCTCTTTTGTCTCTGTTTTCATTATCTGGACACCGAGCAACAATGTGTCCTATTTTGTTGCAAGAGAAGCATTTTAAAGTGAGTTTCCCTTATACTTGCCTTTCCTTCTAGGGAATCTCTTGGCAATCAGAGCTTCAAACTCATCTTGCTCCATCTCCGCTGGGAGCAGATTCTCAACGAGGTTGCCGATCTTACCGGTAGAGGAGTTACTGGTTTCTCTTCCCTTTTTGGTGGAAGAGGCATTGACAGATGACTTAAATGGTGCTTCCTGAACCGATAGGCTATTATCAAGGTTGCTTAATTCAAAAGAAGCCAACTTACCGATTAGGGAGTCTAAGGTGACTTGACCTTTGGTCACTGACCTGAGCTCTTGAATGACAGAGATTTTTATAGCATACTGAGGTCTGAGAGTTCTCAGTATTTTGCTCACCATCTCCTCTTTTGTCAGCTTGCCTCTAGCGCTTCTGATGGAGTTGATCACTTTCTTGATTTGGTTGGTATATTGCTCGATATCTTCTCCATCATTTATCCTCATGTCGTCATACTTTCCCCTGAGGCTTTCGACTTTGGCTCTTTGAACATTAGGATCTCCTCCATAGACTGTTTGTAACTTTTTCCACATTTTGCAGTCGGAGTCAAGATGTTCAATCTCAGCATAAACGTAGTCGGGTAAGGTGCTAGCTATCATGTCCATGGCAGCCGTGTGCTTAGTCTTGATTTTCTCTTGATCAGGTGTCAAGGTGCCAGCGGGCTCACTGTAGTCGTTGGTAACATGATTCCAGTACTGGTCACCGATGGTCTTCATATATAGCTTCATTCTGCTGCACTATAAGGTGAAGTTTTCTTTTGAAAACTTTGGTCCTTCCTTTCTCATCATGATAGCTTTTTCTCTGTGCGGTTGAGCAACAAAGAAAAACAAAACAAGGCTCTGATACCAATTGACAGTCCCAACCCGTGTTGAGAGGGGAGTGGTGATTCAACACTTGTAAAATTCTTCCTTTTTTTTTCTTTAATCCAGTGAAGTAAACTTACAGCACAAAAGCAAGCAGATCTAAGCAAATAAAATAGTAAGTGAACAAACACAAAGTGACACCAGATTTATCATGTGGAAACCCGGTTAGGGTGAAAACTACAGTATGAGGAGACCTCACAATATTTGTACTCTTTTGAAGTACGCCCTGTTAAGAGCCTACTCGGTTAAGGGATAAAAACGCACTTGCTAGGTGCGACCCAGTCAAAGGATTTGTTACAGTTAGGTCTGTTAAGACCTGCCCGGTTAAAGGACTTCAAACACCTTGAAAGATGTCACCCGGTTAAGGGATTTTGATACAAGGGACTTGTTAGAGTCCACCCAAATACTGGGATTTGTCTATTGTAGTTTGCTAGAAAATAATAGAATCAAGATCTTTACAGAAGGCTCTACTTAGCCAGATGTGATCTCTATTTGTGCTTGACTGAGAATCATCACCGGTTAACACAGGTGTATTCTCAACTATTGTTGTGCTGCCTTGCACAACCTATTATTTCTCTTTATCGATTTTCTCTAACCCTTGCTTCAGTAGCATATAGGTTCACTCTTTTTCTCGGCAGAATGAAGGCAACTCTTATTCTTGACAGACATAAGAATATATAGAGTTATGTTGCTTTGACTGCGCCTAAAATGCACGACCTAATCTTGAGATCCTTTGATTACATCACTTAGCTGAGTATTGGTTCGCTGAGCAAACATCCGATACATTCTCTAGCTTTATTCGCTTTATGAAGAAAACAATAGTTGCGTGCCAGGCAACTTTCCTTCATAGGAGATAACTCCTTGATTCAAAGCCACTGAATCCGGCTTTAAATCCTTTAGTCACGCCTCAAAAGCCATTGATTCCGGCTTTAATTCCTTTAATTGTGCCACAAGCTGATCATCGAGACAACTCAAGGTCACTCGGAATTACTGCAATAAATCCTGATAGGTTGGAACAGATAGTTGACAGTTGACTATGACTTCCTCGGTTCATACCGGAGTCTTGTAATATATTGATTGAGTTCTTCGATCTGTTGCAGTCTCTTTCATGTCTTACCGGTTGCATTTGCGTGGACTACCGGTTACACTGTCCCAGTTGTGTTATAGAGACTTAGTATGATTATTGTTTTTTGGCTATTCTTGTCTATACTGGTTGAAGTTTGGTCCTTGGTTGATACTTGGATACTCTCTTCCCTGATTGAGTGCATTGTCCGGTTGCTGATGCGTAGTGTAGTGACCGGTTTCAATGAAATTATAGTTACTCTTTTCTTGTAGCTATGGTAGGTGCCAAACCAGCCTCTCTTGATGTAGAGTTCCTTAAAGCTTCAACCTTTGTAGAGATGACAAATCTCTATCCTGTTTTGCCAATCAATGACAACACTCGGACTGGTAGAGAGCTTACCGGTTACTGATGCCAACAGAAACCAAATTTTCTCTTTTCGCCATATCTCTTAGAGTTAAGTTGCATCCACTTGCGGGCCTTCTCTTCGAGCATGGCCTTTGCATCGATAGTGGTCAGAGGATGGTTGTAAAGCGGTTGTGACATTCTATTAGGCGGTGGTATTGACGGTGTTGGCTTGGGCGACAGCATGTGAGAGCTTCTTGCTCCCACTGCTTCCCTACCACTGAACATCTTTCTGATCAAAATCTAAAATCTTGATTAATAATAGGAGTTTTTACCTTCCCCTTTTCAAACCCCTATATGGATTAGCCTGTAATGTTCATTGCCAGCCACATGCATTTGTCGCCAACCACACACAGAGCATAACAACGCTGCCATAATAACATACAAGATTCTTTGAACGCCTTATGTAATTGAAGAATGCCTCTCATCGTAATTGGCCGATTGACAAATACTCTCTCTGTATGAGCTTCCATGCGCACAAATTCGCAGTCCCGGAAGAAGTGTCGGTTCTAATTCTCAGAAGCTCCATTAGCTTACAGACACATAATAGGCTAAACATTAGAAACTTAATGTTCATCGAGCAGATTTTTCCAATTTGCAAATAAAACTAAACTAGATTTTTCCTAATGGTCCCGATAATGAGAAGGCATTAAAAATATCTCACCAAAAATTATTAGAGTTGGCCCATTAAGAGTCCGATATTATAAGGATTCCAACTTTTAAGGGCCAATGATATTTTCCAAATATCTTAAAAAAAAAATTGTGGCAAACATAAATGTAAACTCCCCTTTTTATCAGTTGCAGCCCAAAAATGTATATCCAAAGCCTTTCGGCCTCGATATCATATTTCATTGGCACTAAATACTTGGAATAAAATAACCTTTATTTCTCAATAGAAATAGAAGCAACTATCTTAATATTCTGTATAGCCGTCCCAAAATTCAACTTGGCAACCAAATTGGCAGGAGAACAAAGCTTTGGTACCTTGTTGGAGACTCATATTAGAAATGAAGATAAACAATATAAAAATAAAGTAACAAAAGACACATAAAAACTATCCTGGGAAAACCCTCCAACTTGAGGGAGGAAAACCCAGCCACAAATATCACTTATATATTAATGAAAGAGCAAAAGATTGCTTTACAATGCCCAAAACTAGGCCAAAAGTGAAGCAATGATCATCGCTCCTATGATCGTTGCAAAACAATAATTAAAATACAATCAATCTATGTGTATATATGAATTCCTCTCGGAAGAATATATAAAATTGCCTTGACGCTTCATTGTCTTGCTGTTACAATGTGAAGACCCTTTGTTGTCTTGACCCTTCAGTGTCTTGCCGTTACAAAGTGAAGACCCTTTGTTGTCTTGACCCTTCATTGTCTTGACTCTTCAATGTCTTGTTCCTTCAAGGTGACGACCCTTTGTTGATTTTAATAAAGAATAGATTATTTATATATTTCAAATTGAGAGAAAGTTATCTCCCGAAGCTATATCTCCAACAAGACGAATTGGGCAGGGGGGGGGGGCGGGGGTTGAGGGGAAGGACCCTATATCTTAGGTTAAAGAAAAGACCATGATGTGATGACCTTCCAAAATAATTGGGAAGATCACCATCAACTTTAGTTACCACACAAATGAAATTATTTGATGCTATACTTGACAAAATGTAAGTACAAACATGGAGTTTCATATGAGTGCAACACTATGTACACCATGCATTCCAACTTAATGCAACAGCCTAGTTAATTTCTCATCATGAATAAATTAATAATGCATGCATGAATTACAATATTTATGTATTTATGATTTTAGAATAGATGAAAGTGCATATTTTTGCCAAAATCTGGTGATGCATGCAACACAATGATGCGTTTAAGGGAGAACAGATTCCAATTTAAGATGCTAATTTTATCCTTGGGTATGGTTCAACAGATTTTTTTTCACACCAAAAATCTGTTGAAGCAACATACATTGTGCCTTTTGGGTGTACAATTATCCCCACCATATATGAATTTCCTTCTAAAGTATTTTCAGATCCCTCGTTTACATTAAGTATGTTTACGCTGGCTTCCTCTGCAAGATTGCTGAGAGGGATGGTTTACTATGCATGCCATCTAACTGAAGTAGTCCTTACTAAAAGTAAAAGTTCATTAGCTAGGGTCACTTCCCTCACAATCTGTCTAGTCAGAATCATATAGAGTTATGAAGAACTTTGACAAAACATTCTAAATGTTGTAAAAAGATGTTTAAATGTCACTTTGCCTTAGGTTTTAATTTTCCTCTCCAAGATCCCTATATGACAACCTTTGAATTCTCTGTTTCTGACAATGTTGATTATCATTCCAGATTAACATAGATATGAGAAAAAACTGAATGTTTTCCATTATTAATCTTATCATTCTTTGGAAACGCCAATGTGAAACTTGGGTATTGTTCTGTGCCAAATACCTCATGTTTTGTCTTGTTACATGTATCCAAGGCCTTGCTGCTTCTTATGTCTAGGCTAAATATATTCAAATTCTTTAGGCTTATTGAACCTAATCAAACTTATATTTGTTAAATTAAAGTAAAATTTTCTTGTTTTTGTAAGATATTTTTCATTATTAGTTTTCATCTCCTATGTTTGTGTACAGCATTTGGAGTTGATATTTTGCGCACAATTGGCTATATATATGTTAGACAAGCAGCGAAAGAGCTGGGGAAGAAGGCCATGTATTTGGGTGTACCATTTTTAGCAGAATGGGTCCGAAACAAAGGACATTTTTTAAAATCACAAGTTACAGCAGCAACAGGTAACATATGTGTGCTACATTATTAGATTAGATATTAGAGGTATAATATCTTAATCACCATTTTATCTTTTACTTTCATTAAAAAAATACAATTAATAGAAGCTACTTTTTTTCTTAATGACTTTTTCTCATGTTTGATAATAGGTGCTTTTGCTTTGCTACAACTACAAGAAAACTTGAAAAGACATTCAAGGACAGAAGGAAACTATAGTGAGAGTGATATGGAAACATATTTGCAATGCAATAAAGACTTGATGATAAACTCACTATGGAAGCTTAATGTTGCTGACATTGAAGCTACACTCTTGCATGTATGTCAAATGGTATGTTTTACAACTTATTCAAATAACAGGTTTTTAAAATGAATTGATCATTTAACTATATGATGTAGTAATTGAAAGATGTTTCTGCACTAGCAAACTATTTAATCATTTCCTACCTTGATATATTCATTTCTCATTATCACGCTTTTGTATAGCAATGAATCATATAGTTTCAACCATAGTTGAAAAAACCGAACATGGCAATTACTTTGCTGACCCAAATTTTGTAAAGACTTGAACTTGGCAATTACTTGGCTAACCCAAAAACTTTAAAAACTTATGACTCAAGAAAAGCTTGGCAAATTATCAAACATTAATTATTCATTTCTTTTACAAATATTCTTTGAAAACATGCATTTTGCTGAATTTATGGAACATATTATTGATTTTCCTCATAGATAGATCGAAATTAGAGTTCCATGTGCTTCATAAATGAAAAAAAGAGTCCAATTTTTCAATAATTATGAACTTCAAGTTTTAATATCAATAAAAATTAAAAATCATAAATTTCTTCTATAGCTAAAGCTTAACAAAGGTTGTTGCTGTTGTGGAAGAGGATGGTGTGGTTATTGTATTTTTAACAAGAGCCTCAACACAAGCCTTATGCTTAGGATCAAGTTGTGCATGCCCTTAATGGTTTGGTGTCAGCATACAATGCCTATTGTTATGTTTGATAATATTGGTTATTTGGCAATGTATTAATTGTCTCAATCGATTTAATTTATCCCGGGCCCATAATTTATTTTTGGCGTAGATGTAGTTGTCACCGTCGGCTCTCTTTGTGCACCCTCGGGAGTTCTCCGACGGGTATTTATGTCCTGCTTGTAGGATGAAATTTACATGTTGAGGATTGATATCTTATTTGTAATTGCGAATTCCTGTTGGAGTTCTGCTGGTTGCTATTTCGGCGGTGAAAGATCCTCCCTATTGGTATTTGTAGTTTCGGTGGGATTCAACTCTCACCCTATTCTACTTGTTCTCTTGTTTTGGATCTGGCGAATTTGAAGTGCTATATATTAAATATATTTTCTCTTGCAAATGCTTGTTCTAGAATTGTGTTAAGACCAAAAATCCATTTACGAAGTAACACAGTTCAACACCCCAAAGGAGAAGGCAAATTAAATTGTGCCCATCAAAGACTGGACACCGCCTACAGCATACTGTACAACCTCCTATCCACTGTACGGCCTAAGCAGCAACACCGTAGGGGAAAATCCAGCAGTATGGCCCCAGGCAACAACTCAGTACAAGCAATTTCAGCCGTATGGCCCTAGGCAACCATAGCGTATGACCTTCCTACCGTACGACCAGACATCAACCCACCGTACGACCTTCCAACCGTACGGCTTGCAACCTCTCACATACCGTACGGACACTTGCTCCTACGTACGTTGCCTCTGCCACTCCAGTTACCGTACGGTTAAGGGTCAAATTACTGTACGGTCAAGATATTGCTGCGTATTGTCTTCCGTATGAACATTATATAGTACATTTCCAGAGAAAGGAAGTTCGCCAGGGTTTGGGAACATTACAGGAAGGTCACTTATGTTGTTGATATGCCTACAGTGATAATACAAATGAACTATTACGGGAAGTAATTGGTAAAATACTTAATATAATTAACAGGGATCGAAAGATCAATATATACAAAAGAATGAGCGATGTTTCCTTAGGAAACATTCGTAAAGAATAGAAACATTCTATTCTAACTAACTGAAAACCAAATATTAGAAAGATTCTAATATTTACAATAGATTTACAATAGTTAAATAGATAACTAGTAATAGAAACTAACTATTATTGTAATACCCTCCCTTAATGGTTAACCTATCCACTACACCAAGCTGTCCTCTAAATTTGGAAAACTTGTCTGGACCAAGAGGCTTGGTGAGAATGTCTATAGTCTGATCCACTGTAGGAACAGATTGCAAATGTATTGTCCTGTCTTCAACCAATTGCCGAATGTAGTGACAATGAACATCTACATGCTTGGTTCTTTCATGGAAGACTAGATTTCATGCTAACTTGATATAGCCTTCGTTATCAACAAACAAAGTGGTCGGGCTTGCTGGTGACATCTGCATATCCCCAAGCATCCGACAAAGCCAAATAGCTTCACAGCTTGCCTTAACTGTCCCTTTGTATTCGGCCTCTGTAGAGGAGAGGGAAACAACCTGTTGCTTCTTACTTGTCCATGTGACGACACCAGATCCCAAACTAAACACATATCTAGAGGTTGAATTTTTATTGTTAACAAAGCCTACCCAATCTAAATCTGTGAATCCATTGAGTCTAGGATTAGGACTCTGAGAGTAGAGAATTCCATAATTAGTAGTGCCCTTCACATAACGAAGCACACACTTAACAACCATCTAATGATCAACCTTGGGAGCTATCATAAAGCATGAAATGAAGCTGACGACGAAGTTGATATCAGGTCTAGTAGCAGAGAGATAGATGAGACTGCCTACTAGTTACCTATATGTAGTATCATCAACTGGAGGAGAATGAGACTAGCTACAGAGCCCTGACATATTTGGACTAAGAAATGAATATACCAGAAGACTGCTGCCAAACCTCAACATCGAGGCAATAATGCATGAGGCCAAGGTCAGTCATATCAAAAGACTGGCATAAACTCTGTTTGATTCCCTGAATCAAAGATGTCAAATTGCCAGTGATGATCAGATCATCCACATAAATGACCGGAAGAATGATGTCACTGTCAGTAGTCTTGATGTACAAATTTGAGTCTGAAGAACTCCTCTGGAAGCCTTGATCACTAAGGTACTTACCAATTTTCATGTACCATGCCCTAGGGGCCTGCTTCAAGCCATAGAGAACTTTCACCAGTCTGAGTACTTGGTGTTCTTTACCAGCAACCTTGACACCAGGAGGTTGCATCATGTAGACCTCTTCCTGTAGGTCACCTTTTAGGAAAGCACTCTTGACATCCATTTGATGGACCTTCTACCAAACTGAGCTACCATGGCTAGGACTAATCTGATAGTGCTCATCTTTGCTGTAGGAGCAAAGGTCTTTGTTGATGTCAGTTTTTCACCACTACATAACATATAGCAATTGAATACTTGATATAGCATACCAAACACTCAACCCTCTCTTGAAAAGTAAATACTCATGAAGAACATGAGAAAACTCCAAGGTTCCTTACACCTGTGGATACTAACTCAGTTATATTAATGTGATTTGTTGGTTAATCACGTAGGCGGGCTTACGTTGTAAATTCAAAGATAACTTGGTGGTACTTCGCTTGCTTGACTTGTTCTTTTCTCCTTGATCACTTTCACTTTCAACTACTCCTATCACTAACTGCTTACTGGTCTACTACTACTCCTATGAATGAAGAAATTGGCAAATGGACGGGGATCCAACCAAATGAAAGCTTGCCTGCGGCGCTACCTCCATAGGTGCAATGATTCAAGGGGAATTGGACTAGATTACCACACAATGCTTCCTAACAAGCCGCTAGGATGCTAGTGGCCTAGTATATAGATCCCTATCAAACATTCACTAACATCACCATACAACTAGCCATCTACTTCTACTCTAACAACATGAAATGAAATCCTACTTTAATTTGAGAGATGAGAAGAAACATGCAATACACCAAAATGATCATGTATATCCACCATGCAAACCACAACAATGAATAGAGAACAATTTTGATAGTATTTTGGCAACAATTCTCCAACATAACTCCCTTTTTACAAATGAGAACAAATGGCCTTATATAGAGGCTCAAAATTACGAGTGGCCAAGATTAAGGGGCAAAATCAAGGGCCAAGATTAAACCTTACAAACCCTAATTAGGGTTACCATCTTTCAACCAATTACATGAGGGCACCAACTTTGTGGGCCAATGAGAAAATTACAATAATCTGTCAACCAATGAGAACATAGGACACTTGGCATGATTTGATTGCATGCACATGAAATTGCTAGCTCATCAACTTTATCTTATAAATTTATTTAATCCTTGAGATGAGGTGAAGCCTTGGATGCTTGAGCTTGTCCTTAGAAACTTTCTCATCATCACTTGAACTTGCTTGTACCTGATGTGAGGTCCCTATGCACTTGGGGTAATCTTGCCTTAGCCTCGGTGGCTTGCCTGGGTGTGAACCTTCTTGCAATTTGAGAGCCTTGCTCTTGGCCACCACCTTGAAATCGAACTTGACCTCTTTCAACCTTTCGTCTCGCCTTCCTCCTTCATTATCCTCTCTAACCTTCCTACTTGAATTTGGTTTGCATGCACCCCCTCTGCTTCAATACTCTTGGGTTTTGGGGGAACCTGCCTTGGCCATACCTCCTGCAACGCCCACAATTCACCCATTACTTGATTTGAAATAATCATTAAGTTCATCAATTCCCTCCTAGCTAGTTAGTGAGTTGGTTCCTTCACTGCCTAATTAAGCTATGTGGAGCTCATCTTACATCTGAAATTATGTGAATTGTTCATTAAGTCCATTTCTAATAGATAATTACAACTTAGTTTGTGTGTTGATCAATCTTACCATCCAAGTTATGATTGCTTTGTTTGTATCAATTTGTAGTCCATTCTTATCTTTCCTCTTAATGTGATTGAATCTAATTACTAGTTGTCTTTGTTTGATTTGCAATGAAAGAAAACAACTAGCCAAGGAAAGAAAACACATAACTCCACTCCACGGAGCTCACCACCGAGGGCAGACTCCTAAACATGGAGGGGCAACCACATAAAAAAGTCCAAGTCCAAGTTCCTATTACATTGGTGTAATGTTCCAACACCTACCTCTTGACCTTTAGAACTTGCCTACTTAGCCCATTACAACTTATCAACAAAATGCATGACCCTCTTGGGTGCTAGAACCTTCTCAAATCTAACCAAGCTAGCTTGCACAAATAGCCAAGCCTTGCCTAGCCTCAAATATCTTCAAATCCCTTCCAACCTGCAATGAAACCTGCTTCCTCGCTTGTACCTGCAATGAAAATATGGAATGGAGGGTGGGGGTGAAGGGGATGTAAGTGAAAGATGGAGATGGAGGATGGAGCTATGAAAATGTGGTGGCAACCTGTCTTCTTATCCTTCTTGGCCAAGGGGGAGGAGCTCTCCATCAACTTGTCTCTCAACTATATCATGTTCACTGTGCCAATGCTGGTGTCCCTCACTTGCTTCAATTTTGAGAAGGTGGTCTTGGCATCATGTCTTCCTTGTCTTACTTGGTATGCATTTCCCTTTGGGTTCTTGCTTGCACTAGCATCCGCCATCCTAAACACTTATTTCTGCCCCTTCTTTCTATAGCGAGGTGGGACTACACTTATCTCTGGCCCTTCGCCTAGGGATGATAAAACATATTTCTGCCTCGCCAATTCCTATCACACTACACTTATCTCTGCCTCTCCGCCTAGGGATGGGACTACCATTTATTTCTACCTTTTCGAAAACTTATAAGATGGACTACACTTATATCTTCCAACTTTGTTCCTAGGGGTGGGACTACCACTTATATCTCCTTTCTCCAAATCCTAAACGGAAACTACACTTATATCTCCCAACTTCAAGCCCTAATGAGATGATGAGGTGATGGATGGATGATGCAAGAAGAAAATAGGGAAAATGTACCAAGCAAGAACAAGGAGAGAATCTACCTTTTAGACCAGCCTTCACCCTCAAGCATGAAGATCCTCCTCTACACCAACAAATTCTCCTCCTCGGAAGAAGACAACACCAAAAATGCAATCGTCCACCAAAAGAAGAAAGTCACCCCCTGCTAAATGCACTCCTCCTTGCAAAATTTCGCTCTTTTGCTACTCCAAGAGCTCCTCCTTGGCTGCCAAGAGACAAGTGAGAAATGAATGAGAAAATGAGGAGACAAGCACTCCCTTTATACTAATTTTTTGCTTCTTCAAATAGGGCCGACCTGCATTGGAGGGAAAATAAAATTAATTAAATTGCCAAACATATAACCCAAATTAAATGCATTAAATCACATAGCCTTGGGTATTTAATTTTAATTTAAAATTGGGCCAGCCTATTGCAAAAACAAAAATCTGTGCAATAGCATTTTAATTTTCTTTTTAAAATGAAATTGGGCCACTCCAAAAAATGATCCATATGGGGCCCCTAAACATTGAAATTAACCAAGCCATGGCCCCAAAAAATTAAATTAATTTAAGGAAAGGGCAGTTTAAATTAAGAGAGCCACTTGCATTGAATTGTGCAAAATTATGGGTTTAAATTAGCCAAATCCGAAATTATCGTAGGCCCTAAAATTGAAATTTTGAAAAAAGGTCATTTAGGCCTCTAATATAGCTTTAAACCTTCCCCATTGTGGACCCAATAACTTACCTTGAATTTCACACCTCTTAGGCCTTAAAATACATTGAAATTAACACACAAAGGGGCCCAAATTAAATTTCTAAATTACAAACACTCAGCCCAAAAATATGATTTTATTTATTTTAAAATTACCAAATTAATGCATAAAAATCGCAAGTGGGGCTGGAATTGATGGCTGCCTTGGGTGATGAAAATTTTATGTTTGTTGTGCCCAATACCAAGCAAAAATAAAAAATGGGAAGGGGCTGCCAGCTGTAGCTTTTTTTTCATTTTATAAATTTAGAATTTTTCCCAAGAAAAATTGATTTTAGCCCATTTAAGTCATAACAACACCATCCCAAAATCAAATTTAAATAAATTTCAATTCCATTTCCAACTTTTATTTACTCTTTTTCCCCATTTAAAATTTTGAAAATCCCACTTGGCAATTTAAATTTTTATTATTTTGCAATCCAAAAATTATTTAGCAATTTAATTTCCATTTGGCAATTAATTTTTTTTTTTTTTTTTTCGCAATTTATCTCCATTTGGCAATTAATTTCAAATTTGGCCATTTAATTTTTTCATTTAATCTCCATTTTCACCACCCAAAAATTTACAAGGTTTCCCAAAAAATCCAAATTCACAATTAAATTTTGGAAAATGTTCAAGTTATGCAATTATATCAATTTTCCAAAATTCATCTAAGCCTAAAAAAATATTGCAAATTTATCATCTCAAAACCCCAGGGTTACTCCAAAAGTCGCTAAGGCATCCGAATACCCGAATCTAGGAAAATTGCCAAGGCTCGCTCAAAAATTGGGGGGTCCCCAAATTCTTTGGGGCGATGGTGTGAAAACCTCACAACAGTCTCCTCGTAATCAATGCCTTGACGCTGAGAGAAGCCCTTCGCAACTAAATGAGCATTGTATTTATCCAAAGTACCATCAGACTTATACTTTATTTTGTAGACCCATTGGCAACCAATGAGTTTCTTCCCTGGTGGAAGATTAGAAAGGACTCAGGTGTGATTCTTCAGTAGGCTCTAGTGTTTAGAATTCATGGCCTGTTCCGACTCTGGAATTCCTTTAGCCTATGAGTATGTCTGAGGTTCAAACACATTGTGAATGTTGGCCATGAGAGCAATATTAACAGTCTCTGTAGGTTTTCTCTTTTCCTAGCAGTTCTCCCCTCGATGAGCTCATCATCCTGAAGATCAGCAAGTGTCTTAACCCACCATTTAGGCCGGAGAGGAGGACCAACATTAGCATCAAGAGATGTGCTATAATCAGGTTCTTCATTAGAAGAATCTGGATCAAAATTAGGTGAAGCATCTGCATATCTGGGTGATCCTGTAGGAGAGACCGAAGGTGTTTGTACAAGAATCACTGGTACTACTGGAGTTACTGGAGTTGTTGGAACTTGGAGCCCTCCCATCAAGTGGACCTAATGGAAGCCGAACTCCCAAATCATGAGCCTTCATAGGCTGGTCTGCTGAATTAGGAAAAAAAGAAATCGGCATGAATGGTCCTCGCTGCTCATCAAAGACTACATCACGACTGTGTAGGAGACGAGATGTCTCAGTGTCGATGAAACGGTAGGCTTTGTGAAGACTACTATATCCAACAAACATGAGTTTTTGACTCTTGGCATCCAACTTGGTGCGTGACGCATTAGGGATCCAAACATAGGCAAGAGAGCCAAAAATCTTCAGGTGACTGATTTTGGACTTGCGACCTGACCAGGCCTCTTCCGGAGTCTTGCCTTTGACCGCCACAGTGGGTGATTGGTTCAAAAGGTAGACTGCAGTGTTAACTGCTTTGGAACATGTCTGTGTTCGAGTATGGATCTAGCCATCTTGGTGATTGTTTTGCTCCGACGTTCAACTATACCGTTTTGTTGTGGTGTGGTTAACTGACGCTTGATGGCATGAATATCACAGAAGCTAGAGAATTGAGTAGAACAAAATTCCCCCCATTATCTATTCTAAGAGCAATAATAGATTTCCCAGACTCTTTTTCAACTAGAGGTTAAAACTTCTGAAATATAGTAAACACATCTGATTTATTTTTAAGAAAATAGACCCACACTTTTCTACTGAAATCATCAACAAACAACATAAAATACCTGGACCCAAGAACAGGAGTAGCCATAGGGCCACAAATATCTGCATGAACAAGCTGAAGTACCTGAGAAGCCTACCATGAATCGCCAATAGGAAAAGGTGTGCGATGTTGCTTCCCAGCCAGTCATGCATCACAAACTCCAAGCTGCTGAGTTTGAATCTCTAGCAATCCGAGGAGAAGCTCGTCTCAAGTAAGCTGAGAAAGATCGTGCACATTTAAGTGCCCATATCGTTGATGCCAAAGTGTACTGACAAAAGACTGCCGAGCAGCCATAGCTAGGTCTTGAGAAACATTAGAATTAACAAGTCTGAAAAGATCATGATCCTCAAGGCCAACTGCAACAACAGACTGAGTCTCCTGATGAGTGATGGTGCACTGATGTGAACTGAAGGTGACATCCAACTGTGAAGAGTGTTGCAGCATCTGATTGACTAAGATTAGATTTAGTTCCATCCCTGGAATGTAGTACACATCAAGGAAAATGGGATTCCTCCCAGTAGACTGAACTGTATGTTGCCTCTACTGACAACAGTGTACTCTTCCCCGCCACCAAAAATAATTGAATCTGAATAAGGTTGGTTGTAAGTGAATCTGTCTTTACGATGGGTGAAATGACGAGAGGCACTTGAATAATTGTACCAGGAAGACGACTTGACATGATCTGCTGGTCTTTTAGCCATGAAGGCGTAAAAGGCAGATTTTGTCTGCTCAGTGTGCTCTGCACTATTCGCTTTGGGCAGCGAACCAGATTGCTTAGTCTGGGCAGCTAAGTGCTTTCGACATTCAACCTTCATGTGACCATACTTGTGGCAATAGTTGCATTGAATGTTCTTTTTCTTGGAGCCTTCAGATGCTGGAGCAGAGGGCTTCTGTTGAGAAGACTACTGAGAATGAGACTTGGCCTTATCCTTCTGAAAGGATTTAGCAACAAAGGCTTGCTCTGTGGGGTGGTGCTAGAACTGCTACCAAACTGTTGTTTCCACCGATCTTGCTGAAGCAGAAGTGTGCAGAGATCAGTGAACTTCAGGTCAACACCCGTAGAAGTGATGTTGAGAGTCTCAATAAAATGCTCGTAGGACTTGGGTAAACTTTTGAGGGCGATTACCACAATGTGCTCTTCCTCCATCTTGCGTCCAATGGAAAGCAATTGATCACGGATTTCTTGAATCCTATTCAGGTGATTGTTGAGTGATTTCTGCTCATCCATGACAATATAAAACTTAGTGTTCTTGAGAAAGAAAGCCCCGCTTTTATTTGAAGTTTGATGCAGAGTTTTGAGGTGCTCCCAGATCTTGGCAGTTGTTTTGCCGGATGGAATTTGAGGGAGCTGATCATCAACCACTTATAACTTGAGAGGCATCACTGCCTCCTGATTATGTTGGTGATATGTAACTTGATCAAAACCAGCTGCATGCGAACGTTTAGTAGTACCTAGACCCACCACATCGTCGTCACGATATTTGAAGATGGTTAGCATCCGTTGCTTCCATGTGCTATAATTCCAACCATTGAACTTATGATTTCCCTCAACCAGAATATTTGTTAGAGATGCCATGGCACGATTTTTAGTGTAAAACATGTAGAACTGAGAAGGCACGTACGACAAGGTGAAATGTCGGAAGACCCCCAAAAAAGGAAGTGACACCCAAAAGAGAGCTCAAAAAACCCTGAAGGGATATGCTATCAGATTTAAGATTCGCTGGCTCAAAAATTGAGGCACGAAAATCGAGACACCCAAAAAACGGACCACAACCCAGTTGAGAGCTCAAAAAACCTAGAAGGAATAAGCTATCAGATTCTGGATTTGTTGGCTCAAAAATTGAGGCACCCAGAAAAAACGAAGGACAACTGAGTTGAGCTCTCGAAAAACCCACCAAGAATTTGCAATTTTTTTCGATTCGAAATAGAAAATTAGGGTTTTTGAAGAAAGCCCTAATTGGTTTGAAATAGCTCCAAAAGTTGCAAAAAAATGACAGATGTTGAGAGAATAACACCAGTTGTCACGAACCTTGAGAAGATCTCTGCAAAAAACTAACCCAAAAATAATTTTGAAAATTTTGATGCAAATAATTTATGAAAGAAATTATAAATTTTTCAAAAAAAATTTAAAGTATTCGCTCTAATACCATATTATGGGAAGTAATTGGTAAAATACTAGATATAATTAATAGAGATTGAAAGATCAATATATACAAAAGAATGAACGATGTTTCCTTAGGAAACATTCGTAAAGAATAGAAACATTCTATTCTAACTAACTAAAAACTAAATATTAGAAAGGTTCTAATATTTACAATAGATTTACAACAATTAAATAGATAACCATTAATAGAAACTAACTATTATTGTAATTTGAACACCATAGAGAATCCTCTCAGCTTCTTGCAATCTCCCTTGCCATGATGATAGGTCTCCCGGGCCTACAGGAATAAATCAATCAAATCACTGATCTGATGGCACAATATATTAGTGTAACATGGGCACTAGGGGAGTTGGGATGGGTTTTTGGGACAAAAAAAGGGCTTCAATCTGGGGACGGCGAGGGGACAGTGGCAGGGGGGTGGGGGGCTGGCGAGGGTGGGGGGGTGCTATAATATACTATACATATAGTACTTGAAATGCTAGTTATGAAATGATGTATAATAATATAAAAACTAAGAAATTATAATACCAAATACTTGAACATAGTAAAATTGCAACATGAATATCAAAAATATCATAAAGATGATTAAAATGAGTAGTATGAAATCAAAACAAGTACAAACTAATGTACTTACTTTCATAAATATGCATATACTGTGTGTGTGTGTTTAATAGTGACCTTTACGGTAGCTATTAAACCCCCTTTCTATCACGAGAGTTGCAGTTGCAACTTTTGCTTGTAGAAATTGTTGGCGACAAGATGGTGGGACGAAGGCAATGGTGGGGGTACTTGGGAATGGCAAGTCCCCGATGTAGGGACATCCTCGACCTGGGTGCGTGGGGGTTTAGGGGGGGGATGCGTCCCCGTCTTACACTGCAATATATGGCTTGCACAAGCTTAAGAAAAAATTGTCCTTAAGTTGCCTTCCACAAAGCTTAATGTGATGTTGTGCTTCTATGATGTTACCTCTGAATTAGACTCAAGGTGCTGGACAAATAATGACCTCGAATATTTTAGTCTCACATGCAGCAGCAACAAACATAGATCTATAGACTCTGTACGATAGTGATGGATGGAACGCTTATGCATGGAGATTGATATCGACTATAAAATTGGGATTATTTCAATCAATTCCAACTTGGAGAAGGATTCATGTGTTGCTTTTTCTGGCAAGAAATTAAAACAACTTGAAGAGGAGAATTACGCTAGCCAAAGATGCCATCGTCTAAGCATAGAGAAGGTAGATTGGGGAAAAGATAAATGTTTGATAGGCCTATAATAAAATGGAAATTTGGAGGCTTCTCCCAAGCTAGGACACCATATTAGAAATATTGTTCAGAGATAAATGAACTTGCAATAATAAAAAACACAATATATGTGCTTCACCTTTCATTCAATATAGGTTACATATCTATAGGATTTCCATATCCTATTTTATAGGAAATTCCCTATACAACTTCCTTAATTATATTGAGTTGTTTTAAGTTTTAATGACTCAACATACGTACCACTAATATAATAAGCTATTAAACAAACTTTAACTAACCTAAGAAACAGTCATTATATGCATCCCATAAATGATGCAAAATTCCTAACAGTTTGAATCGCATTTACTTTTTTTATTTCTATTTTCATTCATTTTTTTTGACCCTTAGGCTAGCAAGCTCAAAGCTTTGATATCAATTGTAATGTCCCCTTTTGGGAGTACACCTAATTTTGCCCAAAAAATAACAAATCCCAAAACTCAATTTATTTACAAGAGTATTCTTTCACTAGATTACACAATTGTAAATGAATTTAAGAAAAAAAATCAATTAACATCAAACAAATGATAATGAAATTTCCTACTGTAAACATTCACACTATATCTTCAACCACATTAGAAACTTGATGGGAAACCATCATAGGATGTTAGGAGACTATCCTCCACAATTAAGTGCAAGAGCATAAAAAAACCAAGTCAATCTGACCCCTTCGCCCACAAGCAATCAACTCAAGGGGTCCCACAAACAATCCAACTCAATGGGTAGTTCTTGCATCTCCCTAACAGATTCATAAATAAATAGTAAATACAATCATATTACGTACCAATCATTTCCATTAATATTTTAGATTAATGTACTTTTTCTAAGTCCTATTCAATTTAGCTAAGTTGCCGATTCGGGTGCGGATGCATGGATTTTTTTTTTTTGGATGCGGATGCGTTTGGATGCGTATATATATTAGAATAATGATACTTTACCATTGATCAAGACATCAAGTGACAAGATTCAAGATATTTCATATTCGATAGCTCAACTTCAACTTAAAACTTCATAGACAAACATATTCAAATAGAAAGAAGTTCAATAACTAATTTAAATTACAAACTCAAAACTTAGTTCATCATTCAATGTTTCATTGTTTATCAATCAAGGATTACTAATCAGATTGAGAATCATAAGGATTCTCAAGAAAATCCACATTCTCATTATCTCCAAGTCCAATTGCTGCAAGGTCAAGATCATTTGAACCAAGAACGGTTCCACTTGTGCTAGATGCACCATGTGTGATGGTATCATCACCATCATCTGTGACTGCAGTAAGATCATGAAGCGTTGCATCCAAGTTTGCACACTCAGGGACTACATCCCAAAGCTTGGTTGATGCTTCCTTGTATTCATTCTGGTTGCGTGACAAAAGACACAAGTTGGTATGAATGTAAACCAAGGCCTCAGCTTTCTTTGAGCCCAACCGGTTGCGCTTCACTGAATGGATGTAGGAGTATGTACTCCAATTCCTTTCAGCAGCAGAAGAACTTGCAACCTGGATAGTGTTCACACAATTAAACATACAAATGAAAAACAATTTAAAGAATGTTAAACAATAAATTGTAGAATACATGTGGTAAACAAAAAACAACAAAAAAACTTACTTGTGACAGGATCTTTGATTGCAAGAGGTTGTAGATACTTGAATGGTTGACCATACATGTACCACCAAGTGATAGCTCCTGTTTTATATTGGTCCTTGATTGCATATGGAGACATTTTTGAACCCGAAGCAAATAAGCCAAATTCTTCCCTCACTGAGTCGTTCATTTGATCATCTAGGAAGAGCCTTGTAAAAGCTTTGTAGCACCCATTAGCAACTTCTTCATCCGCATATGGTGCAACTCTTCCTGGCATACCAAGTACTTGCTGACTATAGTACCTTGGAGATAATGCATATGCGAGGAGGTGCAATGGGGTAGTCATCTTCTCCCAACGATGATGAATGATTGCCTCCACCTTATTGCATAAGGCTTCACATTTTGTGGGGTCATTCTCATGATTTTGTATGGCAACTTTTACCTTCTCAATCATGGTGTCCATGCCATCATACACATCCCCCAAGCAAGGTGTATCTGTATTGGCAAAGCGGAGCATGGTCATGATAGGGTCCGTGAAATCCAACACAAATTGCACCCGAGCCCACCAACTGTCATCCAAGACCAAAGCCTTGACCTTTTGGGCTCTTTCTGAATTCTAAGCCTTCCATATACCCCACTGGTTAGAAATAACCATTTGGCTTAATGCTGTTTGCACCTTCACAAGTCGTCTCATAACAATAGTATGAAATGCAAAACGGATCTCAGCAACCTAAGCATAAAGCAAGTTAACAATATGTCAATAAATATTAAGCAAAGTTATATACAATTTGATAATTGAACATGAACATAAATAAATGAAATTTACTAATTTAGTAATTACAATTTGAGTTTACCTTCAACAGCTCCAATTTGGAGAATGTTCTAAATATGGATTGTGACATGTGGTGGTTCGTCACAAACATTTGTATCTCCTCCCCTTCTTGGTAAATTTGCTTCACCCAACCAATTTGAGTGCCAATTTGTTGCATGATCAAGTTTAGGGAGTGTACTGTGCATGGTGTCCAAAAAATATGGTCATACCGACCCTCAATCAAAGCACCTGCACCCCTACAATTTTTGGCATTGTTTGTAACCACCTGTACCACATTCTCACTCCCCACCATCTCTATGGCCTCAATGAGAATTCTACTAATGAACAGTGAATCCTTCACCTGCCCTTCACAATCAACAACCCTTAAAAACATTGACCCTTTGGGGGACATTGTAATCACATTGATTAATGGTCGATTTCTTGTATCTTTCCATCCATCAGACACAATAGTTATACCTGAAGTTTTCCAAGAATGTCTAATTGGTTGAAGAGCCCTCTCTATAGCAATCCTCTCTTTTTGCAACAAAGTGGTACGCACCTTTTCATACCCAGGACTTACGGAATCAGCTGGGGCTTTATTGATGGCTTCCACCATTTCCTTCCAATATGGTGATCTTACCAAGTTGAAAGGAAGACCATTAGCATAGAGACAACGTGCAATGGCTTCATCAACAAGCTCTTTTGCCTCCATTTTAAATGCATTATCCAATGGGCCTCTTTTGCGGGCTGTAATTTCTACTTCTTCCTCTTCCTCTCCCGGTATAGGTACTTCCAAGAATGGATGTTTGGAGGAGACAACTGGTTCATTGGGTACTTGCATTTTGTTCTTTCCGGATGGAGGTTGATAGAAACTTTTTTTTGATCTTTTAACCAAACAGTCAACCTCTTCTTGTTCTTTTACAAATGAAGCTATCTGTGCATTAGACAGCCCCTTCCCATTTGGGCCTTTGCACATTGCAATACCTTTTCCAGAAGGGCCCATAATATGAAGTTTTACACGGGAATATGAGCTATTGAATGGTTTTTCTTTGTTACTTTGACAAAAATTGCATTTCCAAAGATACGAGCCACCTCTCCAAACTTGTGATACTCTAGTGGTATGTCTCCATAAGGGAGATCCTACATCAATATTAAAATTATCGTTACTTTGCCCTCCCACTGAACTTTGACTACCGACGGTGGCCATTCTTGCACAATACAGTCGATTTCCTTGCTATAATAAGAAAATAAATAAATTCAATTTAAAAAAAAACTATGAACATCAAGCTTACAAGTGCAAAACAATGATACAAAAATAATCTAAAACAAATAGCTAAACTTGTTTCATTATTTCTTAAAAAATGAAAAAATGAAAAAAAACTTCAAATATTTCTTCCCAAACTTGAAAAAATCCATCAAAACCTCAAAAAAATCCATTAAAAAACTCAACAATGGGATCAAATGCTTACCTTTGATGCTGAAAACTCCTCCGTGGAAGCTATCTCTCAGCCCACAAACGCTCCTCTTCGAAAACAATCACCTTAGCTTCACAATCGAAAATGGAGAGAAAATGAAAAAAGAGGCAAGCTGCATAAGAAATGAGAAGATTAAATGTTGAATGGCCTCTTCTAGGGCCGTTTTAGGGTTTCCAAGTCAAATAATGAATAAAATATTCATTGAAATGCATATTTTATTGTTTTTTAAAATTGCTTTTTGCATAAAAAATGAGCCTGGGCCCGCGGTTTGACGTGGATGCACCTGGATGCATTGGGATGTGCTCCCAACGCATCCGGACGCCCAGGATGCGCTTCCGGATGGCATCCGTAGGGCATCCGAATCCGAACGCATCTGCCTCCGCATCCGCCAAGTTCTGGTGCGCATCGGTATCTTAGCAATTTAGCAAGGTTGAAAAATTCATAGATATATCGCGAAAATCGCAATATATTGCGGATCAAAGCACGAAATGATATTATTGCGCATAAACTTGTGTTTGATTTTTTCTAAAAATTGCGGTGATTTTTGAGTCAATTTTTTTTAGTTTTGTGCACTATATTGAGCATGAAATTGTCGATGGAATGAAACGTAAGTGGTGAAAAAGAACAGAAGAAAAACGCGGGTGCATTTAGGGTTTCCACTGGAAGAAATAACGCAAGGAGAGAGGGTTTCATCGGGTAGACAAACATTTGTGTTTAGGGTTTTACAAAGCGATAGACAAAGGGGAATAATTGATTCAGATTGTATGAATAATGGAATCAAGTTCCATTAAGTTTGTCTATTCCACCCCAAGTTTGTCTAGAGCGAACCGTTTACATACTCACTTCTACTTCACACACACTAGACAATAATCATGGTGGGGCATAACACCGGGGATAATCATGAAGTGAGATGTCGGGCCGTTATGATAGTGATAGTGCCACACCTTTGTGTATTAATATATTTTGGACTGATTTTTTTAATTGATCAAAGTTTAGAACTATAGTTGTATTAATATAATTTTAATAGTTTCAACGTTGATTTTTAATCTATATATGATTTGTTTTTCTATAGTTTTTTTCATATATATTAATATATAATTACTATATGTAATTTATATATATATATATATGATGTGTTTTTCTATAATTTTTTTTTCATATATAATTAATATAGTAATTTTAATATATGTATTAATATATATTATTTTTAATTTACAATTAATCTTTTATATATTTGAAAACTGATAAGATGTTGATATTCTACAAACGTTGGTGTGTGAATATAAGAATATTTCAAGAAATTATATATTTTCATAAAAGTGCCGATTTATTGTTGATTTTTTCATCGAGTTTTTGGCAAGTCTGAGTTTTTCAAAAATTTTGGGCCGGCCAAGTTGTTGCCGAGTTCAAGTTTTTAAACTATGCAATTTAGAATTGATCATTCAATCATTGTTGAATGATTGATATTTGTATAAACGAATGATTGATTGAATGAATTCCTTTGATTGTATGATTTGAGCAATTAGTGAGTGATTATTAAGTAATTTTTGATTAGATGATTGATAAGTGTGTGATGTCCCCTTTTTGAAATAGAATTTAATAATAAATAATAATATTAAAATATAAAAAGAATAGAAATAAAATTAAAATTAAAATATAAGAGAATTAAATTAAATTTTAATTAAGATTAATGAATGGTCATAAGGCATGAAATGAAAAGATGTGTC
This sequence comes from Chamaecyparis obtusa, assembly GCA_027943335.1. NCBI lineage: Eukaryota > Viridiplantae > Streptophyta > Pinopsida > Cupressales > Cupressaceae > Chamaecyparis > Chamaecyparis obtusa. The sequence goes on along the minus strand of BSBK01003765.1, from coordinate 240,822 downwards.
TCCCTCAAACATGAGATACAAAAGGGAGAATAGAATTTCATTTGGAAGGGGAGAAGGAAAAAAAGAGGAAAGAAGGGAAGTGGGGACTAAGGAAGGAATAATGGAAGAAGATTGGAATGGGAAGAATTGATGAAGGGTTGTGACTCTTTCAAAGGGGATAAAGGATGAAGGGTTGTGACTCCCTTGAAAGATTGCAATAAGGAAAGGTTGTGAGTCTCTTATCATGAAGATATAAATAGGAGGGAAAGTCATTTGTTGAAGGCATGGAAGAAGGGATCATAATAAGGAAAGTAATTGTAGTAAGTTCTGTTCCAAGATACAAGACAGTTTTGATCTACATAAAGGGAGCATAGGAATTAAGGAAGGATCAATGGAAGAAAGAAGTTACTTCCAAAGGGGCAGCAATGATGAAGCGTTGTGACCCTTTCTAAGGGCGGTAATTGCGAAAGGGTGTGAGTATTGAAAAGGGCAGTCATGGTGAAGAGGTGTGACCCTTCCTCAAAAGATATAAAGGGAGGAAGAACAAACAATGGGGAGGAATAGAGGTTATAAAATATATTTGATACTTTTCACAAGGAAGAGATGAGTGTTATCAAAATTTTACTGCCCTAGCAATTTTGCTACAAAAGATATATTTTTGAATCAATTGACCTTATTTATTGATATGCAACCAGCAAAGATAAAATACATTGTGACTTTCTGAAAAGAATTATTCATTTGTATTGAACAATGATAAATGCATTTTTGAGTTCATTCATTTGAAAATTTATACACATGTATTCGAGATCAATTCAAGTAAAAGACTCACACAAGCCGTGAGCATAGCCTATTATTTCTCCTACAGAATTAAAACAGCATTAAAAGATAGAATATGAGAGAGATAGGTCAAGGATAACTAGTCATTGCCTGTTGCTTTGACTGGTTATAAGCGGTTGCTGGTCCTGAATTTGTCCTTAGTCTGCAAGTCTCCCGACAAGCTCCCGAATCCTGTAAAATTGAAAAAAACAATGATGTTAGATCCCTATATGGATCTAAGCAATGACTGGTTGTCTAAACTATTCTGCATATGCTGCCTTTAAGGCTGTCTTAAATCTGAAGAAGAAAGAAAATCAGAATATCCTCAGTGCTAGTGTGAAAAGAAATATTTATGCTAACATGTTTGTTTCATGTGTAGGTAATTAATTACTCTAATGGACATGTGCCCTTGACCGAGGCTCGCTTCGGGTATGAGCCCGACATATCCTTTAGAGTAATTAATTTCGAAGTATCTAGATTGAACAAATGAAGTGCAAACTTTCTAGATGCTGCTACAGCCATATCAAAGACAGGAGAAAACCAAAGATAGCAGTAGCCTCTATTAAGCATTAAATGAGGTGATCACAGTTTTCATTTAAAATTAGAGATAAGCAAGCAAGATGATCTATGAGAGTATGCTACAGGAAATAAATTAATAGTATCATAATTCACCGCCAAAATGAAAGGACAAACAGGTATATATAAACAGCAACCCTCCTAGCAAAACCCTCTAATTCAAACAAAAGCTACAGAAGACGCAAGGAGAAAATCAGAGATGTTCATTTTCTCCCTGTGAAAAATAATTCAGATATTTGAATAGGCACTCAACTTATTGTTACAGATATGGCTGCTGCAACAGTCCTATTACGAAGAATCTTAATAGATTGTGGAGGTGGTTTGTTGCAGGATGACAGATCTTCAAACTAATTTGTATTGGCATTTTATTTAGTCTAAGAATGTTAAGAAATTTCTTGAGGACCAAAAGCATTCCAAAGTTTTAGCATCAATCACAGCCCTTTAAAAACTTTGCAACCAAACTAATCTATGATACTATTTGAGTTGGTAGCATTGAAACAGCAGGATTCAAAAATTGTATACTTTTCACAGGAAATGTTTTCTGGAAGGTCAGGATCATGGACAGGTGGTGATGGAAGCTGGGTTGAGTTATCTGGAAAGATGATTGTTTTGACTAGACTTCTAGCACATCTTTATCAAAAAAATGATGATCTTATTGTGCTTGTTTCAAACTACACTCAGACTCTAGACCTCTTTTGCTTAATTTGCCGGGAAAGAAATTACCCGTTTCTGAGGCTTGATGGAATTACTTTAATTAGCAAACGACAAAAATTGGTACAAAGATTCAACGATTCTTCTCAGAATGAATTTGTTTTCCTTTTGAGCGCCAAAGCTGGAGGTTGTGGGTTAAATCTTATAGGCGGAAATCGGCTTGTGCTCTTTGATCCTGATTGGAATCCAACCAATGACAAACAGGCTGCAGCAAGGGTTTGAAGGAGACAGTTGAAAGTTTAAGTGATCTTGACCAGTGTGCCGAAATACTGGTTCGTTTAGTGTCTGTGCTCCCTGGTTGGGGTGACAAAATGTGCAAGTTCAGCAGAAGGTTTTTTCTTTCAAGTTGTGAGGGGCCTACAACATGATGGCAAAGCTACCAAAGGAGCAACTAGAAAGAGGAGTTATTACCTCATCAGCTGGTAACCATGCTCAAGGAGTTGCATTGGCAGCAGAAAGACTTGGCTGTAATGCAGTGATTGCAATGCCTGTGACTACTCTTGAAATCAAGTGGAAATCAGTTCAGCGTCTTGGAGAAATTGTAGTTCTTATTGGAGATTCCTATGATGAAGCTCAAGCATATGCTAAACGTCGAAATGAAGAAGAGGGCCGCGTTTTTATACCTCCTTTTGACCATCCAGATGTCATCATAGGCCAAGGAACAATTGGAATGGAAATTGTACACCAAAATCCTGGCCCAATACATGCTGTATTTGTTCCAGTTGGTTGTGGTGGTCTAATTGCTAGCATTGCTGCTTATATGAAGCAAGTTCGACCAGAGGTACTAATTATAGGTGTGGAGCCAGCAGATGCGAACGCTATGGCACTTTCTTTGCATCACGGGCAGTGCGTAATGTTGGAGCAGGTAGGGGGCTTTGCAAATGCAGTTAAGGTGGTGGGGGAAGAAACATTTTGATTACAGGGATTTGTTGGATGGAATAGTTCTGGTCAGTCGTGATGCTATTTGTGCATCAATAAAGGACATGTTTGAGGAAAAGAGGAGCATTTTAGAACTTGCTGGGGCTCTGGCATTAGCTAGGGCAAATGCATATTGCAAATAGTATGGTTTAAAGGATGAGATTGTGATAGCTATAACTAGTGAGCAAATAAAAACAAAAGCATTTGTAGAAGTGAAGGGTTTTCATACCATTTGGTGCAGTCAAACCCAAATTTTTCCTCCATGATGGCCACGTATTTAGGCAAGAGGTGGCATTTGAAGTTGAATCCTTCAATAAACTCTGTTACAAACCCTTTAATGGCGGCTCGGTTCATGGTCAAAGCGCCCATCAAGGAAAAAAATGAAGAAACTGTCCAGAAACCCTATGCCTTCTTTCTTTTTGAATCCTCCAGAATGCTCACGATGAAAGATGAAATGAGTGATTTTAGGGTTGGAAGGCAATTTTAACTTGCCCTCAATTATTTTTCATAATGTTTGAAGTCCGTAGCTAATGCCTTTGAGTGGTATTTCCAAGCACCGAATATATCATTCAGTATTATAATTATATGCGTTGTGTTCTTAGCATATAACTATAATGATTGGTAATATATTTGTTTTAATTCCATTTAATGTTTTGTGAGTTGTATATTGTAATTTAATATCTATTGATTGATTTTTTCTATAAATCAATTGATAAATATTAAAATTTATTAAAAGAAGGTATTAATAATGGAAGGATGGAGAAATAAAGGTGTTTTAAATGAGTGAAAGACTTCTTCTTTGGAGTTGGATGAGTTGTCCAGACATTTAGAGCAGATATAGGGCTTGTTAGAGCAGATATAGGGGTGTTGGAGATCTTTTAGGGAAGTTGTAGGACTTAGGGATCGGATTTGACTTTGTCTTGACAGTTGAGAGGTCTTTATGGCCTTTTTGAGCCTTTTGAGGTCAGTTAAGGATGAGTCATAGGTATTATTATGACTTAGTGGAGCTTTTTCAGAGGTGGGACTTTATTTCATGAGTTATTAGGTCTTCTTTTTGGGGCTATTTTTCGGCATCCGACCCAAGGGTTGTGTATTGTACTTAGTGAGTTTTTTGACTCATTTTTTCTTCAGTTCTGATTATGCGGAGGAGGGCTTTTGTGACATTTTTTGTCCTTAGCAGTTTTATGCAGAAATTTGTAACTCTTTTTTTGGAAGATCAAATACAAGTAATAATAGCTGAGTTTATGTTATCTGAGTTTCTTTTGGAGCCTTCTTTTCTTTCTGCATCTCTGTGTGTACTTTCAGGTGATTTGATAAAGATAACTAGTGAATTTCTATCATTCCATTTTTTTTGTCTCACCTAAACACCTAGTTGCAAAAAAGTATGTTTGCTTGTAGGTTGTAGTTCAGGTCTTATGGTGTGGAACTGATAAGTGAGGCGTTTGTTTTCCTCCTTAGTTTGGTTCACTTTTCAGACTTTATTACAAAATACTTATGCAAGCCTATACAGAAAGGAAGTGTTTTTTGTATTCATTCAGATATTATAATAGCCCTTCTCAGTTATATGTAATTGCACTTTCATGTCATTTTTGGTGTATCACCTGGTTCAATAGTTTAAATTTTAAAGTCTTAGGTTCATTTCAATAATCTCTTTCCCTTTTCCTTATCAAAGTTTGAGTTAGTTTTTGAAGAGTTATAGGTGATTATCAATAGGAACCGGCCTAGAATCTGAAGGTTTCATTTCAAGATATGCATTTCCTACATGCAGAAATGAATCCCATGTTAGGCAAAATTGTTAAACTTCTCTAGTTTAACAGGGTGCAAATTTTTAGCCTTAACAATGAGAAAATAAATGAATCATTCACATTTCTGTCAAGCGTTGTATGGCAGCAAATTATGCTGTAATGTATCTATGAGTTTGATACTGATTTACAAAATGCTAGATCCGAATTCTATTAGGGATAAGGAACCCTTATATGGTTTAATATATCCATATATTATATATGCTCGTTAATAATAGTGAAATCCAAATTATATACCAGTCATGTTGTGTTATATATACACACACACACAGCCTGTTCCTTAATCACTTACCAACACTGTTAAAATGATAAGTTGGTTTTGTTAGGGAGAGATAAAGTGAAACCTCACAATGTAGGAGGAAAGTCACAAGATAAGGTAATCACATATATCACGAAACCTTGAGGGAGAAGTTCGGTAAACCTTGAGGGAGCCTACTTGTAGATTGGTGTCCAAGTGCCCTAAGGACAAGTAAATCCCCATCCTTCTTAATTGATTAGGAGAGAAGGCAATTAGGGCTTAAGTATCTATTATGAATTAGTAATTGTTTCTTAATTTAATCTGATTTAATTGCATAGTGGTGTATGTTAATAATTGGGAACTAGAAACCTCTTAGTAGGGTATGTTACAAATTGCAATTTTCAGGCTCAATCCAAATTCTAGTTGGGAATTTTAGGGTAAATCAAGTAAAATCCTTGTAGGGGACATTGCAAAGTGACAATGTAATGAATGCTAGTTTGATTTATTGTGGATGATTATTGAATGAATGTTGATTTGATAGAGTGATGCTTGATTTCTGAATTGTTTGTTTTCTTGATCCCAAGATGAAGTGATGATTGATGTGGATTTGATGATTGTTTGTGTGATTTATTGAGGGATTAGTGAGTGATGGATGAATGAAGGATTTGTTTTGATGGATTCATGAGTGATGATTGATAAGTGACTCTTCAATGGTTGGAAGGAATTTTCCTTTATACTTTATTGGTGAAAGGGTCAGCACCTTTCATAAGCATCAAGTCACCACTTTTTATTGTTGCATTTGAGATTAATAAATTCTTCCGCGAATTGATCTCCCTTAGATGTCCTCAAATGAAATCTTCTCCCCTTTATATCTTCCAATATGAGGTCGAGTCACACCTCTTCATCATATCTGCCTTTTGAAATGGTCACAACCTTTCACAATTACTACCCTTTGAAAGAGTCACAACCCTTCATCATTTGAGTCACAACCTTTCATAATTAGTACCCTTTGAAAGACTCACTTCCTTATTTTCTTTCCATTTCTTTGTTCTTCCATTAATCCTTCCTTAATTCATGTGCTCCCTTTTCTCTTCCTTCCTCCATATCCCTTTTAAAATGAACTCTTATCCCTTCTATATCTCATGTTTGAGAGAGTCACAACTCTTCATTTCGTGTCCTTTGACCCTTCATTAAACTTAATAATATTTTAATTATATTATATTATTTATATTTTGATTTTATTTTTAATATTTATGATTAATTCCTATTTCAAAAAGGAGACATTTCACATATGTCAAACAAAATGTTAACTTTCATAACTCTATCTACGGTGATTGCCATGTTCAACGTCCCTTTTCTTTCATGGTTGAGTGTAGAGACTTAATAAGTATTTATTCTTGGTTCATTTCCCTTGCTTAAATCAAACTACCACATGCTTTTATTTCCATCATAAAATTTGATGAATACACATTGTAAGTTTGTCTCATATATTTTTATATACTTGACAGGTCATGCAAGATGGTACACTCAAGAAGGAAGAACTTAAAACATGTGCAAAGGGTTTGAAAACTCTTGGACAAATCTTTCAAGTAAGTTTCGTGGAAACTTTTGGTTTGATAAATTTTGAATATTTTACAATATATTCTTCTCATGGAAAGTGATTAATTTTTAAGTATTGACAATGGTTTCAAATGTGCATGCATTAAATTTTTATTAGCTGCATTTGTAGGATACATTTTTGTTCTGGAGAAACATCTAATTTCTCATCATAGAATAAAGGATCAACTCAATTGAATGATAGGGTTATAATGGAAATCTCTTCCTGATAATGTTAGAATTTAAAAAATAATAAAATCAATATTCATTTTTAACAAATTTAATTGTTTTCTTTTGGTAAAGATAGCTACAGTGAAAGGACTTAGATGTTGAAATTTATTGGTGATTGCCAAATCCTAGTTGGTGTTATTTACCAAAATTAGGACAATAAAGTATGAAATTAATTGCAAAAAATTAAGTTTTATCATCTACTTGTCTACCCTTATGACAATCCACATTCTTAACCTTCAAGTGTGTTTCTCCAACTCATGTTTTTGTGGAAATCATTATGTTTTGAAAAACACATCCTATATTTTATTAAGGAATGTAGGATTAGAACAATGTAACAACAACATTATAATGGAAGTCTATTCCTAGCTAGAAAGCATTATTTTGAACTTAATATACCCTTTCATTGCAGTTGATTTTTTCCCCTAAAGATAGCTATGTTAAGGGACCTTAGATAGCAAAAATTATTGATGAGATGCCAACTTCTTGTATGAGTCTAACCAAATTGGGAAAATAAAAATGACATTATTTGCAAAAAACAATTTAGCATCTATTTGCTTTCCCTTAGGATATTCTGCATGCTTAAGCTCCAATCATATTTTTGTTACTCGAATGCTTGCAAAATTAAAGGCTAGAGGTTTTCACCATTTCTTCATCGTAGTCTTTCGTATTATTTTGCTTACTGTCAAGTCATTGTACTTTCCTTGTCAACTATTTCAATATTTATCTTTAGGTCTTCTTGGAGTGCCATCCATTTTTCCTAGCAACTTGTATTCCTTCTAAGAGAGCTATTGCTTTTGCCCTTTTATTGGTATCTGTTGGCATACAAAAATAGTAACCGGTAAGCCTACTACCGGTACAAGTATTGTCATTGATTGGCAAAATAGGATAGAGATTTGTCATCTCTCTAAAAGCCTAAAGATCCAAGGAGATCTGTATGAAAAGAGGCTGGTTTGGCAACCGGTGGCAACATACAAGAAAGACTGTAATCAAATGCAACCGGTCACTACACAAAGCATCAGCAACTGGGTAATGTATACAGTCAAGGAAAGGAGGATTCAACTGCCAACCGAGGACCAGGATACAACCGGTGTAGACAAGCACAGAGAAAGTAAAAGTACAAACCGGTGTCAACAAAACATAACTGGGGAATGTGCGACCGGTAAGCAAAGGAAGAGACAGTGACAGGTCAAAGACTCTTACTTGTTCACAACATGAGGATCTCAACCGATCTAGTAATGACTCCGGTATGAACCGAGGAAGTCATAGTCAACTATCTGTTTCAACCAACTCTTTGACCGGGATTTCTTGTACTAAATCCGGAAGACTTTGAGTTAACATGGTGATTGGTTTGAGGCGCGTCTGGAGGTTTTAAAGCTGGAATTTGTGGCTTTAAAACAAAGCATTATCTCTTGTGAAGGAAAGATGCTTGACACGCATCTATTGTTTCCTTCGTAAAACAAATAAAGCAAGAGCATGCATCGGATGTTTCCTCAGTGAACAGATACTCTATTGAGTGATGTATCTGAAAGGGATCTGAAGTCAGGTCATGCATGCGAGGTGCAATTAGGGCAATAACACTATATATTCTTCTGCCTGTTGAGAATATGAGTTGCCTTCATTTTGCCGAAGAAAAGAGTGAACCTGAAAGCTTAAAAGAAGCTAGGTAAAATTGAGAAGAGAAGAAGAGAGAAAGAAGAGTGTGCAGAGAAGCACAATAGTAGAGGAGAACACACCTGCGGTGACCGGTGATGCTTCTCAGTTGAGCACAAACAAAGATCTTATCAGGCTATGCAAAGCCATTTGTAAAAGATCAATCTTTCTATTGTTTTCTAGCAATTACAATAGTTAAATCCCAGTATTTGGGTGGACTCTAATAGGTCCCTTGTATCAAATCCCTTAACCGGGTGACATCTTTCAAGGTGTTCTAAGTCCTCTGACCAGGCAAGCACTAACCGACCTTATTGTAACAAATCCCTTAACCGGGTCGCATCTAACAGTGCGTTGTAATCCTTTAACCGGGAAGGCTCCTAACAAGGCGTACTCCAGAAGAGTACAAAATTTGTGAGGTCTCCTCACACCGTGGTTTTCACCCTAATTGGGTTTCCACGTGATAAATCTAGTGTCTCTGTGTGATTGTTTTCTTGCTGTTATTATATGCTTGAATCTGTTTGACTTACAGTTATAAGTATACTTCGCTAGATTTAAAGAGAAAAGTTTTAGAGGTGTTGATTCACCCCTCCCCTCTCGGCACCGGTTGGAACTGTCAGTATCTAGTCCTAAGTGGACTAAAAAATTAGCATAGTTTTTCTATCACCATCTCTAAATATTTCCATCTTGCTAATCTTCGATTTCCTTTTGCAAATCCATGAAATTTGAACCTAACTCAGTAATTAGGAGGTTTCTTCCTTACATCCTTAAGATTTTTTGGCCTATTTGAATCATATCCATTATTAGGCATCTTTGTCAAATTCCATCATTTTAGTATCTCCTCATTTCCTTCAAATAGATCTTTTGATTTGGATTTCCAAATATTAACTAATTTTAAGAGTGAAGCCACAATCTTTCTCCACATTATCTACATTGGATAACTCCCTCTTGAAATTTCCGGATTTCTTTCCAACTTAGATTTTAAATTATATTGGATTGACGTATTATCTAGACCATAGTTTACAAACTTAGCAACTTCTTATTGGACTTGAATGCTTTTTTGCTTGAACAGTAACTCACTAGGGATTCATAGGTCAAGTCAATGAAGGGAACTTTTCTGGTGAGTTTCTTAGTGAGGCTTTCCGAGTTTATGCAACATAGACTTGGTGAGTTTTTGGAGAGGTTTGTTTGATGTCTTGTTTTCACTCCCTATGTCTATGACCCTTTATTCAACGTATTGTTTGATGAGGTAGGTACTTAAACATCCTCTTCCAAAGTGTGTAATATCCCTAATGGATATTTTTCCCCAAATTTCTCAAAAGTTATCTCACAAATTTAAAGAAATAATTTCATACAATATATTTCAGACTCACCTGCAAAATACCAGAAAATACCAGAAAATACCTAGATAAAAATAGTCTCAGAAATATTATTGCATTTCAATGTTCAACAGTACAATAACAAGATTGTGTAATATCCTCAATGGATATTTTTCCCCAAATTTCTCAAAAGTTATCTGAGAAATTTTAACAAATAATTTCATATAATATATTTCAGATTAACTAACAAAATACCAGAAAATACCCAGATAAAAATAGTCTCAGAAATATTATTGCATTTCAATCTTCAACTATACAATAACAAGATCCAATCGTAAACACAAAAAACTACAGCCATATTGGATATTAGGAAATACAGATTTTAAACACAAGTGAGATGCCCGTGTGAAATCTCCAGTAGACAATGGGTTTCCGTCCATTGCCTCCAAGCTTGAGGGTTTCCGTCCTCAAATTGGCTGAAAGTGGAAGCTTCTAAATTCTCCAAGAGAAATCAGAAATCAAAACATAATCCAAGAATAATACAAATGAGCTCTCTTTCTTCTTTTAAGAACAACCTGGTGACTCTTGACATTCCCTTCTTTGTTTCTTTATTTCCCTTTTAAATATCCTTTTTCCCACTTAAATGAATAAAGTGCTCTTATAATAATAAAGTGACATAATATTATGAACTTAAGTTTAATAGTCACTTTATTAATAAATCATTGAATCTTCAGGTATTAAAATTACTTATCAGATGGACACAGATTATCATGTGTGATAGCTCGTTGGAAAGGTCTCGGTGAGACGCTCCTAGTCCAACACTGAAATGCCAAGAATACTGAGCTCTATTGACTTAATATAAATAGTAAGTATCTGGAAATTCTGCGGAAACAACTCTGATTGGCCTGAAATTGGAATTACCTAGGCCAATTTTGACTCTGATCCTTGTAAAGTCTTGGTTAGCCCATGTGACGAAGGCAAAATGGGCTAACGACACATCATAAATTAATGGCCTAGAAAAGGGGTCATCATAGTCCTCCCTTCCTAGAGATTGCTTGCCCTCAAGAATTCTACACCGTTCCGCTAAAACCAAATGCCTGGATCCCATATTTGCCTCAAGAATGATCTTCTCATCTGCTGCACTAGACTGGTATAAACATTTCCAACCCTGGAGATGTGGAGCAACTCATCATGAACCAATGCACCAATAAACTGAATACTAGGATCCCAAATCACCCCATGTGCATAATCAGTCAAGTCAACCTTGCATGTGCTATTATTATGTATGAAAACATCCTCAATCCCACATAGAGCCTCACTCTAGCTAAAGTCACATACACCTCTAATGTCAATGATCATGGAAGCTCAACATTATGCCAACCAGCTCCTTGTAACATAACTATCCATGAGAATGTTCCTCTTGGGTCCGACAAACAAAAGGGCCATCCACGTTTCCAACTATCTTTAATATCTTGTCGATCCATACCAATTCTAGGTAGAATGTCCAAAATGTCCAACTGCCACAATACTGCCTCTCTTACATGTATCACAAATCAATGACTATACTGGAGAAGCAAATTGGCAACCCCGTAGGACATGGCTTCCTCCTCATAAAGGGAAACGTACCAAAGCAATCATTCATCCCACACCTTTGCATCAATTGGAATAGCAAGTCCTTCGTAGGTGGGCTGAATGGAAAACAAAATGCATCCCACACAATGTAACTATAATGTGATGCACTAACTGACTCCTCTGGGAATCTTGAATCAGCACTACGATTCCATAACTATCTCTTTGTACCACGAGTCATACAATGCAAATCATTGTGTGAGAAATTCACACCATCAAGCACAATCAACATACCCGGCTCAACAGACCCATACTGAATAAATTCTACCCAAGTGTCATGATCATGCTCAACTTCTATGACAATCGAGTTACCATAGGCACTAGATGAATCGTTACGACAATGTGGTTGAGTCCCAGCTGCGTGAAGAGGAGAATGAATCAAAGGATACTCATCAGCACTGTCTTCTCTCCTTATGTACTCCCTGGCCATACTGATTGCCAAGCCTCTATCCAAGGCTGATTTGTAATCAACATCAAATTGAGAAGTACTCTCCTCCAAGACCAAGAGTTGGGACTCCCGATCAATTTCAAGAGGTGTTCCATCATCCAACTCAAAGAGCGGATTTTCAAATGTCCAATCAGCACTTATTTCAAAGAGTGAGTTACCAATCAGCTTGAGTTTTGCATTTTCACTATGCTTCATCCAATCAACATTATGTTGGATCAAAGGATTACCATCATAAGAGTCAATATCCTCGTGCCTTCCCTTAGCTGGTGCTACACAAATAGCTGATCCAAAATATGCTTTATCAATCCTATAGTCATCAACCAAAGGACATGACGCCATAATGCATGGAGACTCTTTCGAATTCCTAGGTAGTTGATCCCTATGAATGCCAATAGCTTCATCCCTCCCAGGCTTCCCATATGACTGAATTTTGTCTTTCTTTTCATGACCTTTTATAAACTGAAACAAATCTTCCCTCCTTTCTTCCACATAATCCTCAACCCTAGATTCACCCACCATATTATTTTTCTCAAAGAGAAAATCATCAAAGGAACTCATACCTTCGTGTGGCTGATCAATCACTGTGGTTTCTGAAGATTTTATGACAACATACTCATAATCCTTCTTGTTATCACTGAGACTTGTATGTTTCACACCCATGGATGCATGAAATGATTCTTCATCGTCCATACCACCCTTATGTTCACTAATAGTTACTTCAAGTGATCCACCTTTCTCTATCTTGACCCTTGTTAAGAATGGCTTCAATTTTTTCTCACATTGCTTGATAACATTTTTAACCAAATTACAAGCATTAGAAGAAGTAACATGTGCTTGTTTTAAAGCAGCCAATATGGTAGATACGAAGAGTTGAAAACTATCATCACTCTCCTCAATAATCAAAGACATAATGGACTGTATAGAAGATAAAACATTTCACTTTTTATCTGTTTTAATAGCAATAAAAAACTGATGGAACATATCAAGAATTAAGTCTTCACAACCAAGATCCAACATAATCACACAAGCTCTGATTTTTGCAACTGATTCTAAAATTCTGACTTACCAAAGGATGGATTATGTATATTACTCAATCCTTGAAAACTTTCTACGATTAATTGGAATACCTCCTTCATAACTTCCTTGCTGTAAGGATCATGTGGCGCTGTTATCCTCATAACATTAACAATACACCGAGTAACTGCAAGTCTTACCTCTTCATCAGGATGTCTCAACAACACTGGCTTAACCAAAGGAATCACAACAAGAATGATGTTCACTTGTTTTCTCTTAGAACCTAGCTGTTCTATCGTGGATAAACAATTCTCTATTGCTTCCAAATTGCAAAGTAATCCATACTTTGATTGAGGAAAACATGCAAGTTTCCTTTCTATATTGTAGAGCTTTTCTTCCAGAATTTGTTCGTTGTCCTTGATGATAAGTTTAGGTAGCTGCCTAAACATATTTGTGATAAATTTGTCCCCTATCCTTAATTATGCAATGTTAGGCTCGGACTATTAAAGAAAAAATCTGCAACTTCTTCCCTCTGTGATTCTCAGGCTGTCAACTCAATTATGGATAAATGATTAAAGACAATCCTAGTTCTTTTCTAGAATTAATCCATCTAAAATCTCAAATGATGCTTCCAGTACAACTGTTAATGCCTCAGATCTGCAATACTTCTTGAAATATGATTCACAATGCTGTCACAAGTCTGCTATGTCATACGGCAGTTTTTCCAATAGGATCACTGTTTGAGCATCACTCTTTATACAGGCACAAACGAAGATATTTCTTATATGTCCATGTCAGAGACAAACTCATAGATTGAGCCCCCAACAATGTAACAGTGCTCAAGGATAAGCTTGAACCTCCATTCTGAACATACCATGTGTTTGCAAAACATCTACACACAGGCCAAGATGAACAAAAATAGAGGTTTGAAACTCCACTCTTTAGCAGTAATAGCAATGAATTTTTAAAACAGATGGAACTAGCAATCAGATCCCAAACAGAAAGTTCGTGTAGCTTGAAGTTCAATCCTTCACAAATTCCTGCCACAGCTATGAAGTTCAGCAGTTAGATTTTCCCAGAAATTTTTCCTTTGATAGACCCAGCGTTTTCAGCAGCACAACTAAATGTTTATTTAATGAACCATAGTTCCTAGACTTGGACTCGGCTCAGACTCGATAAGGCCGACTTGACTTGTGACTTGGCTATGATTCGGTGATGACTCGGCAACAACTCGGCAAAATAAAAAAACCCTTGAAATTTAGAGATTTTTAGCGATTTAAAACTTGTTTCACGCTCCCATTATTGAATAAAGCTTAAAGACACTATAACATCATCAAATAGAAGCTACATAAACATGCATCCATCACATAAGTACAAACGTAAATTGTTGCTGAAGGAAATAGAAAACATAGATATGTAGAATTTGTAATGTTCCCAACCTTTGGCGGTCTCTCCCTGAGAGATAATGATGACTATGTTCTGAGAGAAGGGCGTAATTGTGCAAGTTCAGGCCGTACGGAGAGGCTGAGTTCGTACTGAGAGTGTATGGAGAGGAAGCTGCTAGAGCCGTACGGATTAGAAGGCCGTATGGTATGCCTGTTGGCCGTACGGGGGGGGGGGGGGGAGGTTTGAGTGGCCGTACGGTGTGAAATTGGGCCGTACGGTGTGAGGAGTATGCAGGCTGTACGGTGAGGAAGATGGGTGGCTGTATGGTGAGGAAGATGGGTGGCCATACGGTATGAGGTGCAGGCCGTACGGACATTTGCAGACCATACAATGTAGAAAGGGCGGTTGTACGGACGGTTTGATGGGTGTACGGTGGGGTTATGATGCCTCCGAGGTGCAAATGTGGTGTCCTCCTTCCTTCCTAGATAATTAAATATGTCTTTCGAGAACACAAAACAACTCACAAGCCAATAGACGTTTGCCAGAAAGATGTTATTGAATTTATTGATGGTGCCTCGGAATTGCCAGATCCGATAAAAGCAGAACAAGTAGAGTAGGGTGAGGGTTGAATCCCACCGAAATTGCACAAAACCAAATAGGGAGGGTCTTTCACCTCCGAAATGGCGAACAACAGATTCCCAACAGGAATTCGCAAATACAAATCAAATATAAATCTCAACTTATCAAATCTAACCTACACGCCGAGCATAAATACCCGTCGGGGAAAACTCCCGAGAGTGCACAAAAGAGCCGACAACGACAACTAAACTACGCCAACAAAAAGAAAGAATGGGCCCGAGATAAACTAAATCAATCGCGACCCCTAATACAACAGTTTTAATAGTCATTTAATGACGGGGATATTACAGTCCTCCCGTCCCAAAGATTGCTTGTCCTCAAGCAACTTCAGGCTGGGGTGTTCCAGAATCTCTTCTCCTTCCCAGGTGGCATCTTCAAGGGGAAGGTACTTCCAGCGCACAAGAAATTCCTTGATAGTGCGTGTCCTCAATCTTCTCTCCCGGTTGTCGATGATTTCTGTAGGTTCCAATACTAACTTTTCTTCGTCGTCGAGAGGTGGCAGGTCTGTGGAGACTGTCACTTGTTGGCCCACGACTTTCTTCAGACAAGAAACGTGGAAGATGTTGTGGATTCGGCTTCCCTTAGGCAGGTCCAATTTGTATGAAACTTCGCCCACTCTCCTTGTCACACGGTAGGGTCCGTAGAAGCGCGGTCTCAACTTCTCCTTTCCGGAAGCCTTCAGAGACGATTGTCTGTAAGGTTGAAGTCAGAGGTATACCAGATCCCCTACTTCAAAACTCCTCTCGATTCGGTGCCTGTCAGCGTACATTTTCTGCTGATTCTGAGCATGCTGGAGATTTTCCTTTAGGGACTTTAAAATATCTATTCCTTCCTGCAGCCAGTCTTTGGCCTTAGGCATGTGACTGTCACCGAGAGCCAAATCCACAAATGAAGGAGGTTCATACCTGTACAAAGCTTTAAAAGGTTCCATGCCAATGGACATGTGGAAAGTGGTATTGTAGCAGTAATCTCCTAGGTGTAGCCATTTTACCCATGCCCTCTGTTGTGCTGAAACATACTTTTTGAGGTAACCTTCCAGCCATTTGTTTACAATCTCTGTTTGTTCGTCGGTCTGCGGGTAGTAACTGGTGCTTGGTGACAATTCTGTCCCTGCTAGTTGAAACAATTCTTTCTAGAAATTACTGAGGAAGCGGCTATCTCTCTTGCTCACTATGTTTCGAGGGAGTCCATGCAGATGGAACACCTCTCGGAAGAATAAGTCTGCTACCTGTGAAGCGGAAAACTCTGTTGGAATAGCAAAGAAATGTGCATACTTGGTTAGTCTGTCGACAACCACAAAGATGCAGTCCTTCCCCTGCGCCTTAGGGAGCCCGAAGATGAAATCCATTGATATACTATCCCACTTCTTCTCTGGAATCGGTAATGGCTGCAGCAAACCTGCCGGTAGAGTGTGTTCAGATTTATTTTGTTGGCAAATGGAACATTCCCGGACGTACCGTAATATATCACTTTTTAGGCCCTTCCAAGAAAATCTTTCCCTAATCTGTCTGTAGGTCTTCAAGTAACATTGATGCCCGGTTAGAGGTAAATCGTGCATTTCTTTCAAAACATTTTTCTTCAACTTGGATTCAAGCACCAGGTAAATTCTGTCCTTGTAGAAAATAATATCATCGACCACCTTATACCTGTTGTCCTGTATTTCTTTGTCTAAGAGTTGGCATGTGAACGTGTCCTTGGAGTATTTGACCAACAAATGTTCTTTCCAATCCGTTGATATTTGAGATAAGGAACAGATGGCCAATTTTCTTGACAAGGCGTCAGCCACTACATTATTTTTCCCTTTCACATATTCAATGTCAAAGTCAAAAGCTTGGACTTTACTTACCCATTTCTGTTGTCGCTCATTCAACTCTTGTTGTTCCATAAAATGCCTGAGATTGTTGTCATCTGTCCGGACAACAAACTTGGCTCCGACGAGGTACTGCCGAAACTTTGTCAAGGCATGCATGATGGCCAACATTTCTTTGTAGTATATAGAATACAACCTCTCGGCTCCTGAGAGCTTTCGACTTTCGAAAGCAATAGGGTGGCGTTCTTGCATTAAGATGGCCCTGATACCCTCTCCGGAGGCATCACACTCCAGGATGAAAGGTCGACTGAAGTCTGGCAGTGCAAGGACTGGACAAGAACTCATAGTCTCCTTGAGTTTCTCAAAAGTCTGATTTGCACGTTCATTCCACTGAAAAGATCCCTTCTTCGTCAGGTCGGTGAGAGGTGCGCTAAGCTGGGAGAACCCCTTCACAAACCGTCTATAGTAACTACACAACCCAAAGAATCCACGTAGTTATGAAAGAGTCTTCGGAGGTGGCCAATCCAGGATAGCTTGAATCTTTTCTTGATGCACTTGAACTCCTCGACTATTGACAATGTGTCCCAAATATAATATTTCTGTCATCCCGTATTCACATTTGGATTGTTTGGCGAACAACAGTTGTGACTTCATAATCTTGAGCACTTCTTCCAAATGCCTTAAGTGCTCCTCCCATGTCTTGTTGTAGATCAGTATATCATCGAAGAATACCAATAGGAACTTACGCAGCTGTTTGTTAAAAATGTGATTCATGCAAGATTGGAATGTAGCATGAGTGTTGGTCAATCTGAACGGCATGACCAGAAATTTGTAATGCCCATAATGGCAACGGAATGCTGTCTTCTCCACGTCTTGCTCCCTCATGCGGATTTGGTGATACCCCGAACGAAGGTCTATTTTGGAGAAATAAACGGCACCATGTAACTCATCCAGCAATTCATCGATCCTGGGAATCGGATACCTGTTCTTGATGGTCTTTTGTTCAGTGCGCGGTAGTCTACACACATTCGCATTGTTCCATCCTTTTTAACCAGCACTACAGATGATGTAAAGGGATTGGTACCAACCTTTGTCAAGGAGTTCTTGAATTGTTTTTTCAATTTCATCTTTTAGCCTCCTAGGGTGGCGGTATGGCACAGTGATTACTGGTTTGGCACCAGCTTCCATCTCAATGGTGTGTTCGAATCCTCGGTGTGGTGGTATGCCTGGTAGTATGTCGACAAAGATCTGGAGGTATCTAATCAAAACCCTTTGAAGTTCTTCCCCCTTGTGGTCCGTTCTTTGTCTCTATATGGGTTCTGTCGAGGCAAAACAGTGTGCGGCCCAAACCACATTGTCGTGTCTGAAGATAGCTTCCATCCGTTGGGCTGAAATTTCCTTCGGTCCTCCATTTGACATCCCTCTCAGCACAACCTTTTTGCCGTTTATCTCGAAGGAGAACTCCATTCGCTTGAAACTTTGTGTGTATTCATCCAATGTTTCCATCCACTGAATGTCGAGAATGACTTCCATGTCGTCCAAATCCACCACGAAGAAATCATCCGTCACTGTGTGGTTGCCCATGGTGATGCTCAGTTGCGGAACCAGATGAGTGCATTTTAACAGATTTCCTCCTGCTACTTTGACGTCAAATCCCTGGTGTGCCTCCTTACACAGGCTCCGCCGGCTCACTAGTGATGAGTTAATGAAGTTGAGTGTGGCTCCGCTGTCAAGCATGACCACGATCCATTGTCCTTGGAGGGTGCCCCGGACCCGGAACACAATGCATCTCGGAGTTCCCGCCAGAGTAGCAATGGCGCCTCCTCTTTTGAAGAGTGTGGCAAGTCTTTATGTGCGATTGATGTTTACCCCCCCCGATATTTGTTGTTCAGCTGCTTTGGCTTTGGGTGTTTGTTCTTCCTCTCCGTCAGACGAAACCTTAATGTAATGGATTTTTCCTTTGCCAAGGCATCGATGTCCTGGTACCCATGGCTCCTTACAGTTGAAACAGAGTTTCTTCCTTTTGAGTTCCTACCTAGTTTCCTCATCCAACGGAGGCCTCCTGGGTGGAGGTCTGTTGTCTCTTTCCCGTGGAGCGAGAGGTGGTTTCAATTGCGAGTGATATTTGGTGGATGAAGACGAAGATGTCGCCATGTCACGTGCCTTCTTAATCGCTTCCATGAGTGTGATGGGGTTGAATCCTTTCACCCACCCATTCAAGGGTTTCACCAGTCCATCCATGAACAGTACCACCAATCGTCTTTCTGAAATATCAGTCACCAAGACATACAATCTCTGAAATTCTGTTATGTAATCATTGACTGCGCCAGATTGCTTGAACTTAGCTAATTCTTTGAAATTCAATTTTGGATCTTTTCCATCGAAACGGTCTATCAACCTCTCGGTGAATTCAGCGTAGGAATTTATTTGGTCGTGGCCAAGAGTAACCATGCCATGATGCCACCATTTGTGGGCTATTCCTTCGAGATGTAGTGCTGCAAATTTGATGGCCTCATCTTCTGGCATAGGGTTGAGCTAGAAATATGTGTCTGCTTTTTGCACCCATGCTCGAGCTGTGATAGTTCCAGACCCATCAAAGGAGGATAGATTAACTTTGCCCATCTTCCGTCTCAGATCATCATTATAATAGCCATGCTTGTTTCCACCAGAGTACCTCATTCTCAGCATAGCATAATCTTTGTAGGATATATCTCCTTCCATATTTGCGTTCGTCCAATCTTCCCGAAGCTGATCTTGTATTTCCTGGAAGGTTGGTTGCTCTCCTCGCCGTTCTTCCGTCCGCGGAGGGAAAGTTGGCATTGATGGTCGAGAGCATACGGGTTGGGGATTTGCCCGTCCCGAGATAGAATTGTCGCTTTGTTCTGCGGATATCTTGCTTTCGGCCAATTTTCGCAGAGTCTCTTCCATGAGGCATTGAGTGTCATTTATCTGTACCTGGTTCTTAGTGAGTTCTCTTAGAAGAGTCATGACTTCGGTTGTAGGGTCTTGGGGATCACCCATTCTACCGACTGAGTGAGATCTGCTCCTTTTCCTTGAATAAACTCTCATTCAATACCCACAAGCTGGCAGAATCACCAGCTCTAATACCACTGTAATGTTCCCAACCTCTGGTGGTCTCTCCCCGAGAGATAATGATGACTATGTTTTGAGAGAAGGGCGTAACTGTGCAAGTTCAGGCCGTATGGAGAGGCTGAGTTCGTACTGAGAGTGTACGGAGAGGAAGCTGCTAGAGCCGTACGGAGAAGCTGAGTTCGTATTGAGTGTACGGAGAGGAAGTTGCCAGAGCCGTACGGATTAGAAGGCCGTACGGTATGCCTGCTAGGCCGTATGGTATGCCTGTTGGCCGTACGGGGGGGAGGTTTGAGTGGCCGTATGAAGGGAGTGTCGTACGGTGTGAGGAGTATGCAGGCCATACGGTGAGGACGATGGGTGGCCGTACGGTATGAGGTGCAGGCCGTATGGACGTTTGTAGACCATACAATGTAGCAAGGGCGGCTGTACGGACGGTTTGAGGGGTGTACGGTGGGGTTATGATGCCTCCGAGGTGCAAATGTGGTGTCCTCCTTCCTTCCTAGATAATTAAATATGTCTTTCAAGAACACAGAACAACTCACAAGCTAATAGATGTTTGACAGAAAGATGTTATTGAATTTATTGATGGTGCCTCGGAATTGCCAGATCCGATAGAAGCATAACAAGCAGAGTAGGGTGAGGGTTGAATCCCACTAAAACTGCACAAAACCAAATAGGGAAGGTCTTTCACCTCTGAAATGGCGAACAACAGAATCCCAACAGGAATTCGCAAATACAAATCAAATATAAATCTCAACATATCAAATCTAACCTACACGCCGAGCATAAATACCCGTCGGGGAAAACTCCCGAGAGTGCACAAAAGAGCCGTCGGCGACAACTAAACTACGCCAACAAAAAGAAAGAATGGGCCCGAGCTAAACTAAATCAATCGCGACCCCTAATATAATAGTTTTAATAGTCATTTAATGACGGGGATATTATAGAATTATAAATATTGTCAAATGTATATAAAATCCATGAAATCCATGACATCAAATGTTCCCAAACATGTGTAAACAAAAACAAGTCTATGGCTCAGGTTGCATCTTGGCCTCAGCCTTGGCCTTAGAGTAGCCTGTCTGCCTCCTACAAAGGCATCTGAGGTAGGTCCTGGATGACTAACAAGCCATAGTATCTGCCTGTGAGGTGCCACTCTGATCAACATCAACTATGCGGTAGCCTGATCGTGCTCC
This sequence comes from Chamaecyparis obtusa, assembly GCA_027943335.1. Lineage (NCBI taxonomy): Eukaryota > Viridiplantae > Streptophyta > Pinopsida > Cupressales > Cupressaceae > Chamaecyparis > Chamaecyparis obtusa. The sequence continues at coordinate 219,774 of BSBK01003765.1, read as the reverse complement.
ATCCTCCTCCCTTGCCATAGCCACAACCTCAACCTCTATGTCTGCTTGGTCAACCCACCTATGCCCTCCCCAATGTGATTTGTTGACTCCTTGATGCTTCTCTTCCCTGCTAGTTGCAAACCTATGCCCTCGTTTTTTCCTCCTCTCTCTCACTTTTCCTCTCTTCTTCTCACAACTAGCAAATAGAATGTTTAGTGCAAAATAGAAGACATAAGTGAAAAAAAATGGGAAATAACTTTTTTTTTTTGCTGGCCGAAATTGCCAAACGTCAGCGGGAGTCATGTTGCCATGACTTGCATGACTCGCGCAAGTCATGAGCCATGACTCACCGAGTCATGGAAACAGGTTGTTATGACCCATTTGCCTTGACACAAGTCATGGACTTTGAAAACTCGGATGACTTGCAGCGAGTCTAGGAACTATGTAATGAACTGGAATTTCTTCTCCGACTAGAACTTACTATGTCTTGGAGCTATTCCCTTCTCACAACCTTCCTATTAATTCCTCCTTCCCAGAATGCTAGTATTTGTCATGATAGTCCAAAAAACACATTCAACAAAAATGGCGGGATCAACTAGACAAAGATTCTTGTGTCTCCTTTTTCCGTTAGCACCAGATGTTTCTTGGTAACTCGCTGGTACGAAGCACTCCACTCCTTTAACTTACTAACTGGACGAATATGGCATAGACACAGTTTGAATGATGCTTGATGCTAGAAACGCTACTTTAATATTTCACCCTCAAACCATATTCACTCCCAAGTAATGTTGATGAAAAGTACAATTCCAACGTTGACTTTTTTCATAGGTATCCAAAATGTTAGAGTAAGCCGCAATAATCTCTACAAAGATATTGGAAGTGAATCTTTGTGACAGTTTTAATTCTCAACATATAGCACACTTTCCTAGGCACTCACTGTAGCTGCTTGACACGGATATAGAGAGGCAGTTTTCTAGGCCAAAATGGTAGTAGGTTGACATAGCAGAATATGCCCACGTCTTCACAATGCCATGGGCTATCAAAGCTTGCAATGAATCAGCTCCTAATACATAGAAACTCCCAGTCGATGGAACCAGATACGTAGTAACTACTCACGCAAATGCTAGGCATGGGACATTCACTAGACACCACACCGATTCCACCATCATTCTCATCGCGTAGGATATGATCACCTTCCCAATGATGCCCGAACTGTGTTATTTAGAGTCACAGACCATTACCGGTGGCAGTCATGTCTTCCACAACAAACCAATCCTTCTCAGGATTCGCCAAAAATGGTTAAATGCGATGGAGTTAAAAATGTAGCGTTGTCTCATAGATTGAAATGCAACCCGTGAACACTTCCCTAGGATAAAATATTTCTTTCATACTGAAAACACTCAATAATTTCTCCATGTCTTCATCGTATCTTCACACTCAAAATTATTCAGCATCGTATCTTCACACTCAAAATGGCTCTCATGGCAATGTTGATAATTTCAACCTTTGTTTGATATATTATTGTTGTTAACCAAATTTCTTTGGCCAAATATTCCAGCTTCGGGATTTATTTGTTTATATATTAATCTGATGTAGCTCCTTTAAGGTTTGAATTTTTCCTAGCATATAAAACTTGATATGAGGCGGACCCACAAAGAAATAATTAAGCTTTCAATTTTAAACCTTCGATGAACTTCACACAGCATAAAAAATATTCTAAAGATTATTAAATCCCCCAACTCATCATATAATATTTAATTGCCCAAGCTTAACATGGATAATATTATTATTATGCGCTCCAACTTAAAAAATCAAACAATCCAGCCTTCAACATAATTAAAGGGCCTGATAAATAAAATATTCACCGAATGAATAAACTTTTAGCGGCAATGTTTGAATGTTAATGACTCCCATCCATACGAATCAATTCATGGCTGAGGAATAAAAAGTGTCGTTTGTTATTTTTTTTTTTCACAAACTCTGAGAAGTGGCAAATACAGATCATGTATACTTTAATATCATTGATGGATGTAAAGTTCAGAAACAAATATTCCGCCCAAGATGAAATATTTCCAAAATATTGATAGAAATATCACTTGCCACACTTGCCTTCAAACCTAATACTTCCAAGATTATTTCACTGACTATATAATTTCTTGTGACATTTCTGAATGAAACTCTTCCAGACAATCAATCAAGTTGAGCTTCTGTCACTCGTGAAGCCTCACACGCTAGCAGGAAAACCAGCTCTGTAATATCTCCAATGGACATTTTTCCCCAAATTTCTCAAAAGTTATCTCAGAAATTAAACAAATAATTTCATACAATATATTTCAAATTAACCAACAAAATACTAGAAAATACCCAGACAAAAATAGTCTCAGAAAAAATTATTATTGCATTTCAATCTTCAACAGTACAATAACAAGATCCAATTGTAAACACATAAAACTACAACTATATTGGATATTAGGAAATACAGATTTTAAACACAAGTGAGATACTTGTGTGAGATCTCCAACAGATAATGGGTTTCCGTCCACTGCCTCCAAGCTCGAGGGTTTCCGTCCTCAAACTGGCTGAAAGCTGAAGTTTCCAAATTATCCAAGAGAAATCAGAAATCAAAACATAATCCAAGCTTAATGCAAATGAGCTCTCCTTCTTTTAAGCACAACCTAGTGACTCTTCATATTCCCTTCTTTGTTTCTTTATTTCCTTTTTAAATATCCTTTTTTCCACTTAAATGAATAAAGTGCTCTTATAATAATAAAGTGACATAATAATATGAACTTAAGTTTAATAGTCACTTTATCAATAAATCATTGAATATTCAAGCATTAAAATTATTGATCAGATGGACTTGAATTATCATTTGTGATAGCTCGTTGGAAAGGTCTTGGCAAGACACTTCCAGTCCAACACTGGAACGCCAAGAATATTGAGCTTTGCTGACTCACTATAAATAGTAAGTATTTGGAAACCTTGCGGAAACAACTCTGATTGGCCTGAAACTAGAATTACCTAGGCCAATTTTGACTCCGATCCTTGCAAAGTTTTGGTTAGCCCACGGGACCAAGGCAAAATGGGTTAATGAAACATCATAAATTAATAGCCTAGAAAAGGGGACATCACAAAGTGAGGGTATAAATCGTTTACTAAACCATCCCTTGTTTATCCCATTTTCTGGTTTCATTTCCCATTTGTTGAGTAACTCCTCGAGTCTCCTATTATAGGCTCTAACATTCTTGCTTACTCTATCAAGTATTGTCATTTTTTGCAACAATCTCATTCTCATCCCTCTATGATTTGAGCTCTTGTTCAAATGTCTTCTTGAGTCTTTCTCATGCTACTTTATTAGTAGTAGGAAATTTTGTATACTAGCCTATTGCCACTTCTTGTAGTATCTTTGGAAAATGTCACAACCAATATCTTTGGCTTGTTTCCACATTTTCCATCCATATAGTAATATGTGTTCCAATTTCACCTTAATGACATCTTTGGATCCACCCTAATTAAACTTTGGCAACTTTTGCCTCTTGTGATTTGGATTTCCTAGAGCAGTCGCAATCTCTTGATGTGATTGTAGCATCTAAAACCTTATCCTAAGGAAGTTGTAATGTCCCCAATTTGGGACATTAAGAATACAATTAAAATAAATTTCAATTAAAGATTGAAATTCATTTATAGAAACCAAGTACATAGTGATTTACCATTGAACTATGAGGAACACGGTGATAGCATAAGAAGACAAGTATCAATAATCATTAAGAGAAAATAGTTATCAATGCACAAGCATCCTCCTAATTATCATTGCAACTAAAAGATTAGTCATCATTACGTGGCACCAAATTAAGTAATGCCTATTGATTAATGGCAAGAGTGTGAATCATCATTTATCAAATATAAAGACACAAAGATCGCTCCATCATCAGTAGTCTAATGCAAATACCTAATAGGGATATGGAAGCGGTAGAGTAAAACAAGGATATCGACAAGGTCAAAGGATATTGATTGAAGTGATGTCTTACAAAGACCAAACAATTATAAAAATAAACGGAAGATAGAGATAAATAGTAAGGACGTTGTCTTTAGAGCCCAATGAAGATGATATGTCTCGTCAAGAGGATTTTCGACTCTATGTTATCAACATCTTCCATCATACATATATAGAGATTATTGTGTGAAGACCAATAGCAACCATAGCAAAAAGGTATAATAAAATAATCATCGATTATATCTGCAGCGATTAGAGAATGGTGCTATGAGCATATTAAGGGAATCAAGATACAACCTATACCATGGTTAGTCACTTGAGGATAAACGGCAGCAGATACATAAATTTTATAATTATTAAGGAAACAACATCTATTATGAGGAGCAAGATGTGTAATTAATTAAGGAAAAGCTAGATCATTAATCAATAAAAAAACAATTGTAACTAATCAAGTAATTGCTGATGAATGCAATTTGACTTAAGGAAGTGACATGTCTCCTTGATGAAAGGGACACCATTGATGGGTTTGGAAGCTATATATATTGAGGATGGTTTCATTCCCCAAGGGGGAATCAAATGATCCTTGCTGAGAGAAACTTCTTAACTTCTTGATGTATCGATAATTCTTGCAATGGATTTATTGGTCTTTGTCTTTGCCACAATGATTTACTGCCCAACTTGAGTGAAATTGTGTGTGTGATAAGGGAGGTGTCATATGTTTTCAAGTCATCATATCCCCAGGCAATCACATCTGGGAATTCCCTCATGAGCTTCATGATACCTTCTTTCTCCTCAGGTGTACAAACTTTCCGAAATAACACATTTTTAACTTGTTTGTCTTTTCCCAGTTCACCTTTTCACATTTGCCTCCTTCAGTCATTTGATATTTGAGGGCATCTAGTCTGTTTGAGTCAAAGAATCTTTGCAACTCTATCATTCCTTTGGGAATGGTATTTGTCCTTATGTTCATGATCTTGTCAATCTCAAACTGTGCTTGTTGTAATTCTCCTTCATCAATAACTTGACTCTCAAATACATTTGAACTTGTGAGAAATTCGAGGATATGCTTATCATCTTCAAACACTTGAAAATTTGTAATATTATCAGGGGCTGAGGGTACTGAAGTCAATTCAACTGTGAATTTGTTCGCAGAATCCATGGCCAAGTGTTCCAACAAACTTGCAGATTGGGCTAGTGAATTTGCTACTAGATTTTCTTGATGTGCTAGAGGATTTCCTTGATATCCTCGATTGGCACCTTGATGTGCATGATAATTCTTTGTGAATTTGCAGTTGATTGTTTTGATTTCCAAGGTAAGTGACCTCAGTAGACAGTCTCTTTACTTTCTCTATTAAATCCTTCATCTCATCTTTTTCTTCTTGAGTCCTCGTTGAAGGTGTCATGTTCTAGAGATAAACGGGTTGTGCTGGCATTTCTTGGGACATAGGAGCTCTTGGATGTGGCACCAACTGACTGGCAGGAGTAGAAACATGATTGATAGTTGGAGCGTAGTTCATTATTCCTTGATTCAATGTGCTCACATTCCCAAAGTAAGTAGGTGCTCCAGTAGCAGTTGTTGGTGATTGGAGGTTAACTCTCTGAGCCTTCGCATATGCTTGTATCAGATTGGGTGGAGCTGAATGAGTCTTTTGAACAAACATAGAAGTGAAGCGATCCAAAGTTGTATAATAAATAGGTCTTGTTGCATCATCACCCATGCGGTAAGGATTGCGTAATCTTGAATAAGCTCTTTGGAATTTGTTATTGAAGGCACCGATTTGTTCACATTCTTGTCTCCTTATCTCAATGAATTGCCTATATAATTCGTATGGAGTGATTGGTATTTTGAACTTTCCCAAGAAGGCGTCCTTTAACTCTTCCCAAGTTCAGATTGAATTGGTGGGCAGATTGATGTACTATTAAAATGATTCATCGCCCAGTGAATAAGGGAACAATTTGCAAGCAACATGTTCCTCCTGAATATTTCTATTTTGCATAATGTCTTAATTTTTTTTAATATGTTCATATGTAATGCATTTGACATCATTGACAAAGAATTTGGAACAAAAATGTTTAGGATTCTTTGGCATATCATGATAAGCAGTAAATGCTATAAGAGGAGATGCATTCTGTGGATGCCATTGTTGTGCAATTGCTGGAATTTGATGTTGAATGGTTGTAGGTGCAACTGCTTGTGCAGGTACTTGAATTGCTACTTGTTGAATTTGTGCAGCTCTTTGTTGACCACTTCTTTGAGTCAATCCTTGTTGCACGTGTGCGGTTCCTTGTGCTTGACGCTATGGTGGTGGAGTTTGGAATATTCTTTTAAGATCTACATTTTGTGAACTTTGACTCTGTCGATACTTCTTTCTTTCCTCACCTAGGCTTCGGATCAAAACTTAATTCTTGTAGTTCTTTTGCTTCCAGTGTGGATCTTAGGACTCTTCGATGTACCTTAGGTGAGAATGAATTGATACGCTCCAGTATGTGAAGTCCTTTTTAATTTTGTCTCAAAGGTGCAAGAGGCTGTTGATTCCTTTGGATGATCAATGCTCTTTGAATAGCTGGTTCAATTTTATGAGCTTTCTCTTCTTCCTCCAACATAAAGCTCACTCATATATAATCAGTTGTGCTTCTCTTAACTTTCTAGGCGAGAGACTTCAATCTTGCGATGATGTCTTCTTGGTCATCTCCAAATCTGAGACTTGGATGGAGGACTGGTACAATGTCTCTTTGTGGTCGTACCATCTTGATTCATTCTTGAGAAATACTTAGATTAAGTAGGCCCTCCTTCTAGCGCCATTTTATGTTAATGGCGCGACAATGGAGGGTGGCTCTTGAAAAAGATTCTCCACTTAGAAATTTTACTCTTGAAGTTGATACGATTTGGTGTTTACATTCAAGCCCTCCTCCTAGCACCAATTTCTATTGAATTAGCGAGATGATGGAGGGTGTATATTAAAATAACTCCTACTTTTGATGATTCTTCTTGTTCTTGATCAATTGGGACAATCCAGTGTTGACGTTTTTGCCCTCCTAGCGCTAGTTTTTTTGTTGATGGTGCGACGATGGAGGGTGGATTTTGAAATAGCTTCTCCACTTAGAAATTTTACTCTTGAAGTTAACATGATTTGGTGTTCGCGTTCATGTCCTCCTTCTAGCACCAGTTTCTCTTGATGTGTATTTTATGATTGTAATCACCCAAAAATGTCTAGTAAACCTTGAGCTCCACTTTAACATTAAACATTTAAAAATACGAGACCTTATCTTATGCTTAATCAATCTTATCTCTTGATCAAATCATCACTTTATCAATTTATTCGATGATATCCCAAAGTTTGACCACTTTATCCTAAGTCTTATTTGATTAAAAGAACATGTCCCCTTTTAATTAAATAAAATCCACTTTGTCCTATGTCTACACATGAAAAAGGAATTTCCTAATTTTAAAAAAAGAAAAGAAAAGACCTTTTGTCTTCACATGAGTGGAATCTCTTTTGCCTCTTAATCTCCACCACTCATTTCTACCTAACCATTCTCATCCACTTGATTTTGCCTCTTGAGAATTTTGTTCGCTAAAGTCAAAATAGAGATTATTCTCTACCCTTGTATTTTGCCTCTTAGTCTCCACCGTCCATTGCTCTTTAAAAGGAGACTTTTTCCTCACTCTTGCATATCACTCATTCATGCTATTGTTATGCTATCATTTTGTTTACTTGCATTCTTAGAGCACTCTCTTGCATTCTAGTTTACTTGCATTTTAGCTTAGCATTTTCTTATTATATTTAGCTTAAATCACATAGCTTAAATTGGAGGTATTGTAATCTTGTTAGATCCGAAAAAATATAATTTTTTTTGCATTTTTTATTTTCTGAAAAACAATCATACATGCTCATGGCTTTCTTGGCACATCAAATTCAAAGTACCAATGGATTTCCCTCATGTGTTCTCTTGGCTTCTTCTATCTGCAAACTGATATCCTCAATAGATTGAGTCCTTGCTAGTGATTTGATCTCCCTTTGCTCTAGTTCTAAGATCTTGGAAATGCTCTAGCCTTGTCTCAATTATCTTATCTAATATTATAATTTAACTTTGTCAGAAGTGCCACTCAGCAGGCATTCAGGCCTCATTCTTGGTACCTTGTACTTCGTTCTCTTGGCTACACTATCTATCTACTTATCTTTGAGACAAAAGCTATCATTACCTTGATCCTCGTACATTAGCTTAGTAATCTTATTACTGTCAATTTCTCAATCCCATCTCTCATGGATGCAAACAAGTGGAGTAGATCCTATGCCTATAACAACAAGGAAGAAGATATTCTTATGGCATACTTATCTGAGCAAGCCTGATCTTTGAAAGCTGACCTCCAAGACTTGAAGAAAGAAAAAAATACATCCTCTAACCAACATTCTTGGAGATCAGTCTATCCTTTATCTTCATCTTCTTCAAGCAAGGCTACGTCACACTCTCGCATCAACTCTATCTTTGAGCAATGTCAATCTTCTAACAAACCTATCTTTGATCGAGAAAGTGAAGACGCAAAAATATCTTATTCACTTAAGAGTCTTCCCGATCTGCAAAAACATTAAAAAAGATCTAATCATATCTCAGAGTGAATCTTTACTCCTTTGGGAGAATCTTATGAATCAGCATTGAAAAATCTCCTTGAAAACAATCTCATCACATTACCTCCAATGTAATGTCTCGAAGGAGAGTTCGGTTCGGAGGTGAATTCGGTCCGGCGGTGAATTCTGTCCGGAGGTAAATTATGTCCCGGCAGTGAATTATGTCCCAACGGTAAATTCTGTCCCGACGGTAAGTTATGTCCCGGCGGTACAACGGGTGGATAGGTCGTGCGGTACAACGGGTGGATGGACTGTGTGGTACAATGGGTGGATTGGTCGTGCGGTACAATAGGTGGATAGTCGTGTGGTACAACAGGTGGATGGTCGTGTGGTACAATGGGTGGATGGGTTGTGTGGTAGAATGGGTGGATGGGCGTGCAGTACAATGGGTGGATGGGCATGCGGTACAACAGGTGGATGGGTCGTGCGGTACAACGGGTGGATGGGCGTGCGGTACAACGGGTGGATGGGCGTGCAGTACAACGGGTGGATGGGCCGTGCAGTACAACGGGTGGGATGATGCCTTCCAGACGCCGAATTGAAGTCCACTTCTCCTTTGCAGATAATTAGATATGAATTTGCAAACACAGAGTAATACACCAACTAATATGATTGCCAAAAAGATCTTATTGAATTTATTGACGGAACTTCGGATTCGCCAGATCCAATACAAGCAGAACAAGCAGAGTAGGGTGAGGGTTGAATCCCACCGAAATTGCAACAAACCAAATAGGGAGGGTCTTTCACCTCCAAAATGGTGAAGAACAGAATCCCAACAAGAATTCACAAATACAAATCAAATATAAATCTCAACATATCAAAACTAACCTACACGCCGATCATAAATACCCTTCAGGAAAACTCCCGAGAGTGCACAAAAGAGGCGACGGCGACAACTACACCTATGCCAACAAAAGAAAATGGGCCCGAGATAAACTAAATCGATCGGGACCCAAATACAATAATTTTATTAAAATTGGGGACATTACAAATCCTCGCCGCCCAAAAATTGCTTGTCCTCAAGCAATCCATCATCAATACTCTAGGATTCCAAACTAAGCGCGGACATTGATAACCGTATCCACTGAAACCCTCAAGCCGCAACAAGACCGCGCAAATGCGCCTGGAAGTAAGTGAGAAAAGTAACTCTCCATCAAGCTTCCGCTGCTCCACTCTGATATAATTGTTGCCATGCCCAGAGTCACCAAGATCCCAATGAAACCAAACATCAAACTCATCAATGCTCAAATCCCAAGCCAAGTGTGGACGTTGGTAGTAATATCTGTTGAAAAGTCTGTGCTGCTGTTGGACCATATGCACATAGTTGGATTTAGTTGGGACGAGTAAACCGTCATCAAACTTTAACTGTGTCACTCTGGTATAACTATTGCCATGCCCTTCACCAGGATCCCAACAACGCCAACCCATGAAATCTTTCACACCCTCATGTCCAACAATCTCTTCTAGCATGGGCACAAACACAAATGTTGATGCCGACAACACTGTAATGTTCTGAAGGTGATTTATGCCTGGAGGTAATTTTGCAAGACGTCCGAAAAGCAATCTCGGCCCAAAGGGAATCTCCATCCGAAGGCAAACTCGGCTCGAAGGGGATCTCGACCCGAAGGTGATGTCGACCCGAAGGGGATCTCGATCCGAAGGGGATCTCGACCCGAAGACAATCTCAGCCCAAAGGGAATCTCGATCCGAAAACAAACTCAGCCCGAAGGGAAACTCGAGCAGAAGGTAATGTTGGTCCGAAGGGGATCTCGACCTGAAGGCAATCTTGGCCCAAAGGGAATCTTGATTTGAAAGCAAATTGAAGAGAAACTCGACCCGAAGGCAATCTCGGTCCGAAGGGAATCTTGACCTGAAGGCAATCTCGGCCTGAAGGGAATCCTGATCCGAAAGCAAACACGACCCGAAGGGAATCTCGGCCCAAAGGCAATCTCGGTCCAAAGGGGATCTCCACCCGAAGGCAATCTCGGCCTGAAGGGAATCTGGATCCGCAGGCAAACTCGGCCCGAAGGGAATCTCGGCCTAAAGGTAGTCTCGGTTCGAAGGGATCTCCACCCGAAGGCAAACTCGGCCCGAAGGCAATCTCGATCCGAAGGAAAACTCGACCCGAAGGGAACCTCAGCCCGAAGGCAATCTCAGTCCGAAGGGAATCTCCATCAGGAGGCAATCTCGGCCCGAAGGCAATCTCCATCCGAAGGCAAACTCGGCCTGAAGGGAATCTCAAACCCAAGGCAATCTTGGTCCGAAGGGGATCTCCACCCGGAGGCAATCTCAGCCCGAAGCGAATCTCAATCCGAAGGAAAACTCTGCTCGAAGGGAATCTCGGCCCAAAGGGGACCTCGACTCGAAGACAGTCTCGACAATGAACACAGCCTCGACAAAAGACACAGCCTCGGTGACGGACAGAGCCTCGGCAATGGATAGAGCCTCGGCAACGGATAGAGCCTCAGTGGTAGATAGAGGCTCGGCGACGAAAACAGCCTCAGCGACAGACAAGGCTTCAGCAACAGATAGAGTCTTGGCAACGAACATAGCCTCGGCGATAGACAAGGCCTCAGCAACAGGCACAACCTTGACACGGGACTGTGTTTCAGCGAGAACCTTGGTGGACAAAGCCTTGGTGGTAAACAGGGCCTCATGTAAAGCATCACCTTTATTGCCGTCATCAACATTATTCCACTTGTGCAAATGAGATATTAGTTTTTCTTGACAATGCTTGAATACACTACTCACCATTCTACACGCTGCCATAGATGGAACACATTCTAGATTGCGAACAACCCACAACATACATATGATAGGTTGGGATATTTCATCCATCTCTTCAATGCACGAAATCATAAAGCTCTCCATAGCAACTGCAACCTTACTATCATGGCATTCCTTGATTGTGACCAAGAAGTGATGAAACATATCATGGATCAAGTTTTGCAACTCTAGATCTAAGAGGAGGTTACTTACTTTGACATTTGCACAATTCTCCAATATTGTAGATCTCCTGCCAAAGGGGTCACCACTGAAGTCATCAAGACTCTGAAAGCTGTCAACGATCAAATGCAATATCTCTATCATGGTGTTGTCATCATATGGTTCTCTAGGAGCCCAGATCCTCAAAATCTCACTGAGACATGCTACAGCTGCCAACTTCATTTCCTTGTCATGGTGTCTCAATAGCCTGGGTTGTCTTAAGGCATCCTTAATTGGAGAAAGGATCCTTTGTATAAATCTTGAAGGTAATTGGTCAACCTTACACAAACATACTTCCAATATATCTAGTGGAAGATCAATACCCTTGCTGAGCTCTTTGCTAATCATTTGTAGTGCTTTCAACCACCACTGTCCATCACTGTTGGGCGCCATGGTGTGATCTAAATCCCAAAATCTCTCAATCATCCCAATAGGCTGGCAAGATCGCCAGCTTTGATACCACTGTAATGTCCCGAAGGAGATTTCGGTTCGGAGGTGAATTCGGTTCGGCGGTGAATTCTGTCCGGAGGTAAATTATGTCCCGGCGGTAAATTCTGTCCCGACGGTAAGTTATGTCTCGGCGGTACAACAGGTGGATAGGCCGTGCGGTACAACGGGTGGATGGACCGTGTGGTATAACGGGTGGATTGGTCGTGCGGTACAATGGGTGGATGGTCGTGCGGTACAATAGGTGGATGGTCGTGCGATACAACAGGTGGATGTGCTGTGCGGTACAATGGGTGGATGGGTGTGTGGTACAATGGGTGGATGGGCGTGTGGTACAACGGGGATGGTTGTGCGGTACAATGGGTGGATGGGCGTGCGGTACAATGGGTGGATGGGCCGTGCGGTACAACAGGTGGATGGGCTTGCGGTACAATGGGTGGATGGGTGTGCGGTACAATGGGTGGATGGCCGTGCGGTACAACAGGTGGATGGCCGTGCGGTACAACAGTGAGGGATGATGCCTTCCAGATGCTCGATTGAAGTCCACTTCTCCTTCGCAGATAATTAGATATGAATTTGCAAACACAGAGTAATACACCAACTAATATGATTGCCAGAAAGATTTTATTGAATTTATTGACGGAACTTCGGATTTGCCAGATCTGATACAAGCAGAACAAGCAGAGTAGGGTGAGGGTTGAATCCCACTGAAACTGCAACAAACCAAATAAGGAGGGTCTTTCACCTCCGAAATGGCGAACAACAGAATCCCAACAAGAATTCGCAAATACAAATCAAATATAAATCTCAACATATCAAAACTAACCTACACGCTGATAATAAATACCCTTCGAGAAAACTCCCAAGAGTGCACAAAAGAGCCGATGGCAACAACTACACCTACGCCAACAAAAGAAAATGGGCCCGAGATAAACTAAATCGATCGGGACCCAAATACAATAATTTTATTAAAATTGGGGACATTACATCCAACCACTTCCAGTGGATTTTCATGCATGAGTCTCTACTGTGTGTATCATTGAAATAATGAACATAGGACTTCACATTGCATGAAGTTGAAACATAAAATCCAAGATCTCATTGATGATGGCATAATTGGTGTTCAAAATCCTAATAATGAAGATACTACCCTCAAGCTAGATCAAAATCATGAACCCATGTCTAGTAATGGTTCTCATGCTGCATCTACCTCTTCCACCATTCTTCCATCTCCTAAAAATGAAAAGCCATCCAAAATCCCTACATTGAACAAAGAACTTAATGCTTTTCACACTACCTATGCGTATCCTCAAGGGCCACCTCTAAAAGACTCTAAAAGAGATCCAAGCTAATATACATCTTTCTACAAGCCTCTTCCTTGATTCAAAGGTCATAGACTCTAAGCTTCCTTGTGCTTCAATGCCTATCATACTTATCCTTAATGTCCCTTCATCAAACCTTCACGAACTCCTCACACATATGCGGACTCCTATTTCATCCTTAGCAGTGGTTCTATGTCAAGAGGACAATCTGAAGTGTGAATAAATAAATGTCAATAAATATCAAGATGAGGATACCATCGATCCTTATCCAATGTTTAAGAAAAGTCCCATATCCCCAAAGCCTCATGATGACTCCTTCCAAGAAGATGTATCTCTACCTCCACCTCCTCTAACTTCTTCATCTCCTAAGCAAGATCAAGGTACTCCTTCCATCATCTCTAAAGAGCTTATTGAGAATCAATAGAAAAGTACTCTTCCTATATTATCCAAAGATCCTTTTCAAGATCAGAATATCCCAGCAGCTCCTTGTCATAATCCTTCATATCCATCTCGAAAATCTCCCATCTTTCCTACTCCTCCGCATAAGAATAAATTCTCCCAAGCTCCTGTTGCTCCTATCAAAGCTACTCATGAGCCTATTGGTATAAATATGGACCTTACAGATTAGAGCCTTGGCTATGTTGCTCACTATGCAGATGCTGATATCCCTATCCATTATCTGTCTTCATCAGCCAAATCCATCCTTGGTCCTTATATCCCAAAGTTGAAACCTTCAAACCTTCCATCCATATTGGGACCTTATATCCCTCTATCTACTATACCTCTTTCTCCTAGTTTGTCCACCTCTTCCATCATATCTCAAGATCAACAACGACATGCATCCTTGAGAAATTTTCATATATCCACCCATTTAAACCCGTCATATTAGCCTCATTCATCCACAATTCCCAAGTCTTTTGGAAGCGATTTGGATGTGCAACATAAGAATAAGAAATACAAGAGTCCACTTACATATGAAGATCATTATGTCCTATCTAATCGACATGTGACTACAAAGAAAAGTGAGAAATCCAAAAGACCACAAAGGTCCTCATAGCAAAGGAGAACATCAAAGAAAATATGGGTTCCTAAATCCATCATGGAAGAATTGCGATCAAAAGCATCTAAAAGTAAAGAAAAATCAAAAGCTATGTGAATTCCTAAGTCTCTCTTAAAGGACTTGAATATAAAAGAAAAATCAAAGTTGACATTCAAGCTTCCAAAGACTTCCACTCTGTATTCTTCCAAACATCTTACATCCTCTCCATCCGTTTTGGGTCCTTGTGTCCCAAAACCCATATCCTCTCCTATATTAAAGCCTCAAGCTATTCCTTCCATTTTTCCTCCAGGTGTTCACTACCCCTCAAGGTGTGTGTCGATGTTAATTTTGCTGTCCTTTCCATCTACTGCTACACAAACCTCTCAATTCCCTATCTACTATCCTACACCTACTTATTATCCTTCCATCTCCTATCCTTCCATTCTTCTTATCCCATCTTACCCATAAATCCTTAGCTATCATGTACCTTATCCTCCATTCTTTTTCCTATCATTACCTTATCAATATCTTTGAGCATATCTCTTAGCGGCCTTGGCCTTCAAAATTAGAAAATGCAAAAAAAATGAAAATTTCAAAAAAAAGGAAAAAAAGAAAAAAAATTGAAAACGTGCCTTCGTGAAAACTAGGAAACAGGCGCCTTGGTAGAAAAAGTAAAGAGAAATAAATCTGTCCTATGGTGAAAACCAATCCTTATGGTGCCTTGGACAGGTACCATGATGAAAACCTGACAAATAGACATCATGCATAGTTCTTCCATCTTGCACTCTACACTTGGGGCAAGATGCATCCACACTAGCTATTTCATGTGCGCTTATACTTCCTCTATCATCTATGATCTTGACAAGATTGAACTATCCATGAGTATCATGTATCTTGCCATTTGCTATCCTTTCTATCAACCGACTCACTTGCTTCCATCCATACTACCCTATCATGATCTTGCTTATCCAAAATTTTCCATCGCTATTCCTATGTATTCTTTCCTTAATTCCAAACCATTCACTCATAGCCTCCATTGACCTTTGTCGTGATCATGCTATCCTATAACTATCTTATCCAATTGATCCCTTACTCTTGATCAAAATGAAAAATGAAAAAAATATAAATGCAAAATTTCTTAACAAAAGTCTCTTGACATGTCCACTCTTTTGGATCATATTCTCTCATGACACCAGGTCATTGTCTTACATGCTATCCAACACCACTTCATGAGCCTACATTGCTTAATTTTCTCTTTCCCTAGCTTGGGTACTCTTGACGAGACTGTCCCTGAGGGTTGCATTTACTTGCCTCATCCATCATGATCTTTCTCCTTCATCCATTAGCTTGCTAATCCATCCCTTATTTCCTATACCTTGTTAGACATTGGAGGCAAACTAATGTGATCTTGCTTGAGAACTGGTAATCTCTAAAAATCTTAAAAATCATAAAATGTCTTGAAGAAAATTCTTAAAAATTGATTTATGATCATGAAAAAATCCTAAAAATTACAAAAAGTCCTTAAAAAAATGATCATCTTAGTGAAAATTTGGCAAATAGGCGCTTTGATGCATCAATAAAAAAATCCAAATATCAAAAAATTACAAAAGAAAGCAAAAAGATGAAAAAAAAAATAAAATTAGAAAAAAAATCGTGCCTTGGTGAAAACCTGGAAACAGGCACCTTGGTAGCAAAAATAAATAAATCTTCCAAGTGGTGAAAACTTGGAAACAGACGCTACTTGAGACCCCTGCGCCTATATCTGTCAGCTTGTCGCTTTGTGCTTTGAACCCTTTTGACTCCCATTTTCTTATCTCCTTGGTTTGGAATTGATCTTTGTCTAAGGCTAGGGGGCATGAACTCTACTCTTCTTTGGTGCGCGATGGTGTCTATTAGTAACTTACACCAGTGTTTCTCAACACTACCCCAAAGCAGTGTTTCTCAACACTTCCTTTGACATCGAGTGTTTCTTAACAGTTGTTAGATAATATCGATCTCAAGTCGATGCTTTGGTTGCAGTTTAGGATTGTGCGATATTTCTCACTTATAGGCATGAGTCCTAGCGAGTCAGTGATTATCTTTTCTTTTTCACACCGCGCTTAAACTAAAACGACTGAGACATGATGACTTATTTTCTTTGTGTGTTGTTTGATTGATGATTTTCACTGGGTGTTCCCTCCTTAGTCTCTCCATGATGTTATGACTAGAGGACTGGGGGCATGGGGCATATTTTGTTTGATTTCTGCCTATGGGTATCACTCTAATGATCCTAGGTGTCTCTTGCTTTGTTCCCTTGGACACTCGGGAGATTTAGAGCTATATCCTTGACTATTACATTGTGTTTGCTCACGCAAGACCGTACTCATGGTTATCTTGGCGATTTTGCTTCGATACAGTTGTAATCTTGCAACATTAACTTGGAAACCGTGTTAGGTCACCTCGACACTTATGTCTCGATGCTTACATGTGTTTCCTACATTCTATCTGATATAGATCATATTCATATCTTCATAGTTGCGTTCACACTAGTGATGGTTGTATGATCTTGCGATGTACCTTAATAAGGCTTGATGATAAAAATGACCTATTTACCCTTGCAAATTGCACCTTGCATTTTCATGGTAGCTTGCATTTCTAAGGTGCATTCTTAGTTGCATTCGAGTTTGGAAAGAGTCTCCTTCATCATTATTGGATGGTTAGTTAGCTGTGCTCGATCGCATATCTCTTTTCTTCTATCTTGATCATGTCTTTTTCATCTCCTCGATCTTTCTCTCTTTTGCCCTTTCCTGTCATCTAAGGGCCCGTTTGGTAGTGGGAGTTAGGAAATGATGGATTTGATCAAATGTTGGAAATGGTCAAATCATGGATTTGATAATTCGGTTTTTCATTTCTGGATTATGTTTGGACTGTTTGGTTCCACTTTTTGAAACTGGAATTGGAATTTGAGTATGATTTTATTTTTTATTTTTTTTGAATTGTTTTAATATTTTTGAATTTAATAATTCAATTAATGGAATTGAATTTAAAATGGAATCGAAGACCGTATTAGGCAGCCAAAGTTGGTGGCAGGCAAGCAAGTTATAATCACTACAACCAAAATTAAAAAAAAATTGGAAAATAAATTCAAGAAAAAATTCAAAAAAATAAAAAATCAATTTTAAAAAAAAAAAAATTTGAAAAAAAATTCGACAAAAAAATTCGGCAAAAAATTTGAATTTTTTTCGAAAAAATTCGAATAAATAACAAAGTTACAAACCACCCAGACAAATGAAAAATAAATTAAATCCCTCCCCACACAAATAAAAAATTAAAAAATTAAGTGTAGACATGAAAAATTTAAAAATTTGCTTTCCCCCCATTCAAATTCCAATTCCACCTTTTCAAATGGAAGATGTAAATGCTCATTTTTGGCAAAATGAGCATTTGCATATTCGTATTCTATTTTCATATTGCACTCCCAAATAGAGGATTCGACGAAATCGAAAATAACAAATGCCAATTCTAGGCTAATTCTCGCTACCAAACGGGCCCTAATCTACCCTTTTTAGCATTTTGACCTAATTTTTCAAAGTCTCGAATTTCTGTGAAAATTGCACCCTTCCCTAATTTCAACGACCTGGATCCATTTTCGGGATCAAAATCAAAATCCGGCTTCATCTTGATTGTCAAAAACGTGTTTTAGAAATTCTTTCCTTCTATGCGCAGCTGACTGACCCCTTTGAGGCTAATCTCTTTGAATCTTTTGAGGCAATCATCATTTCCCTCTCTTCCATCATCACTTCATCATCCCTTCTTCTGATTTTGACCTAACATTATTGCTCTATTTTTCTGGTCAACCTTATTCAAACTGGGGCAAATTTCCATTACTTGGTCAAAGTTAGTCTTGTGCGCTTAATCGATCATCTGAAACCTTATCTTATTTTGATTTGATCAAATCTATCTCATTTCTGCATCTCCTCTGCCTTATTTCGATTTCGATCTCGAGGGGGCAAGAATAATCTATCAATCTATGTCTTAAACTGCAATCTTACCTATCTTCGCCAGTTCTTGTTCGATCAAGTTCGAGATTAGTAGCTTTTTGGTACTTCGTTCGATCAAGTTTGGAGTCAGATCTATCTTATCAACCTTTGCTAGTTCTCTTTCGATCACGTTCGAGATTAGCTATCTCTCTGTGCTCTGTTCAATCAAGTTCGGAGTTAGATCTCTATTAGCTATCTTAATATCTATTCTTTGACTCAATGTGTTCCCAAATCGCTCACACATTAGTCAAAGAGGGGAAAATGTAATCACCCAAAAATGGTCTAGTAAACCTTGAGCTCCACTCTAACATTAAACATTTAAAAATACTAGACCTTATCTTATGCGTAATCAATCTTATCTCTTGATCAAATCATCACTTTGTCAGTTTATTCGATGATATCCTAAGGTTTGACCACTTTATCCTAAGTCTTATTTGATTAAAAGAACAGGCCCCCTTTTAATTAAATAAAATCCACTTTGTCCTATGTGTGCATATGAAAGAGGAATTTCCTAATTTAAAAAAAGAAAAGAAAAGACCTTTTGTCTTCACATGAGTGGAATCTCTTTTGCCTCTTAATCTCTACCACTCATTTAGACCTAACCATTCTCATCCACTTGATTTTGCCTCTTGAGAATCTTGTGCCGTAAAGTCAAAATAGGGATTATTCTCTACCTTTGGATTTTGCCTCTTAATCTCCACCATCCATTGCTTTTTAAAAGGAGACTTTTTCCTCACTCTTGCATATCACTCATTCATGCTATTGTTATGTTATCGTTTTGTTTACTAGCATTCTTAGAGCACTCTCTTGCATTCTTGTTTACTTGCATTTTAGTGTAGCATTTTCTTATTGCATTTAGCTTAAATCACATAGCTTAAATAAGAGGTATTGTAATCTTGTTAGATTAACTTTGCTTTCTTGTTCTTGCATTTGCATTTTAGCTTAGATCTTGCATCTCATTTAGATCTCTCATGCTTGCATCTTCATTTTGAATCTTCCATTCTATGGTGCACCCTGAAAGGGTTTCTTATTGAGGTTCATTTGAGAGCCACTATCCATAATGCTTACATTCTTGCACGTCATAGATAGGAAGCTATAAGCCGCCTCTTGGAATATCCTCTTCCATGGATTCTCTCAAGAACAATGGTTTATAGAAGTGTGTCACCTTTTGATCACACAATGACCTACCAACAATAGAAAAAAATATTGAGATATCTTATCCTCTCTTGATCAAAATCGTGTGTATGCTAAGATTGCAAAAGATCATACAATTGATTCCAAGGTTCCTTCTACGTTAATTCTTGACAATGGATAAGCTCAATGGTTGATGCGATATGCTGTTATCACGAGGGGCCTTACGTTATGTACCTCAATTTGACTTCAAATGGTACTGGCTATGAGAGCTTTCAAATGATATTGCAATAAGAGTACTTTTTTTTGGGATTTTTCATGAAAATGTAGAAATTAAAAGGGAGTAGGGTTTAGGAATTCTATTCTACTCATAAGAATTTGAAAGATGAACATTGTTATGATGGAGTCTATCAAACTTTGTTTCGCCAAATTCAACAACTATGCAAAGTTCGTGCAATCTTTAAGAGGTGTGCAAAGGATTTTCATATCCCGATGAATACCAGTGTAACGAACAATATGCATCAAAGGTAGAAGTAAAGTTTCCACATAAAGGCTCAGAAGCAACCTTACATTGCGGTTAAGAATCACTTAAGAACAAAAGGTATGAGCAAAGAGAATTCACCACAACAATATTATCAATCACATTCATCTAAGTACTTCAAAGAAAATCTAAACTAAATGGGAACAAAGAGAACATGCAAGCACTAAGATATGTCAAGAAATCACCAAACTTCAATGATAACTTTATTATCTCAGTAGCTCATAGCAATAATATCCAAATTCCATCCCTTACAAATGAGAGATGAGGCATTTATATAGGTCCCCGATTATGAGCAGCCTGGATTGGAACAAAAATGATGGCCCAAATTGTGCCACCTCAGCCCTAATTTGGGTCAGGGAAAAGAAAGAGAATCTACAATTAATGCATGGGTCCACACAGACCAATCAAGATATAACCACTTTCTTAGTGGGGTAATAAATGGCCACTATGCTTGCCCATTTAGTAGGGGCGACTTGAATGCCCACCACGCATTAAATGCTCCTTCGCCGAAGATAGCCTATGCTTGACTTCGCTCTTTGAATGCTCAAAATATGGATAATACTTTCTCCAACTCATCCATGCTGACACTTGGCGCTAACTCCCGCTTGACTTCCATAACAACCATCTCTTATTCACACTTAAACTGTTCTCCCAATTCGACAATGAGTCTTGGGTTGTATGGATGACCTTCGAAAATATGAAAAAGTTATCAAAGTCATCTTTCATGAAGAAATTCAATTGAAAGTACTCCTCCAATTTAATTCTTAGGTTATCTACAGTTATATCATTCTTGGTTAGTCCAGCGATAACAAGGCTGCAATTGTGTTAGATATTCCTTGCTAAATATTTCTGGCAACTTTTCTCAATTGAGTGGATTCCTCATTGAAATGCCTGAACATCTCCTTTTCCATGATTATTGTGCTATATCAGTGGGCAAAGTCGTACACTTCTTCTCTGATCACTCTACCATCAACCAACATCTGCCTGCGAGTCTCCATTAAAGCTTGTGAGTGTGAGATTACTTCATTTTGATAAACATGCTCATCATTGCATGACTCATTTATGCATTGTATTCTAGAGAGGATGGTCAGTGCCCTTTCATATGTTTGCACCAAGTTTTCAGCAAATTTGTATGCCTCCTTCTGGATGCCTTCTATACAAGCTTCTACACTTTGAGAAATCTACCTAATTCTCTCAATACCTTTCATAGACTCAACTGGAATAACCATAGGAGGAACAAAGGCGTGGTTTTCTTCCCTCATTGGATGGGATAAATTGTTCAGATATTCACACAAAGCCCTGTTCTTGCTTTTTCAGTTTTAGGTATTTTCCTTCCAGCCTTCTCATCTTCTCCTTCATTGCTTGCATAGAATCCTCAAATTCTTCAATGACTTGCTCCCTAGAAGCATGTCCCAAATCCAATTTTTTCGCATTGCACTTGTCTGCAGCAATCTGGTCCTTTGTTTATCGATTGTAGGTATTGCAATTTGTAAAGTCCTGGATTCAGATTCACCCCCGATGAACTTTGCAAACTTTTTGGCCTTGCCTTTCTCTTCTAGACTGTTGACTCGGGTCAAGATTCCTTGTAACTCGAATGCCAGGTCAATTTCTTTCTCATGACTTCTTTGCAACCTTTGCCTTAACCAATCCAGAATGACAACACATTGATCATGGACTGGTAATTGCTCGTCCTTGTACCACTCTTTCATTGATTTTTTCCTCAGTGGTGGGACTTTTTGCTGTTGCATCAGGAACCTCTTATTTTGTAGTAGGAAATTTGTCTCTACCGTAGGAACTTCTATCTCCATCATTTACAAAAGATCAATATTAACAATGAGCTCTCTCCTTTATATAGGAAAAGAGGAGAGAGAAAAGTGGAGATAAAAGGGGAAAGTCCTCAACCACTTTGATTTATTCAAAAGCTAAATAACCAAACACCTTTGACTTATTTAAAATTGCATGCTTAATGCAATGCAACTTGATTGTATGAAGCGGTTATACAGGTACATGTTTATCCTGTATTTACAAAAGTTTTGCTTCAATATACAATCTGTCATATCTATTCTATTAAAGCATAAAGGATTTGAGACATTTTAAAAACATCTTCACAAAGTATCTACAAAATCTCCAAACTTTTGCAGAGATTCACGGACAACTACTTCATCTGGTGCTCCTGTATGTTGTGCAATAATCGTCACTTTTTGATTTAAGCTCACACTTTCATAGATAGCATTCCTATACTCAATTAGATGGTTTTTTAGACTATCCAGTGAAGTTTTGTAGCTGGTTAGTGTATCAATCATGTTGAAGTCAATTTATCTGCCTCCAACTGTAGGTGAATAACTCTTGTGAACATTGTCAAAATATCTTTATCTTCAAAGTGTTCACCACCTTCAGTGATTAATTGGCACTTGAATTGATGAAAGCAACCATTCATCACGCTCTCATAGCTATTAAGGCGTTCCACTGCTCTATTACTTTCTGTCATCAGCCCTTGCATAACCTGTTTTGTATTAACCATTAGATGTAGATAATTATAGTACATTTTTGCTGAAGAAATGATTCCACAATCACATAGAACATCCGGATCAACTTTTGTCATGCTCCTTCAGACATCAAGATTTGAATCCATGAATTTGAGTTGCTGATTGAGAGAAGTAATGAGCTCATTCAGCTTGGCCAAAACTTCTCTTCCCCGTTTACAAATCTTCAAAACATCTTGAATCACTTGTAGGCCTTGTGATTCCAAACGGCTTCCCCATTCATCTATGGCCTTTTCTTTCCTCTGTACTTTCCCTGTATGCTCAGGATTAACCGATAAAGAAGACTTCATTTTTTCTATGATGTCTAGAAGTCGTGCATTCTCCTCCTTCAATCTATTCTTCTTTTCCCACAATTTATCATTCCTCAGAGTGAGTAAACCCACTGCATCTTGTGCATCTTGTTGACAACCCAGACGTGTTTGCTTTCCAAGTTCAATCATGCTGAACTTGTAATTTGTGGCTTGCAATTCTTTTGTGGGTTTACCAACAAGCGGTTCAACTACTTTTGCATATTTGACCTCATTATTGTCAACCATGACCTTTGAAAACATCTCTTTTTTGTTCTTAGGGGCATTGGTCTTAACAACTTGCTTGCAATCATGGTCTTTAGGTGGAATTTCTTCTTTCTTTCTTTTCTAAGTGATTATGTTGAGCCATGGAGGAAGGGAGAAAGATGAAGATTTTGCCGTAGATGTAGTAACGAATGTAGTGATTGAATTATCTTGTGCAATTGTGGTCACAATGAGAGGAGTCTTTGTTTGAGTAGCCACTGGAGTAGGGCTATTGCGAGTTACCTTAGCCTTAAACTACTCAAATTGTGCTGAAGTGGTATCCATTAGTGCCACAGATGATGCTGCCATGGAGGGGATAGTCATAGAATATGTGTCAAACACATTCTCAAAACCCTGATATTGATCTATTGACAAGATTGTTGGAGCAATCGATGAAATAGGAAGAGCTTGGGTTATCGACACTGAATCCTGTGGTGAAGGTGCCTCTTCTGTGGAGAATGCGTTCATAACTGTATCTAACGATGAATCAGGTGATTCATCTGACACAAGAGCAGAATTAGGAAGTGTAGTAGCAACTGATACATCGACAGGAGGAGGTACAATGGAGGTTACCTTAATTGATTGTAGCATTTTATCCTCACTAGAATCAATCTGGATCTTTTGGGGCTATACGGTCTTCACCTCAATTACCCTTCCTGTACCTTTACCTCCTTTGATGGAAAGCTTTGGAATGGATGCAGCTGGAAGTTCTGAGACTGAGGTAGACGCACCATCTTTACCTTTACCTTGGATTTCCAATCTTAAACCAATTGGACCAGCAGGATCAAAGTCTTTACCTGGCTTGATTTTGATACACTTCAAGCACCTTCTTTTTAACCAAATATTGGTATTAGCAAGAATTGATTGGAAACGATCCCATGTAGATGTACTCTCCTTAGATGACCATACTGGAGGAATAATGGGCAAATCCTCTACATGATGTTTAGTATAATCTGGATCAAGGATGTCATTATCATCAACAACGTTAGGAGGAATCTCTGCAAGGTTGAAATCAATGATTTGTTTGATAGTTAAACGACAATATCCCATCTTCCGGATATCTACCTCTATACGCAAATCAATCCATATATCCTCGAGGATGTACATGAATAAACTGCCTCCTCATCTTGTCATTAAGGCCTCTCCATTCAAAACAACTCCTAGAGATGAACTTTTTCAATGTGATTCTTTGAAGCTCGAATTTCATGTTCTTTGTCTTGGGAACAATATCTAAAGAATAACCACCAAACTTTAAGGGATTTCTTGAAGAAATCCCTACCCCAGGTCTATGCAAGGTAGTCTGGTATGCTTGTACTGCCATGAGCTGCCTCACAACTGCATCAAAATGATTCTGTCGGTAGGATATCGTCGGTATTGCTTTCCTTTGAAATACCCAACTCGCATATATGTGAAGTTTGGGAATTGTAATAAAAGACAACCATATTCATTTACTTTGATCCACGCTTCATCTAATACTCGCTTATTTGAAAGCTCCTTATCAAACAAGCACATGCAATACCCATAAAAGGCATCTTGTACTTTGCGATAGTGCACTCGACTGGCCCTTAGAGGCAGTTGATCATAATATTCCCAAATAGGTACAAATGTTCTATCTCCCTTGGTAGTAAGTCCTAAAAAAGAATCCAGGGCAACAACAATATACACCAAGTAAGAATTCATGTAGAATGTCGCAATGGTAGTGACTTGAGATAACTGCTCATAGAGGACATCACTAATCATTTCTCCCCAAAAGATCTTCTTTTGTTTACTTCTGACAATAAGGGAGATACATTTATACATCCAAGGCTCAAAGGTATTAGAATTTTTAAGGCCTCCAATACGACTGAGCAAGGTGATAAGATCATTGATTTCCTCCTTGAAATCTGTGCAGTGCACCCCCTTAGGCCATCTCACAAGATTTAGCCCCTTGTTGATCAACCAGTTATCATTAACATATCTAACGCAATATGTTGTATCTTCATTCCATCTGTCCAAAGCTTTCTGCTTTGAAATATTAGTGACCAACAGAGCAAGAGGAACCCAAAAGACTCTATCAATAGTCTCAGGATCTAGACTAATGATAGTGTTTCCATCATGACCTCTAATAGTTTTGGATGAGTAATCAAAATTCTTGGCACAAGCAAACACGAACTCTGGTTCAAGAGAAGCCAAAGGAAAAGTAGAAACCACATATATGTTACTTTGTTTTATGCAAAACATATCCTCTGTTGCAGTAGCATCCACTCTTCTGAGGAAATCATCAATGTTCATATGTGCAATATCTGTGTCTTTGATATCTTCACAATATGAGACAACTTGTGAAGGAGGAATATAATTATGATACTGATCATATTGGTATTTTGTAAGAACCCCTTTCAGGCTCTTGCTGTTGTACTGTTTGTTTTGATGGTTTTATAATGTTTTATATTTTTTTGCAAGGGTTTTTGACATAAAAAGCAAATAACATAATGCTGAAATACTGAATAGAAAATGAACTGCTGCCTTATTTAATTCCTTTGAGCCAAACTCATTACAAATGATAATATCTGAATAAATAACAACAAATAAGATTGGATTCAATACACATTAAAAACCTGGGAATTTATTGATGAAAATCGCACTTTCCCAGCATAATTGCATCCCAGCATAAATGATGCCTGCTGTAGTATTCTACTCACGCTGGAAGAATGATGGCGTACTGTCTGCAATCCCACTTCTCTGAAACTGTAAATCAATGCTGTAAATGCTGAAGTAAATCTCCGTTGAAGCACAATAGAAGTCTTTGGATGAAACCTCCGCTGGATATCAAATTTACCAGATATCTCACTGTCTCAAATGATGAACACACAGAAGAACTACGTTCTCCAATGGCTGCACTATCAAACCCTTTCTCAGAGCTCAAGAGTAGAAGAAAATTTTATCAATAATGAAAACTGGATGCCCTTTTCTTCTCACGCTAAGCATATATAACCTTCCAAGTCTAAATCGCACCCAAAAAGAAGGAATTGCGATTTCTCTCAAGCAATTACAATTTAATGTTATAAACATTAAATTAATGATTTATTTTATCATTTAGACTTAGGAAGAAGTCAAATAAATTATTAATAAATTTGGCCCCCTTCTCATGATGTTAAGACCCTCAACTTAAGTGATTTTAATATAAAGTTATAATATAACTTTATATTAAATAATTCTTCTTCTTTAATACTTAGCCACGAAAAATGTCATAACTCCCATAATATTGTGAATCTAATCAAGCCGTCTTTAAAGCAGGGGTCCATCTCTATAACTCCAAAATAAGCCTAAAAATAGCCATTTCTGCCAAACAGAGCAAAATCCAAATAAGTGAGCCAAAAACTATCTCACAAGCCAATTGAGAACACTGAGCTCTACCAAAACTGAACCATTAGAAGATCATACCTCCCCTGTGCCATTACTAACCCCCTATCCATGTCTACTAGCCTACGAGGGTCCACTGATAGGCTAACCATTAGCTAGCATGATGTCACTAGCTTGAAGGGGACATCACAGTCCGCCCTTTCTGAAATTGCTTGTCCTCAAGCAATCTCAACTGTGGATGCTGTAGAATCTCCTCGCTCTCCCATGTAGCATCCTCAACTGGCATATCCTTACATTTCACCAAATACTCTTTGATAGTGCGCCTCCTCAAATTTGTCTCCCTGAACTCCAAGATAGCCTCTGGCACTAAAACTAATTTCCCCTCATCATCCAATGGTGGAAGCACTGTGGAAGGAACAATGTGGTGTCCTAATGCCTTTTTGAGGCGTGACACATGAAAGACATTATGGACTTTGCTCTCTGCTAGCAAGTCCAACTCATACGCCACCTCTCCAACTCTTCTGATCACTCTGAAAGGCCCATAGTACCGTGGCTTTAGTTTCTCGGCTCCACTCCTCTTGAGAGTAGACTGGCGGTAAGGCTGTAGCATCAAGTCCACCATATCCCCTACCTCAAAATTCCGCTCAGTCCTCTTCTAATCCGCATACTGCTTCTGCTGGTTTTGTGCCTTAGCAATATTCTCATTGAGAACCTTAACAATATCTTGACTTTCTTGCAGTAAATTTCCAGCACTAGGCACACGACTGTCACTCAGTAACAAGTCCATAAAGCTAGGTGCTTCATACCCATATAATGCCATAAAAGGGGACATTTGTATAGACATGTGGTGAGTGGAATTGTAACAGTACTCGCAAAGGTATATCCACTGGACCCAAGCCTTCTGCTGCCCTGCTATGTAGTTCCTGAGATATCCTTCCACCCATTTGTTGAGTATTTCAGTCTGCCCATCCATCTGAGGGTGGTAATTGGTACTCAGAGTGAGCTCTGTCCCGCACAACCTGAACAACTCTTGCGAGAAGTGACTCATAAACCTGCTATCCCTGTCACTGACTATGCTCCGAGGTAGGCCATGCAATCTGAACACCTCACGAAAGAACAATTCTACCACCTGTGTAGCAGTGTATGTAGCCGTCATCGGAAAGAAGTGGGCAAACTTTGTGAGCTGATCGACAACTACAAATATACAATCCCTACCCTGAGCTCTTGGCAGTCCCGTGATGAAGTCCATGGATAAACACTCCCACTTCCTATTAGGAATTGGAAGTGGCTATAGAAAACCGGCTGGGTAAGAGTGTTCATGTTTATTCTGTTGGCAAGTGGGACACTCTCTGACATACTGCAACACTTCAGCTTTGAGCCCTTTCCATGAGAAGCGCTCTCTAATCTGCTGGTAAGTTTTGTAGAACCCGGGATGTCCGACCATAGGTGAATCGTGATAAACTCTCAACACCATCCTCTTCACCTCTGACCCTGGCACCAAATAAATACGCTCTTTGTAAATGATGAGCTCGTTCACAAGGGAAAAACCACTATCCTAAATGGATCCATCAATAAATCCTGCTGCCCATGTATCCTTTCCATACTCTGCAAGGATCAAATGTCTCCAGTCCTCTGCTATGTCTGTCATCATGCTCAGGTGAGGTCTCCGTGACAAAGCGTCTGCAACTACATTTTGTGTCCCCTTGAAATAGGTGATATCAAAATCATAAGCCTGTAACTTACCCATTTCTGCTGCTTGTCATTGAGATCTCGCTGCCCTAAGAAATGTTTTAGGCTATTATGGTTTGTTTTGATGCAAAATTTACTACCCACTAAGTACTGCCTGAATTTGGCCAAGGCATGCATTATGGCCAACATTTCCTTATCATATATGTTGAAGCTCCTCTCAGGTCCCTTGAGCTTCCTGCTCTCATAAACAATCGGGTGCTTATCTTGCATAAGTACTGCTCCAACACCCTCCCCTGATGCATCACAATGTAGCTCAAAAGGTTTGTTGAAATTTGGTAATGCTAATACTAGGCAAGAAGTCATTAACTCCTTGAATTTATCAAAACACTCCTCTACCTCAGGAGTCCACAAGAAAGCCCCCTTCTTCATCAAATCGGTCAAGGGTGCTGCATGCCTGGAGTAACCCTGACAAACCTCCTGCAGAACCCACACAATCCAAAAATCCTCTCAACTGTGTAAGGTTGCCCGGAGTAGGCCACTCAACAATAGCACGAATCTTCTCCAGATCCATGCGTACGCCCTATGCACTGATAATGTGACACAAATATAGTAACTTTGACAAGCCTAGATCACATTTTGATTCCTTGGCATACAAGGACTCTCTACTCAACGTGCTCAATACTGTATCTAAATGCTGTAAGTGTTCAGCCCATGTCTTACTGTAAACCAGGATGTCGTCAAAGAAAACTAGTGCAAACTTCCTCAACTGATGTTGAAACACCCTGTTCATCACAGACTGGAAGGTGGCAGGTGCTGTCATGTACCCATTTTGGCTGACATCGTTTGGCATGACGGATTTGCCTATCATCGACTCTCGTAGGCAAATGGTTTGGAGAGAGGGTCATTATGTTGATCATTTGATTGCATATTGCTGACAGAACCTTCATTCGGTAGAGCCTACATCCAGTTTGGGCCTACATGCAATTGTAGTGGAGCCTACATCCAGAGTGAGCCTACATCCAGTTTGAGCCTACATCCAGTTGTAGTAGAGCCTACGTTCAGTCGTAGTTGGGCCTACATTCAGTTATGAGACATTTGGGCCTACATTGTTATAATTTTGAGTTGAGAAATGTACTTTATTATTATAATGTTATTTTATTATAAAGTACATTATAATTGGATGTTTCTAGAAGTTCTAGCAACTTCTCAAGGAAAAGAATAAATAGAGGGCTTGGGCTATCATTTCTACATGCTTGGATTTGGGATTTCTTCTACTTCTTCATTGTGAAGCAATTTGTAGTCTTTTGGGTCTGCAAATACCATTCGATCTTTGGGAACGAATCACTCCCCTAGATTGGCATAACTGAGGTAGTGAAATATCTACTGAAGGGTTGCAAATTTGGAGTTGGTACTCAGCCATCTCATTGGTACTTCATTGAGAATTCGTTGTAAGGGTTTGTTTGTGGTTGGAATAAGGGTTTGTATTCACCTATTGCATTGGTGAATCGATTTGGAAAAGGATTGAAGACATTTTTGCACATTTTCAGACTCTTTACACCAAGGCCTGGAATCAAGTTTTTGCTCATATCTCCATATCTACTTGGAATCAATTTGTATGCATTTGTGGGAGTGCTCATACATCCTAGGCGCCTCATTCCCCATCATTTTCGGCAGTCAAAACTTGGCATTGTTTTTTTATATCAGAGCCGTACAGTACAGCCTGGTACGGCCCTGTACTTGCAGGCAGTACGGCAGCTTGTGGAGGGACAGTTTGGGTCTTCCTTGCAACGTTCTTCATCAGCATTGGTAGCAGGTCTTTGGCAGCGGTTTCCAGGTGCACTCATGGTAATTTGTTGATGTATTGAATGTTTAAAAAATGCATAAGGATCGTATGTAACAGTCAGGTTTGAATAGAACTGTTCTTGCATCAGCTGGTTAGTGTTATCAGTCATATGTGAATCAGTCTCATACAATATTGTTATCATATTTGTGTGCCTTGTAAGTCACTGTTATGTGTGACTGTTCACTTCATGGTTACCATATCTCAGTAGGTTCTAGCGAAAATGTAATCAGTCCATCATTCTTGGTTGTTGCTATAATAATTGTATTGGATTAGTATGCAAGCAAAGGCAGTGATCATATTGTCATGATATTGTAAAGGTCATTGCATTGTAATCTGAAATTTATTGACACAGTCTGAGAACAGTCTTTTGGAATCATATATTGGTAGCTGGGTTGATATGGTTGCATTTACATTGGTTGTCATTAATCAGTGATCATCTGAATGATGTGTACTTCATTGTTGCTCTATTGTATTTCATTGCTACATTGGTAATGTTATCTCAATAACATTTGGTGCCCAAAAACAAATAAACACCTTGAAACACATCATTGCAAACAAGACCATTCAAGTGCATGTCAACTGTTTGACGAATTGACACGGATCAGATTTGGGGTTTTTAGTGATCCTACTAGTAAGGGTCATTACAGGTGCGTTGGTTAGACCGAATGGCATAACTACAAACTCAAAATGCCCACAGTGACATCTGAACGCTGTGTTCTCTACATCCCGCTCTCTGACCCGGATCTGATGGTAACCTGATGTCAAATCTATTTTGGAGAAGTAACATGCTCCATGAAGCTCATCCAATAACTCATCAATCCGCGGGATGGGGTACCTGTTCTTAATTGTCTTTTTTTTCAGGACCCTATAATTAATGCACATCCGGAGTATGCCATCCTTCTTCTTCACCAATACTATAGAGGAAGCGAAAGGAGACTTGCTCAGTCTGATATGGCCCATGGCAAGTAACTCCTTGATAGTTTTCTCTATTTCATCCTTCAATCTTTTCGGATGCCGGTATGGTGTGATCATGATGGGTTTAGCACCCTCCTCTAACTCAATAATATGCTCAATACCTCTATCTGGAGGACTACCTGGTGGTATGTCACTGAAAACCTTGTAGTGCTTGATTCTCAGTTCCTGTATGTCTGGATGGTATTTTGATTCTTGCTGGCCCTGTGATGGCATCAACGTGCAACGGGCTGCCCACTCAACCTTGTCATGACGCAACAAACTCTCCATGCGCTTGCAAGACATCATCCTGAACTCATTGTCTTGAATGGCCTTAAGTATGTGAGTTTTACCATCAATCTGAAATTTCATCACCATTTCTCTCAAATTGAGAGTGAAATCTCCAATATCATGCAACCAAGTCATGCCCAATACTAAATCTGTGTCACCCATGTTAACCACATAGAATTCAGCCTTGAATTCAAAGTTATTTATTTTCAATGGTAAACCTGTGATCTTTCTATCGCATTTGAGGACGTAGCCATCAACTACCCTCACTCTCAAGCCCTCAAACTGCTCAGTCTGGATGCCACATCTCTCAACCAACCTGGAGTCAATGAAATTATGTGTGGCCCTGTATCTAGCAATGTAATAACTCGCTGTCCAGCCAACACTCCTCTCATTCGAAATGATCCCTCCCGTTGCACACTAGTGAGACGGGCCTCCTTAAGCCTACCTTCAATCTTCTCTTCATCGGTAGACATTTGTTTGAGCTTTTTATCCTCTAAACTTTCCTCTTGTTCACTGGATTCCTCATTTTCAGTTTGCTGGTCTGAATTTTCAGAATCGGAATCTTCATAGTAAGCCCACATAACCCTGTTTGCTTTCCCCTTGGGTCTCAAAGGACAGTCACGGTTCATGTCATAGGGTCCTTTGCAATAAAAATAGAGTTTTTTCTTCCTTAAATCATTCAATGTCTCTCTATCCAAGGGAGCGAATGGTTTACCTTTATTTTCAGCCTTTGTTTCATTCCTCTTAGGTTTCTTGAAGAATGGTTTGTTATCTTTGTAAGATGATGCACCCTTTGATGGAAATTTACTTATTAGGGCTGCTTGTTCCATACTTCTAGCCTTCTTAATTGCTTCTTGCAAATTGAATGGATCAAAGGCTTTTACCCAACCTTTCAGTGGTTCAGCTAATCCCTCAGTGAACAAAACAACCTATATCCTATCTGAGATATCTGGCACCATAACAGATAGCCTCTAAAAGTCACTAATGAAATACTCCAATCTGCCTGACTGTCTCAACTGTGCCAACTCCCTGAAGTAAACTTCTGGATCCTTCTTATCAAACCTCTCTACCAACCTATCCACGAAGTCCTGATATGAAGTCACCTGGTTATGCTGAAGGGTAACCATCCCATGGTACCACCAATCATGTGCAGCTCCCTCTAAATGTAGCGTGGCATATTTTATTGCCTCCACTTCTGTCATAGGTCTCAGTGCTAAGAAGGTATCAAGCTTGTTAATCCAAGCCTGCGCTGTCATTTTGCTCCTACCATCAAATGTAGTTAGGGAAAGCTTGCCTGTAGCACGCTTTAATTCATTATTCTGGCCATGAGGTCTCCTATCCTATCTCGCTGCCCTGTAATGCTCTCTCCTTTGATTAACAAACCTCTCAAATGTCATCCTCTCACGCACCTGTGGAGCTAATAATTCCCATTCGTCATTCGCAGCCATGAGAATATCTGCGAACATCTCCTCTCCTACTTCTTCTGTAGGTACAACCTCGGGCTCATCTCTAATGAAGGTAGGACGAGTAGGCCTGTCTGCTGTCCTGGAATGAGTCCTATGCGCTTTAGGTTATCCCACTGCACTCCTGTTATCCCCTTCATCCCTATTCTGCCTGTCAGGTGGATTCATCCACTCGATCATGGTAGTCAGTGCCTGTAAGGCCTGGGCCACCTGTTGCTGCCCTGTAGCCATAGTTCTAAAAAACTCTCTGGTTTCCTGGTCTTCATCATTCCTGTTTACCCTGGGTGGGCTACCGTCACGCCTGTCACCCATGATGACCGGTTGTTGTTCTAAAACCTATTCGGCTTCAAGTAAGGCTCTCCTGCGTGTATAATACCTGTGTGGACCAACTTCCTCTGGCTGCATGTAATAACTAAACCCTCAGGATGGCAGGATTTAGCTTCGATACCACTGTAAGAACCCCTTTCAGGCTCTTGCTGTTGTACTATTTGTTTTGATGATTTTATAATGTTTTATATATTTTTGCAAGGGTTTTTGACATAAAAAGCAAATAACATAATGCTGAAATACTGAATAGAAAATGAACTACTGCTGCCTTATTTAATTCCTTTGAGCCAAACTCATTACAAATGATAATATCTGAATAAATAACAACAAATAAGATTGGATTCAATACACATTAAAAACCTGGGAGTTTATTGATGAAAATCGCACTTTCCCAACCTAACTGCATCCTAGCATAAATGATGCCTGCTGTAGTATTCTACTCACGCTGGAAGACTGATGGTGTACTATCTGCAATCCCACTTCTCTGAAACTGTAAATCAATGCTGTAAATGCTGAAGTAAATCTCCGCTGAAGCACAATAGAAGTCTCTGGATGAAACCTCCGCTAGATATTAAATTCACCAGATATCTCACTGGCTCAAACGATGAACACACAGAAGAACTACGTTCTCCAATGGCTGCACTATCAAACCCTTTATCAGAGCTCAAGAGTAGAAGAAGATTTTATCAATAATGAAAACTAGATGCCCTTTTCTTCTCACGCTAAGCATATATAACCTTCCAAGTCTAAATCGCACCCAAAAAGCAGGAATTGTGATTTCTCGCAAGCAATTACAATTTAATGTTATAAACATTAAATTAATGGTTTATTTTATCATTTAGAGTTAGGAAGAAGTCAAATAAATTAATAATAAATTTGGCCCCCTTCTCATGATGTTAAGACCCTCAACTTAAGTGATTTTAATATAAAGTTCTAATATAACTTTATATTAAATAATTATTCTTCTTTAATACTTAGCCACGAAAAATGTCATAACTCCCATAATATTGTGAATCTGATCAAGTCGTCTGAACTGGGAGCTAGTGAAAATATTCTCCATGTGACCATGAGGTATTTCTAAAAATAGCAGGGGTCCATCTCTATAGCTCCAAAATAAGCCTAAAAATAGCCATTTTTGCCAAACAGTGTAGAATCCAAATAAGTGAGCCAAAAACTATCTCACAAGCCAACTGAGAACACTGAGCTCTGCCAAAACTGAACCATTAGAAGATCATACCTCCCTTGTGCCATTACTGACCCCCTATCCATGTCTACTAGCCTACGAGGGTCCACTGATAGGCTAACCATTAGCTAGCATGATGTCACTAGCTTGAAGGGGACATCACATATTTCATTTTCTTCTTCTTTTTACCTTTACCTGGTACAACCTCATCTGACATAGCAAGATTGTGGGAGCAAGCAACTGTGACATAAAAATTCCAAAATATAAGAACATCTTCAAAGAATGGATCCATTGCAGTCTTGTAAACACAAAAATGCAAGTTGTGATATTTTTGCATATGACGGAAATGATGGGACAGCAGGAGAACGAATGAGTTATAGCTTGAAAAGATCATAAAAAATCCAAAAACGGGTTTGTTTGAGGTGATTGCATATGCTGACAGCAAAAAGCATGGGTGGAAACGTGTAGGCAAATGAAGGGATATGATACTTCTGCTATAATGAAACGGAGATTTTCCACCATCATGAGTTTTAAGTCAAGTGGCAGCGGTTTTCAATGAATATAAGAAGGCTTATGTAGGTGGGTTTTTTGGGAGTGAAGTAACGTTGCATGTGCATGAAGTATGTTGCAAAACGATCTTTCCTTCTTCAATGATTTTTATTCAAGAACGGGGTTTTTAGTCCTGACTGCATATGCAAAAAGATGAAATATTTTGCTTATGCAACTTGGAGAAATGAAGATGGAAGAAGAAGAAACACAAAATATGACAGAGGAAATGCAAATCTGAAAATGAAATGATTTGCATAAAGACATCTTCAAAAACCATACAAGAAAAATTACCTCTTCTACACAAGATAAAGGAAGAAGTCCCTTGCAATCTTTGAAAAACTTGAATAAGATCATGAAGCTTTTCGAATTTAAGAATGATTGAAAAGTTGATTCTTATATAGACTTCAATCCTTGACTCACTCTCCCAAAAATAAATGTCTGTTTGAGTCAAGAATTGAAACTTGACAAGTGTTGAATCAAAGAGCGAAGATTTGCAAAATAATAGCAACTAATTTGACCAAATCCAACACATGCAAATGCTCAAAAACAGCGCCTAGGGTTTTAAATCAATTTAAAAATAACAAAAAAAAAACTAAAAATGGAATCTTCTTACCCTAGAATCCGCCTTGACTGAAAACGTTTGGATTGAATGATGTTTTTGATCTATAGTGAACCATTTTTGAGGAAAAATGATAGAGAAACAGGCTGGAGATGAACCGAAAGCATATGCTTATGAGGCAAAAATCGCCACCAGCAAGCATTTAGAACAAAATGCATTTTTCAAAGGGAGAAACATGTAAAAACTATCTGCTTTCTCCTCCAAAATCGCCACTCATAATGCATTAAGATGGAACACGTTTTTATGAGCAAATAAAATATGTTTTGGACTGTCATGTCCCCTTTCTAGAGACATGTTCGTTTATGACGGGTTTGCCTATCATCGACTCTCGTAGGCAAATAGTTTGGAGAGAGAGTCATTGTGTGGATCATTTGATTGCTTATTGCTGACAGAGCCTACATTCAGTCTAGTTGGGCCTACATTCGGTTATGAGACATCTTGGCCTACATTGTTATATTTTTGAGTTGAGAAATGTACTTTATTATTATAATGTTATTTTATTATAAAGTACATTATAATTAGATGTTTCTAGAAGTTCTAGTAACTTCTCAAGAAAAAGAATAAATAGGGGGCTTGGGCTATCATTTCTACATGCTTGGATTTGAGATTTCTTCTACTTCTTCCATTGTGGAGCAATTTGTAGTCTTTTGGGTCTGCAAATACTATTCGATCTTTGGGAATGATAACTCCCCTAGATTGGCATAACTGAGGTAGTGAAATATCAACTGAAGGGTTGCAATTTGGAGTTGGTACTCAGCCATCTCATTGGTACTTCATTGAGAATTCGTTGTAAGGGTTTGTTTGTGGTTGGAATAAGGGTTTAAATTTACCTATTGCATTGGTGAATCAGTGTGGTGAAAGATTGAAGACAAATTGGCACATTTTCGGACTTGCAGTCTCAGGCCCTGGAATCAAAGTTTTGTTCATAACTTCATATCTACTTGGAGGATATTTTTATGCATTTGTGGGAGGGTCCCTATACCCTAGGCGCCCCATTTAGCATCATTTTCGGCACTTGATACTTGGCTCAAATTTTTATTTCAGGGCCGTACAGTACAGCCTGGTACGGCCCTGTACTTGCAGGCAGTACGGCAGGTGTGGTGGGAGCAATTTGGGACTGTTCCAGTCCACTTGACATCAGCAGTGATCTTCAGATATCAGGGGTGAAAATCAGGTTCTTTTCATGTGAATTTTGGATGCATTTGTTGACAATGAAATTGTAAAAAAAAAAGTTATATGTTCTCAGACTTGAACAGTCACTGTTATTACATCAATTGCTACTGTAATCAGTCATTGATATGATTATGAAATCAGTATATTGAAATGCATTGTTAGGACATGTAATTACCCAAGTTCTTGTTTAGTAACGGTCCTTATATGTGCATAGAACAGTCCATTATAATCAGTCAGTGCCACACTTGTAATGAGTTTAGTATTGATTATAATATATGTGACTTCGTTGTTAGATCAATTGTCTTGAAGTCTGAAGATTGTCATAGTCATTCTGAGAATAGTCATCAGACTTTGCTAGCTGGGTTGATCTAGTTATATTCTATTGGTTGTCATTTATCAATGCTCATTGTAATAGCTTGAATCAGTCCTACATTGCAATCAGATTTGAGTAGTTCATGATATATTGGCTTTGCACTGTCATTTCATTTCACATTGGTATTGTTATCTCAATAACATTTGGTGCCCAAAACAAATAAACACCTTGAAACACATCATTGCAAACAAGACCATTCAAGTGCATGCCAACTGTTTGACGAATTGTCTCAGTTCAGATTTGGGGGTTTTAGTGGCCTTTATAGTAAGGGTCATTACAGTGGTATCAGAGCGGTGTTCTTGCCATCCTGTTGGGTAAGAAACCTATATGTATCCTTCAGCATTTGGGCATCACATGTACTACACACAAAGAAGAGCAGCACTAGAGGGTGAACAGGACTTCGGAGATACTCTTACCATGGGTGAGAGACAGTCACAGAGTCCACCTAGAGTTCCTATGAATGCAGATGATGATGCTAGGGATTATTTCAGAACCATGGATACTAGACAGC
This sequence comes from Chamaecyparis obtusa, assembly GCA_027943335.1. NCBI lineage: Eukaryota > Viridiplantae > Streptophyta > Pinopsida > Cupressales > Cupressaceae > Chamaecyparis > Chamaecyparis obtusa. The sequence goes on along the minus strand of BSBK01003765.1, from coordinate 182,284 downwards.
AGGAAATCGTCCAGTCATTGCGTACTTTGACCACTATGATGGAGAAAGTTGTTCAGCCTAGAGCTCAGGAGCATGGTAGAGGCACACCTGATCATGATAATAGGAGTGTAGCAGGTTCACAGGGTGCTCCCAGGCATAGGTCTTGGATAGCAGATAGACCTACTCGTCCTACTTTCCTTAGAGAGGAGGCTCAAGAGGTAGGAGAGGGTGATGTGCAGGAGGATTTTGAGGATGATCTTAGAGCTGCTACTGCAGAATGGCAGGCATTACCACCACATGTGCGTGAGTTACTCAACTTTGATCGTTACCTGAATCAGAGGAGAGAACACATGAGGAGTACTCGACAGAACAAGACCTAGAGGCCATGACAGTGAGTTGCAGTGAGCTGCTAGTAAGCTCACTTTACTTTCTTTTGATGGTAGTGGACAGATGACAGCACAGGCATGGATACATAAGTTGGATACATTCTTAGCATTAAGGCCTATGTCAGAGATAGATGCCATCAGATACGCCACCTTGCATTTGGAGGGCGCAACTCACGACTGGTGGTCACATGGTTTGGTTACTTTGCAGCACAACCAGGTGACTTCATACCAGGATTTTGTAGACAGATTGGTGGAGCGTTTTGACAGGAAGGATCCTGAGATATTCTTCCGTGATCTTGCACAGTTGAGACAGACAGGCAGCTTGGAGATATATATCAGTGAGTTTCAGTGGTTGTCAGTTATGGTGCAGGATGTATCAGAGAGGCGATTGGTCATCTTATTCACTGAGGGATTGTCTGAACCCCTCAAGGGTTGGATCAAGGCATTTGATCCATCATCACTACAGGAGGCCATGAGGAAAGCTCGTAGTATGGAGCTTACATCACCTTCTAGCAGGTTCACCCCTAGGTGTTCTACTTCTTTCAGAGATAATAAGAAGTTTGATAAGGGGAAGGGGAAGAAGGTTGATACCAAGGGGAAATCCACTCCACCCTTAGATACTGAGGCACTTAATGACCTACGCAGGAAGAAGCTATGCTTCTATTGCAAAGGTCCATATGATAGGGATCATGACTGTCCTTTGAGGCCTAAGGGGAAGGCCAATAGAGTTATGTGGGCGTACTATGAGGACTCAGATTCAGATAGCACAACACATGAGGATGAGCATAGTGACACAAAGCCTGAGATAGAGGCAGAGGCTTCAGAGCCTAAGGTTGAGCCAGAGTTACATTTGCAGCAGGCACGCTTGACCAGTATTCAGCAGGAGGGGTCCTTTAGATTGCGTGGAGTTTTAGCAGGACAGAAGGTGATTACCCTAGTTGACACGTGCTACGCATAATTTCATTGATACACGTTTGGTTGAGCGCCGTGGTATTGAGACAGAGGAGTTTGAGGGTCTCCGAGTACAGGTTGCTGATGGTTACACTCTTAAGTGTAACAGGATGATCAAAGATATGCCCTTACGCTTGAGCAATTATGAGTTCAAAGCGGATTACCATGTAGTTAACATGGGCGACCTAGATATTGTGTTGGGGATGACTTGGTTGCATTCATTGGGCGAGGTCACTTTCAGACTCAGGGACATGGAGATCAAGTTTGAGGCAGATGGTAGGCAACATGTCTTGAGGGCTATCAGAAATAGTGATATTAGGACTATTTCTTTCAGGCGCATGGAGAGGATGGTTAGACATGATGGGATCGGATGGGCAGCCATGTGTACTCTCATGCCTACACAGGAGGAGCATCAGATGATAGAGTATCACCCTGATATTCAGAGATTGAGAGAGCAGTATGATAGGGTGTTCAGTGACATTCCACCTGGCGCACCACTTGATAGAGGGATTGAGCACATCATTGAGTTAGAGGAGGGTGCTAAACCCGTGATGATCACACCATACAGGCATCCTAAGAGACTCAAGGATGAGATAGAGAAAACCATCAAGGAGTTGCTTGAGATGGGGCATATTCGACCAAGTCTCCTTTTGCCTCTTTAGTAGTATTGGTGAAGAAGAAGGATGGTTCATTACGTATGTGCATTGATTATAGGGCGTTGAACAAGAGGACTATTAAGAATAGATACCCTATTCCGCGGATTGATGAGCTGATAGATGAGCTTCACGGGGCTTGCTACTTCAGCAAGATAGACTTGAGATCAGGATATCATCAGATCAGAGTCAGAGAGCAGGATGTGGAGAAGACAGCATTTAGATGCCATTGTGGACACTTTGAGTTTGTGGTCATGCCATTTGGGTTGACCAATGCACCAGCTACTTTTCAGTCTACAATGAATAAGGTCTTCCATGAATAGTTGAGGAGATTTGTATTGGTTTTCTTCGATGATATCTTGGTATACAGTCAGACATGGCAGGAGCATGTAACACATCTGGAGACTGTATTGAGTATATTGCAGAGGGAGTCCTTGTATGCCAAGGAGTCCAAGTGTGATTTGGGTATGACTGAGCTCTTGTACTTGGGTCATATTATTAGTGCAGTTGGAGTGCGGATGGATCCTGATAAGATCCGTGCTATAGTAGAGTGGCCTATTCCTGAGAACTTGACACAGTTGAGAGGGTTCCTAGGCTTGTGTGGCTTCTATCGCAGATTTGTTAGTGGTTATTTACGACATGCAGCCCCTATGACAGATTTGTTGAAGAAGGGGACCTTTGTTTGGACATCGGAGGCGCAGGCTTGCTTTGACAGGTTCAAGGAGATTATGACTTCATGCCCGGTGTTAGCATTGCCTGATTTCTCGAAGCCATTTGAGCTTCTGTGTGATGCATCTGGAGAGGGTATTGGTGCTGTTTTGATGCAGGATAAGCACCCTATTGCCTATGAGAGCAGGAAACTTCGTGGACCTGAGAGATCTTTCAGCATCTATGATAAGGAGATGTTAGCCATCATGCACGCATTGGCTAAGTTTAGACAGTATCTAGTTGGTGGTAAGTTTTGTATCAAAACTGATCACAACAGCTTGAGGCATTTCCTTAGTCAGAGAGATCTCAATGACAGGCAGCAGAAGTGGGTGAGTAAGCTACAAGCTTACGATTTTGACATATCATATGTGAGAGGGACTTAGAATGTGGTAGCAGATGCATTGTCACGTAGACCACATCTTAGTGCATTGATTGAGATATCACAGGATTGGAGGCATTTGATAGTGGCAGAATATGCTAGAGACCCATGGGCATCAGGGATAGTTGATGGGTCAGTTGTTGATACCCGGTATACACTTGTGGATGACTTGATCATCTACAAGAGCAGGATATTTTTAGTCCCAGGATCAAAGGTGAAGCGATCTATTTTGAGAGCTCTTCATGATTCACCTATAGCTGGTCACCCCGGGTACTTCAAGACATATAGACAGGTGCGGGAGCGGTTCACTTGGAAAGGACTGAAGTCAGATGTATTGCAGTATGTTCGTGAGTGCCCTGTTTGTCAGCAGAACAAACAAGAGCACACCTTTCCAGCCGGGCTCCTACAGCCACTTCCCATTCCAAATCAGGAGTGGGAATGCATATCCATGGACTTCATTACAGGCTTGCCCAAGGCCCAAGGTCGGGATTGCATCTATGTAGTAGTGGATAGACTGATGAAGTATGCACACTTCTTTCCCATCACTACTACTTTCACAGCAGTACAGGTAGCTGAGGTCTTCTTCAGAGAGGTCTTCAGATTGCATGGGATACCTCGCAGCATAGTGAGTGACAGGGACAGCCGATTTTTGAGTCATTTTTGGTAGGAGGTATTCAGACTTTGTGGCACTGAGCTTACACCTAGCACCAGCTATCACCCGCAGACGGATGGACAGACAGAGATAGTCAATAAGTGGGTGGAGGGCTATTTGAGGAACTATGTGGCTAGTCAACAGAGGGCATGGGTGAAATGGATACATTTGTGTGAGTATTGTTACAATACCACTTTCCATATGTCGATTCAGATGTCACCTTTCAGGGCTCTATATGGATATGATGCGCCTAGCTTCATTGATTTGCTGATGTCTGATATTAGAGTTCCGCGTGCTGGTGATTTGATTCAGGAGAGCAAGGACATTGTTGATGCTCTCAAGGATAATATGGCCAGGGCCCAGAATCAGTACAAGCAATATGCAGATCAGAAGCGGATTGAGAGGAGCTTTGAGGTGGATGATATGGTTTACCTCATGCTTCAGCCATACAGACAGTCTACTCTCAAGAAGAGTGGGGCGGAGAAGCTTAAGCCGAGATACTATGGGCCTTTCAGGATCATTAGGCGTGTTGGTGAGTTGGCTTATGAGCTTGAGCTTCCAGTTGATAGTAGAGTGCATAATGTGTTTCATGTGTCGCGCCTCAAGAAGGCGTTAAGGCAGCATGTTGTACCTTCTACAGTGTTACCACCCTTGGATGATGAGGGGAAGTTGGTTTTGGTGCCAGAGTCTATCTTGGATAGCAGGGAGAAACAGCTTCGCAGGAGAGTTATCAGGGAGTATTTGGTGAAGTGGAGAGATCTTCCTGTTGAGGATGCTACTTGGGAGCCTGAGGAGATTTTGCAGCATCCAGCTTTGAGATTGCTTGAGGGCAAGCAATTTCAGGAGGGGCGGACTGTCATGTCCCCTTTCTAGAGACATTTTCGTTTATGACGGGTTTGCCTATCATCGACTCTCGTAGGCAAATAGTTTGGAGAGAGAGTCATTGTGTGGATTATTTGATTGCTTATTGCTGACAGAGCCTACATTCAGTCTAGTTGGGCCTACATTCGGTTATGAGACATCTTGGCCTACATATTGTTATTGAGTTGAGAAATGTACTTTATTATTATAATGTTATTTTATTATAAAGTACATTATAATTAGATGTTTCTAGAAGTTCTAGTAACTTCTCAAGAAAAAGAATAAATGGGGGGCTTGGGCTATCATTTCTACATGCTTGGATTTGAGATTTCTTCTACTTCTTCCATTGTGGAGCAATTTGTAGTCTTTTGGGTCTGCAAATACTATTCGATCTTTGGGAACGATAACTCCCCTAGATTGGCATAACTGAGGTAGTGAAATATCTACTGAAGGGTTGCAATTTGGAGTTGGTACTCAGCCATCTCATTGGTACTTCATTGAGAATTCATTGTAAGGGTTTGTTTGTGGTTGGAATAAGGGTTTAAATTCACCTATTGCATTGGTGAATCAGTGTGGTGAAAGATTGAAGACAAATTGACACATTTTCAGACTTCCAGTCTCAGGCCCTGGAATCAAAGTTTTGTTCATAACTTCATATCTACTTGGAGGATATTTTTATGCATTTGTGGGAGGGTCCCTATACCCTAGGCGCCCCATTTACCATCATTTTTGGCACTTGATACTGGGTTCAGATTTTTATTTCAAAGCCGTACAGTACAGCCTGGTACGGCTCTGTACTTGCAGGCAGTACGGCAGGTGTGGTGGGAGCAATTTGGGACTGTTCCAGTCCACTTGACATCAGCAGTGATCTTCAGATATCAGGGGCGAAAATCAGGTTCTTTTCATGTGAATTTTGGATGCATTTGTTGACAATGAAATTGTAAAAAAAAAAGTTATATGTTCTCAGACTTGAACAGTCACTGTTATTACATCAATTGCTACTGTAATCAGTCATTGATATGATTATGAAATCAGTATATTGAAATGCATTGTTAGGACATGTAATTACCCAAGTTCTTGTTTAGTAACGGTCCTTATATGTGCACAGAACAGTCCATTATAATCAGTCAGTGCCATACTTGTAATGAGTTTAGTATTGATTATAATATATGTGACTTCGTTGTTAGATCAATTGTCTTGAAGTCTGAAGATTATCATAGTCATTCTGAGAATAGTCATCAGACTTTGTTAGCTGGGTTGATCTAGTTATATTCTATTGGTTGTCATTTATCAATGCTCATTGTAATAGCTTGAATCAGTCCTACATTGCAATCAGATTTGAGTAGTTCATGATATATTGGCTTTGCACTGTCATTTCATTTCACATTGGTATTGTTATCTCAATAACATTTGGTGCCCAAAACAAATAAACACCTTGAAACACATCATTGCAAACAAGACCATTCAAGTGCATGCCAACTGTTTGACGAATTGTCTCAGTTCAGATTTGGGGGTTTTAGTGGCCTTTATAGTAAGGGTCATTACATGGACGTATAAATTGCCACCCAGCAAGCAGCATATAAAAACGGGTTTTTGGAGAGGAGAAACATGTGTTTCAAGACTCAAAATTGCCACCCAGCATTGAAGCTTTGGAAAATATAATCAAAAGACTCAATAATGGTCTTTTGAGGGGAATAAACATGTCTTTCAAACTCAAAACTCGACCAAACACTAGACAACATCAAAATGGGGTTTTGCAACACAAGAACATGTGTTCTTCTACCCAAAATCGCCAACTAGCATTTGATTATTTTTATAAAAAAAAACATATGTTTTGGAGTTTGAAATCCCCACTAAAGAGTAATAATGTGCTTTTGAGAGGTAAAAGCATATTTGTCTAAAAATGCCTATGTAAATGAGTCTAAATTCTCCACTTACCACATATTAAGTAACATATTTTATTTAAAATATGTAACTGCATTCAAAAACCCCACTAACTTGCATTTTAGGACTTGGCAGTGTTTTTTTAATGGGTATTATGCATATGGATGTATGCAATGAATAATGAAAAACCCACCTTTGCACTTAAAAACATCATGTAATTAAAATGAAATTAATAACATAGTTCTTAATAAAGTAACATGAAAATAGACTTAAAAGACTATTTTTCATAAAACATTAAAAACTATGATTAACTCAACTTAGAATGAGCTGAAAATTAAAAATGGATGCCAAAATCCACTTTAAATTTTAAAAATAATTTTATTACGTGCAATTGCCGTAAAAAAGTCCACTTTTGGAAGATTTTAATAAAATATGTAGTTACCCTGAAAAACCCCACTTTTCCCTCTATAACTTGAGCTAGACAACTCCGATCGAGGCCTAAGATAGCTTGAAACGAGTGTAATTCAAAGGGCTATTGACTTAAGAGAAAAAACAAGATTAAAAACTTCTTTAAGAAGGATAAAAACGAAGAATAAACACGAAGATTGCAGTCAGAGAAGAAAAACTCATTCTGATAAGCATTTGAGGGATAAAACCTGATGAAAATCTTCGACAAGAACATATAGATAAGGCTATATGAAGTATAATTCTAGGATGAAAAACATGCCTTCATGACGTCATATCTATATGCCGAGACAAAGAGGATGCACCTACGAATTCATGAGAAAATTGCATAGGGTTGCACTAATTTTGTGATGTCAAAATTGAGGACAACAAGTGGCATTTGAATGCTCTTTTATGAACATCATCCTCACAAAAACGTATTTGATGGTATCTCGATCGAAGATCTATCTTTGAAAAGTAAATAGTCTCGTGCAACTCATCCAACAACTCATCTATATGAGGAATGAGATACCTTTTCTCAATGGTCCTCTTATTTAAAGCACGATAATCAATGCACATCCGTAGAGTACCCTTCTTCACTGGAACTACTAAAGAAGAAAATGGACTCGAGCTGGGTATAATATGTCCCATGGCTAGTAACTCCTTTATCATTTTCTCAGTTTCCTCTTTGAAATGTCTCAGATGGCAGTATGGTGTGGTAATGATAGGCTTAGCATCCTTCTCCATCTCTATCACATGCTCAAACCCATGATCAAGTGGTCTACCTAGAGGAATATCTCCAAAGACACCCTTGTGCTTATCAAGCACCGTTTGTATGTCTACTTGATGTTGCTGCTCCCTACCTGGTGTGGATTTGGTGGACACAAAACACTGAGTTGCCCACTCAATATCATCATGTCTAAGTACGGCTTTCATCTAATGAGTTTAAACAATCCTAGGTCCACTATATGGCGTAACTTTCAACACTACCTTCCGATCACTACTCATAAACTCCAACTATATCTTATGATGATCAATTGTGTACCTGCCAACAATCTGTAGCCACTGCATACACAAGATCACATCCAATCCCTCTAACTTGATGACATAGAAGTCATCCACCAGAGTGTAATCACCCAACTATATTTTAAGCTGAGGTATCCTCCCTAAGCAATTTAAAAGATCACCACCTGCAACCTTTACATCAAATCCAAGAATCTCCTCAAACTTGTAACCCTCGTTTTGCCACTGTACGTGCTTCAATAAAGTTATGCATGGCACTTGTATCCAAAAGACAAATAACTCACTGCCTTCTAACAACTCCTTGTAGACAGAAAGGATGACATGTAGACACTCTTGAAAGTGTGGCAATAGTAACTAGGGGCTGATCTGATGCCTATTCTTCACTCCTTTTCACTATGGGCTTCTCATTACTCTCCTCATTATCACTGCCCTCAGACCTGCTGTCCTCGTTCTGCTCATCGTCTCTCTCTGAAACAACTTCAATGTAGTGTATCTTGCCTTTTCCAAGGCACTTATGATCGGGGGTCGAAGGTTCTTTCCATGTAAAACAAAGTTTTTTTCTTCTCAACTCGCTTCTAGTCTCTGTATCCATTCTGAGAGGTGGATTTTTATTCTGATTATATGATTTCAGATCAGGCTTTGACCCCTTAAAGTTCTTTTTGGGTGGCTGTATGATATAAGATGAGGTGTCTAGATCAAGGGCCATCTTAATAGCATCCTGCAGTGAGTTTGGCTTAAGAAATTTCACAATTCCCTTTAACTTATCATTCAAACCTTCAGTGAACAGCCTGACCTTCCTTTTTTCTGACATATCTATAAGCATTACTAAGGTTCTCTGAAACTCATAGATAAAGGAATCCAATGAACCACTCTGTTTCAGCTGTGCCAACTCCCTATAGAAGACTTTAACATCTTTCCTGTCAAACCGAGAAATCAACTTAGTATTGAACTCCTCATACAAATTAATCTATCCATGCTCATGTGTAACGAGCGCATGATGCCACCAATCATATGCGGCTCCCTCTAAGTGGATAGTATCAAATTTAATAGCCTCACTTTCCTTCATGGATTTTAGTGTCAGGAAGGTATCTAGCTTATGTATCCAAGCACATGCAGTTGTCTTACCGCTGCCGTCAAATGTAGGAAGTGATAACTTGTTCATAGCATGCTTCAGGTCCTTGTTTTGAGTTTTAGGCCTTCTATCTTGCTTGGATCTCATGCTTTCCCTTCGCTGCCCCATGTATTGAATAAAAGATAAATTTTCCTTAACATGATCTGGGAGGAGGTCCCTTTCATCCTGCATACTCATTATGTTATCAGGAAATGTCACCTTTGCTTCAGCTATATTCACTTCCTCCTGGTCATCATTAGTAACGAAAGTTGGCATCAAAGGCCTATCAGAAGAGTGTGTGGGTGCTCTTCCACGTCGTGGGGATCCAATTGTGCTACCACCGTCACTATGACTACACAAATCTTCTTGGAGTTGCACTTAACTATTGTATAACTACTATGAGCCGAAGGACATTGGCCACTTGTTCCTGTCTTGTTTGAATTCCTCTTAAAGTATTTGTTACTTCCCTGGCCTCATCCTGTCATGGGCTATTATTCCTTATATCACCCATCTCTACGGCTTGCTCAAAACTATTAGAAGATGAACCAATCAAACTAGATACTATTTCACCCTCAAGTACGTGCGGTGGTTGCCAAATCTAGCGTAGTTCTCTCTGATGATATCTTCTTTCCCTATCACTAGGATGCATTAACAATTTGATATAAACCCAAAGGTTGGCAAGGTCTTGGCTCTGATACCTCTATAAGATCCCTATCTAATTCCGATCTCAAATTTTTTCAACTATGGGCCATTAACATTTCGTCAAACAGTTTGCATGCAAAGTCTATATTGATTATCTCAGTTCTTACAACTATTTTCAATCAAGTCTTTACATTACCAAATAACTTAAAAAACATATAATTATAGAAATAAGGATGCAAAAGGAAGGAATAACCTTATCATAATAGAAAATCATTGTTATGGCTTCTTATCAGACTTAAACACAAACAATAACAGTTCTGATTAAGAGTTTTCTATTACCGAAAATCTCTTAGACATTTCATCAAACATGTGGGAGACCTTAACTTCGTAGCCAACATTAAAAGTTTCACTGTAACAACAATTATTACATCAATTTCTGAGTGTATACTTGTCGGATTGCAAAATAGTATGACCCAGAAACATACATCAGTTAAGAGATTCAGCTCTGAGCATCAATCATATGCATTTATGATCAGATGGAGCTTAGAAATGCGCATAAAAGTTCACAAACTCAGATTTACATATATAATCAGACCTGAATATTCAAGAACAACAATTACAATGAACATAACCAACCTGTAAACCTGAATATTGTTTGTGCAAGCAACGAATGGCTCTGTCCAACCAATGTATGATGCTCAAACCATCAATAAATTGAATATTAATAACAACTCTTATAGTAGTAGATACAAGAAACCCTTGCCGATTTTGACACAAAAATTGGTTCAAATCACTGTAGCGTGGTACCATTCATGATGGTACTATAGTATTTCACTATTCACGGGAACTGTAGCAACAGGTACAAACTTTTGATATACACATCAAATCTGCAACTAAGCTCTATAGTGAATTGTGAGAGAACCAACCTCTCAGGAAGATTGGATTTCTGTCTAATCTTTGGTTCTTAGGGTTTTCATCCCTAGAACAACCCAGTCACTATGTCAACAACAAGAGAAAAATGGCTTCAATAGTTTAATCTCATAACATATCCCAAATGAATGAATAGCTCCACTTATATAGCTTCTTAAGTTGGTGAATACTCTTACTTTTAGCAATGTGGGGTAAAAGTCACTTTTAAATTTATAAAGCCACTTTATAAAGTCACTTTAATTTTATGTCACTGTATAACATAAGGTAACTTAAGCTTTATAAACTATTAAATAATTATTTTTTTCTCCATTTCTCCTTGAGTCAAGATGTGACTGGAAAAACATCCCTTTTTAATAAATTACTTGCCTATTGGATTGAGAAAATAGGCTAACCAAACTCCTGGGAAATTAATGAGAAGAAGGGGACATTATAGACTTATTATATATTTTTCCTTGTTGGAATTGCTGATATCGAGCAGTAGACGCATAGGCTATGTGCAGGTTGCAAGTATAAATTGCCCAATCAAAGATGACACCATTTGCAGTATTATATTGTAATATCAGAAACAGCATTACATATTATTGCGAGAGCAAAAGGTAATAATTAGAAACAACAATTATACACTGGAGGCCACAACCCTATTGGTTACTACATATTGTTAAAGGCTACATCAGATACAACACCTTCAACATTATAGAAATCAAGTCTCTTACCAAGATATCGCAAATGTTATATCTTACCATTAATTTGAGAGATTGTAAGGAATACTTGTACACAACCATATTCATTGCGTAATAATATTATTACATCAGATACAGCATAGGACTATGAACTACATTATAGTGCTACATCATAATTATATATTGTTTGTAATACAAAGTTCATAGATAAATCAAGTTACAAACTTATCTTCCATTACTTGCTTATAAATTCATATACAGCTGTTATTAGAAAAGCATTATCAGATTTCATAGTTATCTTACATTACTTGCTTAATAGACATAATAAGTGAAGGATTGTGAAATAAGATTCTTAGTGTTCTGGAATAGAGAAAAAGGGAACATTACAGAAGTTATAGCGAAGATGCTCCTTTTCTCCTTGGCTAGTTTTTGAAGAGACTCTTGAATACTTGTTTAATATGCACACCACTAGTTTCACCTTCAAGTACTCTTCTTCAAGCTCCAACCCACAATCTAGGTAACTTAAGTTTAGGTTTTTTTTTCAACCAACAATTCTTCAATTTCTCAGAGATTGTTCTTGTAGGCTTCCCACTCTTCATCTTTAAGAAGTCCTCAGACTTAATTTCACTCTCAAGATTTGGTTATTCCTCTAACTAACTTAATTTGCAAGATCAATGGCAAGGGAAGATGTCTAGCTACCTTGACCCACTTTTCCTTTGTATGGTTGTTTTTATGCGGTTGAATATTTTGATGTCTGCACTTTTGGCTACAACTTTGACTTGTACTTCAACTTTGATTTCTGGTTCAAGTTGGACTTTGGATTTGAATTTGTATTTGTATTATTGGAGTCCCTTCAATGACTTTCTATAGTTGTCTCATTTTCTTTGCCCCCTAGCCTTAGCGATTGTTTGATCTTTTACTCTACTCCTTGACCACTTTGTGGTTTCTTACCATCTTCTTTAGGCGTTAATGTCATTAATTATGTGGAGTACAACATCGGACCACATTTCTGCATTCTTCTTCATGATGTTGGTCCATATTTCAATATTCTTCTTCATGACAACTGCTTTTCTCATACCTCTAGTTTATTTTTTGTTTGTGTGCCTTATGGTCTCATTTGATGTGCAAGCCTTGCAATATTATGAAGTGTCTAGTGAGGAAACAATGAATACAATCAAGGAGTGTCTTCACTTCTTTGAGCGCCACTAGATTATTCTAGACTTCTTCGTATGGTACTTTTCTACTTCAACTTCTTCACATACATGTTCTTTTTCATATATGTCACACAAATACCCAAGATCCTTGAGGATATTGTCCTCTCTTTGTTGGTTAGATTCTATTGTTTCTTCAATTGGTTGTCCCATTTATATGGCCATCTTTATGGTTTCATACTATCCCTATTAAATTTCTACTTGACTTTTTAAAGGAAACAATACCAAATGTTGTTTCACAAATGATAACTCAATCTATTTCAATGTAAATAGAAGATAATAGAATATAACAGGGAATGATAAACTAATATCAGTGATTTCTTTATTCATTTAAAGTAGTGCTTGTACAAAATGAGACCCAAGTAGTGCACACACATTGATAACTACTAACAACTGACTCCTAACAATTACCCACAAGCTAACAAGTAAAATATATTAGTCCGATAGTACAATGTTAACAAAACATCACAAAAGTCATTTCATGCTAATTACATTGTGCTCCTTAAATTTAATTTATTTGATGCTCCACTAAACTTGAATTTTTGAAAAAAACCACTTTAACATCTTTTCCTTGTTGGTATATTCGTATAGCACAAAAGATAGTACATTGGTGAGGACTGAAATAAGGCATTCTTTTTCTTTATTTATCAAAAATAGGTTACCTGCAAATCATCTTATGAAATTCATCAATCTCTTTTGGTTGCAGAATGCGAAACTAGGTTATCAAGGTAATAATATGCAGCAAGATATTTATTCCAAGTTGGACAGACAAGAAAGCAATAGCGAATATAGCTCACCAGAGACATCACCTAGGGCTTCTTCATGTTCTACTCCTTTAACTTCTCAGGTATTTTAATGTTTTAGATGTTCAATATATTTGAATATGCTTGATTGTAGTTAAAAGAGTGCGCAAAACTAATTGGTCACTATTACATTTGAGACATGTTAAACTTTATATTGGAACATGTAAAATTTTTATATGCATGTTAAACATGATGTTGAAAATAAACGACTTCAATTATTCATACAGAATAGGGTTTTGATTTGTAAAACTGAAAGTCAAGGCCTTAATTTGCATTTGTAGACTCTCTCTAGTTCATTTTAATGTCTCCTTCAGTTGGTCCTCAAAAATAAAATGAGGATTGAGGATTTCTTGGGAACCAGTTGGAGGTATCATTCAGGTATTTCATATAGTAGTGCAAAGTGTTTCAAATTAGTGGAGTTTCCTATTGGAAACAAATTTGCAGTGGTTGGAGAATATTGATAATATGATAAATGTGTTCAGCTTGGTTGCCTGGTTAAGTCAATTAACATGCGTAGCATAGTTTCCTAGTATTGTTATTCACAAGATAGAAAGAATTTCTTTTTCAAAAATATTCATTTTCTTGGCATAAGTTTCTATGCTTTGGCATTTACGAAGGGTGATTATGGTCTGTTTATATCCACGAGATTATTTCAGTGTTAATGCAAACTTTGTTAGTTGTCCTTGACTGTGATCATTTGTGCATTGGTATTGTTGGGTGGATATTTTGCAACCGACAGTTTTGGGAAAAAATCCAATTACAAAATAGTGATACTAGCATATGAGACAATGTCTCTCCTACCTTAAAGGGAAGGCTCCCCCTTCTCACCGTTCCTTGGATCAACTCAAGGTAAGCAAGACGTTAAGAGATTATCAAATAGGGTGTTACAAATATTCCTTCTTATCTTTCAAGAAGGAATCCACTTACCCGAAGATCGAGTAATGGGCAAAGCTTTAATCTCTAAACTACACTTCTATCTGAAAGCTGGAAACAGTGATACCGATAAACCAACACCAACTCACAGGCTGATTGAAAAGCGTACTGGCTTGGCTCTAAGACCTATTTATCTATTCTATAAGAAACACCTCTACCATTGGGGCACACAAACTTCTAGAAGTAGAGATTTTCTAACTATTCTAACAAAGTGTATGAAAATAAGATGGTAATATAACCTACAGTCACAGCTTCTAGTTTTATATTACCACAATCGCTCCCAATCACAACTTTGGCTCCGATTGTTTCTAATTTTCAATTTTCTCTTAACAAAACACAATAATCACATAAACAAAAAGATACTAAAACCAAATTGCAGTCACAACTTCCAATTTGATTCACCACAATTGCACTCAGTCACAACTTCAGCTCCCATTGTTTCTTTCTATTTATTTTTCTCCAAAATAGTACTACACAATCACAGTTATGCTTGCACAAGTTTGGCAGAGCTCTCTTGCATAAAATAAAGATAAGATTTACAATGAGAGGCCCATTCTTTTTATAGGAAAAGAAATGAGTCAAAAAAAAGGAGGAAAAAGTGGGAGCAACTCAACCACTTTGACCGGGTAAAACTAGGTGAGAAGAGTTATTGGATTACATGTCCCAGCAGGGTACGTTTGTGCATTCATGGCAAGGCCAATTTGCAGAGAGGTTGATGAATCTAGGCTGTTGTGTCTGCAGGTTGATTTCAGTACAAGGATGGGTCTTTTATTTGATCAGTTTTAATGTTGCAGGGATATCTTTTATAATCAGATTTGACTGCTAGGGTTGGTTATTAAAATTGGAAAATCTGTGCCCTGGTTAAATTTTGACTCCTGCCTGCATGCAATTGAGTGATGTATATAATGTTTTTTTTGGAGCTTGTAGAGCTCAGAATTCACATTTTTGTAAAAGAGAAAGACTTTTCTTGGAAAACTATCTGTAGCATTTCTTCTTGCTCTCTGGTTTTCCACATCCTGTAAATTCTCATTGATAATACAAGTATTGCAAAGCATTCTGTGACATTGTTTATGTCCCTATGCTTCCTTGTTTGGCTTATCTCTTATTGGATTGAAGTTTATGAATGCTTTCAGTGATACTTAGGGTTCCTAATCCCTCTTACTTTCAGCTTATATGTGCACTACTGTGTTTGATCTGATCTGAGTGAGTTTGTGGGTATTCTTCAGCCCTTGTCATTCTCTCTCATTCTTGTGCCCTTTTGCTGAAGAGAATGTCTGCTTGCAGGTCATAGGTTGTGTCTAATTTTTAGGCCCTCTTATGAAATACTTATGCAGGCCTATTCATTGAGTTGTAATCTACTAGACCTAAGTCTTTCACTGGTTTCATCCCTCTATACTGAGATCCAAGCCCTAGTTTTGGTGCATCACCTAGTAGGATAGTTTTGCTTTCAGTCATTTCCCTTTCCATGTACTCCTTCTATCCCTTTCCCTAAAAAGTTTACTTTCCTGTCTAAAATCAAATCAAGGTGATTATCCAAGAGGAACCAGCCTAGAATTTGGAGGTCTCATTTCGGTTAGCAAAAGGTCCCACAACCTTGAGATGATTCCCATGTTATACTGGATTATCAAGACCAAGAGAGCTTGAGATCAGAGGCGCAAATTCAGTGTATAACATTTCTGGCACGCCCGGTGTTACTAAGAAGTCACATTTTTCATAGTTCTTGCTGGTTTTGATATGCATCCAGCAAGTTGTAGACCTTTGAGAGGTCATTGTTTTGCATATCTGGTGACTCCAGGTTCACCTCTACTAGTTTCAAGGAGATTTAGTGCCTAGGATGGATAGCCATCCTTCTTTTCATGAGGGTATCCCTTCATTTCATGGAGGTCAGCAACAGTCACCTCATGCTTGCCCCCCACCCACCCAGCTTCCAGTATCATGGCAGCACCAATACTCATACCAGCAGCCTCAAGAGGAGATGCCTTGCATAGATGAGCATGCTTATCATGCCCAGATCCAACTACAACAAGCTTTGGCTCAGCAGGATCAAGGTTACAGGAGGTATCTAGCAGAGCAATACAAAAGAAATGAGGCCATGCTTGCTGAGGGGCTGGAAGCACAAAAGAAACACTATGAGGAGGTGCTGGAAACACAAAGGGGGCATATGCGGACACAAGCAAAGGAGCAGTTTGATGCTAGATGGAAGTAGTGTGAAGAAATCATTGCAGGACAGCAAAAAAGTCAAGCAACGCTTACAAGCAACCTGGCAACACTGCACAAAGTTTACAAGGAAAACCTGATTAAGGTTAGTGCTGCTATAGCTGAGAAAGAGGAAGATTTCCAAAGAACATTAGCAACTCAGAAGGATGCTTATGAGGAGTTGGAAATTCATAAGAATAATTGTGAAAAGGTGGTTCAAGACCAAAAGGTTTTGATGGAAGCCATGTTTGATAGAGGCAATGAGTTTCAGCTTGAGAAAGAGCAGGAGTTGAGAGCTCATGAGGAGTTTCATGAGAAAGAGCTGCAAGACCTCAAACAAAATATGAGATTCCTGGCTTCTGCAGCTGAAAAATATAAAAGAAGCTATCAAATGTAGGTTGAGAAATGTTCTCAACTGGAGCAGGAGCAGAGGGCTCATCATGAGTCTCATGATAAAAGGATACAAGAGCACAAAGCAATAATAGGGCTCTTGATTCTAAAGGGTGCAAATGATAAGGAGACTCATCGGATACAACTTGAGGAAGCTCTTTGTAAAAAAGAGAAAGAGGCTATATCACAATTATCTGATGAATCTTTTAATGGTTCCAAGAAGACCATCGAATTGGAGGCTGATTTATTTGAAGAGCTGCCTTGTTTTGTTGAAGATGACAATGCTTCTAATGTGCCACCCATCTCAGCTGCTGAAGAACAAAGAGAGGAATGTTCTCCTGAAAAGAGGCCTGCTGCTAAGAATGTTGACAAGAGAAATGATGTGGAAGAAGAAGCTCATCTGCATGAATTGGTAGTTGAAGATCCTGACAACAGTGAAAGGAGCCCCAAGTTCATTCTTTCCAGGGGTTGCCCTTTAAGGTACTTAGCAAGAACAGAGGCCGGCCACGAAAATCCAGTCATGTTTGTGTCCAAACATGAGTCTTCAAATGAGGCTGAGGTTGAAGGTGAGCTTGTAGTTCAGCAGGAGCAAGCTCAAATCACTTGTCTACCCCTGGATAATGGAGATAAAAATCTGTTGATGGAGGTGAGTCAATTTGTTTATGTCCTTCAAGAGGTAGTGCATCGGTTCTTCATACAACTATGTGTACTTCATTCCTTGTTAGCTATCCTCCTGCATGAAAAGTGCAATACCCTAAGGAGAAAGGGTAGTTATTTCAACAATCCAGTGAATGGTTTTGTTTGAGCAGGTCTCTGCACTGGTTAGTTTAGGATAGGTTAGTTTTTCCTGCTTTCTTCCAGCTTTCTAGTTTAGTCTTTTCCTGTTTTCCGAGAAGTGCTCAAGCACAGTTTTGTCCCTCTCCCCGTCAGAAATTTTTTGTGCTCAAGGTGACCCCACGCCCAATGGATTGCTTCAAGGCTACTGATCTAAATGTCTAGCAGGCTGACATTCCCGCAGAGGTCGCCAAAATGTTACCCAAAAAATTCTCAATCATTCATTTTTAGCCACGGTCCTATTTTCCAAAAGAAGTGCTCAAGTGTCGAAAACCCAGTGTGTTTTCGACCTTCTCCCCGAGATTCTTTGTGTTTTCGACCTCCAATTTGAAAACCCTCTGTGTTTTCAACCTTCAAGTGGGCAACTCCGACCGGGCAGGTCCCAGTTCCTCATAGCCGTGCAAGTGCAGTGGAGATCCGATGGCTGTCGCATAATCTCATGGAATCTTTTGAGCCCATGAGATCGTGCGACAACGGTCGGATTAGAATCTCAGTGGGCCCACGTTTTTTTGAGTGAGGTGGCATTTTTTCTATCCGCGCAACTCCGATAGGTGGGGCCTAGTTGGTTTTCGGCAAACGGTTATGCGGTTGTCGCATGATCGCATAGGCCTTTTCCACCCTATGCGATCATGCAACTAAGGGGTTTCTTCTTGCGCCCTGGCTTTTAATGTTACCGCGTGCTCATCCAAGTAGTCAGCAAACAACGAGGTGGCGGTCAGTGGCTAACATCTTACGGTTGGTTGCATGATCGCATGGGCTTTTCTGAGGCCATGCGACCATGTGACAAACCGTCAACGGTTTCGGTGGTGACATGTTCGGTCATCGGGTAGCATCTTCCGGTTGGTCGCATGATCGCATGGGATCTTCCGAGCCCATGCGACCATGCGACAAATCGTCAGCGGTCAGCAAACTTTGGCTACGGTGGTGGGTCTATGGGAGGTGATTTGTCCGCTTCTCAGTGGCTGGCGGTCGGCGAAGGTTGCAGCGAGCCCGGTAGCATGGGCCCTGTAGATGCAAGATCTACGGTGGTCGCATGTTCGCATGAGATCTTTTGAGCTCATGTGATCATGCGACTACTGTTAGGAATGAATGCAAAGTATTTTGGCAGTCATTCTGTAGCAGTTGTTGTTGCATTCATGACTTGGATTGTCATTGATGTCAACACAGTGATATTCTGGATATCAGCAGGAAAGTAGGTACAGTTTTGTTTTGTGCACATGTTGTATTGCAGATTGGCTTTTGCGCAGTTGATGGTATGTTCTTTGGTGTGTTATTAACCTATGGTTAACAGCGCAAAAAGAAATTCTTTCATTTATGAGAGTTATGAGCATTTTGGTGAAAGCAGTGTTTAGACAATGTTTCTGTGAAGCGATTTTCGGAAATCGGAGGATATCTCTTAGCTGGGATGGAATTTGATTTTGCGCAGTTAAAGGGATGTTGGAGACTCATTAATGATGACGTGGTTCACAATGCAAACTTCGAAAATATGTTTGGAGAAAGTTATAGTATTTGGAAGCCGACAGTTTTATGTGAAATTTTGTGTGTAGCGTGTAGAATTTATTATTTTGTAATTGAGGACCGACTCATTTGTAATTATTTGAGTTTGGTATATAAGAAGGAATGTTTTCCTTGTTACAATATGTACTATGAAGGTTGAGATGCGAATATATGCATGAAGTGATGAAAAGAGCTAATTTAGTGATGAAGGAAGACTTGTGAGTACAGAGATTTGGAATTGTGATCTTGTGTAGCAGAGAGTGCGGTTTTGGCACAGTGTGAAGGAGGTAATATATTTCATATTATTAAGTTGAATAATTCTAAGATCTTTTGGACAGTGGGTTCAGAGATCTTGCCTTGAAGCTGTTTGGGCAGTGGGTCCTTCTGTCTTCCATAAACTCTTAATCGGGTTAGAATCTTTTAACAGGGATTCAAAATCTCCTAACAGGGATTTATATGTATTGAATGTATTTCATAAGACTCCTAACAGGGTCCATCCTCTAACAAGGAACTTTCATATTAGTGCATCATTTTGTGGGCATCATTCCCACCGGGGTTTACTCTTTTCAAGAGGTTCCCTAGTCAACATATCTTGTGTTATTGTGCAATTGTGTATGGTTATCTTTCTATGGTTGATTAGTACATTAATTATATTGTTTAAAGTAGTTGAATGGTTAAATTATCAGATAACTGATTCACCTCCCCCCTCTCAGTTATCTTGTAGATCTTTACTTTCTAACAACTACCGTCAGATTCTTCTGGTGCTTCGGGCATTCTGTCGTGGGTCCAGTTGATGTGGTCGGTTCCAGTTGGTCCACGTGGTACAGGTGGTGAATCTTGTGGGCCGGGTGTCTATGCAGCAGCAGAGGCAAATTTTTAAAGGGTTTCTTTGTTCGCATGTTCGCGGATATGATTTAGCAGGCCTCTAGACTTGGCAAGAGCGCGGTTGCACGGTTAACATGTTTCGCGTGGTCGCCAGATGTAACCCGGGGTTAAGAAAAGATTAAACGACTTGGCGACTAAAGAGAAGGTGAAACCAGGGTTAAGTTTACAGTGCAATCTTGAGCCCGAGGTGTCTTGCGTGGCAGAGGCAAGTTTTCAAAGGCTTGTTGCATGATCACATGAAGGCTTTTGAGCTCATGCGATCATGCGACCAATGACATTTTCTGTGAGATGGTTGCAGCGGTGCAGTAGCTCGAAAAATTGATGTCGCCAGGACATTTTCTAGTTGCAGGTTGCGGAGTTGATGAAGGAGGTGTGGGCAGCCGTCAGGGGTTGATTCTTTGTCCCAGCAGGTTGATTTCGGTACAAGGATGGGTCTTTTATCTGATCAGTTTTAATGTTGCAGGGATATCTTTTATAATCAGATTTGACTGCTAGGGTTGGTTATTAAAATTGGAAAATCTGTACCCTGGTTAAATTTTGACTCCTGCCTGCGTGCAGTTGAGTGATGTATATAATATTTTTTTGGAGCTTGTAGAGCTCAGAATTCACATTTTTGTAAAAGAGAAAGACTTTTCTTTGAAAACTATCTGTAGCATTTCTTCCTGCTCTCTGGTTTTCCACATCCTGTAAATTCTCATTGATAATACAAGTATTGCAAAACATTCTGTGACATTTTTTATGTCCTTATGCTTCCTTGTTTGGCTTATCTCTTATTGGATTGAAGTTTATGAATGCTTTCAGTGATACTTAGGGTTCCTGATCCCTCTTACTTTTAGCTTATATGTGCACTACTGTGTTTGATCTGATCTGAGTGAGTTTGTGGGTATTCTTCAGCCCTTGTCATTCTCTCTCATTCCTGTGCCCTTTTGCTGAAGAGAATGTCTGCTTGCAAGTCATAGGTTGTGTCTAATTTTTAGGCCCTCTTATGAAATACTTATGCAGGCCTATTCATTGAGTTGTAATCTACTAGACCTAAGTCTTTCATTGGTTTCATCCCTCTATATTGAGATCCAAGCCCTAGTTTTGGTGCATCACCTAGTAGGATAGTTTTGCTTTCAGTCATTTCCCTTTCCATGTACTCCTATCCCTTTCCCTAAAAAGTTTACTTTCCTGTCTAAAAGCAAATCAAGGTGATTATCCAAGAGGAACCAGCCTAGAATCTGGAGGTCTCATCTCGGTTAGCAAAAGGTCCCACAAGCTTGAGATGATTCCCATGTTATACTGGATTATCAAGACCAAGAGAGCTTGAGATCAGAGGCGCAAATTCAGTGTATAATAGTAAGAACCTTGCATCTTATTTGTCTGAGATTGCTATTGATGTCCACTTCTACTGCTTGATAGCTCTCCAGATCCCCTTGTAGCTTTGCCAAAAGCTTTTCCATTCCCTGGACTTTGTTGAGCCTTTGCAAGAAATTGATTGTGTCAACATACCCAATCTCTGTATCTCAAATTTGATCAAGAGTTGATGAAACAAGTGAGGTTGTGGTATGAGCCGGCTCTTTGTCATATTTTTCCGTTGACTTTTAATGGTGCTGACATATCCTGTGCTGCAACATGGAAATTCCAAAGGGTAGATACATCATCTGAGGAGATTAGATCCATGAAAGGGTTAGGCTTTGGTTTGCAATGATAGATCTATGAAAAACAAGTTATTCGGAGTATTGATTAGATACTCATAGAACACACGTGTTGGCTGGAAATGAAAATAATGGCACATGTATATGAACAAATAGGAGCAAAATCGGACTTGTGAAGGTGGATTGCATATAGGCTTTGTTTGTATGGACAAGAATGCAAGTTTGAAGCACATGGATGTGTAAATGATAATTTTGGTAATTTCAAGAGTGACCTTTTACCAAAATTGGGTTCTTTTAGAGGTAATTACATGTAGTGAAAATGACAATTTTTTTTTTCATGTAATGGGCTTGGGAGATGCAATTACATATGGCGGAGAATGAAGAATGAATTGGCATGAATGGATGCACTTGCATTCTTGAGGAAATGATTTCAACTTTCTTCAAACAACAAACAAAACAAAACAATGAACACAAAACATACCTCTTGCTATTGACTCAAACATGTCAAAAACTTGAAACTAATCTCCACATGCAATTTCATTTTTGAGTGTAGAGTGATTTTATGTATTGACAAAATGAAGATTTTAACTTATTTAAACACAAAAATGCATAATACGTGGGCTGCATTTGAACAAATGGAAACAAATGAGCTATATAATGCAATAATGTAGGAAAACAAGTGAGAAATACAAGCAAAAACAAATACATTTACTTACTTGGAGCTCAATGAGCCAAAAATGGAAGAAGTTGGAATGACTTTGTCATCTCCAAAAACGAACTCTTGAGATGTATTTCCATCCAACAACTTAGAAGATTTTGACCAATTCCAAGTTGCAAAATGTAATCTCAAGATGCAAATACATAAAATGTTTTTGCATGCATTTGATCAAAAACAAATTCTTAAACCCTTCAAATGCAAAACGTTTTGAGCTAAGATGAATTGCTGGGCGTTTTTAGTGAAAAATACACTCAAATGATGCCCTTGCATGAACCATTTTGGGCTGAGAATGCAAAAAATATGTTCTTGGAAGGAAGAAACATGCATTTGGGGAAGAATCAAACTCTTTCAATGCATAAGCATGGTTTATTTTGCAAACAAATGTCTTGGAATGAGACTTCAAGCAAAAACGTGTTCTCTAGATGCTCTTGCATGCAATGTTTTTGAGTATTTTTAGCTTGAATGAAGACTTCCAGCCAAAAACGCACTCTCAAGATGCATACGCATGTGTTATTCTTGGCTGAAAATGCACTTGTGAATGACATAAAGCCAAAACGCAGCCGTTAGATGCATATACATGTAACATTTTTGCATGTAAATCATTTCAAAACAAGTCCCAGCCGAAAACGCACCCTTGGGATGCAAACGCATGTCAAGTTTTGGCATGTAAACATGTTTTTATGTAACTTCCAGCCCAAATGCACTCTAGAAGTGTATGTGCATGTGAAGTTTTGCATATTTTTGACTAAGAAACAAACTCCCAGCCAAAAACAGGTTTTAGAGATGCAATGACATAAGTTATTTTGGCACAAAAACACTTTGAATGCAACTCCCAGCCAAAACGGACTCTCCAAGTGCATATGCATGAGTTATTTTTGACAAAAAAAAATCACTTTCCAAGCAAAAACGGGTTCTAGAAGTGCTATTGTATGTCATGTTTTTGATATAAAATGAAAAGCTCACTCTCAAGATGCAATGACATGTTTTATTTTTTACTTTGAAAACATTTAAAAATAACCCAAGTGTAAAACGCACTCTAGAGAGGCATTTACATGTAAAGCAAAAGACATGTAAAAGTCATTTACATGTAAAGTGGACTCTTGGAGAGGCATTACATATATGCAAAGGCATATTTTAAACAAGTTTTACCCTTTTTACATGCAAAGCTCACTCTCTAGATGCAAATGCATGTTTTATTTTTTACTTTACATGCAAAGTGGACTCTCTTGATGCATTTACATGTAATGTAAGAGATTGTTGACATGTTGCTATACACAACTTAAGTGATTAATTAAGCACATGTCTATTTAAAATGTTGAATGCAATATCACTTAAAGAGTCCAAAATAAATATTAACACAAAATATATAAATATATAATGTGCAAATACTATTTTATAAAGTGATATTAACTTATATGTTATTTAAAACATAAAGTAAATCTCAACATTTAAATAGAACAATAAAGTAATATAGTCACTTAAGTGAAAAATTAAAAAACAACTCAACATAAAAATATATCATAAAGTGCACTTTAATAACTTAAGTTATAAATTTAAGTGATAAAGTAACTTAAAAACATAACATAAAGTGATTTTATGTTAGATTTTTCAAAAAGTGCAACTCAACTATAGAAAATAACATCTATTATTTTAAATATGCAGTTGAGCTTTGAGAGTCCACTTTTTGGGCACTTAACTGACCATAACTTTTGATTGTCAAGTCCGATTAAGCCCTGCAATAGATCAAATCGAAGGAAAAACTGAAAACAAGAGATTAGACGAAACAAAAAGACTAAAAACACACTCAAAAACACACCAAAGGACGCCGAAGGATTAAAAAATCAAGTATAGGAAGACAAACTGAAAAAATGGAAAAGACTCGACGAAAACCTTCAGAATAAGGATTCACCAACCAAATTGAGATCAACTAATCAATCAATATTGGCTAATTAAATAGTGAATCATCATAGAGAAACACGAAACTAAGACGAAAAGTTTTGTATTGTTACCTACATTTTGTGGTGACAAAATGCAGGACAACATGTATGTTGCATTAAGATAGGAGGATGGATATATAGAGATTCAATTGCAAATGTAGAGTGATAAGTTGATAGCTTGAAGGTATATCTATGTTGGTATACCCTGGTTTGAGGTATGATTTTCTTGGATGAATTGCAATTTTCTGTGGTTGCTATTCCAAGTGGAATGAGTAAGGTAGTTACTTAGAGCCTTTGTTATCATTTGAATTTGAATTTGATGCTTATGTTCATGTAAAGATTGGTGTAGGTTTTCTGATAGTTGATATGTTTCAGCTTGGCATGTTCCTTTTGTTAATGTTTGTAGCTTCGGTCAGATTATTCTAACCGGTGAAATCAAATGCTTAATTGACCTATTGGCCTTAAGCATTTGATATCTCTCCTTCTCTAGATATAATGTGATTATAAATTTCATAATATGACGATCTTACCATTTGTAGAATTTATCAAGATTCATTTGTATACTGATAATAATTATCATTACTGTAAGAACCCTTCACAGGCTCTAACTACTGAACTGTTGTTTATTTGAATGTTTTATGAGTTTTTTGAGTTTTTGCAAGGGTTTTCAATAAAAAAGTTAAATAGATACAAATCTGAATATACTGAAAGATAATCTAACAACTGTTGCAAATTTATTATTCTTCAATATGCAATGCCAAGTACAAGAAAATGGTTCCGGAATCCAAACATAAACAACAATGAGTTTTACAAGCATAAAAACCTCAATAGTTTCTAGAAGAAATCGCACTGAACTAGCCAATGCGTTTTTAGCACGAATAGCATCTTTCCCGTATTCCCAGCCATGCCTACAAGTATCTGCAATGATGTAACCACCCAACACTTGTATTCTAATCCCGTTGTAGCTTATGATTGGATTCCGGAACCATTTTCTTGTAGCTTGTATTCTGATTTTGGACTTGCAAGTACAAGAAAATGGTTTCGGAATCCAAACATAAACAACAATGAGTTTTGGTGTGATTTTGGACTTGGAAGAAATAAACCCTATGCTGAAATGCAAATAAAATCTCTGAATGCGACTCCCTCTAATTATCAAATTCACCACGTATTTCACTGGCTAAAATGATGAACGCACAGAAGAAACTACATTCTCCAATGGCTGAAACTGTCAAACCCTTCTCAGAGCTCAAGAGGAAATAATTTTTAATTCTTCAAATGAATAATGGATGCCTTCTCAACTCACGCCAAGCCTTTTTATTTCTTCCAAGTCCAAAATCGCACCAAAAAGCAAGCTTGCGATTTTCTCCATATAATTCACTTTTAATGTAATAAACATTAAAATGACATTTAATTAATTAATTTGGACTTAGGACACAGGCCCATAAATTAATTTATAAACTTGGCCCTCTTTTATGAAGCCTAAACCCATCACTTGAGTGATTTAATATAAAGTTATATTATAACTTAATATGAAATCGTTATTCCTTCATTAAACACTTAGCCACTGAAAATGTAATAACTCCCTTGATATTGTGAATCTGGCTAAACCGTCTGAAAACGGAGTTGGTAAAATAATTCTACATGTGACGAAAATGCATTTCCAAAAATAGTTGGGGTCCATCTCTATGGCTCAAAAATAAACCCAAATATAGAAACCTTTGCTAAAAATAGCAAAATCCATATAACTGAGCCAAAAACAATCTCTTAAGCCAACTGAAAACACTGAGCTCTGCCAATACTGAACCATCAGAAAGCCATACCTTCACTGTGCCTGAAAAGACCCCCTATCCATGCCTACTAGCCTACGAGGGTCCACTGATAGGCTAATCACTTACTAGCATGATGTCGCTAGCTAGAAGGGGACATCACAGTCTGTCCTTCCTGAAATTGCTTGTCCTCAAGCAATCTCAACTCTGGATGCTGTAAGATCTCCTCACTCTCCCATGTAGCATCCTCAACCGGCATAACCTTCCATTTCACCAAGTACTCCCTGATAGTGCACCTCCTCAAGTTTCTCTCCCTAAACTCCAAAATAGCCTTGGACACTAAAACCAACTTCCCTTCATCATCCAAGGGTGGAAGCACTATAGAAGGAACAATTTGGTGTCCTAACGCCTTTTTGAGACGTGACACATGAAAAAAATTATGGACTTTACTCTCTATTGGAAAATCCAACTCATAGGCCACCTCTCCAACTCCCCTAATCACCCTGAAAGGTCCATAGTATTGTGGCTTTAGTTTCTCGGCACCACTCCTTTTAAGAGTGGACTGGCGGTAAGGCTATAACATCAAGTATACCATATCCCCTACCTCAAAAATCCGCTCAGTCCTCTTCTGATCCACATACTGCTTCTGTTGATTCTGTGCCTTATTAATATTCTCCTTAAGAGCCTTTACAATGTCTTGGCTCTCCTGTAACAAGTCTCCAGCACTAGGCACTCTACTGTCACTCAGCAAAAGATCCATGAAATTGGGCGCCTCATACCCGTATAATGCCATGAACGGTGACATCTAAATAGACATGTGATAAGTGGAATTGTAGCAATACTCGCATAGATAAATCCACTTAACCCAAGCCTTCTGTTGCCCTGCTATGTAGTTCCTGAGGTATCCCTCCACCCATTTGTTGACTATCTCAATCTGTCCATCTATCTAAGGATGGTAGCTAGTACTTAGAGTGAGCTTTGTCCCACACAATCTGAATAACTCCTGCTAGAAGTGACTCATAAACCTGTTGTCCCTATCATTGACAATACTCCGAGGTAAATCATGCAACCTGAATACCTCTCTTAAGAATAAATCTGCTACCTGCCTAGCAATGTATGTAGCAGTGATTGGGAAGAAGTGGGCAAACTTCGTAAGCCGATCAACAACAACATATATACAGTCTCTGCCCTGGGCTCTCAACAGTCTTGTGATGAAGTCCATGGACAAACACTGCCACTTCTTGTCAGGAATCGAAAGTGGTTGAAGTAAATTGGCTGGATAAGAGTGCTCCTATTTATTCTGCTGGCAAGGACACTCTCTAACATACTGTAACACCTCAGCCTTGAGCCCTTTCCAAGAAAAACGCTCATGAATCTACTGGTAGGTTTTATAAAAACATGGATGTCGTTCCATAGGTGAGTCATGATAAACTCTCAACACCATCCTCCTCACCTTTGACCTTGGCACCAAATAAATGCACCCTTTGTAGATGATGAGCTCATTCACAAGGGTGTAATCACTATCTTGAACTGACCCATCAATGAATACTAATGCTCATGTATCCTTTGCATACTCTGCAAGGATCAAATGCCTCTGGTCCTCTGATATATCTGTCATCAAGCTCAAGTGGGGTCTTCGTGACAAGGTATCTCCTACTACATTTTGTGTCCCCTTGAAATAGGTAATATCAAAGTCATATGCTTGTAATTTACTTATCCAGTTTTGCTGCCTGTCATTAAGATCTCGCTGCCCTAGGAAATGTTTCAAACTAATGTGGTCCGTTTTTATGCTGAATTTGCTGCCCACTAAATACTGCCTGAATTTGGCCAAAGCATGCATTATGGCCATCATTTCCTTATCATAAATGCTGAAGCTCCTCTCAAACCCCCTGAGCTTCCTACTCTCATACACAATCGGGTGCTTGTCCTGCATAAGCACCGCTCCAACGCCCTCGCCAGATGCATCACAATGAAGCTCAAATGGTTTACTGAAATCTGGTAGCGCTAGCATTGGACAAGAAGTCATCAACTCCTTGAATTTATCAAAACACCCCTGTGCCTTAGGAGTCCACAAGAAAGCCCCTTCCTCATCAAATCCGTCAAGGGTGTTGCATGCCTGGAATATCCACTAAAAAACCTCCTGTAGAACCCGCACAACCCCAAAAATCCCCTCAATTGTGTCAGGTTCACTGGAGAAGGCCACAAAATTATTAATAACTCTCAAACCACTTATTATTTCACTTTGTCGTCTGAGCTAGGAGTTCATCCTGTAATTCCCCACGTGACCAAATACCATTTCTAAAAATAGAAAGGGTCCATCTCTATCACTCCAAAAATTGCTTTAAATAGGAATAAACTCACTATAAATAGAAATCACTGCATACGAAGTCCTAGAGACCTCAAACGAACACCAATCCTGCAAAGATCAAGTCTTTGAAGTAACTACATCTCTCAAGAAACTCTCTATCCAACCTCATTAGCCTACAAGGGTCAATTAATAGGCTAATCTCTCGAATTCTAATGCTCACGAAAATTGGGACATTACACGGGTACTCAGTGGAGAGCATCATAGCTAAGGATTTTGATTAAGATTTCTGATTTTCGTTCGGTTTTTTGTTTGCGTATCAACTTGCTATTTATCAAGCTTAATTCAATACCTAATTAGTTTGAAACTTTGATACAATATTGATTAATAGTAAACTTTATCATTGTTCAAGTTAGAAGTTTATCATTTGCAATATATCATTGTTATATGATTTATGATCTTGTTCATGTTTAAAGTTTGCCTTCTTTGTTATGCATCTAAACTTTAGCATATATTATTATTACAAACATATTGCAAATCTGAAACTGAAAACAATACATTGCATCTGCAATTTGAAAACTCATTGTCATGACTCATATTTTCAGATTTTCTGTAAAATATTAAATTATATCAAAAACAAATTTGACGTACCCAAGTATCCCCGTCCCGGTGGAATCTTGGCTTAGATAATGACTATAGCAGACACTGACACTGACAATGAGAGTGAGAGTGATAGTGAAACTGAAAGTGACATTGGTCCAAGATAGTTTCAAGTGTAGTAGATAAGCCCCATTCCTCTGGTAAGTGTGTCTATCCAATCTAGTAGTTTTGCTTGAATGTTAACATATTGGATAACATATGTACATGCATGACTTTTTGAAGTTTTAGGAAATGTATGTTCAAAATCTACGATTGAGATCTTGCTTTGCTAAATGATCATGTAGAATCATGCCAATACAAAAACAATGATATCAGTTTATGTAACAATAGCAATTACATTTGGTAGTTGGGATAAAAAATTAAATATTGCAAAAACAAATTGAAAAATTGGTGCCCAGACATCTAGATTCATCCTGGTTCGCCCCAAATGAACCGGTGCTTCGTGGAGCGCACCTTGACTAGACTTGTAGGAGTACTGGACTAGGACTGATACCGAGTTCAAACCGGATTGAAACCAAGCACTTTGGGGGCGAACCTTGTAACTTATCATTTAATGTAATGTTTATCTTGCAAGATTGGGTGCCCAAGTTGGAGGGAAAGTACTAGAGCCAAAATCAATGTCTTTTTGACTTCCATGGAGGTAATCCAAGGATTGTGGTTGCTTGAAACAAAGAGCCTTCTTTGGATGCCTTGTTTGGTGGTTTTAGAGCTCTTGCCATTCCATAAATTGAGCTCTTTTGATGTAGAAAGTATGAATAACAATTGAATTTAGAGTTACTCTGAAAGGACAAGCGCAAGTGGGAGGCATAAGGAGGTTGTTCACAAGTACATAAATGCTGTGACGTTGGAGACAAAGAGGTTAATGGAAGTGAATGTATTGTAATTATATTTATTGTTGATAATGCATACTTGACCTCGCTTCTTGTTGGAACTTTTTCCCACAATGGTTTCTCCACGTAAATCTTGTTTGATGTGGTGTTCTTATGTTGCTGGTTTGTACCTCTTGCTGCTATTTTATGGTGATGATATTCATTATTTATTGAAATTATAAGTTCATGTAAGATAGTATTATTAAGCATGATATGCAGGCTGATTTTTGGTATCATTAATAAGAAAGATCTAAGCATTGTTTTCTAAATCAAGGAAACTTAACTTTCTTATTTGCATAAAGTTTCAGATTTTCATGTTGTAGTTGTCCGGTCATTGCATCTTATCCTTTGATTGGTTTATTGGATAGAGATTGATCTTCACAATCTTTCATATTGAACTTGTATATTTCTCAACACATTGCTATGTATGGTAGTTCATTTTTCATCCAAAATGTTGGTCATTTATCTTTTCCATGCAAGTATGAGTGTTAGGGAGCTTCTAAGGTTTCAATTCTTGCAAAACTAGTAGCCATTAGAAAACCATCTCTTGCGAATTACATGAAGGTTAATATTGTTCTATATTAAGGTTTCCTATTGCCACATTTTCTGGCATGAATGTAATGATGATTAAATGAATGAGACAAATTTCTGATATTTTACAATCTTTGTAATGATCTTTTCTTATTACATATGGATTTCTGTAGTTTGGGGATGGATCACTAAATATAGTTATTTACTTGACATCATATTTGTGGTGTACATTTATACACAACTCATAGTGATAATGTTTTGTGATTTCTGTGTTATTTCTCATGGTATGTTGTGACTCTGTAACTTAATGAATAGGCACCAATCTTGGAAGTAATGATCCATGACTCACTCAAACCGAAAACATTATTCACTAGTAGATTATGAGTAAGAAGTAGTTTGTATGCATCTCATGATTCAATTATTCAACCAAGGAGGCATTATAAGCAATCAAAAACTGTTCTTCCCTTTGGAGAATCAAGTTTTGCATACCCATTTCTTACTGTTATGCAATGATGTGATTATCGTCTTAATGAAAGGTCTATGAGGAGTATGTTTGTCCATGGCCTTGTGAAAACCTTTGGGACCAAGCATACATTGGGTACAACTGCAAGCTTTTCTATTTGTCTATCATTAGTTGTGATCAATTCTGTTGATGATACCTCTAGAGAAGCCCTCCTTGGGTCTACCTGAGCCTAAAGTGAATGAGAGATTACCCATTCTCAATAATTGTGTCATGTCCCCATTTTGGCTGACATCGTTGGCATGACGGATTTGCCTATCATCGACTCTCGTAGGCAAATGGTTTGGAGAGAGGGTCATTATGTTGATCATTTGATTGCATATTGCTGACAGAGCCTACATTCGGTAGAGCCTACATCCAGTTTGGGCCTACATGCAGTTGTAGTGGAGCCTACATCCAGAGTGAGCCTACATCCAGTTTGAGCCTACATCCAGTTGTAGTAGAGCCTACGTTCAGTCTTGAGCCTACGTTCAATCGTAGTTGGGCCTACATTCAGTTATGAGACATTTGGGCCTACATTGTTATAATTTTGAGTTGAGAAATGTACTTTATTATTATAATGTTATTTTATTATAAAGTACATTAAAATTGGATGTTTCTAGAAGTTCTAGCAACTTCTCAAGGAAAAGAATAAATAGAGGGCTTGGGGCTTCATTTCTACATGCTTGGATTTGGGATTTCTTCTACTTCTTCATTGTGAAGCAATTTGTAGCCTTGTGGTCTGCAAATACTATTCGATCTTTGGGAACGATCACTCCCCTAGATTGGCATAACTGAGGTAGTGAAATATCTACTGAAGGGTTGCAAATTTGGAGTTGGTACTCAGCCATCTCATTGGTACTTCATTGAGAATTTGTTGTAAGGGTTTGTTTGTGATTGAAACAGCATTTCAGGAGGCATTTTTAGTAGGGCCAAAATTATAGGCGGCCATTTTTAGCAGGTCCGAAAAAGCAGTTCGAAAAAGCAAATCCGAAAAAGCAGTCCGAAAAAGCAGACCCGAAAAAGCAGTCCGAAAAAGCAGACTTGAAAAATTGATATTGAGGGTTTGTAACTGGTTGAATAAGGGTTTGGAATTCATCACTTAATTGGTGAATCATTTTGGTGATAGATTGAAGACATTTTGGCACATTTTCAGTCACTTCATACCAGGGCTTGGATTCAGAATTTTGCTCATATCTCTTAAATCCCTTGGAGATAAATTTAATGCTTTGGAGTGAAGACTAGTACTGTATAGGCGGTCCTATTGATATCAGATTGGGGTGTCAAAACCCTCCCCTTTATTTTACACAGGTGCCATACATGTACGGCCTGGTACGGCTTGTACTTGCAGGCAGTTTGGCAGAGATTGGAGGTGAAGTTTGGGACTGTTCCAGTCCAGATTACATCAGCGGTCATCACCAGGCATTGGGAAGCGATTAACAGGTTCCATTCATGAGTTTAGTATGCATTTGAATTCAAGGAAGTTGTGATAATTGCTTGGTCTCAGTCATAGTTATAGCAGATATTGGTTAGTCACTGTCATAATTAAATTAGCATAGTAATTGGATGCATTGTATTGGAATCAGTCACTGTTATAGTCTTGGAGTCATTGTATTAGAAGTTGCATTATTAGACTTAGTTGTTACCAAGTTCCTTGCTATGTAACAGTCCCCTATATATGTTTATGGAACAGTCATTGTATTCAGACTTTGCATTGTAATGTGGTGCATTGATAGGACTATGTCATGTAAGATGATTCATACGTTTCATATCCTAGTTCATGTATTGTAGACAGTCCATAAACAGTGCTCATATGTGATAGATGTAATAGTCATATAAATTCTGGAAAGTGAAATCAGAATTAGAGAAGTTTGATATATATGTAGTGAGTCTTTACATTGCTTTGAGATTCATTGTTGCACATTGTAATACATTTCTACATTGGTATTGTTATCTCAATTGGAATTTGGTGCCAAAACAATAAACACCTTGAAACACATCATTGCAAGCAAAACATACCAGTGCATGCCAACTGTTTGACGAAATTCCATAAGCACAAAATCAGAGATTTTAGTGATCCTACTAGTGAGGGTCATTACAAATTGGTCCATTATTACTTCGCCTACTCATAAATTAGAGGTCTTCTGTTTTAAGTTTGATACCCCTATCTTTCAGAGGACAGCTTGGCTTTAGATATTTGTGAACCTACAACTCTGAGCACCAACACCCCTTGTATTACATCAACCCAAACAAAGGAAGGAACATCGCATGAATTGAGCACAAAACCCATATGGAAATTTGATGAAGCAGTTCCACCAAATCTCCTAACTCAAGTTTTCTTCTTCACCTAACATCCACTCTAAATAATTTAGTATTTAATTTTGCTTCATCATTCCTAGGTCAATCTACTTCTTCACAAGGCTATCTCATCAATGTCCAACTCAAAAATATCAATCTTAGAGATCTGTCATCTGTGTAGTTTGAGGACTATTTTCACTCATGTCACTTGAGAATTAAATATGTATGCTAATAAGACACAATGGACTCAAACAAACAAAAAATAACTTATAAATGCTGCTATCAAAGTGCCTCACAATTCCAACACATAGATTGATACGAAAGTGTATGTCAAGAAAAGAAAAAAAGAGGAAATCAATTAGCAATACTAGAGCTACATCGCCAACCATGAATGTGTCTTAGTGATCCATAAAAGGGATTCCTTGAAAGAGTTCAAGTGCCATACTTCCGTGACTAAAGAACATATTTTCTTAGACATTCCAGGTAAAGGAAGTTAAGATTTTGACAGAATCGGGGGCTACAGTTGTTGGAGAAAGATGGGATGGTATGTGATATCTTTGTACCAACTTTGGTAGTAGAAAAATCTTGAAAATGATGTTTCTGGTTTTGTGTGAAAGTGCTAGTTTTGCACAAGTTGTATTATTGCCACTGCAAGGGCAATTTCGTCACTGCTAGGGTAGTTTTGTAGTGTTAGGTGGCATTTTCGTTTGAATAGAGTGGTGGTCTAGACATCAAGCAGCAGTTTCATTGTGTCAGGGAGTGACAGTTATCTTATTTAGTAGGGAAGCAACTGTTGGCATTCCTGATCCCTTAGTCCGCTGATTCCTTTGACACAGTTTCTAGTTGGGTTTGTACAAGATTATAAATTCTTTTTACATGCCAAGTAGGGAGGAAACATTAGACATAAGAAAGCAATAGAGGAAGATAGTTTCACACCCAAGGTCCATTAGAGGTTTGTGGAAGATCCAAAGATCATGGAGGTGCTGGAAGATCCTGCATGAGCCCAAAGACAAGCCAGAAAGATCATAGAATCCCCACAGGTCCTAGAATACCCATTCGAGACCCCAATTTAGAGGCCGTTATCCGTATTGCCTAGTGGTGATCTTCTAGATATGTTTTCATATTGTTGTATGAACTGTTGTGACCAGATGAGCGTCTTTTGAGAGCCAATTTAGATCTTAGGAACTGTTGATGCTCTTCAACTTAATCATTCAGACAGTTAAAAGGCCTAATATGTAATTTCAATGGAGATGGTGAATGAGGTCTTAATCACTTGGACAGTGAAAGGGCTAAGATTGTGATTTTAGTTATGGAGATAGTGGATGAGGTCATTTTACCTCTCTCTTGCTGAAATTTTTCTCATATGTGAGTTTTCCTAGGGTAAATCTATTGCTTTCATGTTTATGGCATTATGTGATGTTTTATTAGGTTTTTACTAGGTTGTTTTGAGTTAAAACTCAAACTCATTGACCCAAAATCCATAGGTAGTGGTTCACAAGAATCCATCACTCAAGAGCATGAAATATAATATGGAATATCCATCCTAGTTTGTATGGAGCACATTGAAAGGGAGCCACAATCTCAAACCATCAATTTGGATCCTTGAAGAAGATAATGCAGCATCAAAGGGCACACATTTCAGAAACTCACATCATCAATGTCATCTTCAGCTTCATGAATTAAAACCGTCCACAACTGATTGAAAATAACCCCATCCCTAACTCCAACAATTTTTTTTCCTTTCAAGTTCCCTCTAGATCAGAACCCTTTGCATATCATATTTGGTGCAGATTTAGGGCTTAAAAGGAGAAGAGTTTCAACTTCTCTCACGCTAAAATATTCTAAAGATCTTAATGGAAAGGAAAGATGAAAATTTATATTTAATCTCTTGAAATTATGAGAATCAACTGAAGAAATAGGTAATGGACTTGTTTAAATTTTATTTTTTTCACTCTTTTTGACTCTTCGTTGTTTTTCTGCTTTTGATCCTCCACTTTGATGATCTTTGATACCTGCCCATAGGTAGATAGGCTTGATATAGAGGTCTTTGATAGGTATAATATAATTCAACTTGAGGATTAATTACTTCTAACTCTTTCGTTATTTGATAGGTATAATATTATTTTAACTTGAGGATTAATTACTTCTAACTCTTTTGTTCTTTCACTGCAGAGGTTCAGTAGAGTCTTCAGGTGTATCTGTAGCCCTGTATATGAAATAGAAGAGAGTTCTGCATCATTTGAATACAAGAAGAGATGATGTAATTGGAAAGAGTGGCAGTTCACTGCTTTGCAAATTAATCAAATTTACAAGTTTGGAATCCAAGGTTAGTGGTATGGAATCCTCTAGATTTTCAGTGTTGTTTTGATGAACAATTTATGAATCTTCTAATGCATGTTCAATATTCATTTTCTCTTTTGGGTTAAATAGGTAAAACCATTAAACCTGAAATGGTGAATTTGTTTCTTTCTTCTTTCTGCTTAGTTACTTATACATTGTGATATTGCTATCAGGATTCAACTGTGTAGCTTTCGAGTCAAACTCATTGACCCATGTTTCATAAGTAGTGGTTTAGAAGAGCCCATTTTTCACGAGAATAAATGGAACACTTAGCACTCACAAGAACCCATCTCTCGTGAGAATAAATGGAACACTGGGCACCCATGTTTGATGCAGTGAGTGCTAAGTGTTCCATTTATTCTCTTGAGAGATGGGTTCTTGTGAACCACTACTCCTGAAACATGGGTCAATGAGTTTGACTCAAAAACTACATAGTTGAATCCTGATAGCAATATCACAATTTGACTTGCTGTGGAAAATATCTCTTACTTATCTACTTATACATTACCTCCTATTTTCTTTGTAAGAGTATAAGCATAAAATATGCCAACTAATTTTGGCCAGAAATGAACTGTACCCACTTGGGTTCATTTAGTGAGGCCAAGGAATTTTGATACTTATAATGTGCAAATTTCATGTTTATTTTCATCAACATCACTTTCTTACAATCGCTGCTTTAGATGAGACAAACTTGTTGAAAACTTCATAATATTTTTTGTCTTGATAGACATGCTTATGTGGAAGAATATTTTTACAGGAGCATCTGTTCACATATTATTGACACCTTTTCTTATTTCCTACCCTATCTGATATAAGGGAGTAAATTGCAATCCCGAATTCGACAATGAAAGGATAGATCCAAAAAGGAATGTGACTATTGCTATTGCAATTACCTTCTCTTTTCCCCACATACCTGCTTTAACCACACAGTTTTTGGTAGAGGTCGAGTACTTACATGATTTTATTTTTTCATTCAAATGTGAATATGCTTGATATATTGCATCCTTACAGTTGACTTAAACTTTCAAACCCTTTTTTTGTTTTTAAGAAAATAGTTCTTTGATATGTTATTTCCATTCTTTGCTGCTCCTTTTAGTGGTTTTCGTGCAGAATTTCAAGATTTGAAGAAATGAAATTTAATGCTCAGTTTTTCACTTCCCCTTGCAGCTGCGAATGAAATACTCTTCAGTGGCTTAGGACTACTATCTCAGGAATGGATTGGTTGCTCGGCTATTGTGTGTTCTCTGGGTTTATAACTTGCATCTGTAATAGGCATTTAGGTACATTCATTTTTGAGTTTGTAATATTATTTCTTCTCATTTGATTTTATGCTTAAATAGAATTCTGGATTCATTATTAAATTCTCCACGGGTCACAAATTATGATCCAAAACTGCGTTAAAGCTTGATTAGCATTGAGATGTAATACAATAGCAAAAATGTTATTCCATTTTCACAATTTTGGACACCTCTGCACTGCAATCTTGTGAAGCATTGAATACATTGCGATCTTGTGGTGCAAGAAGTTAAAAGCTTATTTTCTTTTTGAATTACAATGTTAGGGATTTTGTTTCTAGGCCATTATGTATAAGTGGCATGAAGAATGACTTGTTTCCGCTTTGTTCTAAATGTATGCTGTAGAATCTCAAAGAAAGGAAAATGTAAACATTAATAAAAATAATCCTTGCACGTTTCTTCTCTGAAGAATGTGTCGTTGTAACATCTTTACTTCCAGGGGGAAAATAAATCTTAAAAACATATTTGAATTTCAAATTATTATATCGAACCTCCACGCTGTTTAGCACGACATTTTGAGTGTCGCGTGTCTACCATTTCACCATCAAGGCACCCAAGAAGCTAATTATATTTCATGGAATATTTCATACATGCATGTAGACATAAATGTATTGCCAACGTTGAAAAAGTAGTATTATATTATATTGTATGATATGAATACATTATTTCAATTAATATATATCTATCATTGTATAATATGAATCTAAAAGATGAATGATATTGAGTAGCCAGAAGATGTTATTGTATTCAAGAAGCGGCTGAGACAGAAAGACATTCCATCATAGAGTGCTTAACCTACAAGAATATTCAGATCTGAATGTGAACATCTTTAGTAAGTTGTTTGAAGAAGAAAATATTTTAAGGATTGCAGATTTCCTAATCAAGATATACAACAAAAGATCCAAATTGTAGAAGGAAAAAAAAATGTTTAGTTGGTGGGAGTCTTCTGTTTTAGGCTTTGCTTGCTTGTTTTTGTCTGCTGGCTATCTGTAGGTCCCTTAGGTTGTTTAGCCTCGTGAACATTATTACAAGCTTTCATGCATTCATTCAATTTAACTTAAAATTTGTATTTGAATCTTGCAAATATTACGAATAAAGTTTCACAACTCAAATAAGACAGTCTCAACAAAGTGTGAAAAGATGTTAGTAACTATAGAAACAAGTCAAACATGCCTTTTTCTTTGGGAATATCAATGAAAGAGGAATTACTTAATATAAAAATATACATATTTCTTTTTGCGAGATTGCATCAAAATATCTCAATATAAAAACTTCTCCAACAAACTTCTCCAACAAAATGACAATAATAATACGAGGTAGACAAAAACCACTAATATAAATTGTGCCAACTTAAAACAAAAATACCAACATTAGATCTTTGAGTTGGGTTCTTTTGTGGACCACCCATTATGATAAAGGAGAAATACATATAATTAAATGAAGTTTATTTTAATCCCAATTAATTGGAATGGAATCACTAGGCACATGCAATCACCTAAAAATCCCTTTTGGATGTAGTTAAACATGTTGTTCCAAAAGCATTGATACACTTTGAAAAATTAAAACTTGGTTGAGAACCCTATTGACATGATTTTTGGTTATGGGTGTCTACAAGGAAATTTGAAAACTAAGAAAACATAAATAACTATTATGTACTTTTAGTGCAAAAATGTAAATAGATGAGAAGTTTAACACTTCTACAACAAAATGACAATAACAACACAAGATAGACAAAAACCACCAACACAAATCACGTGCCAACTTAAGACAATAACATTAATATTAGATTTTGGGGCCCACCCATTAAAATACATTTGACTAGTAGAATTAAAATAAACCTCATTTTAATTCCAATTGATTGGAAATAAACTGCCTTGCACATGTTCCCACCTTAACATCCCTTTTTGATCAAGCTCAACTTGTTTCAAAAGTGTTGATAACACTCAAATATTAAAACCTAGTTGAGAACCCAATTGACATCATTTTTGGTTTCAGGAGTCTACAAGGAAATTTGAAAACTAAGAAAACATAAATAACTATTAAGCACTTTTAGGTGCAAAATGCAAAAAGATGAGAAGTTTAAAACTTTTGCAACAAA
Organism: Chamaecyparis obtusa; assembly: GCA_027943335.1. NCBI lineage: Eukaryota > Viridiplantae > Streptophyta > Pinopsida > Cupressales > Cupressaceae > Chamaecyparis > Chamaecyparis obtusa. Next base: position 143,299 of record BSBK01003765.1, on the reverse strand, counting down.
ACAATGATATAAGCTAGACAAAAACAACCAACACAAATCACATGCCAACTTAAAAAAATAACACTACAATAAAGGAGAAATACATTTGACTAGTAAAATTAAAATGAACCTTATTTTAATCTCAATTAATTGAAATAGAATCGCCTTGACATGTTCTCACCTTAACATTCCTTTTTGATCTAGCTCAACTTCTTCCAAAAGTGTTGATACATTGTGAAACATTAAAACTTGGTTGAGAATCCTATTGACCTGATTATTGGTTATGAGTGTCTACAAGCAAATTTGAAAACTAAGAAAACATAAATAACTTGCAAGCACAAAAAGTCAAATGGAAATCATAGCTTAGCAATACCATTACAAACCTCAAAAGAAAATGACTATTATTACTTTTCTTTTGAAGGTAGGTGCCAACTAGATTCTACAACATAATACTAATATATGAATGATAATGGATATGATAGAATATAATTGCCTAATTGATTGATGGATCTAAAATGATGAGGAAAACAATGCATTTATAGACTTATGAGATGAAAATAGGAACATGAAGATATAACTTAACTAGAGAGTTAGTGGTGTCACCTTAATTGAAAATAGAAATTTGTCAATTGTAAGTCATGAGAGGATAATATTATATTATTCATTTATTTGAGGGATAAATGTGCATAGAATATTTTTATGTGGAGACCGAGTTAATTGAAGAAGGATGAAGAAGATTCTAAAGTTAGATAAAGTTAACTAAAGAAGTGGGTATAGAAAATTTATAAAAGATGTTATTTTATTAACTTGATAAAGTAGAGAATTAGACAATCAAAATTAATGAACAATGAATCAGGATAATGAATGAGGGAATAATTTTGATGTATATAATAGGTTTGATTGCATGGGTAACAAAATTTGTAGTCTTGGACTAAATTATTCTACAATAGAAAAATATCTTTGGAAGAGCTTGCAAAAGTTGGGCTTAAGGTGTTCAAACGTCCAACATAGCTTAATTAACCTTATCCTTGAGTATTTCCTTGATAAGATTGTTTATTAAGTTTATATACTTCATTAAAAGGTAGTAAGACCTATTGTTCTAGGTTTTTTTTCTCTTTAAAGATATTAATTCATTTCTAAAGTTCAACTAATTTTTTTTTACTTATGTAAAATTCATTGGAAGGGACAAGTTGACTATTTTCTATAGGAAGAAGTGCCAAACTTTGTTGAGTAGGTGGGAAATGGAAAAATAAGTGTTTAAGGTCTTGGATCTAGCTTCCTATCTTACATCAAGTAATTTTTAGCTCTTCCAGCTATGTCTTTAGCACTAAGAAAGTTTATTCACCTATTAATTGCATTATGATAATCAGACCACTATTTAAATCCTTTAAGTAGTACAAGAATGCCTTATTTGGGAAGACTTGAATAAGGATGATTTTATATCTTATGAAATCTTGTGGAACCAATGTGGTCACAACATAATAAGAAGGGCACTGAAGAGAATGGATTAGTTGAAAGTACCTCTAAAGCTAGGAGATCAACTCCCAACTTAAGGACAACCAAAGATATCTTCCTACTTGATAATTAAGGAAAGGATTTTCCCCTAATATCTCAACAAAAATTATCTCTAGTTGAGGCAGCTACCAAATGGTATGAGGATTATGTTAAACAATTTGGTTCTTTATTTAGAATTCGTTTGCATTTAACTATGTGATCAATTTTTCCATCAACATTTTGGATCATTCTCCATGATCCATCATTAGGATGATAGGATGAAAGGAGAAAATCATGGATTGTGCAAATTTCATGATTTCAATTTGATTCTTTTAAAGCAACTATTCCATTTGAGAAATTTATGGATATTCAAGAAAATGATCAATGAGGGAGAGAGAAAGATTAGAGTGGGAACTTGAGCTCAAGAGAAAATTGAATAAACTTTTAGCTTCAACCTTTGAAAGAATATATGCTAGAGTATGGTTGCGAAAATTGTATATCTTTTTCACCCTTAGTCTCGTGAAAGAGAAGGATGTCATCTAGTATGTTGCATTGCATCTTGAAGTAGATGCTAATGATTGGTGGTATTATGGTATGACTGCAAGGACATAACTAGGTGAATTATCTTAAAGATTTAAGTCAAACATTTTTAAATAGATTTGAGCTCAAGGATGAAGAGGATTATTTTGAATAATTATCTTGTTTGAAGCAAACAAACTCTATCAATGAGTATGTTGAGAAATTTTAGGATATTATTGTTATGGTTCCTGACATGTCAGGAAAGAGGATTGTATACCTCTTTCTTGAAGGTTTTGAAGAACATGTAAGAGGGTCTAGTTAAGGCTTTTTCATCCTCCAGTTTCAAGGAAGAAATAAAAAGAAGATTGCATCTTGGCATGTCTATGCCAAAGAATTTTTCTTTCCTTCAATCCAAGCAACTAAATATTTGGAAACATAAAGAGAATTTAAAAAAAAAGGCTTCATCAATCCCTCCACCAAAGAATGTTCCAAGCACTAGTATCAAGAAGGTGAATGAAGTAACTAAGTTTGAGCTCCAAAGGAGCAAGCTCCATTTCACTTGTAGACAACCATGGGCTCCAAGACAACAATTTTTGGGTAAAGGACAAATTCATTTCATTGAAGTTGTTTCAGATTTTGACATTGATGATAATAAAGACTTCTATGGTACTACATAAGAGTTGGAAGTAGTAGAAGAAGAATAAATCAAGGGAGCCACTATAGAAGCCCTATATCAAGTTCCTAGATATCATCCATTTAGAGTCCAAGTTATCGATGGTTAAAGATGAACCATTCTCATTAATAGTTGCACAAACCACAACTTAATAGATGAGGGTTATGTTCTTAAAAACAAGACTAAAGAATGAAGATCTTGACAGAGTTAGTATTATTGTTACCTTGCACTTGAATAGTTTTGCAAATCAAAATGATATTAAGTGGCTACATGTCATGTGATGATTTTAATATTGTGGGGATTAGATATATTGATGCTTTCTTGGGAGATCAATGACTACTTTCTATTGGAGGATACTATACAAACCACAAAACTAAGGAGTTTAAATTTTATTCCAATGGGAAAATGATTTTGTTTAGGTTACCAAATGGAGCTCCTTAAGTGGTTTCATCGTAGAGGATGGAAATGAATTTTTGAAGAGGGGAAGTAGCATGGGAAAGCACAATTTCGGTCCTATACAATAAGAAAAAAAGGGGGGCAAGATACACAAGAGATTTTGTACACCTTTTTCTAATGCACAATCGGAAGGAAGATGACCCAATAGGCTTAAGTAGGACTTAAGTGCTAAGTGAGTGCAATGATCATTCATTGTAGTGATTAAGAATGAAATGGATTTAGGGAAATGATCTAATAATGCAAGATAGATGACTAAATAAGAAAATATGAGTAGTTTCAAAAAAGATAGACTTACGAAAAACAAATAGTAAGTTCTAGTGGCCTGACACAAAAACCTGGAAGTAGAACTAACCTATGGTCTGAATCTAGGAGTGTTCTGATAGGAAAAAAATACCTTGGACATTTTTTTCTTGGGAATAAGAAGCCTAGGGCATTTTGTTCCCAAGATTTTTTCCCAAAACTTTGATAGTCAATCCTGTAGGTCCCAATCTTTTTAGATTAATTCTAACAGCTACATCATCTTTACTTTCACATAGAAAAAAAGAAAAAAGGTTGTGGAAAGGGGTTTTCCTTGGTTAGACCCTTGTATAGGAATCAACCTTGAAACTGAAATAAGATAGCATAAAGGAAAAATAATATGAAAGGTAAATATATGATCTACCTTGCCAATACCTTCATGAATGGACATTGAGATTACACATATTCATGAAGATTCATGAATGCTACTTAAAATGTAGTTGTTGACCTTGAAATGTAGTGAGAAATGAAGGACGCCTTCACAAATACATGGATGTATGAATGGTGGTCCTAGATCTTCAATGTTGTTATGCTTGATTGAACACTTGCTATGAAAGAATGTATGATAATAGACAAAGGATCTTCTTCCTTGATTAAGAACTCCTCTACTTGTCCATCATGGAAGAGAATATTGTTACAATGGATAATATTTCTTTCAAAATGGATTGGATGCTTGCCTTCAAATATTTAATTCACTTGATTTCCAAATTCTTGAGTGCCAAAATCATATTCTTGGTTATGGTTGATAATGGATGCTAAAATGAGGAGAGATAGGGTGTTTATATACCTCATCACATATTTCAAGATTCAAAATTAAGACATGCCAACCATGAGATATAATTTCTCATTGAAGCACCACAATAGGGATCCAGTTCAAATTTGGGCCCCATCCCCAAGGAACATAAAGCCCTAGGCATTATGTTTCCTAGGAAAAAACACCAAAAAATGAATGGGAAGCCAAGAAGGTAGGGTAGAAGCCAAAGTAGGGGGGATAGGTAGCTAGATCAAGTATAATGGATATGAAATCTCAAAATCACCAAAATGGGGCCTAACTGAGAATCCAATTATGGGCGCTCTTTTTTGGATGATACATCTAGCTTCCACTTTAGCAGGAGCATACAAAAAACATATGCTCTGATAAAGTAGATCAATGCATTGGAAAAATTTATGAAGGCAAAGGAGATAAGGAAACACCAAGCCCCCAAGTGAATCATGTCCTCATCAAATCCAAAATCAAGATAAAAGAGGCAATGCGAGAGAGAGAGAGAGAGAGAGAGAGAGAGAGAGAGAGAGAGAGAGATGATCAACTAGCCTATTAATATAGGTCTGATTACTGAGAGGGGAGGGGTGAATCAGTAATCAATAAATTATCTGATTTAAAACTCTTCAAACTTTATGCACCAAAACATTCAACATCAACTAACATGAATAGAAACTTTCAAAGCATGCATCCATAAATAATCAATCACACAATGAAGACACCATATTTTTCTCATGGAAACCCAAATGAGAAAAAAATGCGGTAGGAGTTGGTACCCACTAAATCTGTACTCTTCTAGAATACGCCATGTGAGGATCTTATCCGATTAAAGGTTTACAAAAGCACTGGTAGGTGCTACCTGGTTAAGGGATTTTTCTATAGACATGTTAGGATCATTTCCCTATTAGGAGAAACCTTGTTAGAGGACTTTAAACATTCAACATGAATGCCACCTTGTTAGAGGATTTACAACTAAGATCTATTAGGATCTACCTGGTTAAGGGATTTCACAATTACAATGATTAGAAAGCAACATATAAGATGATCTGTGAAATTACCCTACCTCTACATGATCAAATCCTATTAAGATTTGAAAATATTCTCCACACACTATACTCTTTCTTGGCTTGATCACACTTGATTCCTTTACTTGCTTTGTCACCACACCCTTCTACAATTTGTAATCAGAAAATAACTCCTTTTTCAACTTTCCAATATATAGTTTTTCTTCCACCAACTTAAAGTAAACCCTAGATCTGAGATATGAATGGTATAGATCATGTTAGGTGAGATACAATGTATCTAACAACTCAAACCATTTTTCTTTGACCGCGTTGACTTCCATATAGATTTCACCTTGGAAATTGAACCTTCTTCAAAAACTCTTTTCACCAAAAGAAACTTCTTGAAGGATCCATCTCAAAGACATACCTCGGGAAATGTGATGTCAAACACTTTCCAAAAATCATGGAAATTCCTTAATACTTCACTAATAACATCATCGATCCCATTGCCACTTCGGATTTCTTCATCGATTCACAAATCTTCATTACCTATTCAAGAACTTTGTCTTGTTTATCTGTTCATTCTATCAATACCACTTCTAGTTGATTAAACCATCATCACCAGTCCATAATATGAGTCACGATCCTCAACATAGTATCTACATATTGTTATCAATCATATCATATGAACACTCCATCCAACACTTTATCGATTTGAGATAACATTCAAATTACTTACTATTTGTCATTGATTATTTTAGTGGTTACCTAGTTTAATTCCATTCAAACATAACCAACACAATACTTCACGTCAAAAGTCATGGTTGCGAACTTATCATCACAAAAAATAACATATTCTTCCTTTAGAATAGAAACCTCAAAAACATAATGCAACTCATGATTTAATCACACAATATCTGGTAACATACTAAAAAAACTAAGTCAATTAGTTGAGATCAATGGAAACCAAATACACGATTCACCTTTCATTAAATTTGTACCAATCTTCATGAATGCAACACTTAACATCACTACATCAATTATGCTAACATAGCCTACTAAGGTATTTCCTTAATATGGATCATGCAAAGGAAAAAATGCTACTGCAAAAGATGGAATTGATAGTCTAGCAAGTTGTGAGTTGCTAGTCAACCCATCAAAAGGGATCACTACTCAAGGAAAGCTTATCTCTATTAAGGGATCTAGAAAAATGGTTAGTCTAAGGACCAAATGAATATAGTTAGTCAAAGGACCAAACGAAAGAAGGAAGGATCAGTCTTATGATCCACTGAATAATGCTCAGGGTATGCTATTGTAAGGGTGAACACAAGAAATATACTATATCCTTAGGCATCTACATTAGAGATTACATTGAATCATTATGTGTGTGTGGGCAAAATGTGAAACGAGTAGAGTGTATGCCCCTAGGTTAAAGTGATTTCAAATGCCTTAATGGGAGAAATGGCCTTAATGAAGCATATGTGCACCCCAAAAAAGTGTTTCCATTATGAGATTCCTCCAAGTAGGGACAAACTAAGGGAAATGGACATATGACAAAAGAAAGAACAAAAATGATCTACTAATATGGGGTCAATATGATCATATGATAACTTATGCATATAATAATTATATCAAAATGAACTATCATCATCCGCTAAAGGTAGAATAACTACAAGAACAATGGAAGGTCACATAAGAGACATAAAGAAGAATCTTTTGGGGTTGACATTACATAGACCAAAAAGAATTATATCTACCATTTTGCGTCATTGCCAATCAGATAACACAAAGGAATATTTATTAACAATAGCACATGCACAACATAAAATGTATATGACACATATAAGAAATAAGATACAAATAGAGAAATTTCATGAGAGGTCAATTCCTTTATCACCTTGCACCAAAAGAGAAACAAGGGTCATTTAAAGAAATAAAAATTAAATACATATCAAGAAACACATCATGTAGGAAGCACATTATAATAGGAAAACACAAAGAAATGCATCATGCAAGAGGAGATAATCAATCATATCACTTTCCCCCCGTCTTTCTTTGTATCATTTAGGGAAGGTGGGCAATACACAAGAGGAGAAACATCAAACACAATAGATGGAACAATAGCTAGTTCCAAACAAGGACCATGCTCTAAGGATGAGTCACATTATTTGTCACTAGGATTAAGAGATAATTATTTTTCAAATCTAGCTGGTAAATCATGATTAATATCAATAAGCTCATACATATAATCAGAATCACTAGCATGGACATCATTTTCATTAGAAAAATTGAAATCATCATCAAGAGTATCTTCTTCAGCCAACTTAATCAAGACGAGATATCTAATCCAAATAGAATCATCATGTTTGTTTAATTTCATCTTTTTACGAATAACTTCCTCCATTGGGTTATGCATAGGTTGGTCAAAGGGAATCAAAGAATCTATAGGTGTCTTAAGGGAGGAAAGGTTTTGGTAAGGATGCTCATTGTCTCTAGCACGACATTTACAAGGGTGATCACAAGAAAAATGGTTATGTTTGATTTTCTTTGATATTTGGTTTGGTTTAGGATCAATCAACATCAGGTCATTTTATTCTTTAGAAGGAAGAAAGGAAGACAACACACTAGTTCAAGAGATAGAAACTGCAAAGCATTTATAGGATATAGGAGGTTGAATTGAAGCATAAATAGGAGGTGTGGATGGTGTAGGAAGAAGTCTAGGTCTAGGGAAAGGAGATGGAACTATAGGAGAGGAATTGCTAAGTTCACAAATCTTCTTAATTTTGAATTTTTGATAGGATATGAAATAATTATCTTTGCAAGGTTAAACTGGTTGAGGTATGGAAGACCAAAAGAAATAAAATTCAAAGTTCCCTCAAGTATCTAAGGGATAATAGAGACTATGGTTAATTGTGATGATTTCTCCATCATGGGTAAATTTCAAGAACTTATGAATACAAGAGACTATAACTCTCATAGAGGTTATCCAAGGAAGACCATGCCTAACTTGAAACTAATCAGAAGTTGGGATGACAAAAAAGGTGACATATAAGGTTTCTTACCATCTTCTACAAGAAAAGTAATGGAACCATGTGTAGGATAGGTAAAACCATTGAATGTTTTGATCATCACATTAGATTTGTCATAGAAATCTCACTAGAGCTATCTAGTGTAAAGATGTTCTTCGATTATAATATTCACCATACAAATAGGATCTCTAAGAACTTTGAGGGAAGACTATTAATCTTGGAAACTATGTAAAGTGGACCGTTAAGTGCCCTAATATTCTCACCAGGATCAAATGTAATGCAAAGATCAGGTTTGGGTTTTGATTTAGGATCGATTTGATCAACAAGGCTGAAAAAAGTGTTGGCTTCATTGTACTTAGTGTCATAGGTCACAATGGTAGGAGAGTCAACAACATGGGTAGATGAAGAAGTAATGGACTCAATGGTATTGGTTGAATGAGAAGGTAAAGGGTTGGTATAAATTTGCAAGTTTTTATTTGGAAGGGAAATATATTTGTTTCCTTGATCATTAATACCCTCAAAAGATATAGCACTAGAATCAATATGGTCTTGAAAAAGTCTTCAAACAAAAACACTTCTCAGTATCATGACTAGGTTGATGATGATATTGATAAAGAACTTTGGGATCAAACTTCTTGTTGGTTTTTTTGGAAGGATCAACTGGATTAATGGGAGGAAGTGTTAAGATATTAGCATTAATCAACTTCAACATCACATTATGCCGATATTCAGGAAGAGGTGTAAAATTACAAGAAGGTCTAAAATAAGATGAAAAAGGAGCCATATATTTAGATGTCATTGCCACTTACACATTAATGTTGTTTGATGAATTTTTGATCTTGATGAAGTCTTTTGGTTTTGAAACTTTTGAAAAGGATGGGATGTGACATCACTCTTATCAATTAGAGCCACTAGAGTGGTCCTCTCAAATTGACTCACTTGAAGCTGATAATTATAAAGCACTGCACACAATTGAGTAAAGGAAGATAATTTTAAAAGAAATCTCTTATCTCTAATATCCTTTCATAAATTAGTAATGAAAATGTGTTGAATATCAACATCAAGGACACGATATGAAATTTAAGCATCACATGCTTAAATATACCAATCAAATCAACCACTTTTTCTTTAACACCTTATTTACAATGCATTAAATCAGTCAGAAAAATATTAGGACCAAATACTATTTTGAAATTGTTGGATGAAAGAATTAGCATGTTTTTGGAAATAATCAATAGAATAAGGAGGTAACATACAATAGCATTGTAAGGCCTTATCTCAAAAGTTTCTAGTAAATAGTTTAGCCATGAACCTATAATCATGAGAAAATTCACTACACATTATTTTGAAAGATTTTAACATGAGTTAAGAGATCACCCTTACCATTATAAGTCTCCAAGTGAGGTATTTCCATATATTGAGGGATAAAAACATGGATAATCTCCAAGGACAAAGGGATAGCATTGTCACATGTAGGAGTGTTGAATTTGGATTAATTCATAGAGATATTTTTTTGTTGCAAGGATGAAATGGTTGGAGAAAGGCTATTGATTGTGGACGTGGTAGAGAGACTGGTATGGGACATATGTAAAATTTTGGGACCATTATGGGAAATGGAAGGAACACTGTAATATGAAAAATGGAACATTTTTGTATGTAGGTATGGATGAAGGTTGCGAATCACATGGAGCAGTTGAAGGAGGAGGAACAATAGGACTAGGAATGATTCTGAGAATAACATGAATAGGAAATGTTTTTGAAATGGAAGTAGTCATGAGAGGTGGAGCATAAGTAGAGACACTAGGTAAAGAGGTAGGAATGAGAAGGGAAGTCTCAACATTAACATGAGGTTGAGTTGAACCTAGGACTTGAGAAATATCTTTAAGAGGTTTTTATCAATTAGATGGGAAATAGATCTTAAGAAGTTAATATCATGTTCATAATTGTGAATCAAGTTCCTTAAACCTTCTACTATAGAAATGCATTCCATATTAGAATTCTCTTGACATAACCATTGTTCAAATTTTTCAAAGTCATGGGAAAGATTTTTCTCTTGGGTATGAGAACTCTTAAAGACTTCTATTCATCATGAGAAGAGTGGAAATAAGGATTCTCAACCATAGTAGGAATGTCATTAATAGACATGTGTGTCTCATCATGATTCTTATGAAATAAAGAGGACTCAACATCAAAGGAACCCATAAGTCTAAGAATTATCCTAACAAAAATGCTATAGGTAGGAATCAATATTGTATCACTCATGCACAAGAGAAAAAAGAAAATATAGATGTAATAATTTAAAAATATGATTTGAAAGAGATATGAAAACACTTGTTAAACTTAGGAAACATTAGTTGAATTTCACATAGAATATAATGAATAACACATCTGATTATGAAATGAAAAGTGAGGATCCAATGTACATAAAGGAGATGTAACACCAAAATCAAAATGGAAATTTCATGTATCAGGTTCATGAAATTGTACAATAAGAAAAAGGAGGGGCAAGATACACAAGGTATTGTGTCCAACTTTTCCTAATGCACAACCAGAAGGGAGATGAACCTGTTGGCATAGCTAATGGAATGATGGTACAAATTTGGTGATTGAGATGATCAGTTATTGTGTTGTCAATGATGTCAAGTATTGACCTAATGTTCTGAGTATATTTTCAATTATGTGAGAAGGATGAACAATGTGTTTCAAGTGGTTCCAGTGGTCATGATTCTTAAGGGAGACTTGGGAGTGTCTCTAGATGAAAATTGTATGATCGCAACTATTGAATGTATGATTTCTATAAGTTATGTTTAATTGAACTATAAAAGGGAAACTTCTAGAAAAATCTATGACTGGCAATAAGGAATTTGATTGATTTATCAAATCTATGATGACTTAGGTGGTTTGATCATAAGAATTATGTAGTTGATGCTATGTTGAGCTCATGGTTATGACCACAACTGATTTGGATGATTGGTAAGAATGTTTTGTGGTTACAAAAGTTATTTCTATGGAAGGTGATTGTGTTTCTGAGCTACTAATGGTAGATCTTTTGTTGGCGACCAATGATCAAGTTGTGACGAGTTATTTGTATTCCATCTATCATGTTGACATGTCTCAATTCATTTATGGTGATGGGTTTGTGTTTCATTGATCAAGGTAGATGTTTTATCAAGATGAAGGGTGAGTTGGTCAACAAATGTTTAATTATTTTTGATAAAATAATTTTTAAGGGTCTATCCTCTGGCCGACCTATTTGGTAAATATGGGTGTTACATTGGGATGTGTATTTTGGTGTGATCTTTCCAGGTGCAAAGATTGGAAAAGTGATTTCAAATGTGTTGGATGAGGTTTTAGGTTGTTGGAAATTTAGGGTTTGAGTAGTGATATTTATATCATGGAATCCAAAATTTGTGTATGTAAATTGTGATTGTGATGGTGCGATCAAGCTAGGGTATTCCAAAGTTATTGGGTGAAATATTGAATGTGTTATAGAGGATCTTCTCAAGAAAAGGGGTTGGTATTTCAAGATCACAAGACCATAGCATGTTTCTTATATTCAAATCTATCAATCAAGTAGATCTTGACATATCTTATTTGTAAATCCTTTAACAAGGTGGCACTTTAGCTAGTGTTTGAAGTCCTATAACAAGGCTACTCCTAATAGGGTAAAGGTCCTAACAAGGATAGAGGTAAATCCCATAATAGGGTGGCACCAAACAGTGTCTTTTTAAAACTCCTAACAAGGTTAAGCTCCTAGCAGGGTGCACTTCAAAAGAGTACACAATTTGTGAGTTTCATCTCACAGATGGTTTTCACCCATTTGGATTTCCACAGAAAAAATATTTGTGATATGTGTTGCATGCATTGTAATGGTTGTGTTTATTTGGTTAAGTTTCATTTTCTTATCAATCAGTGAACTAGTGAGTGTTATATTTTTGTTACAAGAAGTAAAAAGTATCAGGCTTAGGTTACAGATTCACCCCCCCCTCTCAATAATATTGGACTCTTAGGACTTAAAATTGGTATCAGAGGTTTGGTCCTCTTTGTTGTTAAGCTGAACAACTTGAGGTCAAGGTCTGAGAATGATGAGGAATTAAGGTCCTATATTCACTAGGGAGAACTAGTCAGTGTGGAGTGGTAGAATGAAGATTAATCTAAAAGGTTATGGGAAAACAATATTGGAATCATGTTGTTAATCAGTATGTTATTCCAACCGGTCCTCTCAATGTAGATTAGCTAAAGGAACACCAAGAGAATACTACAACTATGGAAGCCATTCCAAGTACATTATCTGATGTAGAGTTTATTGATATCCAAGATCTTGAAACTACCTATGTTGTGTGAGAGAAATTGAAGTTAGTGTATGGTGGTGACAAACATGTACAAAAAGATAAGGTTGACTGCTTGGAAAGGAAGTTTGATGACACAAGGATGGTTGAAGTTGAAAACATTGAGAAGAATGGTCAAAGAATTAAAGAAGTGGTTTCTTCTATCAAAAGTGTTGGTGGAACTAATGAAGAAGAAGATGTGGTAAGTAAAGTATTGAGAAATTTTCTATCTCTTTATGTCATTAGAGTTTTTTCCATTCAAGAGTTAAGATATTTAGGAACTACAACTGTCACTCTTGATGCTTTAATTGGAAAGTTGACTTCTTTTGAACTTAATTAGCAATTATGATAATAGTGTTCCAAGGGTTGAAGATGCATTCAAGGCATCTATGTCTCTTGCACATACAAGGAAATGAAAGGAAGTTATTCATGAATCATCTTATGTGTCATGTTTAATGATTATGATTCTATCTTGTCTGATGAAAATAAACAGGATGAGTTGGAAGCATTATTTGCTAGGAGGCTACCTAGAAGAACTGGTAAATACAAGGGAAAGCTACCTTTAAAATATTTCTTATGTAACAATATTGGAAAAATTTCTTCCAGGTGTCTTGATGGTGTTAAGAAGGAAAAGACTAAGAGATTCAAGGGTGAGGAATCTAAGGATAATGAAGAAGACATATTTACTTTTGTTCTTGTTAAGGAAAATCATCCTGTAGATAATGAAAAATCCTTGATTTCTATCATGGATCATGGTGAAGATTGGGTAATAGACACTGGATGTACACATCACATGATAGGTGAAAAGAGTAAGTTCACTATCTTGGAAGAATGTCATGGTGGTTTAGTAAAGTTTGGTAATAATTCTCCTTGCTTAGTAAAAGGAATATGATTTATTTAACTAAATAGAAAAACAAATTGTGATGATGTTTATTGGGTAGAAGGCTTAGGGTAAATTTTTTTGAGTGTACTACAATTGAATAACAAAGGTTATCTTGTAGAGTTCAAAGGAGGTGTATGCAGGATACTTGGAAGATCTGGTGATGTGATTGCTACTAGTATGTAGACTAAAGGTAACTTATTCTGACTAAATAGAATAGTAAAGAGTTGTCTGATTACAAAAGTTGATGATAGTTGGTTGTGACATAGGAGATTTTGTCATGTTAGCTTTGATAGTTTGGTCAAAGTGAGTAAGATGAATATTGTTATAAGTTTTCCACAACTAGTGAAACCAGACAATGTCACGTGCAGGGAATGTCAGTTGGGAAAGTTAACTAGTTTTGTTTTTATTAGTAAATCATTTTCATCTGAAGGTATTTTGGATTTAGTTCATACTGATTTGTGTGGTCCTATGTGAACAAGAATCTATTTTGGAGCTAAGTACTTTATTCTTTTTGTTGATGATTACTCTAGGATGATGTGGGTTACTTTTCTAAAAGAAAAATAAGATGCATTCTATTTATTTAATGTGTTCAAAGAATGAGTTAAAAAAGAAACATGTAAGAGTTTGAAGTTATTGAGATCTGATAGAGTTAGTGATTTTACATCTTTGGAATTCATTGAGTTTTGTGAAAAACATGGAATCAAGAGGCAAATGTCAACACTTAGATATCCTCAACAGAATGGGGTTGTAGAGAGAAGAAAAAGATCTATTATTGATGGTACAAGAATGATGATGATTCAAAGAGATGTGCTTCAGATGTTTTGGAGAGAAGCTACCAGTACTGCTATTTATAAATTGAACCAAGTACATGTGAAAAAGGGTACTGATAAGACTTCATATGAGTTATAGCATGGTTACACACCTAGTGTGAAATAGTTCAAAGTCTTTGGGAGGAGATTCTACTTAAAGAGAGATGAATATACATGGAAATTTGATCCTAAGAGTGATGGAGGAATATTCCTAAGATATTATACAAGGATAAAAGCCTACAAGTGTCTAAAAAAGAGAACCAAAAAGTTGATAGAAAGTGAAAATGTAAAGATTGATGAATTCCCAAAGAAAAATGATGGTTCCAGCAAGAATGAATCAAGAGATGATCAGGGATTGTATATATTCAACTGGTGAAGCATGAGATTAAAAATTAGAACAATGTGGATGAACCAGGTAAATCGGTAGAAGAGGCTCCTAGACCTGAATCAATGATACCAAGGTATGTAAAGCTCAATCATTCAATCAATTAGGTTATTGGATATAAGAATGATGGTGTTTAGATTAGAAGAAAGATCAAAGAAAGTAACTGTCTGATTTATAAAAATGAACCTAAATCAATAGGAGAGGCATTAAAGGAGGAATAATGGATTAAGATCATGGAAGAAGAATTGGATTAGATAAAGAAGAACAATACTTGGGTACTAGTTCCCAGACATGTTGATAAGAATGTGATAGGAACTAAGTGGGTTTTTAAAAATAAACTCAATGAAGATGGTGAAGTAGTTAGAAATAAGGAAAGACTTGTGGTTAAGGGGTATGCACAAGAATAAGTCTTGGGCTATGGAGATACTTTTGCACCAGTGGCTAGACTTAAAGGAGTAAATATTTTTCTAGCATATGCTACTTATAAAGGTTTTAAATTATTTCAAATGGATGTCAAATATGCATTCTTGAATGGAATTATGGAAGAAGTGTACATAGAATAGCCTGATGGTTTTTCACTATCATAAGATGAAGACATGGTGTGCAAGTTGCAGAAGGTACTTTATTGATTGAATCAGGTACCAAGGGCATGGTATGAGAGACTTCATTCATATATGATCAAGATCAGTTTCATAAGGACAATTGAGGATATCAATGTTTACCTAAAGGTTGAGAAGGATGACCAATTGTTGATTGCTGAAGTTTTTGTGGATGAAATCATTTTTGGTGGAAATGATGAGATGAGAAATGCATTTGCAGAAGAAATGAGGTATCTCATCTTAGTGATAGAATCTACATCAGCCAAAAAATGTATGCTTGAGAAGTATTGAAGACTTTTGGATTAGAAGATCCTAAACTAGTAGGAACTCCAATGGTGATCGACTGTAAGTTGTCCAAGGAAGATGCTTCTAAACAGGTGAGTGAAACTTTATACAAGTCTGTGATTGGAAAAATTGCATTATGTTGTTCATAGTAGGCCTAATATAGAACATGTAGTTAGGATTGTTGCAAAATCTCAATCTAATCCAAAGGAATCCTATATGGAGATCGTGAAGAGAATCTTTAGATACTTAAAAGGCATTGAAGACTATGGTCTTTGGTATGATCACTAAGGATATTTTTGTTTGAGTGTGTTCATTGATGCAAAATAGGAAAGAAATGTGGATGATAGGAAGAGAACAAGTGGAGGAGCTTTATTTCTTGGAAATAGAATTATGTCATTGATCTGATTTATGATAACCAAATTACAATACCTGGTGTGATACCTGCAGTATTGTAGAATTCAACACGAAAATTGAGAACAAGAAGATTGCAAACTGAAAACTATCTCCATTCTATTCAAAATTGGAGTTTATACAAGTCGGATGGATCCCAAGGTTCGCACAAATCCCTTGGAATTTAAATGAAGAGTCATCATAATGTTTATTATAATTAAACTATTAAAACTATCAAAATTTATCAAAAAACTATATATAAAATTTAGGTCCGCTTGGAGAAGGCATAACTTTCTCATCCTAGCTCCGAATTACGAACCGTTTGATGCGTTGGAAAGGTATTCAAATAATCTTGAACCAAATTTTGGGAGTAGCAATGTTCCTTCCCTATTTCCAAGCACCATTTTTGCCTAGAAATGCACCGAAGACCCTCAAAATTGCAATTTACTAAAACATATGAAATTTTGAAAAATTAGATTTCAGTATTTTCCCAATTTAATCCTGATCATTCCTCCCCCCTTAAGAGGCAATGGGCCCCATTGCACTAATTTTATGCAACAGATGAGGAAATTGTTCTTCAATTTGTTCCTTAGTAAACCACTTGCCTGGATGAGAATGCTGACCAGCTCGAACCACCCGATACAAAGGAATGTTTTGATTTCTCAAAGTCTTTAAAATGGCTTCGATAACATGGTCACATTGGACTGGAGCAGTAGTAGAGGGATTTAACTCTGCAACTTGAATGTGTTCAATAGCTTGGGAGATATCCAATAAAGGAGGAAAATAGGGTCTCAACAATTCCACATTGAAAACTGGATGCAGTCCCAAAAAGGATGGCAAATTAAGTTCAAAAGCATTCTCACCAACTTGTTTCACAATAGTGTATGGTCCATAAAAAAGAGGATGAAGCTTCCTATTTGGTCCATGCAGGCGCTCTTTCTGAAGATGTAACCATACCTTGTCACCAATCTGAAACTGATGAGGAGTTCTATGTTTATCATGCCTTTCCTTATACTTTTGATTACTCTGCTCTAATATCTCATAAACTTGCTGTTGTAGGTGTCTAATGTTATCAATGAATTTTTCTACTTTATCTACCTCCTTGCCACCATTCAATGGACTATCAAAGTGTAGAGATGGTATTTCTACATCGATATGTGCCAATGGCTGGTACCCAAGAGAAACCTCAAATGGACTGTGCCCTGTAGTACTATGGAGTGCACGGTTGTAGCTGTGTTGCACATAGGGTAAGCTTTCATCCCATGTGCGAGGATGTTTTGAATGATACATCTGTAAAATATGAATAATCATTCAATTCACCACTTTTATTTTCTCATCTATTTGGGGATGGAATGCTGTGGACTTTGTCAATTTCATGTCTATTTTAGCCCATAGTGCAGACCAAAATTTGCTAATGAACCTGCTATCCCTATCAGAAATAATGGTTTTTGGCAAACCAAAATGAACCCAAACATGTTCAAAAAATAGCTTGGCAGTATCTTCTGCAGAAATCATCTTTTTACATGCCACCATGATAGCCATTTTAGAAAACCTATCTACCACAACATATACACAATCATGCCCCTGCCTGGTAGTTGGAAGCCCAGACATAAAATCCATTGAAACAGACTGCCATGGCTTATCAGGAATAGGTAACGGTAAGTATAGACCCAACTTACGGTTTGCTGGCTTTGCAATTGCACAGGCTACACAAGCTTGTATATGTGAAATGATATCCTGCTTCATTTTTGGCCAATAGAAATACTTTTGAAGGATAGCAGTAGTCTTACCAATACCAAAATGTCCTGCAACAGGATTGTAGTGAGCTTCCCATATCATTTTCTTCCGTTCTTCGGTGGGTACACATATGTGACCATTATGGCAAAGAAACCCATCCTGCAAGTGAAAATCAGAGACAAATTTTCCTTCTACCAAATTACTATAGATGTTAGCAAAATTAGGGTCAGTACTATATAGTTGTTCCCAAGTGGATGATTGATGACCGCATGAATCCAACACTGTTGTCAAACCTACAATCGAAGGCCTACTCAAACAATCTACCACCTTGTTACTGATTCCTTTTTTATGATGAATGTTGAGGTGAAATTGTTGTAAATAGGCTGACGACTGTTGATGTCTATCATTTTTTAGCTTGCCTTGTGTTTGCAAGAATTGGAGTGGTTTATGGTCTGTATATATAACAATTTCCTTTCCCAGTATATAGTGTTTCCATTGTTTGTAGGCCTGAATAATGGCATACAACTCCTTATCATAGGTGGGATACCTACGTACTGTATCATAAAAAGTTTCACTATGATAGGCAACAAGATGCCCATGTTGTGTGAGTACCGCACCAAGAGCATAATCGGATGCATCTATTTCTATCTCAAATGCTTGGTGTAGATCTGGAAGGACCAATACTGGTGCTGAACATAGTCTTTTCTTTAACTCCTCAAATGCTTGTTGCTTTGCCTCTGTCCACTGAAATTTTTCTTGTGCTCCACCCCTTAGTGATTGATTAAGAGGCCATGATATGTGTGAGAAACCAAACACAAATCTGTGATAGAAGTTGGCTAAGCCCAAGAAGCTACGAAGCTCTGTGAAATTTTTAGGGGATGGCCAATCTTGGATTATTTGAATCTTTGCTGAATCAACATGAACACCCTCAATGTCAATGATATACCCTAAGCATTGAATACTCTGCATACCAAAAGAACACTTCTCAGTGTTGGCATAAAGTTTGTGTTTTTGTAGAGTTGAAAGAACTTGTTCAACATGCTGCAAATGCTCAGACCAAGTTCTGCTAAAGATGAGTATGTCATCCAAATAAACAACTATGAAAGAATCAATGAATGGTCTAAGCACATCATTCATCAATCTCATAAATGTGGCTGGGGCATTTGTTAGGCCAAAAGGCATGACCAACCATTCAAACAAACCTTCCTTAGATTTAAATGCAGTCTTCCACACATCTGTTGGATCAATTGGTACTTGGTGGTATCCAGACTTCAAGTCAATTTTTGTAAAGAATTTAGTCCCCCTAAGTTGGTCCAACAAATCATCGATTCAAGGGATTGGATATCTATTTTTAATAGAGATTTTGTTTAATGCTCTATAATCAATACAAAGCCTCCATGTCCCATCTTTATTTTTAGCAAGGGCAATTGGACTTCCACAAGGTGAAGCACTTGGATGAATGTGTCCTTTCTGAATCAACTCCTAAATTTGTCTCTTAATCTCATCATTTTCCAAAACTCACCTCCTATATATTGGCTCATGTGGTAGCGGTGTGCCTGGGATTAAATCAATAGAGTGCTTGACTTGATAGTGTGTTGGTACTCCCACTGGTGGTGTAAACACACTATGATATTCTTTCAAAATTTTATCCATCTGATTTTGTTGATTCTCTGTTACCTTAGCATGTGTATTAAGAAGAATTGACTTTGTTTGTTCAGGGAAAATCATGAGTACAACAAAAGCTCCAGTTTGAGCAATCAAGCGTTTACATTGTTTAGCACTAATTAAAGAAGCAGTTTGTGTTGGACATACCTCTGGTATTCGATACCTCTTACCACCAAGCTTGATTGTAACACTATGTGGCCTGGACTCATACACCCCATGCCTCTGATACATGTATGGCTGCCCCAGCAAGACATTGTATACATCCAATGGTGCTACATCACATATTACTTCATCCTTGAAAGGCTTGATTGAATATGGAAAATGACATTGTTGATTTATTTGAATATCTTGTCCCTCATTTACCCATCCCATAGAGTATGGTTGTGGGTGTCTTGTCACTTTTAAATTTAATCTTTTGAATATCTCCCTAGAGATCAAATTCTTTTGACTCCCACTGTTAACAATAAAATGCAAAGGCTTTCCATCAACCCATATCTATGAATGAAAAAGTCTCTCTTCATCTTCACGGGGCAATACTTTAGCAGTTTCAACTATGGCATATGGGTTTGCTTCTATGATGGAATCATTCTCCTCTTTCTCAGAATTATTTACTGGTGACGATTCAGGTTCAACTTCCTCTCCTCGTATTTCTGTCATCAAATTTTTAATACTTCGACAATCCTTTGTGTTATGGGTTGGGGACTTATGCATCTCACACCACATGCCTATGTTTGTTTGTGTATTTTTAGTAGACCACCATGTGTTCTTGGATGCATTTGAATGAGGTTCCTTGGTCACTTGTTTTCCTACAAATTTATTGCCACCTTCAACCCTTGGCTTGTTGTTTGCAAAGTAGTCCCTCTTCCCTTTCTGCTTGAATTTATCTTCAATTTTTGTAGCATATTTATAGGCAGTTGCTAATGTCTCAATATTCAAAAATTCCATCTCTGTTTGAATATACCTGTGAAGTCCACTCTGATATTTCAAAATTCGATGCTTCTCTGAATCATCAATACCAAGTTTTGCTAAAAGTGAATGGAATGTATTGGTGTAATCTTGCACAGACTGATCCCTCTTTTGTCAAAGAAGCTTCCACTCTATGTATTTTTGTTCATACAAATCATCTAGAAGGTAAGCTTCTTTTATGTATTCCACAAATTCTCCCCATGTGGGCTTCTTATCAAGAGAAATTTCAAAACCATCTTCAACAAATGATTCTCGTTCTTTATTTGTGACTTTGGTTTCCCATGCTAATTTCACATGGGTTTCAGCTTTGAGGAGAGAAAATGTTATCTTTTCTGCATCTGAGAAATTATTTATAGAAAAGTATCTATCCAACTTTGATAACCAGTTATCAACAGCTTCAGAATCGACCTTTCCTTCAAAATTCGGGATGTCGAAATTGACCTGCACTTTGAAAGGGGTATTTCCATAAAATGATGTTTCTGATTCAGAGGGTTTTTGATTCTATAGGAGGCATGAAAATTGACTCATCATCTCCTCTAGTTTCTTATTTAAAGCTTCCTCGACCAACTTCTTAACATCATCGTCTGACATCTTCGATCGTGTGTGTCTCAAAGGTGGGTATTTTGACAAATCTTGTGTATCTAATCCTAATCTTTGGTAGGAATACCTTGTGTAAATTGGCAAATAGGAGCATTCCCGCTCTGATACCACTGATCTGGTTTATGAAAACCAAATTACAATACCTGGTGTGATACTTGCAGTATTGTAGAATTCAACACGGAAATTGAGAACAAGAAGATTGCAAACCAAAAACTATCTCCATTCTATTCAAAATTGGAGTTTATACAAGTCGGATGGATCCCAAGGGTCACACAAATCCCTTGGAATTGAAATGAAGAGTCATCATAATGTTTATTACAATTAAACTATTAAAACTATCAAAATTTATCAAAAAAACTATATATAAAATTTAGGTCCAGTTGGAGAAGGCATAACTTTCTCATCCTAGCTCTGAATTACGAACCATTTGATGTGTTGGAAAGGTATTCAAATAATCTTGAACCAAATTTCAAAAATAGCGATGTTCCATCCCTATTTATAGGCACCATTTTTGCCTAGAAATGCACCGAAGACCCTCAAAATTGTAATTTACTAAAACATATGAAATTTTGAAAAATTAGATTTCAATATTTTCCCAATTTAATCCCGATCAGTCATGGATGAGAAAGAAGCAGAACTATATTTCTCAGTCTACTACAAAGGTTGAATATTTTATTGATGCTATTAATTTCACTCAAGTTGTTTGGATGAAGCAGTTATTGGAAGGTATTATGGAAATGGTAATTGAACTAGTGGTTATCTATTGTGACAATACCAGTGTTATTAACATATCCAAGAACCCTGTGATGCATCCTAAGACCAAGCATATTGCAATTAAGTACCATTATCTTATAGAGAAATTTCAAGAGAAATAGGTACAATTGTAGTATGCACCAACTAAGGAGTAGGTTGTAGACATTTTTACTAAGCCACTACCAAAGGATATGTTTGAGTATCTAAGAGGAAAGTTGGGGGTCATTCCCCTACCTGAGAAAAATTAAAGTGATTCTTTTGCATCAGTCCAAAGTTTTGTATTGAAAATATTTTTTAGATTGATGTAATAATGAGATACTCCTAAGGGGGAGAGATCAGTGGCAAAGGTACTGAAGGAGAAGAAGAGATCTCTAGTATGGCATCTTTGGCATTGTTGTCAAATGGGGAGTGATGTATTGAGAAGTGGACAAGAAGATAAAATATGAGACATATGATAGTTTATTTAGAGATGATGATTCATTGTAAGAACACAAGCTGAAAAGGTCAAAGATATTATGATCGTTTGGGTTTCCATCAATACTAAAGGGGAAGATTTTTTACATAAATGATGACGTGATGGTATAGATTTGGTGATTGAGATGATCAATTATTGTGTTTCCATTGATGTCAAGTATTGACCTAGTGTTCTTAGTGTGGTGCCAATTATGTAAGAAGGATGAACAATGTATTTCAAGTGGTTCTAGTGGTTGCAATTCTTAAGGGAGACTTAGGAATGTCTCTAGATGATAATTGTATGATCATAACTATTGAATGAATGATTTGTATAAGTTATGTTTGATTGAAGTGTGACATGGAATATTATTCAACAATTTATGACTGATGATAACAGATGTGATTGATTTACCAAATCTATGATGAGTTAGGTGGTGCGACCATAAGAATTATTTTTTTGATGCTATGTTGAGCTCATGGTTATGACCACAACTAATTTGGATGATTGGTAAGCATTTTTTGTGGTTATAGAAGTTGTTTATGTGGAAGGTGACTATGTTTTTGAGCTATCAATGGTAGATTTTCTGTTGGCAACTAGTGATCAAGTTGTGATGATTCATTTTTATTCTAACTATCATGAAAATGTGTCTCAATTCATTTATGGTGATGCGTTGGAATTACATTAATCGAGGTAGAAGTTTTATCAAGATGAAGAGTGAGTTGGTCAAAACATGTTTGATTGTTATTGATAAAATAAATTGTAAGTGTCTATCCTTTGGCCGACCTATTTGGTGAAGATGGGTGTTACATTGGGACGTGTGTTTTGGCATGATCTCTTTGAGAACAAAGATTGGAAAAGTGATTTAAAATGTGTTGGATGATGTTTTAGGTCAGTGGCAATTTAGAGCTTGAGTACTGATATTTATATCATGAAATAAAATATTTGTGTGTGTAGATCATGATTGTGATAGTGCAATCAAGCCAAGGTATTTGAGAATTGTCTGATGAAAGATTGAATGTGTTATAGAGGATCTGATCAAGCAAAGGAGTTTTTATTTCTAGATTAGAAGAACCTAATAGGTTTCTTATATGAAAATCCATTAATCAAGTAGATCCCAAGATAACTTATTTGTAAATCCTTTAAGAGGGTGGCACTTTAGCTAATGTCTAATGTCCTCTAAAAAAGCTACTCCTAAGAGGGTTAAGCTCCTAACTAGGCATACTTTAGAAGAGTGGACAATTTGTGAGTTTCACCTCACACGTGGTTTTCACCCATTTGGGTTTCCAGGGAAAAAATATCTATGTTATGTATTGCATGCATTGTAGTGCTTATGTTTATTTGGTTAATTTTCATTTGATTAATGTAAGAATTTTCATAAGGCAATAAATTTAATGCCAAGATCTAGAATCTCAATAGATAGCACAAATAAGAGAGACACAATGATATGATCAAATGAATAACTCAATAATGATTAAGTGATAATGGATATAATTGATTATTCCCAATTGATTAAGTACAAAGTAGATGTGCCTGAATATATAGGAAATGTATGATAATTAGGAGATATGAAAATAATAACCTATCAATCACACTAGGTGTAATCACATGTCCACCAAAGGTGGATCATCTTCCATTGTACATCAAAGTATGTGCAACAATGAGAGGATGATAATGTGATAAGATCACTAAAGGTGGATCTCACACATAAAGAGGTATGGGATGATAACTATCACCACCTAAATTGGAATTATCCTACACCATGTGCTAATATGAAATGCAAACTCTTAGGTGTCTTAGTGAAAACTAATATGCAAATGCATTATCCTAAGTAAACTTAAGTAAATTATAATTAGTGAATACTTAATTACACTAAAACTCCCTCTTAAGTGCAACTTAGGGGAATGCATTTAAGCTCACAATTCTACATGACAATACATGATGGGCCATGGTTACTAGGCCATGTTAGGTACCCATGTACAATATGCAAGAGAAATGAAATGTAATCTCTCATAATGCAGAGAAAGAGGGAAAACCTCATGGGAAAAAAACCTACCCTAAAAAGAGAGATGAAAAACAAGATGCATGTATGGATGGAGTAATCAAGACCCCCCCATTATGACATACATCATGTATATACAAGAAAGAATCCCCCAACGGAAGGAACCAAGGAGACATGATATCCCCCCATAATGAATAATCTCCTCCAAGGATGATGAGTGCTTGAAGGAAAACATAGAACTGTGCCTACAAACAACATTTCTCCCCTTAGGAAGAAAATAAACCAAGTATAGATGCAAGAAGGTTTCCCGTTGTTGATAGGAAGAAGGAAGGGGAATCCAAATGAAGTATGCTCATGTGTTTCCATGTCCTTGGTTGATGAAGATGCCACAAAACAATCAAGAGAAATCCCAATAAAAGGTGAAAAATAAGGAACCAATGGTAACTGATCCATGTAAGAATTTAGATCAAACTCCAAAGACAAAGAAGTCTCCTCAAATGAAGAAGTAGGAAGAGAAGCAAAGAAGTCCCCCCTTAATGTAGAATGTATACGAATGGTAGATGCTCCTAGATCAATGTAGAAACTACAACATGAAAACTAAATAATGTTCCCCCCTTAGGAATAAATAATGCCATAGGTGTATCAAGGAACCCTCCCCATTCTCTAGGAAGAATCCTCAAGATTTATGAAGTCTTAAGAAACTAAATAGGAATCTCCAACACATGAGTATGATCAACCTGAATAATGCAGTCAAGGATGGTGGATCCAATGAAGGATAGTCCCAACCTGGCAGACAACAGAATTACACAGCGGAATACTCAACACAACAGACAACACCATAAGTGTTTCAAGAAATTTGCATTAACATGCTCGATTGTAAGGCCTTCCGGGTTAGGGCCAATTACAAAATGAAATAATTCTGCAAGATCCACAACCAGATCCAATACAATCTTAGCTAGTTCAGCTCTGAAGACAATCAGAAGATGATGGAAACCCTACAGCAGATCTAAAATTGAGCTCGCAAGCCTCCAAGCAATCTCCTTGTTCCCAAGTATGCAAATCCCTAACTCCGCTACAAATGATTATCAGATTACAATCTGACCTACAAGAACATTAAGAAATTTTCCACAACTTTTCTCTCAAGCTATGCATCTAACATTCAGATCTTCTTTAATGTCTTAGCTCTCTGAATCTCCCCAAAGTTCTTCTTCTTTTCCTCCCCTAAACATCTACCCAAGCCCTCCTTAAATACTAATCATCAGCCACAATTCGGTTGGATGAAACCCTTAACTCCCCAAACAAATAATTAAATTCCATAAAAGTCAGCTTACAAATGTATACAAACATTTAATTCTACATGTCAGCCCAAGATAATGGATACCAACAATTAATTCACCAAGTCAGCTCCAAAAATCACACAGAACTATAGTCGGTAAGTCAGAACTACCGAGCGACAGTAAAATTATCGAGCACGCCAGGCATCACCAAGCACCAATGTTGACCAAGCACCGCAGGCATGAGTGAGCAACAATTTCACCAAGTGCTAGAGACTACCGAGTTCCTTCAGTGATTGAGCATCCTTCAATGACTAAGATTGTTGGTCAAGGCTGCAACCGAGTAACATCTGCCAAAATACAAACACTCCATGCAATTTTATCGAGGACACAAGATGCCCTACCTTAACCTTGGATGCTGCTACATTAGACACTCTAGGTTCCAAAAGATGTTCATATGTGAGAAGAACATCTTTCAGGATCCAACACATAAATCCCGAACTAGTTCTTCACATACAAGTCCTCCACCTTTTCTTCTTGCAAAGTCTTCCACTTTAGTTTCCTCTATCTCTTCAAGTCTTTTCTTGACAATGTACAGGTTGGTTCTTCATACTGATCATTCATGTTCTCGGGATCTACAATCTCAACTCAGCTACCAATACTCAGGCTTCTCCTACCAAGTGTTGTATCCATCAAAGGCATCAGTGAAAACTTCCTATCATTCTTCTCAACAGTAAAAACATTTCTTACATAGTCATAAATAGCTCTGTAATCATATTGCCAAGGTCTACCAAGAAATATATCACAACTATTCATCTTCACAATGTCACAAAGCACAAGATCCTTGTACTGGCCAATCTAAACATCAATGAAGCATTGTTCTCTAACTTCCAAAGCATGAACATCTTGTAACCAACCAATCCTATAAGGACAAGTATGTTTCATTCTCTTCAAACCAAGTTTCTGAACCAGGTCCTCAGCAACAAGGTTATCAGTACTACCACTATTAACAATAACATCATAGAGTTTACCTTTAGTCTTGCATCATCTCCTAAACAAGTTACTCCTCTAACAAGGTTCATCCTTTGTACCGAGAAATGTTTGCCGAAGTAGCAAGTTCTCTGATTCAGGTTCATTCTAAATGTTCTCATTCATCACAGCAGTTCGTTGGTCAACCTTCTTCTGTGTGCACTCAAAAGAATGATGTCCTTCCTCCCCACATTTATAGCAAGTACCCTTAAAGATAAGTCTACCCATCTTCTTCTTTGGTTCCACAAGTTTCTGTTCATCTTCTGCATCAGTCAGTTTCTCCTTCATCGAGTGATCAATATTTTCTTTCCCTCAGTAGTTACTAGGCTGTTTCCTTTTTAAATTATCTTCTACCTTCAGAGCATACTGATAAGAATCTTCGACAGAATCAATCTTCAGCATACCAATCTCATCCTGAATATTGAATCTTAGACCATTCACATACCGAGCTACCTTTTCCTTACCAAGCTCTCGTTGTCCAGACCGAATAGTAAGTTTGTAGAACTCCTCGGTATAATCTTCAACAGATAAATCCTTCTATTTCAGATTCTATAAATTCTTAAACAAGTCAAGCTCATAGTCAGCCGGTATGAAATTAGCTTTCAACTTAGTCACCATCAATATCCATTGATTGATCTTTGTTTCACCTTCATCTTCTTGATCTCTCTGTAGTTCTTTCCACCAAAGAGCAGCATTTCCTTTCAACTTTGTCTATGACAATCTCACCTGAAGAGGATCTTCAATTTCTTCCAGCTCAAATAAATCTTCAAGCTCACCAATCTAATCAATCAGATTGTTGGGCTTCAAAGTACCAAAGAAAGTAGAAACTTCTATTCGGTAATTACTAATTCGAGCAGCAGGTCTAGGCAACTGAGTAGTTCTATTTTCACCAGATCTGTTCCTCTGGTCATCACCACTAGATCCAGCAGTTTCAAATTCTTCAGCAGCTTCTTCATAGCCATCCTCAGTACCAACATTCCAAGGTATACTAGGAACAGTTCTCATGATCTTGACGACCATATCATTCTTCATCAATTCCATCTCAGATCTGAAATCTAATTTCACCTCCTCTGTGATCCTGGATTCAACAGTATCACAAAGATCTGAAATAACTCTAGGGTCCAATATTCTCGGAGGCATCCTTAAAGAAATAGAGAAACCCTCAGCAACAAACCCTCATTGACCACCTTGTGAAAATTTCCAAGTTGCAACAAGTCAGATCTCAACCTGCAATCTTGTAAACAACTAGGGCACAATTTCACAAGTTCAGTGCTTCAGATCTGTAGTTTAGATTGCACACAATCTCTGCTCCAATAAGATTAACTTCGCAAGATCAGCCTTGCTAGGTCAAGCTTTTGCTTCAACAAGAACAAACTTTCGCTCCAACAAGAACAAAATTTTGCTCTGATACCACCTAATGCAGTCAAGGATGGTGGATCCAATGAAGGATAGTCCCAACCTTACAGCCAACAGAATTACATAGCAGATTAGTCAAAACAATCTTGCAAGATCCACAACCAGATCCAATACAATCTTAGCTAGTTCAACTCTAAAGACAATCAGAAGTTGATGGAAACCCTAAGGCAGATCTAAACTTGAGCTCGTAAGCCTCCAAGAAATCTCCTTGTTCCCAAGTATGCAAACCCCTAGCTCTACTACAAATGATTAGTAGATTACAATCTGACCTGCAAGAACATCAAGAACTTTTCCACAACTTCGCTCTCAAGCTATGCATCTAACATTTAGATCTTCTATGATGTCTCAACTCTCTGAATCTCACCAAAGTTCTTTTTTTCCTCCCCTAAACATCTACCCAAGCCCTCCTTAAATACTAATCATCAGCCACAAGTCGGCTGGATGAAACCCTTAACTCCCCAAACAAATAATTAAATTCCAACAAGTCAGCTTACAAATGTATACAAATATTTAATTATGCATGTTAGCCCAAGACAATGGCTACCAACAATTAATTCACCAAGTCAGCTCCAAAAATCACACAGTACTTGTAATGTCCCCGCCAGGGAACCCATAAGGAATCAGGTCTTATAACCAAAAATTGCAACTAACAAATTTTTTCATTACATTACATCATTACTACTTCACATTTACATTCCTTAAGGTTCCCTTAATGGATTCATTCACTAACATCTTTACGTTACTTATCCTGATTGAATTTCATTTCCTTTCTTTACTATCACATTTTAGAACTAAGAGATAGGGTAAGAAAATAACATTTCATTTACAATCATATTCCATACTTTATATACTAAGTTCATTTCTCCTTCCTACACATTGAATAGCTATTCATTACAAATTTCATTTTAACCTTAGCATAATAAACATTTCCTTCCATTGCAACATAGGAGAGATAGGAAAGATCATTCAACATTACATTATACATTTACAACTTTAATCTTTCAAATAACAACCCTTGAAACAAGCCTAGAACTATCCCTCCCAATTACATTGCTTTTCTATTCAATTACATCTTACTGATAATAGATCTCATAATAACAGGTACATGAAAGTCCCAAAGGAATTACAACATATCTTTTCATCTTTCCTTTCAAGAATACATAATACAAAATACAAATATCTGCATCAATACATAAATTTGAACGCATCCAAGCCACAAACCACGAACAGGACCTCGAAAGATTTTTTTTGCCACCTAACCATGTGGAATTGATGAGATTCCACCCCCTGTGCTAGGAGATAGAACCAAGATACTCACAAGGCCCTAAGCAATCTAAGGCTCAGAAGATAAAGAAACCCAAGACTCAAAAAGAACATATAATATCATCATACCATAACATAGAGGTGAAGGTTCTAGGATACCACCTAAGTGAGTGTCATCAAACAACCTATATATTGGGATCCTTCTTGGCAACCATGTAACCCTAGTCCCCCCTTTATGATTAGGGATCCATCCTGGTAGTTATCCCTAGTCTTGGTACTCGAATAAGGTCTGCATGGCCATTATTATATTCTCTTTCATTATCATTTGAATCCCCCCTTCCCAGGTTAATTTTTAAGGTTATCACTTTTTACAAACCCACCCATAGGATCATATGGCAACCACTTTAGGGTTCCAACACCTATGGTGAGCCACTCACTTAAGGTTCCTATCCCCTTACCCCACACATGCAAAAACCATGAAAACCTCAAGTAATCTCAAAATGATCCATCTCATAGGTCTAGGGAACCCTTCGGTGCACTCAGACCACCCGAACAAGTTCTGACCTTATATTATGGACTCTACCAAAAGCCAAGTATGAACAAAAGATTAAACTCAAAACCATGTATAGAAATTCACAACATAAAACTTCCCACATGCATTGACACAACATTCCATAGCTTATTTCAAAAATCTAGGAAAAAGTCTCATGTGCCTGAAATTTGGCTAAGTCTAAATTTTTAAGAAATCTCAAAATTAGAAATTGTATCTTAACTCTCGTGAATCTGAAACCTATCCCAATCATCTTAGAAGGTACCTAAACCCTTTATAAAAGTATAACTTAAAGTGTTTTTCCTTGGTTGACACTAGTTGGTTGGTTAACATAGTCTAGGTCGGTTAACACTGGACTAGTTAGTTATCACTGCATTGGTAGGTTAATACTGCATTGGTCGGTTAATACTCCATTGGTCAGTTGATACTAAGTTTCATCAGTTGATACTGAGTTTGTTCGGTTGATACTGAGTTGGTCAGCTAACACTAAATCGACCTGGCTTGGTTAATACTAAATTGACATGGCTCGGTAAACACTAAACTGACCTGAAACTACAGAATACGACTATCAATTCTAACTTGCAGGTAAAACTGGGCATTATGGGGACTATGGTTGCCTAATCTGAGCACGACCCATTTGAGATCTCCTAGTTTCCCTTTAGAAACGACTCATCAATCCATCCTATCTATCTAAAAAATTTGTTCTAGATCTAGACAAAGAAAGGTGGTGCACAAACCGACATGAACCAATAAGGTTTGAAATAACAATTCTAAATTCTGGAAGCACTCATGAACATTCTGGAAAGAAGGGAGATAAATAGGAGAATAGTAATGATCCTACAAATGAAATTAACCCAAATAAAAGCATCAATTTCACAGAGAAGTCTACAAGAGGAAAATAGTAAGGAAATGACTACATTTCAATCCTACACCTTCATGACCCTTTCTATTTCTTACTAAACTTCCTTATTTAATTCAATAAAAGATAAACTCATCCTTCCACAGGACCATAAACAAAAACTATATAATCATAGACAATTTTATTATCATATCATATACAAACATATTCACACACAAAGAGGAAGAATGAAGATTCTTCCTAGTTTAGACCCTACCTTGGGTCCTACGGAGAATCCTCTTCCCTTGACTAGATAATCTCTACAGAGCTTCAATCCTTGAGTAGATATCCTTCTAGAAATATTCCTCTAGCAATCAACTCCCAGCAATCCAAAAACTCTCAAACTCACACAAACTTTCACCAAAAATTTTCGGAGAAATCAATTATAGATAACTCAAAGGAAAACAAATCTTCCAAAAATTAACATCCTCCCACACACAAAAATCTTCAAATATTTATCCCCCAACTATGTGGTTGGAGGAGTTTCTTTACGGGAAGGGTTGGAGGAACAACCAAATAATCTCCCGTAAAGACTTAATTAAGGTTTTTAATAAATTTAATTAAAATATCTTTTAAACGAAAGCATAACAAGAATAATAGACAAATACCTTGCAAGAAAAACACATAGCACAATAGGAAAACAAGTGGCCTAACTTCTAGGAGGTCTTGAGTTCAACTCCCTCCTAGATATCCAATTTTACTACAAAGGCCATTTCCCTTTTATTAATAGTATTATTACTTTTTATTTAATACATTTATTAAATATACTTTATTTAACTCACTTTATTTTCTTATTATAAACACCATATCTTTAACACAACTAATGATAACATACAATTATTATTATTTATATAAGCATGGATATATGTGTGTGCACCCACATATACACATACCTATATAAAATACAAATAATTATAACATAATTATTTATTATACATATAAAATAGATTAATTCTAACTCAACATAAACTTAGACCAACATCAAATCAAGTCCATAACATAAACTGCATTCCACTTCCCAACTAGGATCACTTCCTAAACAGAATTCTAGGTCCATAGGTAACCTCAGGAATAACTTGGTTAAATCTCCACACATCAACAATTTGAATATTTTGAAGGCACGCTTAGACCTATGTAGCTAGGTGGAGACAATGCCTAGTACCTGCATCCTGCATCACCAACTGATATGCATATACAAATATATAAATATAAACAGACAGTGGCAAACAAGGAGGGAGAGTGTGACATCGTGTGGATCTCTCGTGGGAGTAACTACGACTACCCCTCCTCATCCTACACTCACATCAACTAGTGAACATTAAACCGTAATAGGGTCAGTAGGGTTAGATCATAATAAAACATCATAACACAAATCAATGTAAAACATTTTACTGATAGTTCATTTCTAGCCATTCATCATTAAATTATAACTCATTTAATATTTCCAGATAAACTGCAGTAACCAAATGTATATTCTCAAATGTCTCATAAAATGCTAACTAAACAATAATCACAGTCCATCATAAAATCCAAAGTGTCAAAGCAATAGTCCTGTCAGTCTAACATAGGAAGATGCTAGGGTTGGCATTACAGAACTCCAGTGGGTAAGTAAGAACTACTGAGCGACATTAAAATTACCGAGCACGCTAGGAATTGCTGAGCACCAGTGTCGATCGAGCACTGCAGGAATGATCGAGTAATAATTTCATCGAGCACCAGAGACTACCGAGTTCCTTTAGTGACCGAGCTTCCTTCAATGACTAAGACCATCGGTCAAGGCTGCAACTGCGTAACATTGGCCAAAATACAAACACTCCGTGTAGTTTTACCGAGGACACAGGATGCCCCACCTTAACCTTGGATTCCCCTGCATCATTGAACCATGCAATGTGATATCCCAAGTGAAGTTTGAGACTCATGAAAACCAATCTCCAAAGACTCAAATGTCTTCTCTGAAGATAAACAGACCTCCTCCAAATTTTGTATCAAAAGATCCACAATCATGTCAAACACAAAAGAATGATCAAGTGAAAAATGAAGATGAGGTTCAAAGTATTCCCTCACAACAATTGAAGAAGGACCATCCTCATCAAAGAGAAGATGAATGTCACTAATGAATTCTCCCAAATCCTGAATGTAGGACTCCATAAACAAACCTACAATGTCTATGAAGAAGTCATCCCAAGAAACTAAAAATGGAAGACAAGGAATATCCTATTGTACTGAATCAAAAGAATCCATGGTTAAAGTAGGACAAGAAACATTAGGAGAAATAATAGGAGTGATCTCAAATGGAGAAGTAGAAGAATATTTAACATATTTATGTTGAGCCTTCAACTCTTCGTAAGACTCGAGTCTTGCAAGATGCATAATCTGCCTTAAAGTAGTCTCGTCATAAGGAATATTATCTACACCATCAAGTGGAATCAATCAATCTGCAACTGGATCTTTTTGGAATGGAGGAACATGAGGATGTCCAAAATGTTCCCAAACAATAGTCCAATATATGCATGGGAACTCAATATCATGAAGCTTGGATTTGACTTTACGAAAGGAAGATGTATCAATTCTATAAGTCATCAATCCCAAGATATCTGAATTCTTTTCACACCAAGCTACTTACTTCCACTGAGAAGTTGGCATAGGAATTTATTTGTTGGCTCTCAAAATAGACTTTATGCTTTGAAAGCTACCAATATACCTATAGATAGATTTTCAAGAGTGGTTAATTCCAAATATAGGGAAATCTGAGGTAATTGGACCAACTATAGGGACAAGAATTTCCTTTGCACTTTTGGTTCTGCAAGACCAAGGTAGGTACACCTAATATAGCTCAACATAAAACATTTTACAATTCTTTGGACTTTTATAATAGAAAAATTATAAGAAAATACTAAATGATAACCAATCATTCATTGATTCTCCATTATCATAAAGAACATACAACTTGATAACCACAATACTCAAAGAATTTTGAATGGTTATTTAACATTTATAGAATATAGCCAAACCCAACCAAACATATATTACTGTAGAAAATATTTTTTCTTGACCAGTGCCTTATCCATTGGGAAATACCTCTAATGCAAAAGAAGAATACATAAACCAACCCATGTCAATGATTCATGACGTAAGATACTACCATATTTTGACAGTATCGATCCATTCAGTCTAGACTCATACTTTTTATGAAAATAAAACCATCTCAACACATCGTGCGGTTCACAAAAAATCAAAAAATGGATGAACTCCACATCACTCCTCATGGATGGGAAATTGACCAATTAGAAAGAGAAATATCAACTCCACATGGCACTTAGGTCCCACCTTTTCCTCTTTATAAAAATGGACACATGTCACTCAAGCGCGATACCTTGATCAATATTTTTATTGCAGGTTTTGATCACAGGATTATGCCTACCGTCTGATCAAAACTGATATCTTCATACTTTACCACCTTTCATCCTGCGCTATGTGATGTCATCCTAGACACACATCATCAAGGCGTGATACCTTGATCAATAATCAGTGAGAAACATTTGATCATGGGATTGTGTCCACTATTGGATCAAGCTTGATTTAACTTCCCTTTATATTCTTCAATACCAGTCCCATGTTCTCAGGGAAGACACTTGTCACTCAAGTGTGATCCAACAAAGGTTAAAAAGTATGTAAATTTGGTTTGCGAGGCCCACCATTAGATTGAATTTAATCTGCTTGACACCTATCTTCTCCTTTAGTCCCGACCAGGTCCTACATCAGCTACGTGTTACTCAGGTGCAATTCCTTGAAGGGTAAACTCTTTTCATCTTCTGATCATGGGATCATGCCCACCATTAGATTGAAACTGATCTGATTTTCTTTTAATACATCAAAAAAATTTAGACTTAGGAAAAATAATACACAGGTTCCGCTAGGAGTCATAACTTAAAAGGATTTGGCCTCTTTCAATGACAACTTAAGACACATGTTTTAAAAACAACTTAAGTGAGTCCCAAAATGTAATGAAGAAATATAAATCCAAGGGATACTTAAGTTTTAAAACAAGATGAACACTTAGGGCTTGGATAAAATAAAACCTATGGCTTGAAGAACAAGATTTAGTCACAACTTAAAAATGAAAGATTTAAACTGGGAAAATGTTTACAGTCCTAATAGTGGCTTTAATTGGGGATGTATGTCTCTTGCAGGAATAACAAGATTCCAAGATCCCAGGGTTAAGAAGAGCACCTACAGAAAGAAAAAAGTCCTACAACATACAACTGAAAGAAACAAATAACATAAGGAAACACACAAGAAAACCTACTGTTCATGGATAATGAAGACTTCAGGAGAAGTAAAATTTTAGTCCAATTGTCCATGAACTGGCAATTCCAAAATGTTTCCAGTCAAATCTTTAAGAATGTAAGAATAAGACCCCCACTTATTATCAATGATATATGGTCCTAGACAAATAGGATAAAATTTTCCATGTTTTCCTTTATCCTCTAGTCTTGCATTCCACATCAAGACCAAATCATCAATCTCAAAATTCCTTACAGTGGTTCTTTTGTCATATAAATTCTTACATTGGAGCTGTAATTTGACATTTCTATCATGTGCCTTTCTCCTTGACTCATCCAACTCTATCAAGTCATCCATTTTGATTCTCATTTCATCATCCAAGTCATCGTCATAAATCTGGAAAAACTTGTACATCTGCAATAAATTATTTTGTGGCAACCTAGCATGTATACCATATGCCAAATCAAAGAGTGCACAACCAATAACCTTTTTCACTATTACTCTATCGGCCCATAGTGCTTGCTGCAATTTTGAATCCCAAGCCCTTTTATTCTTGTCTAACACTCTTTCCAAATTTTTTAATCAAGCTTTTATTACTGAATTCAGCTTGACCATTCCCCTATGGGTGGTATGGGGATGAATAAGAAATTTGGATCCTATATAGTTGGAAAAAATCATTAAATTTTTTAGATCTAAAACACATTGCATTATCCACCACTATAGTTTCTAGATAACCAAACCTTGTGAGGATGTTTTGAAATAAAAATTTAGTTACAACCTTATTGGTGTTACTGGTGGCTCTCTTAGTCTGGATAGCTTCAACTCACTTGGAAAAATAATTAGTTGCGACTAGAATCCATGAATGACTTCCACTAGATTTGTTATGAATTTTTCCAATGAAATCCATACCCCACTTCTGAAAAGGTGCTTCAATAGTCACATGCTTTAGAGGCAAATTTCCATCAAACCTCAATTTACTTGCAAATCTCTTGTAGGCATCACATTTATTGATAAAATTGTGATTTTCCTTAAAAATAGTAGGCCACCAAAAACCAAACCTCAAAATATTGTGTGTAGTGGTTTTAGCCATGTAATTGTTAGAAAGGAAAGACCACCAAGATAACTGAGAGGGGGGGGGGGGGGGGTGAATCAGTTATTTGATAGTTAAACCATTTATCATCATTAACTTCAATATTAACTTCAATAGATTTAAACCATATAATTAATGTAGTAACCAACCATAGAAAGATAACCATACACAATGACACAATAACAAAAGATATGTTAACTAGGGAACCTCTTGATCAAAGAGTAAACCCCGGTGGGAATGATGCCCACAAAATGATGCACTAATATGAAAGTTCCTTGTTAGAGGATGGACCCTGTTAGGAGTCTTATGAAATGCATTTAGTACATATGAATCTCTGTTAGGAGATTTTGAATCCTTGTTAAAAGATTCTAACCCTGTTAGGAGTTATGGAAGACAGAAGGACCCACTGCCCAAACAGCTTCAAGGCAAGATCTCTGAACTCACTGTCTAATAGATCTTAGGATTATTCAATAGAATAATATGAAATATGTTACCTCCTTCACACTGTGCCAAAACTGCACTCTCTGCTACACAAGATCACAAATTCAGATCTCTGTACTTTGCAAGTCTTCCTTCATTACTAAATTAGCTCTTTTCTTCACTTCATGCATACATTCGCATCACAACTTTCATAATTTCATATCAAAACTCTTACAAACCTCATACATAACAAGGAAAACATTCCTTCCTTTATACCACACTCAAATAATTACAAATGAGTCGGCATGCAAATACAAAATAATAATTTCAACACGCTACATCAAAATTACATAAAACTGTCAGCTTCCAGATACAATAACTTTCCAATCGTGTGATCTCAAAGTTTGCACTATGAACCACATCACCACCAATGAGTCTCAAACTTCCCTTTAACTGTGTAGAATCAGATTCCATCCCTATTAGGAGATATCCTCCGATTACCAAAAACCGCTACACAGGAAAACTGCCAGAATACTGCTTCCACCAAAATGCTTATAACTTTCATGAATAAATGAATTTCTCTTTGTGCTCTTAACCATAGGCTAATAACACACCAAATAACATACCATCAATTGCACATAACTCAATCTGCAATATAACATGTGCGCAAAACAAAATTGTGCCTGCTTCTCTGCTAAAACTCCAGAATAACATTGTGTTGACATCAATGACAATCATAGTCATGAATGCAACAACCACTACTACAGAATGACTGCCAAAGGCTTCAACATTCATTCCTAACAATCTCCCCCATTTTCATTGATGGCAACATAGATGAAAAACATCCAATGTTCCAAAAATCCAATCACTGTTGCTCAACTGCACTGCTACTCATCATCAATCAAATCTTGCTTCGTTATCCTATTCAATCTCTTCAATAAATGTAGTTCCTCAATATTTCCTCAATGTTTTTCATGATTCTCTCCCCCATTGACATCAATGACATAACTTCTATCACTTTGTCAAACAATAGCTCAATGTCAAAAGACACTATTCAGAAAATACATTCACAAGAGTCCTCAATGACTCAGCTCAGATACACATACTCCCCCATAGAGGAACTACCAACATCCAATCCAGAAAATAGATAGGGCCATAAACCACTGGACGGATGCAACCAACTACATCATTACTCAAAAGTAGGTTGGGGCATAACCCCAAGCATACCTCTTAGATACTCAAATGTATCCTTAGGCAAGGGCTTAGTAAATATATTTTCTATCTACTCCTTTGTGCTTATGTACTCCAGTCTGACTTCTTTTTTTGCAACTTTCTCTCTTACAACATGATACTTGATCTCTATATGCTTTGTTTTAGAATGTAAAATCAGATTCTTAGACATACTAACTGTACTTGTATTGTCACAATATATGACAATAGGCTCATCAAACTTGATTCCAATGTCCATCAATATTTGCTTCATCCAAATTATCTGATTACAATTGTTTGCTGCTGCAACATATTCTGCTTCTGTTGTACTCTGTGAGATACAATTCTGCTTTTTGCTCAACCCAGAAACTAATCTTCCTCCAAGAAAAAAGGCTCCACCACTAGTGCTTTTCTTGTCATCAATGTTGCCTCCCCAATCAGCATCAGTATATGCACATAGGGTAAAATCATCAGAATTTTCATACCATAGTCCATAGTCCATTGTTCCTCTAAGATATCTCAATATCCTTTTTACTGTTGCATAATGTGACTCTCTAGGTTCGGCTTGAAATCTTGCTACCATCCCAACTGAATGTTGTATATCTAGTCTAGTGTGTGTCAAGTACTGCAATCCACCAATCATAGATCTGTATTTCTTTTGCTCAACTTCTAGTGTTTCATCTTTACTAGATAGTTTATGTCCTGTAACCATAGGTGTTCCAACTGGTTTGCAATTCTCCATACCGAATCTTTTCAATAAATCATTCAAGTACTTAGTCTGACTTATAAAGATACCATCTTTGTTTTGTGTTATTTTCAATCCCAAAAAGTATTTCATTTCTCCAATCATACTCATTTCAAATTTCATCTTCATTTCATCAGAAAACTTGTCACTAGCTTCATCTTCTCCTCAAAAAATAATGTCATCAACAAAAATAACCAAAATTCGTAATCCATTCTCAATTTCTTTTGTGTATAAGTTTCCATCAACTGTTCCTTTTGTAAATCCCAATTTTAACAAATACTTATCTAATCTAGCATACCAAGTTCTAGGTGCTTGCTTTAATCCATACAATGCTTTCTTTAGTTTACATACCATGTCTCCTTCTTGAGTCAAAGGAAAACCTTCAGGCTGCTCAATGTAGACTTCTTCTTCTAATTCACCATTTAGAAATGCTAACTTCACATCCATCTGATACACTTTGAATTTCTTAAATGCTGCATAAGCCAAAAATATTCTTACCGCTTCAAGTCTTGCCACAGGGGAAAAAGTCTCTTCATAGTCAATTCCTTCTTGCTGTGAGTATCCCTTACATACTAATCTTGCTTTGTTTCTAATTAATTCTCCTTGTTCATTCATCTTGTTCCTATATACCCATTTAGTTCCAATCACATTTTTGTCTTTAGGTCTAGGGACCAATAACTATGTCTTGTTCTTTTCAATCTGATCCAATTCTTCTTTCATAGCTTTAATCCAATGTTCATCTTCACAAGCTTCATTAGTAGATTTAGGTTCAATTTGAGAAATCAAACATAAATGTACCTTCTTTCTAGTCATAACGCCTCTGTCCAAACTTCCAATGACTTTCTCAATAGGATGATGTCTTGATATATACCTATTAGGTGTCATAGTCACTGATCTTTCTTCAATTGTAGATTCTTCTCTAGATTCTTCTTTGTTTTCTTCAGCATGACTTTCATTCAACAATTCACTGTCAGTCTCATAAATTTTTTTAGTAGTTTCAATGTTAGGTTGCGGGTTAGTTCCTTCATCAGATTCATAATCAAGCATTCTTTCCTGAATTTTAAGCTTCTCATCAACTTTTACATTTGCACTTTCAACAATAGTTTTAGTTCTCTTATTGTAACATCTATATGCTTTTCTTTTCAAAGAATATCCAAGAAAAATTCCTTCACTTCTAGGATCAAACTTTCCTATATCATCATCTCTCTTAATATAACATTTGCTTCCAAAAATTCTAAAATACTTAACTGAGGGCGCATGTCCAAACCACAATTCATAAGGTGTCTTGTCTGTGTCTACTTTGATTTGCACTCTATTCATTGTATATACTGTTGTATTCACTGCTTCTCTCCAAAATGTCTTTGCCAAGTCACCTTCAAATAACATAGCTCTAGCTGCTTCAGTCACTGATCTGTTTCTTCTTTCTGCAATACCATTTTGTTCAGGTGTTCTAGGGGCTGATAACTATCTCTTAATACCATTTTCTTCACAAAAAGTGTTAAACTCTTTAGATGTAAATTCTCCACCTCTATCAGATCTCAATCATTTAATCCTCATTCTTGATTCATTCTCTACTTTATTCTTCATGACCTTAAACTTATCAAATGCTTCAAATTTTTCTTTCAAAAATGCAATCCACATCATTCTTGTAAAATCATCAACAAGAATCATAAAATACCTTTCTCCATAGAATCCTCTAGTCCTAGTAGGACCGCTCAAGTTTGTATGAGAAATCTCCAACTTCTCTATAGATGTGAAGTTCTTGCTAGGAAATGAACTCCTTTTCTGCTTAGCCATCACACATTCCTTGCAAATCATGTTAGTAGGCTTCATGATCTTAGATAAGTCTCTTACTACAAGTGTAGAACTCACTTTCACAATATTATCAAAGTTTATATGACAAAACCTTCTATGCCATAACCAACTATCATCAATCTTAGTCATCAAGCATGTCATCTCAGTAGGGTTCAACTCAAATACATTACCTCTGGTTCTAGATCCAGTTCCAATTAGATTTCCATCTTTATCTTTAATCACACAAGTTTTCTCAGTAAACCAAACTTGATATCCTTTATCCACTAACTGTCCAACACTTAAAAGATTATGTTTCAATCCATCAACAAAGTAAACATCATCAGTATTAGTCTTTCCATCAAGAGTAATAGATCGTATACCTTTAATCAAACAAGGTGCATTGTTACCAACTCTAACAACTCCTCCATCATAATTGTTGAACTTTATGAACTTTCCTTTATCACCAGTCATATGATGTGAACAACCACTGTCTATAATCCAATCAGCTTTTTTTTCAACTTAGGAAACTAAGGCTTTTTCTTCTTTAATATCAGATTCATAATTTTCTTCCTTAATTGCTACAAATCTTATGTCATCAAAGTTATCATTATCACTGTCACTCAAATGTCTTTCAATTCCTACTTCAATTTCTTCATCATTTGCATAATAACATTCTTTAGATCTTCTAGGCTTAAAATTGTTTCTATACTTCTTAACTCTCTTAGGACACTTGATGCAAAATGACCATATTCTTGACATGTCCAACATTTAAAGATTTTCTTACCATCTGGTTCTCTTTTCACAAGCAAGGAAATACCTTCTTCAATCTTCTTGTCTTCATCAAATTTGGATCTGCTACTATTGGCATAATCTCCATTCAGACTTGTACTTCTAGACAAAGTAGGTCTAATGCTAAGAGCACTGAATGTTGTCTCCACTCTACGTAGTTCTCCTGATAATCTTAGATTCATCTCTGCTGCTTCCAATCTTCCAAGAAGAGTCTCTCTTGAAAATTTTGGTGTACAAGGTATCAGTTGTTCAATCATTTGTGTAGTCTACCTGAATACCGGTGTCAATGTTCTCAAAATCTTCCATATTACTTCATTCTCTGTCATTTCTCCTCCATAAGACTTTATTCCTGCAACAATTTCTTACATCCTACCAATATAGCTTCTAATAGATTCATCTTCCATCATTCTTATGTCTTCAAATGCACAAATCCAATTATGTAACCTAGCTTTCTTTTCATGTTCATCACCTTCAAAAGTAGAATGTAAAGCTTTCCAACTATCATGAGATTTAGTTAAACCTTTTACCTGACTGTATTCATTCTCTGGAAGTGCTGATAAAAGTGATTCTCTTGCAAGTATGTTACACATAAATAAATCTACCTCATCTTTAGAACTTGTCTCAAGATTGTCTTCTTCAATTATAGTCCTTTCATTCTTTGTGATCAACCAATAACCTGGTCCTAAACACAAGAGATGTGTCTTCATCTTTTCTTTCCAGCTGTCAAAATTTACTCCATCAAACTTAGGGCTTTCTTTCCTAAAATTCACCATAGCTCTCCTTAAGTTGTTAAACTTCTCTTTCAAGGACCTGCTGCTCTGATACCAATTGTTAGAAAGGAAAGACCACCAAGATAACTGAGAGGGGGGGGGGGTGAATCAGTTATCTGATAGTTAAACCATTTATCATCATTAACTTCAATATTAACTTCAACAACTTTAAAACATATAATTAATGCAGTAGCCAACCATAGAAAGATAACCATACACAATGACACAATAACACAAGATATGTTAACTAGGGAACCTCTTGATCAAAGAGTAAACCCCGGTGGGAATGATGCCCACAAAATGATGCACTGATATGAAAGTTCCTTGTTGGAGGATGGACCTTGTTAGGAGTCTTATGAAATGCATTCAGTACATATGAATCTCTGTTAGGATATTTTGAATCCCTATTAAAAGATTCTAACCCTCTTAGGAGTTATGGAAGATAGAAGGACCCACTGCCCAAACAACTTCAAGGCAAGATCTCTGAACTCACTGTCCAACAGATCTTAGGATTATTCAATAGAATAATATGAAATATGTTACCTCCTTCACACTATGCCAAAACCACACTCTCTGCTACACAAGATCACAAATTCAGATCTTTGTACTTCACAAGTCTTCCTTCATTATTGAATTAGCTCTTTTCTTCACTTCATGCATACATTCGAATCACAACTTTCATAATTTCATATCACAACTCTTGCAATCCTCATACATAACAAGGAAAACATTCCTTCCTTTATGCCACACTCAAATAATTACAAATGAGTCGGCATGCAAATACAAAATAATAATTTCAACACGCTACATCAAAATTACATAAAACTGTCGGCTTCCAGATACAATAACTTTCCAATCATGTGACCTCAAAGTTTGTGCTATGAACCATGTCACCACCAATGAGTCTCAAACTTCCCTTTAACTATGTAGAATCAGATTCCATCCCTATTAGGAGATATCCTTCGATTACCAAAAATAGCTACACAGGAAAACTGCCAGAATACTGCTTCCACCAAAATGCTTATAACTTTCATGAATAAATGACTTTATCTTTGCACTCTTAACCATAGGCTAATAACACACTAAAGAACATACCATCAACTACACATAACTCAATCTACAATATAACATGTGCTCAAAACAAAACTATGCTTGCTTCTTTGCTAAAACTCCAAAATAACACTATGTTGACATCAATGACAATCATAGTCATGAATGCAACAACCACTTCTATAGAATGACTGCCAAAGGCTTCAGCATTCATTCCTAATATTAATGGCCACCATATGCACCATTGTGTATTCTTCTAATAAATCCTTGGATTTGTCATGGTGTACACAATTGAGAAAAACTCCTTCATTGCTCCTCCACTATAGGTCACCTTTCAAAATAACATACTTAATAGAATGTAGATTGACTGTTCACTTCTTACTATCATCCATCTCAGGAGGAAACATAATTTTTTTAAAGTATCCAACAACATCTTTATACCATTCACAAAAATCTAGATCACAAATGTAGGGCCTATGCTCTTCTTCAAGCATGTTTATATGATTTGCATCTAAATTGCTCGAAGCCATTAGTTTTCCCAACCCTAGGCCTCTAACCAAATTTGTGATTTGAACATCTATGTTGAATTCTTGAATTCTATTTATCAACCTACATCTTCTTCCTGAAATTTCTTGTTGTACTAAAATATCCTTCGCAG
Organism: Chamaecyparis obtusa; assembly: GCA_027943335.1. NCBI lineage: Eukaryota > Viridiplantae > Streptophyta > Pinopsida > Cupressales > Cupressaceae > Chamaecyparis > Chamaecyparis obtusa. The sequence goes on along the minus strand of BSBK01003765.1, from coordinate 99,996 downwards.
TAGCACTGGGCACATAAGCCACTATAGTCACTCCCACCAAGTAACATCTAAAAGCCTTGACAGCCTTGACAAAAAAAGATGCGTGCTTCTCACTAATATCATATTTCTATCCTAATTCATGTAAGGACTTGCTAAAGAAGGAGATAGGCTACTCAAAACCCTTTGAATTATTTTGTAACAAGACTGCAACAATAGTATGGTATGAAGCAAATGAAAAAAATTGCATGGGCTTACCATAGTCATGTGTCCTAATACAGGGGAATCTTTGATAGATTTATTAATATCTCAGAAAGCCTTGGATGCTTATTCACTCCATCCTACTTTAGCTCCCTTCTTTAAAATTTTAGAGATAGGAATAATAGCTTCAACAAAAAATATAATGAACCTTCTTAAAAAATTTACCTGTCCAAAGAAATACTGAATTCCTTTGACATTCTTGGGCTGAGGCACTTTATCAATTGCAGAAACCCTTTTAGGATCAATCCTAGTTCCATCCTTAGACACAATATGCCCTAAAAGCTACCTCCAATGACCCCAAAGGAACATTTCTTTGGGTTAAGGGAAACCACATAATCCAAATCTATTACAAAAATATTTTCAAGATGACCACATTGCTGATATTCCTTTGATGAATAAAGTGTAAGGTCATCCTGATAAATCACTAAAAATTTATTTATGAAATCTGCAAACGCCACATCCATGGCTCTCTAAAAATTGCCCCAGCATTTGTTAAGTTGAAAGGCATTCTGACATATACACAAGTACCCCATGGTGTGGTGAATGCAGTTTTGAACTACTTAGATTCCTTGACCATAACTTGATTATATCCTAAAAACCCATCTATCATTGACATCAACTCAGATCCAATAACTCTCTGTAGAATAGCTTCCATGTTTGGAAAACCATAGTTGTCTTTTAATGAATTAATATTCAAATTTCTAAAGTCTACTTAGAGTCTAATATCTCCATTCTTTTTGCTCACCGAGACTAAGTTAGACACCCATGTTGAATGTCTAATGGGTTTTATAATTCCAACATCCTTCATTTTTTTCAATTCTTCTTGCATCTTTGATGCCAATGTGGGATTTATAGGTCTTAATTTCTGTCTGAAAGGTTTTGTGTCTTCCTTCAAAGGAATTTCATGATGAAATAGATCTTCTCTATAGGCCTTCAAATGATCACAAGACCATGAAAAAACATGTCTATACTTTCTAAGAAGATCAATCAATGAGTTTCTAATTTCAGGAGACAACTCCTTGCCAATATATACATTTTTGGGAGCTTCAGCTGTTCCTAAGTTCACTTCATCCAAATCCTCTATTTTATTTATAGTCTTTGCAGAAAAAGACATCCTTATTGTCAAATTCTCTCCCAAGAACAACTAATCCCTTTGGAACTCTATTTGATTTTAGTTGCAACACTTCCTTACAAAAAATATTGTCCTTATCATCCAAGGTTTCCACATAACCAATGAAATCCATCTCTTTATTTCCAAAGTTTTCTTCACAATGCAAAAACCTCAGAATATCCAAATCATCTACAAAAACTTTCCAACTTTCAACATTATGCGGTATAGAAGGCATGGATTGAACCTCTATCTTAGAGATTACTACAAATGTGATATCCTTTGGCCTTAAAGAAATGTTATCTAGCAAATATGCCATTCTATTTTGGCCTCTATCCATCCAATCAATAACAAATGCATCAACATTTTCTAATTCATCCCAAACAACATTTCTGTACTGTTTCAATCTTTTTTTCTTTGAAGCATAGTTATATCTAATCTGAGATATCACTAGTTCAGAGTCTCCAATCACTCTGAGATCTCTTATTCCATGTCTTGAGGCCAACCTCAATCCAATCAACATAGCCTCATACTCTACAGTGTTACTTGTACATGTAAACATTAAAGTGAAAGAAAACTTGAATCTCTTACCACTAGGAGATATAAAAAAAAATCTTGCACCAACTCCTTCCTTAGAGCTTGCACCATCAAAATACATAGTCCATAAGAAATTTTGGTCTATCAGATTATCCTTATCCTCAGATAAAAGAATAGAATTATATTCTCCTTCAACCTTTCTATCTTGCACTTGAAAAGAGTCAATATCAGTGTCAGGGAAACATTTCATATTATCATCTTCAATTTCCTCAATCATGTGGGAGGTTCTAGTTTTATGGGACACTTTGACATTATCACCAACAATATTAAAATTTACAAAGGATAAATCACATTGAGTACTACCTCCCATTGAAGCACTCCATTTTATTGATAACAACATTCCATATTGGGGAGGAATATCAACAACCAAGACACCCATTGTTAGCATTTTGTCAGGGTAAGAAACCAACCTATAAGGAAAAGCTTTGATAGTACCAAAGATAGGTACTTCTCTAGAATCCATTGCCTAACATCTTCTATGAGGAGTATCAACCTGCAATCCCATTGATTTCATTACCTCGACAAGCATAACAATATTAGACGCTCCAGAATCAATCAAGAAATTTCTTAGCATCTTACCATTTATAACTAAAGTAAAAAAAAAGGATCTACAACTCCCAAGGAAGTATTTGCAATATTAATATCCAAATAAATCTGAGGGATTTTTGAAATAGCTTCTTCTGATTCCTTTTCCTTGTTTTCAAATTTGTCCTCTACACTTTCCATTTTCTTACTATCTTCTGATTTTTGAATTTTTGTGGAAAATACACCATTCACCAATGTCAGGCCCTTTTCCTTAAGTTCCCCAATCCTCATCATCTCCAATAATGGGACCTTGATAGTAATATGTGATAACAACTACCCCATATCAAAAGAGGTGTACTTTACATTAGATAAATCTTGGTTTATAGTAACAACATTTCCATCTTCAACCTGAGTGGCCAGATTCGGCTCAGTTTTCTTTTGTTTCTTACGGTCTCCTTGGGGAGGGGGGACACTTTTTTCTATTTTCTTTACTTTTACCTTATATATAGTGTTTGGACCATTTGGCTTATTGATTTTCTTTACCTTGATCTTCTTGACACCTTCAAAAAGTTTTCTCTTCTCTTGTGTCTGCTTAGTGTCTGTTTTGGTTTCCTTAATGAAAATACTAGTTGGTTTACCATCCACATTACCAACTATTCTATTTCTTAAAATATAGTTACTCCTTGCTTGAGTAACCATATCAACAGTAATTTGTGCTATTTCTTCATCATAGGGTCTTCTTAGCATAATGGGTTCTTCATCATTTTCTTCATTACATCTTACATCATCAATTTCTTCCTCTTCATCATCAAAAAAGCCTTGCTGATGATATAATTATTTTCTTCTTTATGATCCAAACACATCTTGGTTCTCATCCTCGTTTGCAGAATCTACTTCATCACATAAATGTGAAGAAGTCATAGCACAACCACTATCATCATAGGAATCATCTTCTTTATCCCCTTGTACCTCATTTGTAGATACACTCAAAGAAACAACACAATAATCAGGATTATGTGGTAACAAGCTATACACCATGAAACATAATTACTCATATTAACAGAGCTCTTTTGTAAAGGATCAGAGGTTATATCATTAGATTTATCTTTCTTGTCTAGGAGAAATGGTTTCCCATCCTTCCATTGGGTATTATAAGGGTAATTTTTCAGCCTGGGCTACCTGTTAAAATTGCTAAAGGAAGGTTTATCATTATTTACAGCCTTGTTGTTGCTATTTTCTCCAAGTTGAACAAATCTTTTAAATCATTTAAGATCTAATTCAAATTTCCTCCCATTTGGGTTTCACATTGGAGGGTTTATTTAATTATTTCTTATTAAACTTAGGAGGCTTCCAATCTTCCCTTCAACCCAATTTCCTTGATACTCTTCTATTACTCTCAGTGTTAATATCTAACCTATAAACCTCCCTAATAGTTCTAGGTTTTTTATCCCTGAGAAGGTATCCCATCTTGACACCAAAAAAATTTGAATAAGTTGCAAGACATAACTTCTCATCCAACCTCATTACTTGGAAAAGCTTGTGCATGGCCTTTTGGAACCTTACATTGAATTCAAGCACTTCCTTATTCTAATTTTTCTTGATATTATTGAATTCATTTAGCATGAATTATTCATTGGTCTTGCACCATACTGATCCTTGAAATAATTTATGAATTCATCCTAGTATCCCACACAATCATGTTGTATTCCTCTAAACCAATCTCTGACATCCTTAGTTAGGGATTGGACAAATAGTTTCATAATCACATCCTCATGCTCAATTTCATAATCATCTATCATGTCAATAAACTTATTTAAATGTTATTCACATGTAATGACATTATTTTCAAAAAATATAGGAAGTTTCTCCCTAATTTCACGTGGAATTACATTAGGATAACCATGAATACCCAGAAAAAGGAGTTGTATATACTTTTCTACATGAACTGGTCTCCTTTGGAATGGTCCATCATTTTAGGAAGTAGATGCTTTGGTATTTGATGTAGTAGAAATGTTAGCACCAATTGGTTGTGGAATAATGGTTATTTGTTTTAGCAAAGTTTCTATAATTCCCACCAGGTGTCGAGGAAGAAGCAACCACATTAGAAGGACCTGAGGACTGCTTGATAAAACCAATCTTCTTCTTAATCTCTAGAGCTATATCCTCAAATTATTCCTTCTCAAGTACCTTGGATAAGATTTCTTTCTCCTCTTAGCCCTCTCAAGATCAGTATCTAATTTAGACATCCGATTCATTTGGACCTTGTTATTCATGGGTTCATTTATTGAAATTCTTTTTTCCTTCTTCTTTCCTTTATCCTTAGGTTTTTTAGTGTCAAAAACTTGATAGATGAGAGATTCTTGCTCAGTTTTCTTAGGTGTTGAAACATAATTTATTGCTTCTAGGCTCAATAATTTCCTTTTGAACATATCAGATATAATTTGATCTTGTCTTATCTCATCCTCTTTTTCCTTTTCCTTCTATTTTCTGATGGCAATTTTCTCATGGACTATTCTCTCCAATTCATAAATTTCTTCAGAATATGGGAGAGTAGTTTTAGATTCTAAAGTTTCAACATGAAATCTATCTTTCTCATCTCTTGGGACATAAAGGCTCTCCGGGGGTGAAGATATTGGGGTAGAAGGTGCATTCCTATCCTCTCCACCTCTACACTTCTTGACCTCTTATTATGTCCCCAAGATTCATTATGGATTAATTTCTTTGTATGACGTGATCCCTCATCTCCTTTGGACTGAGGAGAATAGTAATCCTCATACACACCCAATCCTAGGTCCACAACCTCTTCATATTATGATGCATTTCCTTCCTAGTTGGGTTGGATTGGGTCTTCTTCCCTAGTGTTCTTCTATCTCTAAGTCTGAGATATATTCTTATTATTATTTTCCTTTATTGGTTGACCAACTCTAGAGGTACTTGGAAGCTCACCTTCCAATTTATCTTCAGGATGATCCCTCTATTGGTTGGTTTCCTGGTTTTAGCTGTTGTCTTTCAAAATTTTGATTTTTGATGTGTATCCCTGAGTTTCATGATTTGATTTCCAAAGAATTTCTAGTTTCTGAATGCCAGAATTGTTTAAAAGTTTAAAAAACACTAGGTTTTAGGACTATTTGCCTTTAAAATCCAAAAAAGCCCTAATATTTGTTCCCCCAAGTCTATTCGGCTATTACTTTTTCAAATCACTTAACGACTTGTTTTCAGCATGTGCGCTTTATATTCTCAGGTTAGTCGCTTAGTCTCCTAAATAGTTTAGTATACTCCTTTTTTACTAGCGATTACCCATTTCCCTTTGTCGCTTTATCTCCAGATCAAAATACCTTCAGTTGGGTGATCTATGAAAGAAATAAAAATTGATATAATATTCAGCGATTATGAGATTCACAGTTGGTCACTGAATCTCCAAATACAAAGTGGTGGACTATTTTGCGGGTCGCCAGATCTCCAAGTTATCCAGTGGTTAGCTCTTTTATCCTGCGACATGATGATTTCAATAGTCACATGTTCTCTTGGTTCTAGCGGTTATGTTTTAAATAGTCAGCGATTCAGCGACATGATTATCTCTAAGTCTCCCAATGAAGTTGTTAAGTTATAAAAGGTGTGGTGAATTAGCGACAACCATTGAATGAAGTTTTAATCAGCGGTTGATGTTTAATCTCATTACTTGACTAAGGTTAAGTAATTCTTCTAGCAACTTGGAGAATAAAGGTGTTGGCGTAGTATCCAGTCTTAACCATAGTCAAAAGAAATATCTAGCGACAAGGAGATGTATTCAGTCACCTGGTCGCTAGATAAAGATGAGTTAAGAAGAAGGTTTTCAGATAGTTGTTGTTAGTCGTTGATTTGAATGTGATCGAGTAGTGGTTGTGTGGTCTCAGAATCAAACCATGGGTTAAAAAATGGTCTAGCAACCTTGAGATTTTTCGTGTCGCTCAATCTCCAAGTCAAACTCAAGTTGAGAAAGTTTCTCAGGGATTGAGAGACTATCTTCAATCGGCTAATCACCAAATAATCCAGATATAAGTGTTGACCAAGGTTGAAAAATTAAAAAAATGTGAGTATCTGTTTGCCAGATTTTATGATGTGTGTCTTCTTGATTGGTTGACAAAATATGAAAAATATAAATAAGAAAGCAAACTTGACTATAGTCACTGGATCTCTAGAAGAAATAAATTGGAATTTTCCTATCTTTAGTCGCTAAGTCTCTAAATAGTTGAGTCAGAAGGTCTGAAGAAATAGTTTGAAAAGTCAATTGGCTTCAACGACTGGGAGATTCACTGTAGTCACTAGATCTCTTGATGGCTTTCTGTCGCCAGGTCTTGAGATAAATTCAAAAGGAAATAATTTTATAGTGACTAAAGTAATGACTATAGTCACCAGGTCTTAGGAAGAAATAAAGTCATTAAGTGACTGATTTTTTCTTTAGTCACTAGATCTCTGAAGGTATAAAGGAGGCACAAAATCTTTTAGCGGTTACAAGAACGTGTTGTAGTCGCTAGGTCGCCAGAAGTTGAAATTTGAATACCTGTCATTTTCTTAGCTTATGGCTAGTGAATTGAGTTCTGAGCATGCCAAGTAATGGAAGAAGTGACAAAATTTTCAGCTTTTGATCTCTAACAGATTGTTGCATTCAATTCTCCTAAAGAAATATAGTTGTTCATCACTCATTTTGAATTACCAAGCATTCAGAGAGCCAAAGCATTAGAATTCCCTGAGATTTTCCAGAGTAATTTCAAAGTTCAGAACATTTAGTAATTGTAGAGGAGTTTGAATTTTCAGATAGAATGAGCCAATTATCGGTCAGTGGGGCTTCTACCAGCAAAGCAGCTAAGGAAAGTTATTCAGATGAATTCCCCGCCTTATTGCTAGGCTCATCACAAAATAAGAAGGTTAGTGATGAGTGTTTTATAGATGAACTTGCATACTGTAGAGATGCTAGGACACCAGACATCACTGGAATGTGTTTGTTTAAATATTTTTATAAGAATTCTGAGAATTCGGTCCCTGTCTCAAACCCTTGGACGTTGGACTTAGTGAAATTGATAGTTCTAGAAGTTTTCCTGGATGTAGATGTCCTAATTGTTCTATCCCATTCCTATGACCCCTTGTCCATAGCTATTAGGAAGGGTGATGGTTCTCCTCTGGTCACCCTTGACTGGAATTCATTTATAAGAGCTTTTGGTATCTAGCTCCCTATGGCTACTGAAATTAATTTACAGGCCCTGGCCAATAGGTATGTTAGAGAGGCTATCATTGTGGCAAAAGAAATTCAAAACCATGTTCCCCGAGAAAATAGAAACTACATATCACCAATGTCGGCAACAATTCCATATGCATACAAGGACCTCCATTTTTACATAAGGTACATTGCATATGGATTATGCAAGGTTCTAGGGATTGATGGTGGAGAGAGGATCCCCTCAGACCTCCTGATGATGGTTTTGGACTCCTAGAGTCTTCACGTAACAAAGGGATATGATTACATAGTATATGTAATAGAAAAGATGCATGAGGGTTTACAGGCATTGAAGAACCACACGTCTGGTTCTACACCTAGGTTTATGCACTATTCTTTGTTGATGCACCTCATTCTATACTTTAATTATAATATCATGAAAATGGAGTGCCTCGAGCCACAAATGACATACAAGGGACAACAAAATCTAGTACAATTTTGGAGTAGGGCTTGGAGTCCTTCTTCCTCGAGGAGTGATTTTTGTGTATTTGAAAATTGGATAGTTCATCCTATCCTCCTCAAACTAGGGTTTAATCTTTCAAGGCTATCCACAAAGGTCCTACAGCTGGTAAGGTCTCAACAATTTATTGATAAATGGACTAAGGGTCACAATAGGGGAGACATCTACTATGAAAAGGGTTATACTATGATTAGAGTATATGGATGCCCTCAACCCCCCCACATACTTCCATTATTTTTTCCACCAAGGGTGGCATATTTAGAATTCATCTAGCAGCTAATGCTGACTGATAAGGAGCACCTATCTCCACATAGAAAAGGAACTTTTAACCCAAGGAACTTTAGATTGAATAGTCTCACAATAGGCAAGAATACCTTCAGTAAGGTAAATGATTGGTTAGGGAAGTTCAGAATGCATGCTTCTTCCCATAGGTATGTTGATACAGAGGGATTCATGGTTGCTGCCAGGAAATATTACATGCCTAGCATTCCATTTATTAAGAGACATGAGGAATATCCCGAAGAGGATGTGTTAAGAAACATAATTGAAGAAGAAGAAGTGGCGAGAAGATCTGACCAGATACATGAATTATATGCCATGGAGAAAAAAGTAAGACAAAAAGGACTAGAATTCAGTGGCTATCCTGCAAGCCTTGTTAAAGATCTTGCAGCACAAGATTAATACATTAAAAGATAAATATGATTTGGTCTTCAATGCTTACAATAAATTTATTGAATTGCAGGTAGAAGTGAATAATTATGTCTCAATTTTAAATGGTTATTATGCAACTTGGTCGGTTAGGGAAACACTTTTTGAAATATTGGCAGCTGTTCAATCTTTAAGAACTAATATTCTAGAGATTGTTTGTCAAGTAGGTAAAGAAATAGATAGAGTTAAGGCCATATTTCCACTTTTTAAGGGCAAGGAAAATCAGATTAAGGCTAAGATAGCCATGCTTGGCTCAAATTCCAATAGATTCATCCTTCCCATTAAAGATGCAGATGGTGCCATGAAGAACCTTGATCAGTGGAGATCAGATTTTGATCTTGTATTTCCTAGAAAAGAGGCATTTCTAGATGAGAGTAATGAAGTGGATATGGAGAGATTCAATAACACTCTAGATGAAGCCAAAAAGGAAGAAATGGAGCTCAACAAATTTGTAGTAGATGTCAAGATAATAATAGATGCCAGATGGGAGAGGCAAAAAGCACAGCTACAACACGTCAAGAGTTATAAATGGTCGACAGAGGAAGAAGTAAATGCATGGGATGAGCTCACAAAACCCAAGAAGATAAAATCTATTGTAGTTGACTTCAATATTTTGGATGATGAGTAAAGAGGACACCTAGAGTACCTGACACCTGACCTCAGAGCACATGGATGATAAGCTATCAATAAGAATGGTGTAAATTAGACGAAATGGCGGTCACCATATCTCACAACAACTCAAGAAGCTATCATGAATATTTTCAGACAAAGGTGTTAGCGATCAACGAGCCAGGAAGCAGAACAGTGCCAAATATTTTTGTCTTTCCACCGTTTGAGGGCTTATTGTAATTTGTCTTATATGTTTTTTTAGGGTTAGGGCTCCAACCATCCAAATCTTGTTGCATTCTCATTGATAAGAAAATTCCAAGATGGTGGAGCTATATATAAGTGGTATCCTCATTTTGATAAAGGTGTGAGAAAAAAGATACTAGAAAAACAAAGTATAATTGCTACAGAGCAGACTTTTAAATTTTGTGTCTGAGCTTCTGAGCATGAGTCTTTATGTGTAATTTACAGGTTCATTTTAATAAAAATACACTACAATTTTTGTCTCCTATTATTGTTGTCTCTTTACTTGTATGTTTTCTCTTGTATGTTTTATCTTTGAGGCATTTAAAATATACTAATTGTTAACCAATTTCTTCAATTGATTGTGAGTTTCTCTCAAGGAGAAAATTAAAATCCTTATTATCAATTGTAGAGAGTAAACTTATATGTAGAGATTTTGATAATAGTAATATTAGATTGATAGAATAGATTGTCAGGCATTCTATTCCGATTGCAAATTGTGTGTAAGGCATATTGTTGTATTTATTTTAAAATAACTTTGTGCATTTTCATTTAAACTCTTTTGCCCATTGGATTAGGCACTGGTTTGAAGTGTGTTTCTTATAAAATTATGTTTTCATGATCTTTAGAGATACTAAAATTCATTTCATTACCAGTATTTTTACTTTCAAGAATTGTTTGTATATTTTGAAAGAACTGTATCCAAGTGGTATACATTCATATTTAGTGATTCCTTAAAGAAAGAATCAAGAGGTTACCCTTCCTTGAGTTTAACTCAGAAAAAGAAGGATGATGAATGTCCTTATACCACTGTTCCATGCTATTACACTTGTAGTTTCCATTGTAGTACTCTGTATCAGGATAATCTGGGTTGTCTTCAGAGTAATAATGTTTTATTGAATTAACTTGAAGAGATAATAGCATAGTATTAAAGACCTAATCCACCATTTGAAGGTTTATTTGAACCATAGTAAAACATTATAGGCAATACCTGCCCAAGTCTTGTGGAGCTCGAAGTAGAAGGAGGATCTTATCCAATCCTCATCAATTAGACTTTTTTTTGCAAACTTGGAGCCCTTTAAACTGAGAATCAAGCATACATATTTTCCAAGTTTGATCCCACAATAAAAAGCTCTAACAAATTGGTGACTCCGCTGGGGATTCAATTTTTTTTCAAAAGTCATAAATAACATAACTTTCAAGTAGAGTTTAACTCCTAGCCTTCTTATTTCATAGCAGTCAGTCACAATTGAAGATCAGTGTTATTCCTTTATTTATCTATATTTTGCACTTCTAAAAGTCTTGTTCATATACTTTCCCAAGGATATATATCCCCAAATTCCCAATCAAATTGGGTGGTGACTCTTTACAAAATCTCTGTGCCAGTGCTCCATAAGAGACCCCTTGTTTCATAATGACCCATAGGAATACAAGGTCCTGGAGAAAAGAACACCCAAAAGAAAATTTAGAGGGAGAACTTCCAACTACTTCAAGGTGAAATGAAATGAGGAGGGAAAGAAATAATAATGACATGTCTTTCACATGGAAATAGAAAGGAAATGTGAGGACAAAGGATCTTGTTCAAACAAATCAGGAGGGAAATACATCAGAATATGAGGAGGCAGTTGATTTGGGTTTAAATCAATATGAAGATTACTATTCACCCTCTGAAAAAGATGGAAGGAGGGCACAACCCCACAGAAGAGGAATCCCTAGAAATAATAGAAGATCTAGAAGCCAATGTAGGAATAGACAAGACTTTGTTCCTTCTTTTCCCCATGGCTCCTCCTTACAGGGTCACCAAGTGCCTAATGACCACCAAGAGGAAATCCTTGCCCAAAATTATTCATCACAAACAACCCTCCCAAACTCTAAAGAAATTTTTGAGGAAGTTTTTGAATTTGAAAGAAAGATCCGAGAGCAAGCTGCAATAAGACAAAAAAGAAAGAAAGAGAAAGAAGAAAAGATTAGACATGCTATGATAAGAGTTGAACAATTGAAGAGACAATTGTTGGATTATGAAGCTATAAATTATGTTCCCATATCAGAACAAATAAAGGAACAACCCATTATCCAAGAAGTACATGAAATTAGAAACCCCAGGGATAAGGGTAAACAAAAAGTTGTAAGAATTTCAATTAATGAACCAAATCCTACCAAAAAATCTTTAGATCAAGCAGCAAGATTAGATGCTGATCTTGAAAAGGCTAAGAGAGAACAAGAATTGTTGGCTAAAGAATTAGAAAAGGTAGAGCTTGAGGCTACTGCAGTTGAGATGAAAAGAAAAATTGATTTTCTTAGGCAATCTTCTGGATCCACTAATACAGTTTCCACTTCTTTAGTACAAGGTACAAATGTTTTGAATACTACCAAAACTTTCCCTTCATCTGTTGTCCATAAAGTCTACAATGTTTCAAATATTCAAACATCTACATCTTTAGGTGCTGGCCCATCTCAAATGGGATCTATTCATGAGAGACACAAACAATTGGTTTTTATTGGAGTCCTCGGATACCCTAATCCTATCCCTGATGAAATTAGGAAAAAACTCCCAAAATTCACTAGAAGCAATGCAGTCACTTGTGAGGAACACTTGAAGAGTTTCATTGATGTAATAGATGACTACAACATTGAACCTGATGATGTAATTATGAAACTTTTTGTTCAATCTCTGATTGAAGATGCTAGGGATTGGTTTAGAAACCTTCCTCATGCTAGCATAAGTTCATGGGATCAATTCAAGCATTGTTTTAAAGAACAATATGGTGATAATACCAATGAAGGTTTCATGCTGAATGAGTTCAATAACATCAAGAAAAACCAAAATGAAGGTGTTGTTGAATTTAATGTCAGATTTCAAAAAGCTATGCATAAATATTACAAGTTATTAGGTTGGATGATAAAATATGTTTGGTCACTTATCTAAATGCTTTTGATTCAAAGATGGGATATCTTTTGAGAGACAAAAACTCTAAAAACCTCACAGAGGCTTACAAATTGGCCATTAACATAGAAAGCAATAGAAGAATATCAAGAAAATTGGGGAGAAGAGATGACTATAAACCTCAAGTTTCAAATAGAAAGGAACTAGGGAAATCTGATACAAAATGAAAAGAGGATGATAGTTTGAAGCAAATTTTAAAAGCTATAAAAGATTTGAAGCCTGGTGAGAATAGAAATAATAGATTGGCATTAAATGATAGGCCATCTTTTAATAACTTTAACAAATTACCAAGAATGCAGAACTATCCCTATAACATTCAGTGGAAGGATGGAAAACCAATGCTTCCTGAAAGAAGGGATAAATCCAATGATAAAACTCCTGACCCATTACACAAGAACTCAGTGAACATGAATGATGATGTTCCATGGTGTATTGTTTGTCAATCACCTCATGATCCTTATTACTATGCGGTTGCTCAAAGTGTCTCTCCAGATGGAGAACAAGAAAGTAATGATGAAGAGTCTTATGATGACCAAGGATGTGCCATGACTTCTTCATGTATGTATGATAAAATGGACTCCACTAAAGAGGATGAGGGTCAAGATGTATCTAGCTCCCAATCCAGGAATTAGGTCTTCCATCAACAAGTTTTTTCTGATGAAGAAGATAGTCAGTTAGATAAAGTCCAGTGTAATACTTTGAGAGATGATGGATCAGTTGTGTTGAGAAGGCCCTCTAATGAGGAAATTGCACAAATCAAAACAGATATGGTTACTCAAGCCAAGAGTAATTATAATTTAAGAAATAGAGTGGTAGGTGATTCAAATCATAAGTCAACTGGTATATTCATCAAGAAATCAAAAAAGGATGTGAAACAATCTCAAGATAAACATAAAGCTGCTGAGGTTGTCAACAAAACTAAGATAAAAAAGAATGTCACTTTTTCTACCCCCAATATGACTTATAGAGTGAAAGCTAAACTCTTGGAGGAAACTATCATTTCTGCCCAAAGGGAGGTTAAAACCCAAAGCAAGGATCATCCCAACCTTACTGAACATGAAGAAAATAAGGAGGTCACTATTATTAAACAAGATATAGTTGACCCAAAATATATTCCTGTTGACATGAGTAAGTTGTTATCACAAATCACTGTCAAAGTTCCTTTATTAGAAATGATGAGAATAGAGGAACACAAAGAGAAAGCCTTAAGCTGGGTGAATGGAATCACTCCTACTGATACCCAAAATGCCACTAAGGCTAATAAATTGATTGCCTCAGTAAATGCCTCAAATGAAAACTAGTATGGGGAAATTATTTCTGAGATTCCTCAAATTTATTTGGATACAAATGTTATTAATACCATGCCAAGAATAGTTGATCCTTTCTTTCTGTCTTTGATAGTAAATGAGAAGATTTTAAAGAATTGCATGATTGACTCAGGAGATTCTAATACTGTTATACCTGCAGAAGTAATGAGGTCTACGGTATTGAAAGTGGATACACCTCATGGAAGATGTCAGGCCATGGACTCAAGAGAAGTGCCAGTTGTTGGTACTATTAAAGCATTACCTTACAAGCTAGCAGCTTACCCAAACAGGTTGTTAACTATGAGTATCTTGGTGGTTGATATCCCACCTCAATATGGAATGTTATTATCCAGAAAATGGAGTGCTTCAATGGGAGGTAGTATCCAGTGTGATTTATCTTTTCCAACCTTCAATATTGATGGAAATAATGTCAAAATATCCAGAGAAAGTAGAACCCCACACATGATTGAATTAACTGATGTTGATGATTTGAATTGTTGTGTGGATGTTGATATGGAAAAATTTAGAGTGGAAAAACTCATTCCACAAGAAGAAGATGCAAACCCATTGATTGAAGAACTGAAAGAACAAAAAAATGGATTATGGAAAATGTATTTTGATGGAGCTTGATCAAAAGAAGGCTCAGGAGCTGGATTCCTATTCATATCTCCATCAGGTACCACTTTCAAGTACTCTTTTCTATTGAATTTTTAGTGTACAAACAACACTGTTGAATATGAAGCATTGTCTTTAGGATTGAACATTGCCATAAAACATGGGATAAAGTGTTTGAAAGTTTATGGTGATTCTAAGCTTGTGGTAGCACAAGTTAGATCCAGGTATGCTATTAAAAATGATAGATTAAAATTGTATAAACATGCTATCTGGGATTAGATTGAGTTATTTGATGCCTTCAACATCTGTTGGGTGGAAAGGTCTAAAAACATTATGGTTGATTTTTTAGCTAATGTTGCTTTAAAAGGAGATGATGTAACTTTTTCTGGAGTATCAATAGTGGAAATAAAGAGTAGGCTAGCTATTCCAGATAACATTTACAACTGGCAGGTCTTTGAAGATGACCATGACATTTTAAAGTTTATTCAATGCCCTGACACTTATGAAGATCAGCTCATAGATTGTAACACTTTGGTTGAGGAAATTGATGGTAAAGATATGGTCATGGGAAATGAGGTAATCAAGTTGAGTACAAATCACATTCCTAAAGGTTTAACTAAACTAAAAGAATTATATAGTAGCTAGGATAATCACATGTTGAAGACTAGTAATGCTAAAATAGAAGATTTAAAAGAAGTAAACTTGGGATCACATAATACACCTTAAATGATTTATGTTGGAAAAGGGTTGGATCCTCAAATAAGATACAATCTGATAAAGTTATTAAGAAAACACAAGCATGTGTTTGCATGGTCTTATGATGACCTAAAAGTCTATAGAGAGGACCTTTTCCAACATGAGATCCCATTAAAGCGAGATGTCAAGCCATTTAGACAGAAGTAGAGGCATATAAACCCATTATTGGCTCCCAAAATGTAGCAGGAACTGGTCAAGTTGAGTGATGCAGGAATAATACAGCCTATAAGGCACTCAACTTGGGTATCTAACCTAGTCCCAATCAGAAAGAAAAATGGTGATATTAGGTTATGTGTGGATTTTAGAAACCTAAATGTTGCATCTCTAAAAGACAACTATTCTTTGCCCAACATGGAAGCAATGTTGCATAAAGTTACTGGATGTGAACTACTATCTATGATGGATGGCTTCTCTGGATATAACCAAGTGTTGCTGAAACAATATGAACAATTTAAGACTGCCTTCACAACACGTTGGGGAACTTATGTCTACGTCATAATGCCATTTGGTCTTAGAAATGCTAGAGAAACTTTCCAAAGAGCCATGGATGTTACATTCAAGGAATACATAGATTTGTTTATGGTTATTTACCAAGATGGCATGATTGCCTATTCAAAGAAAGCTGAGGACCATTGTTCTCATCTTGAAATTTTTTTTAACAAGGCTCTAGAATATGGTGTGTCCCTAAACCCAAAAAAGTGTAACTTTGCAGTCAAAGAAGGAAAGTTGTTAGGGCACATTGTATCAAAGGATGGAATAAGAATTGACCCAGAAAGGGTAGAGGCTATCCAGAGAGTTGCTGCACCAAAAAACCTCAAGGGTGTGCAATCCTTTTTGGGAAAAATTAATTTTGTTAGAAGGTTTATTGCCAACTTTGCTGAAATTGTCAAACCAATAGTCAAGTTACTCAAGAAGGATGTTAAGTTCCAATGGACTGCAGAAGCTCAGTAGGATTTTGACAAAATCAAAGAGGTTGTTCAAGAGGCACCTATATTTAAATCTCCTAACTATAGCAAAACTTTCTCACTATTCTCTTGTGCATCATTTTACACTATTGCTACTATATTGTTACAAAAGGATGAGGAAAATTTTGAACACCCAATTGCATTTTTCAGTAAGTCCTTGCAGGCTGTTGAAATGAATTATGAGATGATGGAAAAGTAGGCATATGCATTGGTAAAAGTTGTAAAATCTTTCAGGCCTTATCTAGTATGTGCTAAGGTTATTGCATATGTTCCACATGCAGTAGTGAAAGATGTTCTTACACAGTCAGAGGTTACTGGTAAAAGATGTAAATGTATTACTAGGATCCAGGAATTCAACTTGGAAATTCATATCACCAAGCTGGTAAGAGGACTAGGTCTGGAAAAATTGATGACTAAGGAAAACATGGATTTAGTCTAGGTTAATAGTGAAGGGATATCAGACTTGACAATAACAAGTATTGAAATGCAACCATATTATGCTAATATTGTTTATTTCATTAAGAATGCCAGATGTCTAGAGCATATGACTCACAATCAAAAGAGAGCCCTAAGATTACAAGCTCAAAAGTACACATTAATACAAGGAGGTTTGTACTAGAAAAATAGGGATGGAATTTTGCTATTTTGCCTTGACAAATATCAAGTAGAGAAGGTCTTGAATGAGATGCATGCTGGTGTTTGTGGGGGGCATTATTCTGCAAGGACCACTACCCATAAGATTTTAAGAGCTGGCTATTTTTGGCCTACATTGTTCAATGATTCTTTTCAATTCGTTAAAAGATGTGAGGCTTGTCAGAATTTTTCTTCTAAGTTAAAGTATTCAGGAGCATTGTTGTTAAATCCAATAGTTGCAAAAGCACCATTTGCAATGTGGGGAATGGATTTCATAGGTGAGTTTGCTGAGAAATCTAGTGGTGGGCACAGTTGCATACTTGTTGCAACTGACTACTTCACAAAATGGATAGAAGCTATCCCTACCAAGAAGGCAACAAGTAGGGTGGTGATTGATTTTTTGCTAGACAATATTTTGACTAGATTTGGTGTCCCCATGAAGTTGATCACCGATAATGCAATGTGCTTTAGATCATATGAGTTTAAGGATTTATGTAAAGAAAATGGAATTATACAATCTTACTCATCTCCCTATCACCCCCAAGAAAATGGACAAGTTGAATCCAGTACACAAAAAAATTTTAAAAATTCTGAAGAAAACATTGGAGAAAAATAAAAGAGCCTAGCATTCAAAGCTGAAGCTTGCTCTATGGGTGGATAGGATTACAATAAAAAAGGCTATAGGAAAGTCTCCATTTGAGCTTCTATATGGATTACAGTCAAGGTTACCTATCAATAACTTGGTGCCTATATAAAAATTCATCCAGGATGAGGAGTTGGATATTTTGGAGCCAATGCAGGACAGAATCATGCAATTGGCTGAATTAGACGAACTAAGAAGAGATAGTCAAAAGACCAATATCAAATTAAAACAAAAAATGAAATACCTATTTGATAGGAGAGCTACTACTAGAAAATTCCAATCAGATGACCTAGTGCTTCTGTGGAATGTCAGAGCAGAAGATAAAGGAAAGCATAAGAAGTTTGAATCATTATGGCTTGGTCCCTACGTAGTCCATGAAAGTTTTGGGAAGGATTCCTACTTGTTAAAAAATATGAATGGAGAAATTTTTGAGTTGCCAGTGCATGGGCAATTCTTAAAACCTTTATTAAGTTAAAAGTCCTGATTCATATGCACATGTAAATTTATTGTAAAAATTTGTATAGGTTTTTTTCCTTTCCAATTGCATGTTTTCTTTCCTGCTTTAGGTCGGTTGGTTTTGGTCTGCTTTCCCAGAGATCTGTGGTTCTTACTTAAACTTGTGTTTAAATATCTTCAGATAGAGCCACTGTTGGCTGGTTTCCTCATTTTAGCTGTTGTCTTTCAAAATTTTGATTTTTGATGCCTATCTCTAAGTTTCATGATTTGATTTCCAAAGCATTTCCAGTTTCTGAGTGCCAGAATTGTTTAAAAGTTTGAAAAACCCTAGGTTTTAGGACTATTTTCCTTTAAAATCCAAAAAAGCCCTAATATTTTCTCCCCCAAGTCTATTTGGCTATTACTTTTTCAAATCACTTAACGGCTTGTTTTCAGCATGTGCGCTTTATATTCTTGGGTTAGTCGCTTAGTCTCCTAAACAGTTTAGCATATTCCTTTTTTACTAGCGATTACCCGTTTCCCTTTGTCGCGCAATCTCCCAAAGATGGAGGAATATTATTTGTCTTCAAATGACTCAACGGTTTCCTTTAGTCACCAAGTCTCTGGATGACTATTCTGAGATCTAGCAACTACTATGATAAATTTTTGCAAAGTAACTATGGTCACTTTATCTCCAGATCAAAATACCTTCAGCCAGGTGATCTCTAAAAGAAAAAAAAATTAATATAATATTC
The DNA here is from genome assembly GCA_027943335.1 of Chamaecyparis obtusa. Taxonomy (NCBI): domain Eukaryota; kingdom Viridiplantae; phylum Streptophyta; class Pinopsida; order Cupressales; family Cupressaceae; genus Chamaecyparis; species Chamaecyparis obtusa. The sequence continues at coordinate 81,208 of BSBK01003765.1, read as the reverse complement.
AACGATTATGAGATTCGCAGTTGGTCACTGAATCTCCAAATACAAAGTGGTGGTCTATTTTGCGGGTCACCAGATCTCCAAGTTATTCAGCGGTTATCTCTTTTATCCCGCGACTTGGCATTTTCAATAGTCGTGTGTTCTCTTGGTTCTGGCGGTTATGTTTTAAGCAGTCAGCGATTCAGCTACATGGTTATCTCTAAGTCTCCCAATGAAGTGGTTAAGTTATAAAAGGTGTGGAGAATTAGCAAAAACTATTGGATGAAGTTGGTTGATGTTTAATCTCATTACTTGACTAAGGTTAAGTAATTCTTCTAGCGACTTGGAGAATAAAGGTGTTCGCGCAGTCTCTAGTCTTAAACATAGTCGAAAGAAATATCTAGCGACAAGGAGATGTCTTCAGTCGCATGGTCGCTAGATAAAGATGAAATAAGAAGAAGGTTTTTAGACAGTTGTTGTCAGCCGTTGATTTGAATTTGATCAAGTGGTGGTCGTGTGGTCTCAGAATCAAACCATGGGTTAAAAAATGATCTAGTGACCTTGAGATTTGCCTTGTCACTCAATCTCCAGGTCAAACTCAAGTTAAGAAAGTTGCTCAATGATTGAGAGACTATCGTCAATTGGGTAATCGCCAAATAATCCAGAGTTAAATGTTGACCAAGGTCAAAAAATTGAAAAAATATGAGTATCCGTTTGCTGGATTTTATGATGTGTCTCTTCCTGATTGGTTGACAAAATATGAAAAATATAAACAAGAAAGCGGACTTGACTATAGTCGTTGGATCTCTATAAGAAATAAATTTGAATTTTCCTATCTTCAGTTGCTAGGTCTCCAAATAGTTGAGTCGGAAGGTCTGAAGAAAAAGTTTGAAAAGTCAACCAGCTTTAGCGACTGGGAGATTCATTTTAGTCACTAGATCTCTTGATGGCTTTCTATTGCCAAGTCTCGAGATAAATTCAAAAGGAAATAATTTTACAATGACTAAAGTAATGACTATAGTCACCAAGTCTCAAGAAGAAATAAAGTCATTCAGTGATTGAGGTTTTCTTTAGTCGCCAGATCTCTGAAGGTATAAAGGAGGTGCCAAATCTTTTAGCGGTTACGAGAACGTGCTGTAGTCGCTAGGTCACAAGAAGTTGAAATTTGATTACCTATCATTTTCTCAGCTTATGACTAGTGAATTGAGTTCTGAGCATGCCAGGTAATGGTGGAAGTGACATAATTTTCAGCTTTTGATTTCTAACGGATTGTTGCATTCAATTCTGCTAAATAAATATAGTTGTTCATCACTCATTTCGAATTACCAAGCATTCAGAGAGCCAAAGCGTTAGAATTCCCTGAGATTTTCCAGAGCAATTTCAAAGTTTAGAACATTCAATAATTGCAAAGGATTTTGAATTTTCAAATAGAATGACCCAATTATCGGTCAGTGGGGCTTCTACCAGCAAAGCGGCTAAGGAGAAAGCTAAGGAAAGTTATTTAGATGAATTCCTTGCCTTACTGTCGGGCTCATCACAAAATAAGAAGGTTAGTGATGAGTGTTTTATAGATGAAATTGCATACTGTAGAGATGCTAGGACACCAGACATCACTGGAATGTGTTTGTTTAAATATTTTTATAAGAATTATGAGAATCTAGTCCCTGTCTCAACCCCTTGGACGTTGGGGTTAGCGAAATTGATAGTTCCAAAAGTTTTCCTCGACATAGATGTCCTAATTGTTCTAGCCCATTCCTATGACCCCTTGTCCATAACTATTAGGAAGGGTGATGGTTCTCCTCTAGTCACCCTTGACCAGAATTCATTTATAAGAGCTTACGGTATCCACCTCCCTATGGCTACTGAAATTAATTTAACGGCCCTGGCAAATAGGTATGTTAGAGAGGCTTTCATTGTGGCAAAAGAAATAAAAAACCATGTTCCCTGAGAAAACATGAATTACATGTAACCAATGCCGAGAACAATTCCATATGCATACAAGGACCAACGTTTCTACATAAGGTACATTGCATATGGATTATGGAAGGTTCTAGAGATTGATGGTGGAGAGAGGATCCCCTCGGACCTCCTGATGATGGTTTTAGACTCCTAGAGTCTTCACGTAACAAAGGGATATGATTACATAGGATATGTAATAGAAAAGATGCATGAGGGTTTACAGGCATTGAAGAACCACACGTCTGGTTCTACACCTAGGTTTATGCACTATTCTTTGTTGATGCACTTCATTCTATACTTTAATTATAATATCATGAACATGGAGTGCCTCGAGCCACAAATGACGTACAAGGGACATCAAAATCTAGTACAATTTTGGATTAGGGCTTGGAGTCCTTCTTCTTCAAGGAGTGATTTTTGTGTATTTGAAAATTGGATAGTTCGGCCTATCCTCCTCAGTCTAGGGCTTAATCTTTCAAGGCTATCCACAAAGGTCCTACAGCTGGTACGGCCTCAACAATTTGTTGATAAATGGACTAAGGGTCACAATTGGGGAGACATCTACTATGAAAAGGGTTATACTATGATTAGAGTATATGGATGCCCTCAACCCCCCCACATACTACCATTCTTTGTTCCAGCAAGGGTGGCATATTTAGAATTCATCTGGCAGCTAATGCTAACTGATAAGGAGCACCTGGCTCCACATAGAAAAGGAACTTTTACGCCAAGGCACTTTAGAGTGCATAGTCTCACAATAGGTAAGAATTCCTTTAGTAAGGTAAATGACTGGTTAGGGCAGTTTAGAATGCATGCTTCTTCCCATAGGTATGTTGATATAGAGGGATTCATGGTTGCTACTAGGAAATATTACATGCCCAACATTCTATTTAATAAGAGACATGAGGAATATCCCGATGAGGATGTGTTAAGAAACATAATTGAAGAAGAAGAAGTGGCGAGAATATCTGACCGGATACATGAATTATATGCCATGGAGAAACAAGTAAGACAAAAAGGACTGACATTCAGTGACTTCTTTCCCAATATGCCCTATCTCCAAAGACTTGAGAAAATGATGGCCTAATTCAATACTTTGATGAGGTCTTTTGAAGATCAGATTGATGAGTCAGATAGGAAGAATGATGTCCACTCTGAGTCAGAATGTGATGAAGACAATGATGGTGGCTTCTCGGTGCACATCATCCCCCCTCTAGAACAAATAATAACTAAAAAACATCAAGCTGGAGAAAATATTGTTGATTTGATAAAGCTCCATAGTTCTCAAGATACGAATGAGCTTGCTGCAAAGAAGTAGAGATTATTAGTTGGAGAATCTTCTCGAGCAAGGAGAAAAGATAAAGTGGGAGCCCTCTTAACTAGGACTGGTTTCCATCAACACCAGTTGAGAAAGAAGATAAGGGAGGAGAAAAGAAAACAAAAATTGGAAATAGAATATTTTGAGTTGCCCTTGGCTCTATGCCAAGATGAAAGGATGATAGAACAAGATGCCTTCTTGAAAGATGATAATTTTATAGAGTCAGATGAATTCAAGAGCTTCTTGATATGGCACAAACAACAACAGGTTGCATCCAGTGTTCAGATCACTAAAGAAGGTCAAGTACCTGATGAGGCAGTACAAACATTAAGAGAGTATGACCCTGAGGCAGAGAAAATCACCCTAGAAGAGGCCAAACAACTTGTCAAAAATAGCAATATGCTACTTGTGCCTGGGTGGAATTTGTATTCATATTTTATTATTGATCAGATCAAGAGACATGAGGATATAACTTTATCTTCAGAAACCAAAGTGGGGGAGATCATTAGAGGATTTGGGTATAGCCCGAGGAACCAAGCATTGGCTCTATGGAGTCTTTATCCTAAAGATAAGAAGCCTTCAATCTTAAATGTCAAAGAGAAAATGGATGGTGACAAAATTGTATAGTCAATCCATAATATAGGAGACCTTGAGATATCTCAAGTGTTAACTCATTTTGCTAGGCTCAATGAAGATAAAAAAAAGCAACTGTCAGAAAGATATGGTTCCTTGTTGAAAGACTACAGTGCACTTTTGAAAGATAGAGATATCAGAATAATAGAAGAGAAGGCATTAGAGAAGTCTTTGGTAGACTTAGAGAAGAAGATAATCAATACTTTTGTAGCTACCCCTGCACCTCCTGAATAACCTGCATTGCCAGAAGGTAAAAGTATGAGTGAAGAAGAGGTTGCTACAGAGATTGAAAAAATAAATTTGGAAAAGAATGAGGCTATCCTACAAGCCTTGTTGAAGATCTTGCAACACAAGATTAATGCATTAAAAGATAAATCTGATTTGGTCTTCAATGCTTACAATAAATTGCCTGAATTGCAGGTAGAAGTGAATAATTATGTCTCAATTTTAATGGTTATTATGCAACTTGGTCGGTCAGGGAAACACTTTTTGAAAGATTGGCAGTTGTTCAATCTTTAAGAACTGATATTCCGGAGATTGTTCTACAAGCAAGTTAAGAAATAAATAGAGTTAAGGCCATATTGAAAATTTTTAAGGGCAAGGCAAATCATATTAAGGCTAACATAGCCATGCTTAGCTCAGATTCCAACAGATTCATCCCTCCCATTAAAGATGCAGATGGTGCCATGAAGAGCCTTGATCAGTGGAGATCAGATTTTGATCTTGTATTACCTAGAAAAGAGGCATTTCTAGATGAGAGTAATGAAGTGGATATGGAGAGATTCAATAACACCCTGGATAAAGCCATAAAGGAAGAAATGGAGCTCACCAGATTTGTAGCAAATTTTAAGATAATAATAGATGCCAGATGGGAGAGGCAAAAAGCACAGCTGCAACACATCTAGAGTTATAAATGGCTAACATAGGAAGAAGTAACTGCATGGGATGAGCTCACAAAACCCAAGAAGATAAAATCTACTACAGTTGACTTTGATATTTTGGATGATGAGTAAAGAGGACACTTGGAGTACCTGCCACATGACCTCAGAGCATAGGGATGATAAGCTATCAGTAAGAATGGTGTAAATTAGCCGGAATGGTGGTCACCATATCTCACAACAACTCAAGAAGCTATCATGAATATTTTCAGAAAAAGGTGTTAGTGATCAATGAGCCAGGAAGCAGAACAGTCCAAAATATTTTTGTCTTTCCACCGCGTGAGGGCTTATTGTAATTTGTCTTATATGTTTTTTAGGGTTAGGGCTCCAACCATCCAAAGCTTGTTTCATTCTCATTGATAAGATAATTCCAAGATGGTGGAGCTATATATAAGTGGTATCCTCATTTTGATAAAGGTGTGAGAAAAAATATAATAGAAAACAAAGTATAATTGCTACAGAGCAGACTTTTAAATTTTGTGTCTGAGCTTCTAAGCATGAGTCTTTATGTGTAATTTATAGGTTCATTTTAATACAAATACACTACAATTTCTATCTCCTATTATTGTTGTCTCTTTACTTGTATGTTTGCTCTTGTATGTTTTATCTGTGAGGCATTTAAAATATACTAATTGTTAACCAATTTCTTCAATTGATTGTGAGTTTCTCTCAAGGAGAGAATTAAAATCCTTATTATCAATTGTAGAGAGTAAACTTATATGTAGAGATTTTGATAATAGTAATATTAGATTGATAGAATAGATTGTCAGGCATTCTATTCGGATTACAGATTGTGTGTAAGGCATATTGTTGTATTTCTTTTAAAATAAACTTGTGGATTTTCATTTAAAATATTTTGCCCATTGGATTAGGCACTAGTTTGAAGTGTGTTTCTTATAAAATTATCTTTTCATGATCTTTAGAGATACTAAAATTCATTTCATTATCAGTATTTTAACTTTCAAGAATTGTTTGTATATTTTGAAAGAACTGTATCCAGGTGGTATACGTTCATATTTAGTGATTCCTTAAAGAAAGAATCAAGAGGTTACCCTTCCTTGAGTTTAACTTAGGAAAAGAAGAAGGATGAATGTCCTTATACCAATGTTCCATGCTATTACACTTGTAGTTTCCATTTTAGTACTTTGTATCAGGATAATCTGGGCTGTCTTCAGAGTAATAATGTTTTATTGAATTAACTTGAAAAGATAATAACATAGCAGTGAAGACCTAATCCACCATTTGAAGGTTTATTTGACACATAGTAAAACATTATAGGCAATACCCTCCTGAGTCCTATGGAGCTTGAAGAAGAAGGAGGATCTTATCCAATCCTCATCAATTAGACTATTTCTTGCAAACTTGGAGCCCTTTAAACTGAGAATCAAGCATACATATTTGCCAAGTTTGATCCCACAAGAAAAATCTCTAACACTCTCCTCTAGGATCTGGTATTTCTATGAATGATACTGAGAAAGTGTATATATAAAATAATGTTTATTTCTCAACACTACTACAAAGATTTCTTTGAGTCACCACCTAACACAGGTTGAGAAATATAACATTGGTTCTTAGTAATATGAATACTGTGATAAGGAATTTTCTAAGACAAAATGATAACCACAAGGGAACTAAAAAAATTCTGATAATAATGATGAAACAAATCCATGGGATGGCAAAGTATAACTCTATACTTTCAATGGTCAACTTACTGGTTTATACAAATAAGTAGGCCATGAGTTGAGCTCTACTTGGAACCTGCATTATTTAACATGATTTAATACTATTCCTCAGTAGAGTCACCATTTTATTGGTTCTCAAAATGGACTTTATGCTTTGAGAGATACCAATATACCTATAGATAGATTTACAGAAGTGGTTAATTCCAAATGTAGATAAATCTGAGGCAATTGGACCAACTATAGGGACAAGACTACCCTCTGCACTTTTGGTTCTACAAGACCAAGGAGGGTACACCTAATCGAGCTCAACATACAACATTTTACAATTATCTAGACTTCAATAGCAAAAAAATGATAAGAAAATACTAAATGATAACCAATCATTCATTGATTCTCCATTATCATAAAGAACATACAACTTAATAACCACAATACTCAAATAATTCTGAATGGTTATTTAAAATTTATAGAATATAGCCAAACCCAACCAAACATATATCATTGTAGAAAATAATTATTCCTGACTAGTGCCTTATCCATTAGGAAATACCTCTAATGCAAAATCATAATACATAAACAAACCTATGTCAATTATTCATGACCTAAAATACTACCATACTTTGATAGTATTGATCCATTCAATCCAAACTCATACTTCTTATGAAAATTCTTTTGCAAATTAGATGAATTTATGTTCTATCAAGAGAAATTTAATTTGATCCCAGATCAAAACTAAGGAAAAGTAACAAACACACAGATAAACTCTATGCAATGAATCAAAAAATTCATAACTCAAGAAATAAACACATAGGAGAGACTCGAATCTGGAATCTTTGTATTATATGCTGAATCATATTTTTTGTATACACCTTGCTTCAAAATATAAACCACTACAATAATAGCCAAAGACATGAAAATTTGTATTTCTATACTGATGTAGTCTAATATAGTCTACTATATTCCTGATTGAAAACTCATATGCAACAACACTATCTCCATTTTTCAGCCATCTAAATAATCTTTAGAATCCTTTTATAGAGCAAGGATTAAAACAAGCTTCAGATCATTTAGGAAAAGATAAAATAGATGACGCATCACAAAAGAAAAAAATAATAGAAAGAACAATTGAATTGTTCGAATATTTTAAAAGATAATTTCTAACTGAACCGTGGGGCCCATGTAACAACTTAAAAAATGCTCTACTCTTGATAGGTGGTGTCTTCATCTTCATTTCTCTCATACAAAAAATTTGTTAGAAACTGACAATTGCCTCAGGGTGTTGGAGAAATGCCTCTTTTTGAAACAACAATGGGGTGTTCTTGTTCCCTTGATACATTTGAGATATATTTTCCTTTCTATGCATTGAAAAACTCATCATATTTCAAAACTACAACTTCAATGGGTAAAAATAAAATATTTTGCATCATAAAATGAACTTCAAAATAGAGTCATTGATCTAAACCATCTTAGCACATCACACAGCTCACAAAAAATAAAAAAAGCAACGACCTCCACACCACTCCTCATGGCTACAAAATCGACCAATCAGAAAGTGACATCTCAAATCCACATGGTGCTTAGTCCCCACCTTTTTTCTCTTTATCAAAGTGGACACGCATCACTCAGGTACGATGCCTTGCTCAGTATCTTTCTTGGAGGTCTTGATAATGGGATTACACCTACCGTCTGATCAAAACTAATCTCTCCATACTTTACCACCTTTTAGCCCACGCTATGTGATGTCATCCTGGGCACGCGTCATCAAGGCATGATGCCTTTCAATAATCAGTGAGAAAAATTTGATCACATGATAGCACCCACCATTGGATCAAGCTTGATCTGACTTTCCTTTATATTCTTCAATGCCAGTCCCATGTTCTTAGGGAAGACACTTGTCACTCAGGTGCGATCCCGCGAAGGATAAAAAGTACATAACTTTGGTTAGCAACATCACGCCCACCGTTATATTGAACTTAATCTTCTCAACACCTATCTTCTCCTTTAGCCTTGACCAGGTCCCACCATTAGCTATGTGTCACTCAAGAGAGATTCCTTGAAGGGTAAACTCTTTGCATCTTCTAATCACGGGATCACGCCCACTGTTAGATTGAAACTGATCTAATTTCTTTTAATACATCACATGAAATTTAGACTTAATAAAAATAATACACAGGTCCTGCTAGGAGTCATAACTTAAAAGGATTTGGCCCCTTTCAATGATAACTTAAGACATGTGTTTTAAAAATAATTGAATTGACTCCCAAAAAGTAATGAAGAAATATAAAATCCAAGGAATACTTAAGTTTTGAAATAAGATGAACACTTAGAGCTTGGATAAAATAAAACCTAGGGCTTGAAGAACAAGATTTAGTCACAACTTAAAAAGGCAAGATTTAAACAAGGAAAATATTTGTAGTCCTAACAAAGTCCATAAAGATGAGGGAAAATCTTCAACCATCTACAATATGTGATGATACTTTTTTCCCATGACTCATAATTATCCCTTTTTAAATGAACACCTACAAGATGGATTGTATATTCCATGATTTTATCCATGGTGAACTTCTCACATGATAGAAAGTGAGATAAAAAAATCAATAAAGCCCCCAAAATGTAATGAATCAAAGAACCCCCCCAAAATACATGATTTTGGCACTTTATATGTAGTGTGTGTACAATTTCCACTTGCTAGAATTGGCCAACGTGGGCTTCTAATTTCAATGATTACAACTACATAAATAAGGCTCTAGCAGACTCAAACAAATAAGACACAAGACCACTCAAGGATCCAACAAATTATAAGTGCCAAATATAGCCAAAATAGACCAAATACTAAAATTACTATGTCTAAACAAAATTTATCAAAACTGATACCAGATCTATAAAGTAGACAAAAATCATTCACTTTGAAAAAATATAGCATGTGAAAATGTGTCCATATGAGCCCGGACAAAGCCTCTGAAGTTGCAAAAATTGGGATTTGCAATTTTCATAAAAAACCATGAACATAGATTAGAAACCAACTACACCATTGTATAGATCATGAAATTATATCCTAAAAAAAAAAAATTTCTTGAAAAAAGGAGTCTAAATGATTGAGGTATCATTGTTTGAAAATCATTTCTAAATTTTTTTTTTGAATTGTCGTCACTACACTTCCAAAGATAAAATGTGACGCAGTGAAAAATGGAAAATCCCAGAATGGATAGTCCAAATATATAGAAGAAACAACAATACAACATAAACACAACAAGAGAATGCTCAAAATAGAATTTCATTCAACATGCTCGACTGTAAGGCCTTCCGAGTTAGGGCCAAAATATAAACAATTACAATAGTAATTCTTCAATCCTCTAGCTAGTCCAGCTCTGGGACATTGATACCACCTGATACAGTGCAAAATGGAAAATCCCATAATGGATAGTCCAAATCTACACAAGAAATAGAAATACAGTGGAAACACAACAAGAGAATGCTCAAAATAGAATTTCATTCAACATGCCTGGCTATAAGGCCTTTTGGGTTAGGGCCAAAATACAAACAATTACAATAGTAATTCTACAATCCTCTAGCTAGTCCAGCTTTGTGCCACATCATCAACTGGTAGAAACACTAAGGCAGATCTAAACTTGAGCTTGCAAGCCACCAAGAAATCTTCTTGTCTCCAAGCATGCAAACCACTAGCTCTGCTATTATAAATATCAGACAAACAATCTGATCTTCAAGATCTCATAGGATCCAATTAATGACTCTTGAATTCCCTCAAACAACTACCCAAACCTTCTTTAAATACATTTCTTCAACCACAAGTCGGTTGGAAGAAAGCAAGAAATCCTAAAACCCAGTTAGTTTCTATAACAAATAATTAATAAATGCAATACAAGTCATCTCTCAAATAGCCTTGCAACCAATTAATTCTCCATGTCAACCTCTAGATCTACCTAGAAGAATACAACATAATCTACCCACATTAAATACATCAAGTCAACCAACCAAATCCATAAGAACACCTCTTGGTAAGCCAAACTATCGAGCGCTAGTAAAAACAACCGAGCAAGCTAAGCATCACTAAGCAAGCACGTCGATCGAGCACCACAAACATCACCAAGCATAGGTTCTACCGAGCCCTAAAATTTTACTAAGTTCCTTTCAAAGACCAATCCCTTCAATGATCGAGCCCCTCGGTCAAGCTTCAACCAAGTAACAAAGAAACACTCTAACACACCAACATACAGAATTGCCAACTACCATAGGATGCTCCTACATCAAAATGGTTCTAGATTTTTCCTCAGATATCTGATTCGGATGAAACAAAAGTAAATTTAGGGGTTTTTGGACCTTCTCATTGTGATGCTAACCTTTGATTTGCACCAGCAAGCTCCAATTTTGACCCGTAACAAAATTCTCTCCGAATAGGCTATATAATGACACTCCTATGGCTCTGATACCATGTAAGAATTTTCCTAAGAAAATAAATGTAATGCCAAGATCTAGAAGCTCAATAGATAGAACAAATAAGAGAGACAAGATGATATGATCAAATTAATAACTCAATAATGATCAAGTGATAATGGATACAATTGATTAAGTACAAAGTAGATGTGCCTGAATATATATGTAATGCATGATAACTAGGAGATATGCAAATAATAACCTATCAATCACACTAGGTGTAATCAAATGTCCACCAAAGGTAGATCATCCTCCATTTTACTTTAAAGTATGTGCAACATGTGCAATAATGAGAGGATGATAATGTGATAAGAGCACTAAAGGTGGATCTCACACATAAAGAGGTATGAGATGACAACTATCACCACCTAAAGTGGAATTCTCCTACACCGGGTGCTAAAATGATATGAAAACTCCTAGGTGTCTTAATGACAACTAATATGCAAATGAATTATCCTAAGTAAACTTAAGTAAATTATAATTAGTGAATACTTAATTACACCAACAATTATCAATCAGTGAACTAGTGAATGTTATCTTTGTGTTAAAAGAAGTAAAAAATATTATATATCTTAGATTACTAATTCACCCCCCTCTCAATAATCTTGGACCCTTAGGACTAACATAACCAATATTCTCAAGTAGGACTTAAGTTCTAAGTGAGTGAAATGATCCTTCACTATAGTGATTAAGAATGAAATGAATTTAAGGAAATGATCTAATAATGCAAGATACATGACTAAATACAAAAATATCAGCAATTTTAGAAAAGAGTGACCAACAAAAAATAAATAGTAAGCTATAATGACTTGAAACATAAATATAGAAGTAGAATTGACTTGTGATCTGAACATAGGGTTGTTCTAACAAGAATAAAAATCCTTGGGCAGTTTTTTCCTAGGAACAAGAAGCCTAGGGCATTTTGTTACCAAGAATTCTACCCAACACTTTGATAGTCAATCTCGTAGAACCTGATCTTTCTAGACTAATTCCAACAGTTCTGCCTCCTATACTTTCACACAAAAAATAGGGAAAAGGTTGTGTAAATGGATTTTCCTTGGTCAAACTCGTATATAAGAATCAAGATTGAAAATTAAATAAGATTACATAAAATAAAGTAAATATGAAATGTAAATATTAGATCTACCTTGAAATACCTTCATGAATAGATATTGAGATCACATATATTTATGAAGATTCTTGAATGTTTCTAGAATTTTAGCTGTTAACCTTTGAATATAGAGAGGAATCAAGGATTCCGTCATAAATGCATGGATCTATGAATGCTATGTAGATCTCTATAGTTTTGTTGACTATTAGTGACCCACACTTAGTCATTTATCTAGGCAATGATGCTCGGTCATCACTGCGACCGAGTCGTTATGTAAAGGCCGAGCTATGTAATGTTTACTTACCGAGCAATGGTACTGTCGAGTAAACTTGTGGTCACTATGTATTTTTGTAAGTATACCAAGTCTAGTTTTTCCGAGTCATATATGCAATGATTATCGAGTGCCAGAGATATCAACATATGCCAAGTACAGTGAATGTTGAGTATTAGGAACTGCATTTGCCGAGCTAGCCAAAGAATAACATAAGAGTTTTTTTTGGCACAATGATCGAGGTAAACCATTTTGGCCAACATTCATGTTTTTTATTTTGTTTGTTGAGATGATTACAGAGGTAATTACACATCTACTTAGCAATCATTGATCCCTATGTAGTACCTAGAGCCAATCAGAAATTAGTAAGGCTTAAGCAACAAAAGGAATTAATCTGAACCATAGATCTTGAATCATGAAGATGTTTTGTTGATTATATAAGGTCAAGATCTAAACCCTAAAATGTAGTAGTGAGGGATAGTGAATGTGAAGGGAATAAGCATATAGGTATTATTCAGAGAAGAGAAGTATTCAGACAGAGTTCAGTGACCGAACTAAGTAGTGAAAGGACAGAAAAGAGATAAATTTGATAGATGAGATCAACACAATGTAGTAAAGAGAAGATATGTAATTTGCATACAGTGCAAACCGAAAGATCAGGTACTAAGACATTCTAACCAGTGTATCAAGGTAAATCTCTTAACCTAGTAGTCCTAACAGACTTTTTGTAATCTCTTAACCGAGTGCTTACTTTGTTGTAAGTTTCAAATCCTTTAGCAAGGTAGACTGTATAAGTCTTTTAGCTCTTAACAGGGCAGACCCCTCATAGGGTAGATCAAGTTTTGATCAAATTTTGTAAGCCCTAACAGACAAATTTATTACTGTAATAGTGAAGATTTGTGGGTGTCATCCCCACCCCAGTTTTACCTTTCAAGGGTTTCTGGGTAACCAAAATCATTGTGTTATGAATGCTGCTTAGTATGTTAGTTATTTGATTATGATCAAGTATTGTTGATGCTATGCAAAAAAATTATTTATATGAGAATCAATTAGTAGGTGATATTTGATTCACCCCCCCCCCCCCCCCCCTCCTCAGTATCACATTTCCCAATTATATTTCCAACATGCTATACCTACATCTTAAATGTTTTTATGCTTGATTAAACATTTTCTATGAAAGAATGCATAAGAATGAACAAATGATCTTGTTTCTTTCTTGAGATCTTCTCTACTTGGCCATCATGGGAGAGAATCTTTATAAAATGGAGAAGATTTCCTTTAAAATTCCTTGGGTGCTTGGAGAAATTCTAGATCTTGGATGATTGCCTTTAAATATTGAATTTACTTGATTGCCAAATGCTTGAGTGCCAAAATCATATTCTTGGTTACGATTGATAATAGATGCCAAAATAAGGAGAGATAAGGTGTTTCTATAACTTATCACACATTTTAGGATTCAAAATTAAGCCAGAGTGACCACAAGATCTAATTTCCTATGAAACATCACAACATGGCTTTGGTTCAAATTTGGGCCCCATCCTTGGTGAACAAAAAGCCCTGGGCATTTTGTTCCAAGGAACATAAAGCCCTAGGCACTATGCTCCTAGGAAAAATCACAAAAACTTAAACGAGAATCTAGGAATATATGATAAATACCAGCTCAGGGCGAGATAGGTAGCTGGATCAAGCATAATAGACATAAAATATGGAAATCACCAAAATGGGGCCTAACTAGGTATACAATTATTGGTGCTAACTTTTTAGGATGGTACAAGTACTCACCACAATTATTCTAAGAATCAAAGTAAAAATAAATTTGAAATTCAATCATTTCTAGACAAAATAATATTTTTTTCAATAGTTTATCCCTGAGGTTATCACCCAATAGGATATTTGAGCATGTAATTAGATTATTAAAATGTAATAAACCTATTATCACAACTTCTTATCATCATTCAAGGGGTTAAAACAAGGAAATATATAATAATATCAAAGAAATTCTTGACATGGGTCTCATAAGTCCAATCTCCAACCATTTGCTTCATTAGTGGTTTTGGTAAAAATAAGGATGACACAATGATGATGTGCATATATGATAGAGAAATAAACAATAATACGACCAATAATACATACCCTGTCCTAAGGATAAATGAACTCATTTGTGAGTTGCATGGAGTAGTTTTAAATATTTATTTAAGGTAAAGCTACCACCAAATCCTCATGAGGAAAGAGGATATAGAGAAGACTATTTTTTGATGCCACTATGAACATTTTGAATTCCTTGTCATGTCCTTTTGCCTCACAAATGCACCAAAAAGTTTCTAATATTGCATGAATAAGGTATTCAAAAGACATATTAGAAAATTTTTTCTAGTATTCTCTATTGATATGTTGGCTTACAATGAAACTTGGAAAGAGCGCCTAGAACACTTGGACATAGTTTTGGGAATCTTAAAGTGACGTTCCTTTTATGCCAATTATCAAAATGTGAGTCTGGTTCAATTGGAATATTATATTTGGATAGTAATAAGGTCTAAAGGAGTGAAAGTTGATCAATCAAAGATTTAGGCAATCCCAAATTGGCCTCCACGAACCACTCTTTACTCAATTAAGAAGATTCTTTGGGTTGTGTAGTTACAATAGAATATTGTCAAAGGTTTCTCTCAACTTTCTACCTCTTTGACTGATTTAGACAAGAAATGATCTTTTACATAGAATGAAAAATCTTAATTAATATTTGATAATCTCAATAAGGTAATAAGTTCATCTCCCATGCTTGCAATTCTTGATTTTTCTCTTCCAGTTGTTGTTAACTATGATTCTTTTGGGGAAGGTATTGAAGGTATTTTAATTCATAAAGGACACCCAATAGGTTTTAATAGTAGGAAACTAAGCAAGTTGGAAAAAGAGTACTCCATATACAACAAGGAAATTTTGGCAATTATGCACAACAAGTTGGAAAAAGGGTACTTCATATACAAGAAGGAAATGTTGGCCATTATGCATGAACTTGAAAAATTTAGGCAATGTATTGTATGTGGAAATTTCATGGTTAAGACTAATCATAGTAGTCTTAAATACTTCTTGAACCAAAATTAATTGAATGATCATAAAAACATGGGTAGTTCACAAGCATATGACTTTGAGATTGAGTATGTTAAAGAGAAAATAAATTTAGTTTCTTATGCTCTTCCTAGAAAGCCTACTTTGTGCTCTCTTTCTACTAGTGGGGATGATTGGAGAATTTCCAAAATATCTAAGTATGCTAAGGGCTATTTTAATTCTATCATTTTAGAATAAAAAGGGAAGATTTTAGGTACACTATTGTTAATGGTTTTATCTACTACATGAATAGGATATTATTAGTACCTACTTTTAAAGCGAGGACAATATATTGAAAGATTTCTGTGATACACCCTTGGATAGTCACTAGGGGTATTATAAAACATTTAGGAAGATCAAATATAAATTTTATTGAAAAGAAATGAAATAATATATACTCAGTAACATCAAAGAGTGCATGGTTTTTCATAAAAGATAGGGTGGGGATATTTTTCCTGCAAGATTACTTCAACCACTTCTGATTCTTGAGCATACTAGTTCTTAAAAATAATGGGTATATATTATAAATAGAAATGTGCACCATTTCAACAAACAAAATGGGTAATTTTTTCTTTTTGTGTGAGTAAGGGTTTAGGATTAGACGACCTATTTTAAATTGGTACCCATTTATTACAAAACATGTACTAATCATGTAGATATGTTTTTAAAAATATTACAACAATTTTTTTTCAAAAATAAACCAAACCATATTTGGTTATTAAAACATAAAATATAATCTGATTTAGGATTCATTGAGATGAACTTCAATTAAATACAACCAAATTATCATGCTTTGGTGCATTCATATGTGAAGGTAAAGTTTTTTCAAATTTTCTTGCATGGTTTATAAATCAAAATTGCCTTATTAATCCTCCAAGCATGGTATTACAGCTAGATACTAGTTTGGTGTGAGGATGTTTAATTCAAGATACTAGTTTCATTTGCTTCCTACATTATATTAAACATGTATTGGTATTTGTGATTGATCAAACACATTATATTTAGATAGTCATAAGGTCCTTAAAGAGTGCAAGTTGATCAATCAAAGATTTAGGCTTTTTATTTTTTACTTTTAGCACCCACCTTAAAGTGTGTTTTTATTTTAACATGCATTATAGGACTTCTTGTGGTACTTAATGAAAACCTAAATTCAAATATGGGTCCTATGTAATTTCAATCAATGTAAGCCTTTATTTCTAGGCATGCTCCTTCATTATTTCTCTCCTTCAATCATTTATTTCCCAACATGGGCCCTATGTTACTATTTTGTAGCCTTTGTTCTTCTTACTGACCTCAAAATAAATTGTGCTTAATAATATAACATCACCTTTCTATCTGGGGCCCATGATTTTGATCTGAGTCCTAATTGGTGGGAACAAAATGCCCTGGTAAATATGTCCCCCAAGTTTTGGTGGACCATACTCAAACCGAGGGCATGTTGTAATGTTTTATTGGGATATTAGAACCCATGTAGGTCTTCTTTAATTTGTTGTCATGAAATGTTGTTAGAGGTATATAAGCATCATATCTATCCTCATTTTTATATACACATCCACTCTCAAGAATACATAATCAAGGTTTTGAATCCTAGTATTCTCAAGCAAGATTTCAAGCATTCAAGATGTGTTTAAGGAAATCTTCTGCATTGATCAAGCTTCTTTCTCTTATTGGAGGAAAAGAAAAGGAATCCACCATCAAGGAAGAATATTCACATACATTTAAGCATCTACATTCATTCAAGAATTTAAGTCTTCAATCCTTCAAGTCATCTCTCTCTCTCTCTCTCTCTCTCTCTCTCTCTCTCTCTCTCTCTCTCTCTCTCTCTCTCTCTCTCTCTCTCTCTCTCATCAAGCATTGCAGTAAACTAAAACATCTATTACATAAGGATGGCTAAATTTAAGAAATTCCTCCATGTTTAATATGTTTGTAGATGGCTAAATTCAAGAAATTTAGGAAGCCTACACTCAGATTACCTAATCATTTTGAGGAAAATGAGGAAAAGAGATTGAATAAATGCACAAAGGATATGTATTAGGAAAATGAGGATGAAAGACTTGGTGAGGAAGGAAAATCATATAATAGATATTTGATGATTATTAATCTCTATCAAGCTTTCTATCAAATACCTATGCTTAACCTAGATGCTTATCTATTGGAAAAATGGTCATCACTCCCCGCGGGATTCGTGACATGACTTAACCACCTCATGTGTCTTCTATAAGTCTAGTGGTTGTATCGGGCATTAACAAATCGATATTTTGGTGCAACGACAACTACTACTTGTAAAAAGTGGTATCAAAGCATGGTCACAGGTTTGAATCCCCTCGGGTAACGTTGAGGGGGAGATTGTTGGCTTTATGGTCAGCGCTCCCTCGGGATTCGTGACTTGGCTTAACTACCTCCTGTGTCTTCTATAAGTCTAGTGGTTGTATCAAGCATTAACAAATCAATCTTTTGGTGCAACGACAACTACTACTTGTAACATTATCCTCTTTAGATTTCTATGAATTATTCAATTGTTTTGGATTTATTCACTTTTCTTATCTTGCGTTGGATAGTAAAAGTACAAAGTTGTGTCATGTTTCAGGCTAACTTATCAGCACAACTAAATTTGAGTATTTCTAACTAAAAATTAATTTTTTTCAAACATATGGTCTAGCTAGACTCATTAGATAAGTGCTTCAACTTTTTCAATTGGAAATATCTATTAAATGCATGTTTTATACCAATTTGGGTCCAATTACCAAAGAAATAGAATTATTTCAGAAAAGTGATGTTTCAATAACTCCTACTCTTTTTAATGATATTTTAAAAAAATATATAAATACCCTTTTGTAGAGCTTAGAGTCAAGATTATTGTCATATAAGTTTTATAGTATTTTGATTAGATCTAATATATTATAATTTCAAAATACTGCAAGTAGGTATTTTAACATTCGAGAATATGTTGTTTCAAATAAAGTAAAAAAATAGTAAATCATATCAGAAAAATTTAAAATTTATATTAACACTAGAGGAGAGAGTCCCCTTCAATAATATGTAATTTTTTTTTCTGAATGGTGTATATTTGATAGGGGAAATTTGATGGGAGATGAAAACTGTCAATTTAAGATAAATTCAACTTTGAGTAGTTATATCAGAGAAAATATACATCAAAAACTAATCTTTCTTCTTTTCTTCACTAGCTATACATGTCATCTATAAGTTATTTTGAAATCAGAGGAAAAAAAGATTATTTGTATATACTTGTTTGGTGGGAACTAGACCCTGGATTTTCAACATTTTGCAGCAACTAAAAAATGGACTTCAAAAATTAAAAAATTATGTCAATTCTTGTTCAAATCTTGTTTTAAAATTATAAGCATAATCTTTATCCAATTTTACACATTTCATCAACTTACATCATCTTCAAATTCTAAACACAAATGCCACATTTATGTCGTTAAAGTTGAATAGTTTGTGTGTTGCTGACCTTTTCCTTTATATAAGTGTGACACATGTTTGTACTTTTACCCTGGACTAATGTGTGTGAAAGGGGATGCTTATAATTTGGAACGATCATCGAGGCAATGCATCTAAAAATAAAAAATCTCTTAAAAATGTGCATAACATCATGAAAGGTACACGATCCAAACACTAAATCTTTTCATGTACTTTTCATCTTACTTTTGAAAAATTTATTTTCAAACACAACTTAAATAGGAGACCTCATTTTTTGTGAACAAATATCATAGGGCTATGCTCTCACCTTTCTTAAGGTGATCATAATGCCAAACCTATTGGAGTTTCATTAGATAGAAAAGGTCTAAGAAAGAATCACATGTTTGTTGTGTTTGGAGAACCACAATAACAGGAATATGTTCTCACCTTTCTCAATGTGATAAAAAATACTAGACTTATCTTGACCTCAATTTTCTTTCAATTGGTGCATTTATTTTATGCCATAGAGGGCTTGCCTCCCAAGAACTTGCCTTATTAGGTCGGTGAGAGGGATGACTTAAGTGGGATAAAGCCAAGAATTTATGGCCATCCAACCCAATATAAAACAAAATTCCTTTATGCTTAATGGGATAAAGGAAAGAAATTTATTTTGTGATATAGCCCTCCTCTAGTAGTCCTTCGAGATTGCGCTAAACTCCTTAATTGTAGAGGGAGGCTCCTATAAAAGGGAGGTAATACTCAAGTTTTTCCAAATAATTCCTTATTAAAACCTAGTTAAGTAGTAAGCCTACCTGGTTTATCCATGTTAAGCCAAAAATGACCATAGGTAGCTTTCTTGTGTAGATTTAGTTGACAACAATTTTTTGTTTGATTTTTGGGTTTGATGATCTGAAAAACCAGAAGAAACAATCCATATGAAACCAAAATTCCAAGCACAACATTCAAAACTTCACAAATTAATAAAATTTCATATAGTAGATCGCCTATAAATAATTTTTTTGGCCCGCAAACAATACTCTATCGCTTGTAACCAGTGAAATGTTGCCTATAAGAAAAGAAAAGATGCTTTTAAGAGATCAAAACTCATTGTCTGTTACTATAATGTTACCTATACATTTAAAAGTGTTGCCTATAAACCTTCTCCACAAAACAATGAGTACTTGTAGAAAATTTTGGTTAAAATTAAAATTAGCTCCGGATATGCTTTATGGAGTAGAGTCCATTTCATCAAGAAAAAATTTAAAATTCATCTTAAATTGGACTATAAAACCCAATTGATATATTAATATTGGGTTTTATTAATCATTAGATCAATTGTGTAGATCATTTGAACTAGATTTTAAATCAATTCAAATCATTCAAAGAGATTTTTCTCCAAGAGGTGTTACAAAACCAAGTTCATGTCGGTAAGGAAAAAGTCCTATAGGTACAAAATTCAAGATAATGAAAATGTGATTCATGAAGAAGTACATCTTCAACAAAAGACACAACCCAAACTACACTCCTATGAGATTTATTAAGAACAACAAGAAGACCCAATCCATCATGAAGTACAAAAGCAAGACAATCAACCAAGCATGGAAATAGAAGAGAATGAATGAGCTAAAAATAGCCATGACGACAACCACAAAAATGAAGAAAATAAAGAGATAATTGAGGAAAAGATCAAGAAATCACAATAAAATATTCATTTCATGAAGATGATGGAAAAAGTGTTAGAAATATACAAGGAAATGTATTTCTTGATGTTAACCCAACTAGGGGTTAAACTACCCCATGACTATGATATGTCACAACTAAAACAAGATGAGGATGAAGTTAACCCTCTAGGAGTCTTAAATAGACATATCCAATCTCTTCAAAAATAAATGGATAACATTCAAAAGGTAGCTTGTCCAAAGAATTACACAATACAAGCTATATCTCCTTTTCCTTTTGATTAATTTTTGGTAATGATACCTTTCCTACCTAATGTGGTGTTTCCTAAATATTACAAGTACATGGGAATAGTCGACCCTTGGAAAACATTAGAGATTTTATTTTATATTGAGCATGGAATTCATTGATTAACCAACATATCTAATGAGGTTATTTCCAAGGACCCTAGGTGGACAAGCAATGGAGTGGTTTTCTAAATTACCACTTGGATTTAAAATATTTGAAGAGTTAACCTCGAAGTTTTTCACCCAATACTCCTATAACATTGAGCATGAAGTGACCATATTAGACTTGTACAATACCAAGGCATTGGGGAATTATTCTTGACTTTCCTACAATGTTGGAGAAGAATCTATTCCAAGTACCCAAGAAGTGTGCCAAAAAAGAAAAATATGGATATCTTCATTAACAATTTGAATAATTAAATGAATTTATGACTACATCTCTAATGTCCTCTAACCTTTGATAAAATTATTGAGAATGGAATCAAAATAGAAGATGACTTGGTATGGAAAGGTTAACTAAAACTACATAATTATAACAAGGTTTTTTCAAACAACAACCTTAACTATAAAAATAAGAACTCATCAGCTAATAACAACAATGACGACCCTTAGTTTTCATTGAAAAACACTAACAAGAACCTAGTGAATGATGGGGTGGTGGAAGAAAATAAAATTAAACCTAGACCTTTCTATCTTTCTAGTGGTTCTATAAATCAAGAAAATAACATCAATCCACCAAAAAATACCTCTTTCAACGAAAACAATAATCAAAGTGACAATCGATCTAGGCCACAATTCATGTCAAAGAGTTGTGTGAGAAATTTTATATTATACAACATTTCTCATCAATTTATTACCCACAAAGAAATGCATAAGAGATGATTCTAATTAAAAAAATTCTTAAGATACTTAAAAAGACAGTTGATTACTTAGGTAGAGATGGGCATATTCAGTTAAATCTAATATTATGGGCTTATATCTAACCAACATTAGAACACCTACCAGAGCTACACCGTTTTCACTAGTCTATGGAGCTGAAGCAATTTTACCCTTGGAGGTTGAGACTCCATCACTTAGAATTACATTATAGGGTATATTGATAGATGAGGACTATAGGTTTATAGGTTGCAAGAACTAAAATTGCTTGAAAAACATCAACACAAAGCATACGATCACCTAAAAGTTTATCAAATGAGGATGTCAAGAAATTATAACAAGAAAAATAAAACCTAAAGAATTTCAAGTTGGTGACTTAGTTATAAGAGAAAACCCAAGGAATCATTAAGAAATAGAAAATAAAGGCAAATTTGAGGAAAATTGGCTAGGACCCTTTGTTATCACATCATCTTATGGAATAGGAACTTATAAAATATCCACATGTGGGAGAGAAAAATATGATGAACCTATTAATAGTATCCATCTTAACAGGTTCTATACCTAATCAGTTGAAAGAGTATCAAATGAAAGAGTATATGTTTGTACAACACAAAGTGATCCTGAGAAAAAAAAAAAAATAGTAAATATGGAGCCTGAAAAAAGTCAAAATAGTAAAAAGAGATCCTGAAGAAATAAAAAAAAATGAAAAATGATCCTTAAAAAATTCTCATCTTGGTGAAAACCCAGTAAATAGGCGCCTTGATGCAACAAACAAAAAAGTAAAAGTAAAAAAAATAAAAAAAATAGAAAATACAAACAAATTGAAAAAGAAGAAAAGTGCCTTGGTGAAAACTTGATAAACAAGCACCTTGGTAGAAAAAAAGAAGAAAAGAATGCAATAAAACCAAGTAGTGAAAACCTCAAAAATAGGCGCTACTTGATTTGAGTTAGGATCCTTTATCTATCAAGCATTGCATTTGCATTTCCACCATCCTTGTATATATCTAGCTGCATTTTTTGCCATCCTTGTCCAAAGTCATAATAAATCCTCAAAGTTGCATAGCTTAATTATCCAAAAAGCTTTTATCATGGTTTAACAGTTTCCTTGGTCCATCATCATTGTCAAAATCAAACTGAGGGCACAATCCAAACTTAGTAAGCTCATCGAATAAGACACACGCATGACTCAAACACGTTTCATCAAAATAAAAAAATATGACATTTGGACTTTTCAATCGATCCAAACATCAAATTTCAAAGATCCAAACATTTGACCAATATCAAAAACATCAAATCAATCCAATTGAAACATTGAATCAAATAACTTGAACAAGATCAAAATGGTGAAAAATAGATGAAACTCTTCTGAGAATATGGATCAAATAGCAAAGACAAATATATTAAAATGTTGGTTTCTTGATTTTTGACAATTTATGTCTTTTAGAAACTTTAGGATGTCTTTTGAGTAGAGGAGCGATGATGAAACATGATATCTTCTTGGTTTTCTACTTGTGAGATTAATTCATAGAAGTATGAAAGTTCATCTAAAGACATGATCATGAAAGAATCATTGAGGGCACTTACATATGACAGAGATTAATTCTTTGTCTATTTATGCAAAAGGATGTGTTGGCCATTTAGGTTAATCATATCTTAATTCCAAGATCCACTTGCAACATTGAAACTGACGAAAGCAGTATTCATACCATCATGGTTGAAAATATAACTAGTGAGGGTTGTACCAATTTTAATGATCCACACAGATCGTAATGATGATAATGGAAAAATAAATTGATCTGATGAAAAGTGACAATAGTTTAGCTGCATTTGCACAATGCATTCATTTTAGATTAATCTTGCATTGGTGATCATTATGAGATTTCTCAAAGGAGGGGTGAAAAGTTAGTTGTAATGTCCCCTTTCCAGGGTGGAGTTTAATGATAATAAGAATTGAATATAAGATTAAATAATTAAGCAATGATTATATATATATATAAACTATATTAATCAAATTAAATAAATAATAATACATTGTAATATATATTTATTTAAATTATTATTATAATACCAAAAGAATATATTATTAATAGTATTAGATATATAATACTATTAATAATAAATATAATAACTAAATAATAATATTAATAAATAAATGAGGATATGAATAATGATAATGTTAAAAATATAAAATAATAATAACAAATTAATTAATAAATTAAGGAGAAACCTAAGCCACGACCTTTGAGAAAGGCACCTCTTTCCTTCCCGGACGCAGATATAAAAGGGGAGAAGAAAATATATCAAGGGAGGGAACACTCCGGAGAGATATATGGATAAGATACATATATTGATATTCAAACCTACGTGGACCAAAGAATATAGAACGGTGGTCACAAACAGACATATACAAAGGAGAAATCTCAGATCACAGGAACAGAAATGGAGAACTCATCAATGGGGAAAGACAAAATTCATTTGGAGAATCCAAGGAAGAACAACCAGCGAACGGGAGTAGTAGTGTCTTCTGTGCGGGCCACTTCACAACATAAATTGAATAAAATAATCTCTCACAAACAGGGACGTGAATCAACGATGAACAAGCTATGATTGTCGTGGGTGATAGCTGAAATCCCATCAAATAGTGAGGGGAATCAATTCACGATGGATGACAACAAATAGTCAGCAAATTACATATCCAGTGATCAATACCATTGATGTATCTCTAATTATTTTATATATATCCTTATTAGTTCACATGAGGTTTTGGGGAATGAGAAGCCGTTGATATGGGATTCAGAATTTAAAAATAATTTTATCTTGTCTTTCTAAGTAGATTGGTTGATCAAATCATTGACTAAATTTATATAATCAATACAACATCTACGAGGACAACATAGCATCAAAATCAACATCATAGAAAACTTGGTCCATCAAGTTCAGACCAGAAATTATATCAGAGTTACTATTTAGTTCTCATTATTATAAAGACCTTTGGTAATCGTATTAGTTGACTGCTCCATCCTCTTCCAAGCCAATTGCATAGAGGACAGTTGTCTTAAGTGACAAAGGTCTGAAAATACACTTTGCAAATCACATTCACTACAAATTCTAAATTGGACAAGACATCTTCATTCTTGCATTTCCAATCCGAGCATATCTCAAAAATTAGTTCTTAAAAACTATAGCATTTTAAAAGCAAGAAATCCACAACATTCAGTATATGAGAATTGTATAAAAATTATTGCAGCTTGATTTGTTACGAGGAACAAGACAGTCTAAGTAAATTACCATTTCCTGATGCAATTCAAACTCTAGTTGGGAATTTTACAATAAATCAAGTAGAGTTTATGAAAGGGACATTACATTAATCAAAGTCAAATAATAAAAGGTGGAATATATTAGACTTAAGAAAATAATACATTTACATTTAGGTGCATATAAGTCATTGCATTATGTAGTTAAGTAAATCATTAATCATTAACCATTAACCATTTAGTTGCATTCCATTTGCATTTGGGTTCATTATTTCTAAGTTGCACATTCATTAATTATTAAAAATTAAGTGCATTTGATTTACATTTAGGGTCATTTATCATTTAGTTGCATTCCTTTTGCATTTATATACATTTCAGGTGCATACGAAGATCATATCATTATTCATTATCTTTATATTGCATATCATTAATCATTACATAAGTTGCATAATAATTTAGATTAAACATTTAAGCTCATTATATATTATACATTATCATCCAAGTGCATCTCATAGTCATTTAGGTGGCATTTCATTAACACCATTAAAACCATTGCATTTACAGATTGCATCCATAAAAATAAACCATCATATAAGTGTTTCCATACATTTTCCATCTAAGTAAGGAATTCATATAAACACACACATTTATACATCCATATAGGAATTAACCATATAATTCTAGGTCATTTATTTATGCATCATACATCAAACCAAAGTAAAGTACATCCATATATCCTTCATAAAAAAAATGCATAGAGAATGAAATCAAAAGGAGATAAATCATAAGTATAAAGAAGGGGTGAGAGTGTCCATATCAAATGTCCAACAACATGAATGAGTCTCAAATCATGGTGCGTCAATAATTAATGATACATCAATATACATCATGTCACATTTGATCAATAGGGGCAACCTAACTCTATCCATCCCCTGTCCCTGTGTCTCCTCCCACATTTGAAGGGGGGCCACCACTAGTACTAGCATCCAGATCACACTATGGTCTTGATGAGGTATCTATCACTGTAGGAGGAACTATCTAAGTAGGTGCCTAGCTAGACTGACCCTGCTAAAAAGATCAAATCTAAGCCACCTCTAAGGATAATCCATACATAAATCTAATAGCCTGTGCACTCTAGCTCCACAAAGCTATAAAAACTTCTTGTAACATTTGTATATCCTGAATCAGAGGAGTAGGAGAAACATGAGCAATAGGATAAATGGGAGGAGCTAGAGATGGAGAAACTGGCTATCTATTTTCTTGATGACATTAAGCTTCCCATCCATGATCAAAATTAACTCTAGAAGTGTAAGGAATCTATCCACCAATCTATCTAGGAGGAGCATGACCAACTCAAACCCTAACTCTACCACCACTATCACCACCTTGACCACCACCATCCATGCCACCAACCTATCCTCCACCACTAGAAGGACCTCTAGGAGTAGCTATAACTACCCTACATCTCCCTCACACAACCCTAGAAGCTCCACCACCTATAGCTCTACCTACTTTCCCACCTCAAGGAACTCTAGCTCTACCTCCTTGAACTTTATATCTCCTTTATCATCAAGGTCCCCTATCTCCATCATCATCATCCTCAACCTCATCATAATCAACATCATCAATGTTAGGAATAAGCTCTATTAGATCTGTGAACCTTTGCAAAGGATATTGTTGTACTATCCACTGAGCATAATCTATTGTAACCCCCACATCTATGGTGTCTAATTGGTAATTCCATAGCATGGAATGGAGACTCATAAACTCATCATAAGTATGATAATCTATACAAGTTCCCCAAAGAAATCTCTCGGCCTATACTCATGCATAATATGTTAGAATAACTGAGAGGGGGGTGAATCAGTTAATCATTGTCCCAATACAAAATGTATAATCCAAAAAAAAATACTTCAATTTCTGTTGCTTTGGTAACTTAAAATACTTTTACTGTCTGTGCATTTACCAATTACTAGTCTAAAACTTATAGCAGTTACTGATCAAATCAAATATGCAATATGTAAATATGACATCAAAACAAACATCACAATCAACACATAACACAAGAGATTTAACGTGGAAACCCTGTGAAGGGAAAAACCACCTCGGACCGACAACCCAAAATATTCACTCTTCTGAAGTGAGGTTAGTGAAGACCCAACCTTGTTAAAGGTTACAAACACACTATTAGGTGTGACCTTGTTAGAGGATCTAAGACCAACCATTATCGTCCAACTAGCAGTCACTCTGGGGTTGACAGGATAACAATGTTCATTCTATGAATGATACATAATAAGACTTTCTTAGCCCACTCGGTTAAGAGATTTGACTATGTACAATGGTTAAATATGTAACAGTAAGTGATTTGACTTAATACAACTTCAATTGCAAATTACAGATCGATGTTCAGCTCATACAAATCTTTCTGATCAATGTAACATTTTTGATTCAACAATATATCAACTTACTGTCTGTCGGTAATCACTCTCTTTCACTCGGTAATGCTCTGTAGTAGGGTTCTCCTTAACCAGTATGATCAGAATGCATGAAAACTTGTTCACACAATGATTCTATAGTTTCCTTCTCTTCCGGCATCACATTCATTGTGAAATCTTCAGTCTCTTATATAGACATGTAAACCGTTTTCTTCTGTTCCATCAAATTTTGCCGCTTAATCTCATCCACTGATTTTGCCACTTAAACATACCTTGACACTTGTGTCAATAACATGTTTGATTCTCATCCTTTAGATCTTTCCTAAATTTTTTTAGCCGTCGATCTTCGTAACAAACATTATCTATTACCTCGAAATCATACACTAGCCAGCTCATCAATCTTATCGGCTACACTAATCATTTAGTCCATTCTGTTCTTCTCGGTTAATAAAGAAATGCGTCGGTAAACACAAGCTCGGTTAACACTGTGCTCAGTATACACTACACTCCGTCGATGTATACTGAAATGCTTCATCAACCGACAACATTGCTTTGAGTCTTTCAGCTCTTTTCCTCATCATAGATGAATGAAACATAATCAAGTAAATAACATAAAGTCATAGACTCATCAACAAGTTACTCAATGTATTCTATATCATCATCTGTCATATCCATCTTCCTCATGTAGATATTTATGTTCTTCATCTCTTTCACTCCTTCTCCACAGATGTTTCGGTATAGTAACTTACAAGATAAGTGTTGTCAAACTAGTTGACATCAATGACAACATAATACTAATTTAATCATATTACATATCTAATCAATCAGCTCGGTGATCTTAAATCATAGATTCTTCAATCAGGTTCTAAATTAGTTGTAGTTCATCAATCTCTCCCTTTGGCATTGATGACAACTCAAGTAATATGAAATATACCATACACATACCAAACATGTATTCTACAACTCTGTGAACAAATGTTGTACAAGCTCTCCCTAGCTTAATATGTTTAATCACTATGTTACTCAACAGCATTTACAAATTACAGCTTTGTCAATCTGCAAATATGATCTTTTCAGCTCTCCTGGTCCTGCTTCTGTTCAGTAACTGATCTTCAATGCTCTCCCTTTCTTCAATTTATCTCTCCCTCAGATAGTTCTCATCGGTCTCATTAGTGCATATTATTTCATATGTTTCATATTGTTTATCTCTCCCTTTGACAACAATGCCAAAGAAACAAATAAACAAACATCTCTTCAGTAGCCAAGTAACTCTTTGTTGTCCGATACATACTCTGTATCTCTGTATACTGATATGCCAATCTGTTTCAGTACCTTTCACAGCTTTAGACATGATCCAAAGTGTGAACTATGTTGCATCAACATGAATGATCTTTTGATAAGATTAGGCTGATGCAACATCTGAATCACCTTAGTGACCGGTAGACAGGGGACGGACCCCAAGTCTAGTCCTCAAATGCTCAAATGTGTCTTTCGATAGAGCTTTTGTAAATATATCTGCAAGTTGTTGTTTTGATGTAACAAACTCTAGCTTAACTTACTTCTCCTGTACTTGTTCTCTCAAGTAGTGATACTTAATTGATATATGCTTTGGTTTAGAATGCATCACTGGATTCTTTAAAATGTTTATTGCACTGGTGTTATCACAGTATATAATCATCAGCTTAGTGATTATCTCATTCATACCTTCCAAAACTTGTTTAATATATGCAATGTTTGAACAGTTTGTAGCAGCAACAACATACTCTGCTTCAGCTGTAGACTAAGAAATGCAAGCCTGCTTCTTACTTGTCTAGGTAACAAGTCTTTCACCAAAGAAGAATGCTCCTCCGGTGGTTCTTTTTCTATCATCCACATTTTCAGGCCAATCAGCGTCGTTATAGACTCTGAGTTCAAACTTGCCTTCCTTAGGATACCATAATCCATAGTCTTCTATTTTCTTCAGGTATCTTAAGATTCTTTTAGTAGCAATCATGTGTGATTCTCTAGGACTAGCAGAAAATCTATCAACTATTCCCACAACATGTGCTATATCTGGTCTACTGTGAACTACATACATTAGCTTACCAATCATTGATCGGTACAGTGTCTAGTTTACTTCTATAGTTTCATCTTCCTTAGTCAGTTTACATCTAGTAGCCATCAGTGTTCCCACAGGTTTAGCATCTTCCATGCCAAATGTTTTCAATACTTCTTTTATGTATTTAGACTATGTGATGAATATCCCATCACTCTACTGAATCACTTGTAGTCCAAGAAAGAACTTAATCTCTCCGAACATAGACATCTCAAATTCATTCCTCATATCATCAGTAAAGGCTTTACATATTTTATCTTGACCTCCAAATATGATATCATCCACAAATATTTCAGCAATAAAAATTATATCATCAGTATCTCCTTTCATATACAAATTGTTGTTCTCACTTGTTCTTACAAATCCTATACTTAACAAATAAGTATGCAGCCTCTCATACCAGGCTCTCGGTGCTTGCTTCAAATCATATAAAGCTTTATGTAATCTACATACCATGTCTTTCTTTTCTAGATCAACGAACCCTTCAGCTTGTTCTACTTCTTCAAGTATTCCATTCAGAAACGCTGACTTGACATCAATTTGATAAACCTTAAATTTCTTGTGTGCAGCATATGCAAGTAGCATTCTAACTCCTTTGAATCTAGCAACAAGTGCAAAGGTTTCACCATAGTCTATGCCTTCCTCCTGTGCATATCTTTTACATACCAATCTAGCTTTATTTTTGGTTACTTCTCCATTCTCATTCTACTTGTTCCTGAATATCCACTTAGTACCGATAACATTCTTATCTTTAGGTCAGGGTACTAAGGTCCAAGTTTTGTTATTTTCTATTTGTTCTATTTCTTCCTTCATTTCATTAACCCATTCATCATTCTCTAATGCAACTTTTACAGTTTTCAACTCATAATCACAAACTAGACATGTACCTTGTCTTGCTTTACTCCTTGTTTGCATGCCAGCTTGTTTGTCTCCAATGATTTGTGATTCAGGATGGTGTCTTCTGACAAAACTCACCAGTATCCTATCTCTCCTTTCATGTTCATCATGTGCAGGTTCATTTTCTTGCTCGATATGTCCATCCTGCTCATTGGTTTCTCTTTCCTATTGTTCGGTGTTATTTTCCCGTTGACTAGTTATCACAGGTTGTGGCTTCAGTAAATACTCTGGTTGTTCAATGTAAGTGAATCTACTGTAGTCTTCTAGTTCCTTTGTACTTTCCTCTGTGTTCTTTTCATCAAACTCATCAACTCTAACATTAGTGCTTTCAATCATTTTATTAGTAGTTTTATTCAAACACTTATATGCTTTTCTTTTACTCGAATATCCTAGAATATCCCTTCATCACCTTTTGAGTCAAATTTACCATTTATCTCATCTTTCAGAATAAAACATTTTCTTCCAAAAATTTTGAAATAACTTACAGTAGGTTTGTGTCCAAACCACAACTCATAGGGTTTCTTGTTGGTGTCCTTCAGTTGAACTCGGTTAAGTACATAAACTGTTGTACTAATAGCTTCCCTCCAGTATGTCTGAGCAACATTCTTTTGCAGCATCAATGTCCTAGCACAGTCAACTATTAACCTGTTCCTTCTTTCAGCAATGCCATTTTGCTGAACTGTCCTCAGTGCAGAGACTTGTTCCTTCTTTCAGCAATGCCATTGAATAGTGGTAAAATGGATTCATCCCTATTCAAATGTAAAGGGAAGGGGGAAGATATGAGATCTATCCTCAAACCCAAATTCCCAAAGAAGAGATCCAATTTGATCAACCAAGAGGTTAATACACAATCGAATCAATTTATGGAGAATATGGAAGAGAGAGAGAGTAAATCCAATATTTCCCTATGAATGAAATTTATGCTTGGAGTATGAAATAATTGAAATACAAATACTAACCTCACATTAGGGCAGATCTAGAAAATGTCAAATTTTGATGTCTGTGTGTACTTTCAGGAAATTCTAAAACCTATTCTAGATTGGAAATGCAGAGACAGAGAAAACCCAGAAATATTTCTCCAAGATGAGCTCAGGTCGGGTTTGGCCCTCATAAAAGGTCAAATACTACATTCTTTATTTGAAGTCCAATTCAAATTCTATTTGCAGATCTCAAAAGTTTGTCGAAAAGGGTATCCAAATTCGCTCTCAGATCTAAAATTCTGCACTTGTACCAGCAAGAAAATGTGGGTTTTTGTTATATGGGGGGTTTGCCTTGGTCAAACCCCAATTTAAGAATTAACCTTGAAATTGAATTGAAAAATAGTGTGCATAAACAAAGTAATTGAAACAAATCACCTCGCTTATGTTGAAGTCCTTGTAGAGGATTCAAATCCTCAAATCCACAAGTAGGAATACTTCAATGGATGTAGGGTGAATGTAGGATGTCTCCAATCAATGGCATTTGATCGTCAACACCAATATTGACTTGATATTTGCATATGAGAAGGCTTGAATGAATGTGGAAGGATGGATCATCAAAGGGGGCTCCAAAGAGATTGAATCCTTCAATAGCTAACAATGGATCTCCTTGATGGATGGATGCTTGAACACTTGAATTCTTGAAGGCTTGCTTGAATGCTTGAATTCACTTTCTTGCACTTGAGAGCTCCCTCATGAAGTTTCTTGAGATGTGATGTTTTCTCACAAAACTTGATGATGAAAATGAGAGAGGAAGGCCTCCTTTTATAGTGAACTAGGGCACAATCCTCTAGAGGGGCCACCTTGAAGAATTAAATCTCAATTAGGTCCTCAAATTTAGAAAATATACCTAGATTAAATGCAATTAAAGGATTTACCATCTTGAAACCCGAAATGATTAACCCGGAGGTGAGAAAATAAATATCCCGAAAGCCCGAATCCCAGAAATCCAGGATTCTAGAAATTTGAAGGAGGGTGGCAAAATCAAGGTTGGACCTGACCTAGTTAGGTTTGACCTCGATCCTAACCTAGTCAGGTTCAAAATCGATCCTGACCTAGTCAGGATCAACCTCAAATTTGACCTTGGGCCCAAATTCAGTTAGAGCCAGGTCAGGAGGTCCCGGGGATGCCCAGAAACCTAGAAATGAAATCAGATTAGGATAGAATGTCAGGGATAGACATAAAATCCTATGATGATTGTGATGAAAGCTAGGAGGACCTATTTCTGAATCCTACCTAGAAAATAGAGCCATGGAAGAGGGAAATTAAGGAGAATCCTCGAGACCCTAACCCTAATTTCACCTAGAATGAAGAAATCAAGTGCCTGGAAGAAGTGGAAAGTGGGGAGAAAGCCAAATACATGCAAAGACCTGATCAAGGAACTTAACATGACCCTAAACCACTTACTCAAAGGGCTAAACACTCTTATCATGGAAGTGCTTCCATTTTAAGATGATACATTAAGCCCCCACTTTAGCAAGAGTATGGACTTGATGCAAACTCTTGGTAAAGGAGATCAGAATGAAAAGATAATCTTATTGTAATCCAAGGGACAAAGAGAAACCTTAAGCCCATAGGGACTCAAGTCTTCATCGACTCCTAGATCACAATAAGAGAGACATCTCTAGAGAGAGAAAGAAGGTGTGATTACCTCGCCCAATGAGAACTTATGTACCATTGTGAACTGCATAGGAAAATGGTGCAACTGGAAAGATGGAATTGAACGGCCTAGTGAATGTGGCTACTCACTAGTCAACCCATCAAGGATTCATCCTTAGGAATATTCTAATCCATAAGAATAAACCAAAAATAAAAGAGATCCAGTCTTAAGGACACTTCCGACCTTAAGGGATCAAAATATATGTATATTTGAAACTGGAAGGATCAAGAGATCCTAAAATATAAACCCATGCTTTAAGGATTAATTACTAATCCAAAAAGGGAAAAAGTATCTTGAAAATTATGTATGTATTGAAAAGTGTGTGTGTGTGCAACAGGTGAGTAGAGTGTATGCCCCCACATTAAATTCATTGCTGACACTTTAATAGGAGCAATGGATTTAACGAAAATATAAACAACTCCACTGATTACGTTTCCACGTCGAGATGCCCCCAGATGAAGACAAATCAAGGGAAATATCACAGAAACATATAGAGAACATAGAAGGGATCTACCTACCATGGGGTCAGTATGATCATAAGATAATATATATATGATATTATTGCAAATGAATTGACATCATTCCCCAAAGAAAGTAGAACTACAATAAAAAAGGAGGAAAGATCACATAATATATACGAAGGAGACTCTTTTTGGACCATGACATGGAGACCAAAAATAATTAGTGCTACCATATCTCAAATCCAAGAAGATTACACAAGGAAACATTTACGAACAATAGCACAGTTACAACATAACATTGAACAACACATAGAAGAATAGAGATACATATAGAATAATTTGAATAACAGTTTGGATTCCTTTATCACCTTGCACCAACTGAGTAACAAGGATCGTATAAAAGAATCTAACAACATTTAGCAAACACACAATAGAGCTACCACAAAGGACAAGCTGATCAAGCATAGTACAGTAGGAAAACACACAATAGAGCTACCACAAAGGACAAGCTGATCAAGCGTGCCGCCTACTTTCCCCATCTCATTGTATATCATTTAGGGAAGGTGGGTAACTCGCAAGAGGGACTATATCCAAATCAGTAGGAATGATAGCCAGTTCCAAACAAGAATCCTCTTGAGAATCACTATGTTCGACAGTAAGTGTAAGAGTCAATTGTGATGAAAGCATATTAGGTAAATCAATGTCAATGTCAATAGTTTCATATTCATCATTAACATCATCAAGAGTGTCTTCTTCATCCAAATTAATTGAAATAGGATCTAAGATACGAATAGAATCATCATAATCATGCATGTGAACATCATTATTAGTAACAATCTATTCTACCACATTATGCCTAAGTTTATACGTAGAAGGTAAAGATCTTTGAGCTTTAGCATGAGCACGATGCTTTTTACAACGTTCATTAGCAGATCGATTACGTTTTGATTTATTTGAAATAGGTTGAGAACTAGGAGGAACAATCATAGGATCCTTCATAGGTTCTTTAGGAAGATCAATAGGATTATTAACCATAGGAGAGACCATCACATGATCTTTGATAGGTTTGGTAGAAGGAACTTGATTAACAGAGCTAGAAGTCATAGTTAAAGGAGGTATCAAGGGTGTAGGTAAAAGACCATGTTTAAGATCCCTAGGAGGTGAATTTAATTCAAGGATTTTATGATGTTTATAAGCTTGATATGATCAAAAAAGATTATCAGGTCGAGAAGGACATGAATTAGCTAATGAAGGCCAAAAGAAATCCAGAGCAGCACAATCTCTAAGCCTGGAAGGTTGATATAGACTATGATTAATCTTCTTCACTTCTTCATCATGAATGAACTTAAGACACTTATGGATAGGTGAAGCAACAACATGCATGGCAGTTAACCAAGGCAAACCTAGCTTAACTTGAAATTGATCAGAAGTAGGAACAACAACAAAGGTAGTGTTCACAATCTTTCCACAAAGTTCAACCGGCAAAGTAATAGAACCAAATGATGGATAAAGAAAACCATTGCAAGTTTGAATCCACACATCTGATGTATCATAAAAATCACATTGTAAGCTTTTCATAAAAATATTTTCTTCAGTGATAACATTGACTAAGGATGTAGGATCAACAAGACAACCACGAGTAGGTATCTGAGAAATCCTAGCAGCAATGTAAAGGGGACCATTAGGAGCCTTAATAGTCTCAGAGTGATCAAAGGTAATCAAAATTTCCTGAGGTCTTTTATTCTTAAATTGTTGTCGAGGTTTAGGTTGAGTTTTCATTTTAGGTTTAGGTTTTGGTCAAAGTTGAGATTGAACTTGAGGTTGAGGTTGAAGTTGAGGTTAAGGTGGAGATACAGATTGAACCACATGCTCCACTTGATTAACAACATGATTGAGATCATCCATCTTTGAATCATACACAATTTCCATAGCAGATGGTTGAGCAATAGTATTAGTATCATGCATAGGTAAAGGGTTCGTATAAATTTGAAGGTTCTGATTAGGAGGAGAGATAGATTTATTCCCACTACTATCCAAATTATCAACAGATAAAGCCTTAGAATCAATTAGATCTTGAACTTTATGTTTTAAAGAATAACATTTCTCAGTATCATGACCATTCTAACGATGATATTGACAAAAAGCATTTTGATCAAAATATTTAGATGCAATCATAGCAAGTAAAAGAGGTTGAATAGGAGGTAAAGTAATCATATTAGTAGCTAACAACCTATTCATAATAGCATGTAAAGATTCAGAAAGAGGATTAAACGCATGATTTAATCGAAAAGCAATGGATGCAGAAGTGGCATTGTGAAATGCAACAACAACTTGATCAGCAACTGCATTCGCTTTTTTGTTTATCTTGAAATAGTTGTTGAATTTTTGAAACTTGTTTGGATTAGGAGTAGCATCACTCTTATCAACTAGAACATGAGCCATTGGAGTTTTTGCTCTCAAATTGACTCACTTGTAATTGATAATGATGAAGCGCTACACAAAGTTGTTGAAAAGAGGTAAATTCAGTAAGCAGAATCTTATCTCTAATATCCTTTTGCAAATTTGAAATAAACATACATTGAATATCAATATCAGGAACAGGATAGGAAATCTGAGAATGCAAATGCTTAAATCTACCAATAAATTCAGTCAATTTTTCCTTAGCACTTTTTTTACAATGCATCAAATCAGTCAAAGACACTTGCGGACCAATATTATTTTGAAATTGTTGAATAAAGGCATTAGCAAGTTGAGGAAAGGAATCAATAGAATAAGGAGGCAAAGAATAGTACCATTGTAAAGCTTTGTCACAGAAAGTTCTAGCAAACAGTTTGGCTAAAATCCTATGGTCATGAGCATAATCGCTACAAAGGATTTGGAATGTTTTAACATGATGAACATGATCTCCTTTTCCATTATAATTCTCAAGATGAGGCATCTCACCTTGCTGAGGAACAGGAGTACGAATGATGTCTCAGGACAA
This sequence comes from Chamaecyparis obtusa, assembly GCA_027943335.1. NCBI lineage: Eukaryota > Viridiplantae > Streptophyta > Pinopsida > Cupressales > Cupressaceae > Chamaecyparis > Chamaecyparis obtusa. The sequence continues at coordinate 44,744 of BSBK01003765.1, read as the reverse complement.
GGGACTTCCCATGTGACATGTAGTAATACTAAACTTGTTTTGAGTTAAAGAAGCAAGTTGTTATTGTAAGGATGACATGGTCTGAGCCAAACTGATGATTGTTGAATCATTAGAGGAAATAGGATGAGTAGCAACATTAGACACACTAGGTAAAGTGTAAGAAGCTACAGGAATAGAAGACACAACTGGAGCAACACTAGGAACTACAGTTGGAAGTGGATTGGAATAAGTAAAAGGAACATTATGATATGAAGGTTGTGATGTAGGAAGGGACATAGGGGAAACACTCATAGGAACAAAGGGAACCATCACAGTCACCAAAGGAGGCGTATAGATAGGAATACTAGGTAAAGGATTAGAAGGAGGTTCAACACTAGTGATAGGAAAAATCAACCCTAAATCTTGAGCTTCTTGAACTAAAGGTTTAACATTTGAATGCACAAGGTGAGTAATACCATGCAAGAGGTTAACACCTTGATCACTATCACAGAGAACTTTCTTAAGAGACTCTATAGCTTGAATTGAATCTTGATTATGGTTCTCTTGAAGAAGCCAATTACCCATTTTATCAAGTTCGGTGGAAAGTTTCTGGACTTGCTCAGGAGGAACTCTTAAAGCATCATCCTCATCATGAGATGAGTGAGAAGAGTTTTTCTCCATAGTAGGATTGGAATCATGAAGAATCAAGTTATCATCTGGGATCCTAAGGAAAGGAGAGGAAGATTTAGGATCAAAGGCACCCATGAGTCTACGACTTCTTCTAATCAGAATATTATAAGTAGGACTAGTGGTAGTAAAGCTCATAAACCAATTTAATGCAAATGAACTAAACTAAAGACACATAAAGCATGAATATCAAATCTAATTAGCATGCAAGATCTAACACAAAGGAAAAATCTAATACTAACAAGATAAAAGGAAAACACAATAAGGCATGCAATTCCACAATAAGAATAGAGAGGAATCTAACACCAAAAAAGAAAGAGAGTAAGCTAGTCGGGTTCACCAAAATGAATAGTGGTAAAATGGATTCATCCCTATTCAGATGTAAAGGGAAGGGGAAGATATGATATCTATCCTCAAACCCAAATTCCCAAAGAAGAGATCCAATTTGATCAACCAAGAGGTTAATACACAATCAAATCAATTTATGGAGAATATGGAAGAGAGAGAGAGAGTAAATCCAATATTTCCCTATGAATGAAATTTATGCTTGGAGTATGAAATAATTGAAATACAAATACTAACCTCAAATTAGGGTAGATCTGGAAAATGTCAAATTCTGATGTCTGTGTGTACTTTCGGGCAATTCTAAAACCTATTCTAGACTAGAAATGCCGAGACAGAGAAAACCCAAAAATCTTTCTCCAAGATGAGCTCAGGTCGGGTTTGACCCTCATAAAAGGTCAAATACTACATTCTTTATTTGAAGTCTGATTCGAATTCTATTCGCAGATCTCGAAAGTTTGCTCAAAAAGGTATCCAAATTCACTCTCAGATCTGAAATTCCACACCTGTACCTGCAAGAAAATGGGGGTTTTTTTTTTTATATGGGCGGTTTGCCTTGGTCAAACCCCAATTTAAGAATTAACCTTGAAATTGAATTGAAAAATAGTGTGCATAAACAAAGTAATTGAAAAAAATCACCTCGCTTATGTTGAAGTCCTTGTAGAGGATTCGAATCCTCAAATCCACAAGTAGGAATACTTCAATGGATGTAGGGTGAATGTAGGATGTCTCCAATCAATTGCATTTGATCTTCAACACCAATATTGACTTGATCTTTGCATATGAGAAGGCTTGAATGAATGTGGAAGGATGGATCATCAAAGGGGGCTCCAAAGAGATTGAATCCTTCAATAGCTAACAATGGATCTCCTTGATGGATGGATGCTTGAGAACTTGAATTCTTGAAGGCTTTCTTGAATGCTTGAATTCACTTGCTTGCACTTGAGAGCTCACTCATGAAATTGCTTGAGATGTGATGTGTTCTCACAAAACTTGATGATGAAAATGAGAGAGGAAGGCCTCCTTTTATAGTGAACTAGGGCACAATCCTCTAGAGGGGCCACCTTGAAGAATTAAATCCCAGTTAGGTCCTAACCTTTAGAAAATATACCTAGATTAAATGCAATTAAAGGATTTACCATCCGAAACCTGAAATGATTAACTCAGAGGTGGGAAAATAAATATCCCGAAAGCTCGAATCCTGAAAATCTAGGATTTTGGAAATTTGAATGAGGGGGGTAAAATTGAGGTTGGACTTGACCTAGTCAGGTTTGACCTCAATCCTAACCTAGTTAGGATAAACCTTGAATTTGACCCTGGGCCCAGATTCAGTCAGAGCCAGGTCAGGAGGTCCCAGGGATGCCCAGAAACCTAGAAATGAAATTAGATCAGGATAGAATGTTAGGGAAAGACATAAAATCCTATGATGATTGTGATGAAATCCAGGAGGACCTATTTCTGAATCCTACCTAGAAAACAAAGCCATGGAAGAGGGAAATTAAGGAGAATCCTCAAGATCCTAACCCTAATTTCACCTAGAATGAAGAAATCAAGTGCCCGGAAGAAGTGGAAAGTTGAGATAAAGCCAAATACATGCAAAGACCCTATCAAGGTGCTTAACATGACCCCAAACCACTTACTCAGAGGGCTAAACACTCTTATCATGGAAGTGCTTCCATTTTAAGATGATACAACCATTTTGCGGAGGTGTCCTCGGTGCAAAGACTTGTCTTTTAATACCATGCTCATTACATAAATGAGTAAATTCACCAGAGATAAATTCACCTCCTCTATCGAATCTTAGGCATTTCAATTCCTTACCAATCTCTTTTTCTACCTTATCTTTATACCACTTAAACATTTTAAATGCTTTAGATTTTTCTTTTAAGAACATAACAGTCATCAATCTAGTATAGTCATCAACAAAAAGAATAAAGTACCTATCACCATAATAACTCTGGGTTCTCATAGGACCACATAGGTCAGTACGAACCAACTCAAGTATCTTCTTTGTTGAGTAATCCTTACTTTTGAAACTAGATTTAGTCATTTTCCCTTTCTGACATTCATGACACATAACATGATCGGGTTTTGACAAGCTAGGAAGCCCTCTAACTCTTTTCCTTTTACTGATCTTAATCATGTTATCAAAGTTCACATGGCATAAAATTTTATGCTACAACCAAGCATCTTCATTTTGCATCATCAAGAAAGAAGAATCATCAGTATCAAGATAAAATAGATTACCTCTTGATTGTGCTCCAGTTCCAACTAGTCTTCCTCCATCATCAAATATTTTCACTTTCTTGCTCTCAAAAGCAACTCGGTGACCTGAATTATTTAGCTGTGCCACACTTAACAAGTTATAGCTTAGTCCATCTACCCAATAAGCATTATCACATTTTATCATATCTTTTATCATTAAGGTTCCTTTACCTCTTACCATATAGGGTGTGTCATTACCCATCTTAACTGATCCTCCATTGTATTCTTCAAGTTTATCAAACTTCTCCTCATCACCAGTCATGTGATGTGTACAACCACTGTCTATGATCCATGTATTGTTTTTGTTAACTTTAGAGATTAGTGTTGTTTCTTCATGTTTTTCTTCTTCTTCCTCTGAGTCATCTTTGATAGCAACAAATAAAACTTCTACATCATCATCAGAATCAGATTCAGATTCATTATCCTTAGCTATGAAACATACCTTATTTCCTTTGTCATTGTTGTCTCAGTTATCTTTGTTGTGTCGGTAGCCTCTATTGAATCTTCTCCCATAACTTCCTTCAGATCGGTCTTTGGTTCTATCATCATCTTTCTTATGTGGACATTTAGCAGTGATGTGGCCAACCTCTTTGCAATTAAAGCATGCCAAAGGTAGCTTACCTCTATACCTTCCTTTACCTTTGGGTAGTCTTTTGGCCATAAGAGCTTCAAGTTCATCAAGCTCATCATTGGTATTACTGTCACTGTCACCATTTTTATTATTCCTACTAGACTTACTATTCTTCAGAGAAGACATGAAAGAAGATTCCACAGATGGTACAAAACTGTTATCAAAGTTATTTAATTCAAAGTTTGTGAGCTTACCAATCAGATTGTCAAGTGTAAGTACATTAGTAGATGTAGACCTTGTTTCTTGAATAGTAGATATTCTAATTGCGTAAGATGGTAGTAAGGTTCTGAGTACTTTGCTTACAACTGTTTCTTCACTAATGAATCCATCAGATGCTCTAATAGCATGTACTACCTCTTTCAATCTCTTTGAGTATTGCACTATATTCTCACCTTCTTTCATCTTCATATCATCGAATCTGCCCCTTAGGCTTTCTACTCTGGCTCTTTTGACATGTACATCTCCACTATAAACTTGAGAAAGTTTATCCCACATGGATTTTGCAGTAGTGAAACTTTTGATATCTTCAAATTCAGTATCGGTACAGGCAACAACAATTTCCATCATAGTAACATTGTGTTCATGGCTGTCTTTCAGTTGATCAAGTGTTAGGGGACCTGGTATCGGTTCTATATAACCATTCTCCATCAATTCTAGTGCAGCATTCCCAATTGCAGATATGTGCAACTTCATCGGGCTCTTCCATACTGCGAAATTCTCTTTGTTCAGCTTTGGCACTTCCCTCTTATACATTTTGAGATCTTTTTGCTGAAGTCCTTAAAACTTGTCCAAAGCAACCATCGCTCTGATACCAATTGTTAGAATAACTGAGAGGGGGGTGAATTAGTTAATCACTGTCCCAATACAAAAATGTATAATCCAAAAACAAATACTTCAATTTCTGCTGCTTGGTAACTTAAAATACTTTTACTATCTGTGCATTTACCGATTACCAGTCTAAAACTTATAGTAGTTACTGATCAAATCAAATATGAAATATGTAAATATGACATCAAAACAAACATCACAATCAACACATAACATAAGAGATTTAACGTGGAAACCCTGTGAAGGGAAAAACCACCTAGGACCGACAACCCAAAATATTCACTCTTTTGAAGTGAGGTCGGTGAAGACCCAACCCTGTTAAAGGTTACAAACACAATGTTAGGTGTGACCTTGTTAGAGGATTTAAGACCAACCATTATCGTCCAACCAGTAGTCACTCTGGGGTTGACAGGATAACAATGTTCATTCTATGAATGATACATAATAAGACTTTCTTAGTCCACTGGGTTAAGAGATTTGACTGTGTACAATGGTTAAATATGTAACAATAGGTGATCTGACTTAATACAACTTCAATTGCAAATTACAGATCAATGTTCAGCTCATACAAATCTTTCTGATCAATGTAACATTTTTGATTCAACAATATATCAACTTACTGTCTGTTGGTAATCACTCTCTGTCACTCGATAATGCTTTGTAGTAGGGTTCTCCTTAACCAGTATGATCAAAATGCATGAAAACTTATTCACGCAATGATTCTACAACTTCCTTCTCTTCCGGCATCACACTCATTGTGAAATCTTCAGTCTCTTATATAGACATGTAAACCATTTTCTTCTTCTCTATTAGATTTTTTGCTTAATCTCATCCATTGATTTTGTCACGTAAACATACCTTAGCACTTGTGTCAATAACACATTTGATTCTCATCCTTTAGATCTTTCCTAAATTTTGTCAGTCATCGATCTTTGTAACAAACATTATCTGTTACCTTGAAATCATACACTTGCTAGCTCATTAATGTTATCGGCTAAACTAATCATTTAGTCCATTATGTTCTTCTCGGTTAATAAAGAAATGCATCGGTAAATATAAGCTCGGTTAACACTGTGCTTGGTATACACTACACTTTGTCGGTGTATATTGAAATGCTTCATCAACTGACAACACTGCTTTGAGTCTTTCAACTCTTTTCCTCATCATAGATGAATGAAACATAATCAATTCAATAACATAAAGTCATAGACTCATCAACAAGTTACTTAATGTATTCTATATCCTCACCTGTCATATCCATCTTCCTCATGTAGATATTTCTGTTCTTCATCTCTTTCACTCCTTCTCCACAGATGTTTCAGTATAGTAACTTACAAGATAAGTGTTGTCAAACTAGTTGACATCAATGACAACATAATACTGATTTAATCATATCACATATCTAATCAATTAGCTCAGTGATCTTAAATCACAGATTCTTCAATCAGGTTCTAAATCAGTTGTAGTTCATCATAGAATGATAGTCCCTATGGTATTCCCTATACTTTTCCATACTTTTACAACACTCACATGAAACAAAACCTCTCTACAATGAGTGGAGTGCCATTAATCAACCACCATGGCTTGAACATAAAGGGAACCTCACCCACATCCTCCTTCCATGGCTCACAACCAATATTCAAATGCCAACACACTACATCCATATTGTCTAACATTTATATCTAATTATTTAATTTTCCTAGACATGGTTGGACAATCACTCCTTGATAAGCATAGATGTATGGATGTCCTATTGGACAAACCCTATCTTCAATCAACCTAGCAATGAGAAGATTCTCTCATGCCCATACTTGTAGTACCACCACACCTACAAAAGGTTTTTCACTACACTGATAAACTACATGGTGTAAATTATTATACAAATGTGGTAGAACAGACACTCCCCATGAAAATCTCTGTAGATGAGCAATCAGGTCCTCAAGGATCCTTCCCTATCCAATGAAAAATCCTCGTCCTCTCCTATTTGGCATTAGGAAACCACCAATAAGAGCTTCCAAAACTTATGGGAGTGCACTATATCATTGTCTTGTCACTCTCCAATTAATCATCTAATATCCAATAGTCTCATCATTGAACACTTGCCTGCAATTCACACTATCATAGACCTAATCATAATAGATCAACTCACCCATCACTAGTACATTTGACCCACTTTTTAGACCAACATTTCTGACCAAGCATTAAAATTATTTTCCTTGGTTGGTTTATAGAAGGAAAAATTTGATTTTTTTAATCTATTCCCGTGTTGGTCAGAATTACGACCATGATAGGTGGTCATAATTCTGACCAACACGGGAATATAACTTAGAAAAAAAAAGACACGGTTTCATTTTATTTCATTTTGCAATTTCTTTGCACACAAAGGAGAGGTGAAGGAGGGAAGGAGGTCAAATTTAATCAGCAACATGCATTTTCGATCATCTCTTAACCCTAACCTTAAAAATGCTTATTAAAACCATTGGGAAAATAATGTTTTATTAATGTTTATCTTTGAACATTCAGTAGGTAATGGCATTGGAAGACTTAGAGGAAGTCTAGATTATTAGTTTTTTGGGCATCGCCATCAGTACCCAAAATGTTTGATTTGAGCTCTTTTAGTTTATTTCTCTAGTAAACAAATCTGCAAAATTAAATTGGAAAAAATTGTGTTTTTTAACATTTTTTGACTAGTGTTTGATTTCTCCTGAACTCGTGCGGATTACTATGGAAAAAATAACTTCATAGTAATTTTGTTAGATGTCTTAGCTTCCTGTTGCAACAAATCTGAGGTTATTTGGTTGAGAAATAGAAGAGAAATTGGGTGACACTAAAAAATAGGCCATTTTTGCACATAAACTAGGGTTGTCGACTTTGTTGTATTAGACAAACTCATATCCATTCACAAGAATAGAGAAGCATGTAAAGTTGGTGTATTCTTCCAGGCATAACCCATGAGGGTACAGTCAGAGTATTTGATGGTAAAAATGCTTCTCTATGGTTCTTGTGAATGGATATGAGTTTGTCTGATACATTTTGTTCTTTCCCTCATTATTTTAAACTATACTATGGACCATAGAAGATGTAAAGTAACTCATTTCTCTATGGTTCTTGTGAATGGATATGAGTTTATATGATACATTTTGTTCTGATCCATCCTACTCATTTATACTCAGAGTGGAGGATCATACCAATCCAATATTGCAACAATCCAAGTGACTATGACGAAATGTATCAGACAAACTCATATCCATTCACAAGAACCATAGAGAAGCATTTTTACCATCAAATCCTCTGACTGTACCCTCATGGGTTATGCTTGGCAAAATACACTAACTTTACATTTTTATTGCTTCAAAGTGGATTACATTGATCTTCATGATCTGGGTCAATTATCTACCCTGTCTTCACTATCTCCCCTTTGAAACACACCCTTATCTCCATTAAATAAGACTCTTAAGGCTAGTATAATCCCTGCTAACCATAACAGTCAGTTATAGGACTGTTGACAGTTAGTTATTTTCCACTAATAGTTAGTTGTTTTAGATTAAAATACATACAACATACTTCTTCTTAATGTTCCTCTAACAATCCGTTGTCATCTTTATTTGTTTTGAATGAACGACTACACATATGTTCTAGATACCCTCTACAATATATTAAAAACTACCAATGAAATGTATATGCAAAAATAAAACTTAACGATACAATATTATACAATGCCTTCTCTTTTTATTTATTACAATGTGTTTAAAGGTTCTACATTACATCACTACACAGGAAAGAGAAAACCATGTCTAAAGTATATCTAGGATTGCGCCAAAAATATATTGCTCTACATCTTGTATATTGTCTCTGTCACTGAGGTTTCAATGGGCAACAACAATGGAAAAGCTAAAAATATTTCTTCTTTCTTTTATTTTTGCACATTCGGTAGGGTTAAACCAAAGCAATCGAACCCCCAAGCCATCGTTATCAAGGTTCTCTATCTTCTAGTTAACTCTCTTAGAGAAGGAAAATGCTTCTTACAACCATCTAGATCCTCCACTAATAATACCAGTGGAGTCCTAGAAACAAGAAAAAGAGCTTAGCATTATAATAATATGGTGATGACAACAATGGTGGAATTGAGGAGGAAATTACTAATTGAAGTGTGCCAGCATTTCCATTCCACTGAGTGCTTGTACACTGAAGCTAGGTAGAGATATCGGCAAAGTAGATATTGCCATATCAGATCATCATGATCCCAATATTTAAGCCATTTTCATCATTCACAACCATAGAAATTGAACACAATTTTTTTCTAGAACAATCAACTTCATATCCATAGTATCACACACACACACACACACACACGTGTGTGTGTGTGTGTGTGTGGTCTTAAAATAGAAGCACCCATGTTGTAGGTGTCTACTAAGCATAATGTAGGCTGTGAAATCCATTGAATTTAAAATTCCAATCACTATAATATATTAATAGATTTGATAATATATTTTATTTTTTTTCTAAAAAACTAGTCAATCCTACTTCATGCTCCATACAAGTGCACCCCTCAACCAATAGGGTTCATCAAAAAAACACATGGACCTTGTTTACAAGGTGATCCTAACTTCCTAATGATCCCAACATGCTTCATTCATCTTCACATAGACATCTAAACTCCTTCTTGCAAGCAATCTATCCCTCTTCTCCAAACTACCCAGTCTAGCACAGTCCTACCATTACAACAGCGAGGGTTTTCAAATATTTTCGCAAACCTTTCCAAATAAACTATGAAAACCAATCACATATTCCAATACCCTTTTTTAATCTTGACCACATACTCAAAAATTAACCATAGGTGCTTTGGACCAATCCTCTCAAATTTGACACTGTCCCTAAACTAGGAGTGTTAATTTGACTCATTTTACAAAGAAACCCCTAATATTTCTTCATCCAAGGCCTTGAAACTTTTATAAGAGTTACCAAATGCTCCCAAACCATGGATTGTACAACCAATTTGGTCCTTAGACCTCTCCATATGCAAAAGCCCTAATTTGCTCCCGTAAAACCCCTATAATCTAGGGCTTGGTGAATGTATGACCTCCCAATGCTATACTTTCAAATAAATGGATGATTAACCATCCTTAGGCCATAACTAAGTGGATTCAACCACAAAAAGACCCCCTCCAATGGCTCGAACTCCTACTGCATTAACCATGCACCATGCACGTAACCCTCCAATACTGTCCAGTCGGCTCTCCAACATTAATCACTTCAAACTTCCTCTTATTTCTGTATTATTCATGTTAGAAATACATGTTACAAATGTGGATCCATCCCCAAGTTACAGTATGTACAAAAAGGGGATGGATCTTACAAATCCATGGTGGAAACCAAAGCAAATTTGTGAACTTCTATAGGACAGTCCTCTAAATCAATAAAATAAAGCTACAGAGGTCCAAACTTGATCTAATATGTCTTAAAACCTATCATTCAACCATAACCAAGCTTATGGTTGATATCAAATCAAGAAAACTTCAAAAAATTGCCAGAAATCAGTTTTTTATTGCTTCCAAATAGACACAGTCCATACAAATGAAATCTGAAACACCAACTAACTATTTTTTTAACTATTCCTAAATAGTCTAAACTGATTGTCAACAAAATAAACCAAAGATTGTTGTCAAGTTGAAACCTTGACAAATAGTTATGAAAGCTATGAAGCGGAGAATAAGTTATGAGACGAATTGTAAAAATAACAACAATGGTGGCATTGAGGAGGCAATTACTAATTGAAGCGTGCCAACATTTCCATTCCATTGAGTGCTTGTACACTAAATCTAGGTAGAGATATCGACAAAGTGGATATCGCCATATCAAATCATCATGATGCCAATATTTAAGCCATTTTCATCATTCACAGCCATAGAAATTGAACACAATTTTTTCTAGAACAATCAACTTCATATCCATAGTATCTATTGTACCCATTGCAAAACTTTTACTTTCGTAGAGAATTTTACATGTTATAATACATATATTGGAAAAATGTAAACATTTGATAGATCCATTATATGACGTGGGCGTCATTTTATACGAAAGCATGGATAGTTGGCACCACCTAAACCATAAACACATATAGAGAAACTACAGTAACATTTGCCAACAAAAGTACAAGGCATTGGGCCAACGGTTCTATTCTAGTTCACTAGGTTCTACTTTTGTATTTCATTTCACCATCTTCCACTCCTATACCAACTAGATTAAATAGTACATATTTTTACTTGGAAGGTAAGAGTATTTGTTAATTTAAATTTAATTTGAGAACTAGATAATTTAGTTAGTGTCCATGTGTATGTATTTTTCACTATTCTAACATTATATTACAGAGAACCAAAATTTTTAATAATATCTTGATTATAATATTTGTGATTTGAAGATGTACATATGGCAGTTTTGGCACTAGTTAGATTGTTAATAGTGGACTATTCTTCTCTTCCTTTGGACTGCCCCACATAAAATAAAAATATATTGTTATAAAGTTAGTGTAATGTGTATTGTACCAATACGATCAAATTCAAAACTCTTTTATGTTCTTTTGATTTGCAATAAACATGAAAATGAAAAATTGAATATAGACATAAATATTCATAAAACCACACCAAATAGAAATTGAAACTTTCTAGAAATAATATAAAATTTTCCCATCATTTCTTGAGATAGATTTTGTAATTTTTTTATTGTTAAATATATTTGATCACACACACACACACGTGTGTGTGTGTGTGTGTGCGGTCTTAAAATAGAAGCACCCATGTTGTAGGTGTCTACTAAGCATAATGTAGGCTAGGACAACCATTGAATTTAGAATTCCAATCACTATAATATATTAATAGATTTGATAATATATTTTATTTTTTAAAAAAACTAAATTTGCTGTCGATTTTTTGACCATAATAGCACATAGTTTCGACGAGAATGTTATACTCTCGACGAATGTTTCAACCATCTTTCGTCTCTATTTCAACCAGCATTATGTGATTATTTCGACAAACATTGGTCGAAGAAGATGAAACATATGTCCATAATTCTTCCAAATTGAAGTGATTATTTTGACATTGGTTCAGTCGATAATTCGACGATTATAAAGGTCGCATTTACGACAAACATATTATGTGTTGAATAATCGATGAAAAAAGTTCGACAATAGTGATGGTCGTCTGGTCGACCAATTTGCATTGAAAAATTGACTAATCCTCGTCGAAAAACAAGCTAAAATTAACTAGTGCATGATCATAATCCTTAGTATTTGATATACATCCTCAGGGGTGATGGTCATGTATCACCCATTAGAAGGTGGCAAGTGTTATGGTCTAAGTGTCATCTCTCATCCAATGTTATCAATAAGCCCTATTCACTTAGAACTGGGCCATATCCAATAGAAGCCAGAGACTACAATGACCAATAACATGCATCTCAACATTATTCAAATCCAAAACCATGTCAAAAGGCCATGGATACTGACCTCTCATACTAATTTTTTGAAAGGAAACCTATTTTAAAAATTTAAACACATCTCAATTAGTCAACATCATCAAATTGATCATCAAGCATCAATAAAGTATCCTATCATCTACTTTCTCAACTTTGAACGCATCAAATTCCGCTCCTCTAGATCTTGAGGATGAAAAAATCAACCTATCAGATTGACATCAATACCACATCAATCAAGTGATCTAGACTATCATCATAAAAAATTGACTTTAAAATGACATGACATCATCAATACCCTATCAGAAACATCATCAAAATTGATCAAATCTAAAATCCCTTAAAATGATGAGTTGCTAAGAAAATAATGAATAAATTAAAAAATAGTACATAGATGGAATTCTTTTAGCCATCGGTGAAAAAAGGCGTAGACAACATAGAAATTTGCATAGGTGATGTAACATTTATAGGCAACATTGCACCGCATAGGCAACAAAAGACTATGCAGAGGCGACATAAAAATTGACAAAAAATCAATGCATTATATAGGTGACACAAGAAATTGTGTAGGTGACAAAATAATCCTAATTGTTCCATCGTTAGGTGAAAAACTAGGAGGTATAAGTGAGCTAAAAATAAGTGCAGAGGTAACAGAATATAGGGTATAGGTGATGAAACATGTTAAAAAATTAGAAAACCATTTATAGAGAAATATTTTATTATTCATAAGGTTAATTTATAATTCAAATTAATTTCAAGAGAATTCAATCTTTCCAAACCTAACACATTGAGCAAAAAGCTACAACAAACTACATTCAAGCATGACTTCATGATTGATTTTGTTGTGTTTTATAATCTTATTACATCAACACTTAGAGAACTTTTCTAAAGATCTTTGCATCATCGCCATTATAATTCTTAATGCATCATAATTTAAATTCAACATTTCAATTATGATTTATCCTTTTTCCTCCTTGAGGATAAGCTCTCCTTTTATCAATCATATCTATTGTGAAGGTGGGAATACCAACGTGAGATTTGACTTATACAAAATCCTACAGAACATAACAATTCTTACCCTTTTTATGCTTACAAGTTCATATTCGATTGCAGAGGAAGTTACAAGTGTACAAAGTAGACTAAGATGAATAGTTCCATATTTCAAATAGGCACCTTTTAACTGTCTTTGATGCTTTTTTGCTACAATTCTAGAAATATGTCTATAAGACCTTCTAACTAGTTATATTTATAATCATCTTTGTCAATTTGGACGCTCTCAAGACTAGGGCACCATTTGATCATGTCTTGCACTTTCAACTCTTGATTTCAACTACAAGTTCCTCTATGTGTCTCATTTTTAGATCTAGCTTATTGTTTCAGTTTTCAATTCTGTATTTTACTGTTATTGGTGAAAGATATTATTTTTCTATCTTTACAACCTAGTTCATTCACATAGACTTCACAATCTCACATCTATTGCAATATTTAGGAATAAAAAATCACAAGTTCTTAAGCCTTTTATTTTGACTATAGTTGAACCTATTTATGATTCCAATGATATGCCATGGATATTTGAGATATTAGTCTGCATTTCTAGACTAGGATCTCATTTCCACATATCAAATCTTTCTTGACCAAATCTTGACCTATATTAAATGCCATCAATTTCAATACATCCTCTTAAAGGGAAAAACAAATTCTTTCATTGATAATTTTATTTAAGATTTATTTTGGAAATCTAGATATTCTTCATCTTTCTTTTAGTAGAAAAAGTCATCCTTGACTAATAAAAATAATCCTTTACTATGTCACCCATATTTGTCCAATTTTTAAATTTTTATGTAGAATTAATTTTAATTTTAATATCAATTTAAAAAATTATCAATATGGATATAATACAACAAGAACAAAAAATAAGGAGTAGTAATACATTAGGTCTGGGAAATATATCGTAAAATGGCTTTGCTAGCGAACAGTGCGAACAATACAAACTCAGCGAACTTAATGATTTTTGCTCTATCACAAAGACACTCATGAAATCTGCAGCAGATGAAAGAAACCCTGAGCTTCGGCATGCAAAGCAAGTTGCTTTCCTCATAAACATGAAGTATGACAAAGACATCTACATGAAGAACCCTCTGATCCCATGCTCCAACCGATTTAGTGCCCTAGCTGAGGCGGATCATGCAAAAGAAAAAAGAGGATCGGGCATCCCTGAAATAAAAAATGACAGGAGGTCACAAATATAGAGTCACAATCCTCCAAAACCATTATATGCACATTATCAAGATAAGCCACCTCTCAACGAAGGAAAAATGGTTCGCACAAATAATCAGCAAACTCTGCATTCAAAAAAAGGCATTCAATACAATAACTTTTTTACACAAACCAAGGAATTCGCTCATGGCCCATTAGGGTACTCTGCAAATAGATTTGAGCATTTTTGGACACTCGATGCTTTGGAAAAATAACTTACTACCTTCTCTAAAACAAAATATGCGGGTGAGCCCTCTTTCAGAATAAAAAGATCCATATCAAGCCCTAAGTGCGAAATTGCATGAAGGCCGAACTCAGAATGGCAAACGGTAACAGGCAAAAGATCTGCAAAAGGGGAAAACATACAATAGAAGGTTATATTCCCAACACATAATAGGTTTAAAGTTTTGTCTTCCTCTTCTCCTAGGGTTGACACTAGGGCTTTCACTTGAGGGAAGAATGGAAAAAAGGCGGAGAAAGCGATTCAAGCAGAGAAGCTCTTCAATGATCAGGCTAAGGATCTAGTCAAAACAACCTATTCCCCTCCTCATAGGCGGGATGACCATATGGAACAAAAGGATGATTTCTTGCTCCTACAAATGGAAGCTTCTTCACCCACAGTTCACTCATTCCATAAAAAATCTATACATCAGAATAAGCCATTATCGGCATTACAAAAACATATACCCGTACCAGCCTATATTAGGTCACGCGAAATCTCAGAACCTCCCTCAGGGGAAAAGATGGAAGTATATCCAAAATTCGAACAAGGTTACTTGGAAATGGTATCAAAAATTTGCAAGAAAAAAAGCATTTTCGCTAGATGGACAGGGCTAGGTGCCAAAATGGAGGAAATCTTAGACTGGTTTAAAACAAATTTTCCAGGCCAAGTAAGTATTACTAACCTAAACGAAGGTTTTCCTTTTTTAAACTGCAATAATTCTAAACTTAAAAAGGATTTTCTTTCTTCGAAATGTCCTAAATTTAGAGGTTGTGAATTTATCTTTCTGGATTGGTTTCCAAATTTTAATAGTAGAAAGCTAGAAAATATCAAAGTAGATAGAGCAATTTAAATCCCTAATATACCAGTAGAACTAATTAATAAAGAAACATTTAAAGCAATTGTCAATAGTTATGGGATTTTTTAGGAATAAAGGAGGTAGAACAATATAATAACTGTGTTATGATTATAGTTAACATGGATATAAATTTAGCTTCACTAAAACCTCTAAAACTCAATCAGTTAGGGCTCGAATATATATTCCAACCTGTATTTCTGAATGATATCCCCAATATGGATTATGCGGAATCAGCAATCCTAAACAGACCTAAACTCTCAAAAGCTAATATTAACAATATATGTCCCAAATATCAGGGTATTCCATGTTGTAGTAAGAGCCAAGATTTAATTACAAATGTCAATGATAAAAATATACCTAGGATATCCTTTTTTAAAAATAATGGAGGTTTCTTTCTCAGTCTAATGAGGAACTTTGTTAAAAAATATCTAGAAACTCCTTACTTGCCTTAAATAGTCCTAATCTAAGTCTAGATACAAATCATTTAAGAAATTGTAATGAAATTATCCTTAAAAGAAATATCAATTACAATTCCAATGAAGATCCAATTCTATCCAGAACAAATCTAAATAAGATTCAGAATATTCCTCTTCAAAATAGGTCTACAAGGTCTAACATAGATGAAAGTAATAATATAGAAACTATAGACAACTCATTACGTTGTCACCAAGACATAAAAAAATTCCTTTCAACACAGGAAGAAACAGAGAAGGCTCTACTTATCTCTTCAAATCCCGAGATTAGTAATGATAAAAACCCTATCTGCATACAAAGTATTCTCAGTCCAGCCTCTATGCTCAAACTTAATGATATTCAAACTAATTTAAATACTCATGGGAAACTAATTAAGGATCTCCTTCTAATTCATAAGGATATAAGTGAACAATTAATTACTTGGGAAGAAAACCATAGAGAACATTTGGATGAGGTAGTAGAAAAAGCAATAGAAATGGAAGTCGTACCTCTAGAAAGTCAGCATCTCGTTCAAACCAAACAAAATCTAGGTTTAAATAATGATAGGCCTAATAATTCTGAAGTGGATCATTCTAACTCATTACTAGCAGATACCCTGCCTCCCAGGGAACACAATTATAAATAATTATCTATAAAGGAACAGGAAAAGGAAAGGATTAATCCACCCACAATAGGTACTAATACATCTCCATCTAAATCACCTATGAGAATAGAGGGAAGCTTTCTCTACTCCCCACTAGCCAAAACATACAAACATCACAAATTTTGGCAAACTCTAGATAATGGAGAATAGGTAATTGAAGATAACATCCCCAAGAGAAGTGATAAGGCTAAAATCCCATTAGAAGTAGAATCTATTTTAAGAATTGGCTCCAATAGCAACTTAGAAATAGCTGATCTGCAACCTATAATTGACCATCTACCCTAGGAAGAATTTGGGATTCTAGAACCCAAAAATTGGTTAAACCAAAACCAAAACAGCGAACTCAATGAACAAACAGATGAGATTATAAAATAAAATCCAAAGGGAGATAGCAATAACCAACATTTAAGTGAACAATTAATGAAGGAAATCAATAATGAGGAATCTAATGCAGATGTAGATTTAACAGAAAGTATAAACAATGCTCAAAATAATCAAGAGCATTTAGGTATTTATGCAAATATTAAGGGGATTGAAAAACCAAATTGTGGAAAGATTAATAAGAAAAGAGGAAGAAAAAGTTTAGTAGAATTAAGGATAGCTATCGGAAAAGCTGATAACCAAACCAAAATACATGATATTCTCAAAGTTGGGAAGGGGAAGCTCCTTCCCACAACAATATGAAGATTTCATCATGGAATGTTAGGGGCCTAAATGCCCCTAACAAGAAGTGCATTTTTAAGCGCAATCTGACTCTTACTGAATCTGACATAAGTCTCATACAGGAAACCAAATTAAATATAGAAGAAGGGGAAAAATTCAAAAAGAAATTGGGCTTTTGGAAATGTGAATTCAAAGAATCAATGGGGGCCTCAGGAGGTTTAGGTATTATTTGGGATCCTAGAAAGGTAGACTTTACTTTAACATCCGCTAAAGACAATTGGATAGCAGGAAGAATAACATGCTTTAGAAGCAATATGCACTTTAACATAATCAACATATATGGTCCCACCTCCACCTTAGAAAAATTCAACATCTGGACAAAAATTAGTAATTATATGAATTTGGAACCCCAGTCAATCTTTATTTTGGGAGGGGATTGTAATGCAATATCAAATACCAATGAGAAAACTAGTGGTATTCAGACAGAATCACAAGCTACAATAGACTTCAGAAATTGGATAATGAGAAACTCTCTCATGGATATCCCAACATCCAATGGAATATTCACTTGGAACAATAGGCGGAAAGGTTTGCATTATATTGCAGAAAGATTGGACAGATTTCTAATTAAAGGTGATTTATGCAATTTTAATAGGATAATTTCGGCGTCTATATTGCCACAGACAGGATCTAACCATTACCCTATTCTACTCGATCTAAAAGAACAACAAAAACATATTAGATGCTCCTTTAAATGTGAAAATATGTGGTTCTTAGATGACAGTTTTATTGGAAAAGTAAAACAGTGGTGGGAAGAAGAGTCTTTTGAAGGTTCAAAAATGTTTTGTTTTACTGCAAAATTAAAAAGAATTAAGGAAAAAATAATTAAATGGAACAAAGAGAGTTTCAAAAATATTTTTAAAGAAAAATTAGAAAATGAAGAAGAAATCAGAATTCTAAATACTAAAATCATCAAACAAGGAATGAAATCTGAAGAATATATTAAAGAAAAAGAATTATTAAATAAACAAGAAACCATATTAGCAAAAGAAGAAATATTCTGGAAGTAGAAATCTAGAGAGACTTGGCTTAAAGAAGGAGATAGAAATACCAAATTCTTCCACATGAGCACTATAAACAGACGTAATATAAATAGAATATCCAAAATCCAAAATGAAATAGGAAGAGAGGTTGACAGCCCAGAACAAATAGCAGCAACATTCGTCAATCATTTCACCAAGACTCTAAACAATTTTGAATACTCAGATCTCGAAGCCCAAAAAGAAATGCTAAAGGCTATTCCCAAAATTCTTACCAATGAGGATAACTATAATCTAAATAAAAAATTCACAATAGAAGAAATCAAGGATGCCCTTTTTTCTCTTAAGCCAGAAAAATCCCCTGGTCCTGATGGTTTCCAAGCCTTTTTCTTCCAAAAATGTTGGGAGTTCTTAGGTAAGGAGCTTTGGGAAGCTATAGAAGCTACGAGAAATTTAGGATCCATATTAACAGAGATTAATAATACTTTTTTAGCTCTCAGTCCAAAAAAACAAGACGTAGGTACCCTGGGAGACTTTAGACCTATAGCACTTTGCAATACAATATATAAAATTCTTTCTAAAGCCTTGGCTAATAGACTCAAAAACATCATTCATAAATTAATATCAGAAGAACAAATGAGGTTTGTCCCTAACAGATCCATATATGATGGAATAATTATAATCCAAGAGGTAATTCACTCTGCACAAATTAATAAAGACCCATGTATGTTGATGAAACTAGATATTCGCAAAGCGTATGATAAAGTAGATTGGAGATTTTTATGCAAAACCTTGCAAGCTTTTGGTTTTTCTCACCAATGGATTAACTTAATTTGCAATTGTATCTCTACTCCAAAATTTTCAGTCTTAATTAATGGAACCCCTGAAGGTTTTTTTAATATTTCAAGAGGAATCAAGCAAGGGGATCCTATATATCCTTTTCTTTTTATAATAATGGCAGAAGCCTTTGGGAGAGCCTTTAAATTAGCACAATTAAATGGAGAAATTAAAGGGGTTAAAGTTACGGATGAGGTCAAAAATATTACACACCAACAATTTGCAGATGACACCATAATACTAGGAGAATCTTCAAAGACAGAGGCTCTTCAACTTAAAAATATCATAAATATATACTCGAAAGCATCAGGACAAGAAGTTAACAAAGAAAAATCAGAGATTTTTTTCCTTAATACCTTGCTAGAGACTAAGAGAAGCATTTGTAACATTATGGGCTATAGAAAAGGGGAATTCCCATGCAAATACTTGGGAATTCATTTAGAAAAAGGTCAAAGAGAAGGAAACACTTGGAAAGCCACCTTATCTAAACTAGAAACAAAATTGGAAAGTTGGAAGGGGAAATATTTAAATAAAGCTGGAAGAGCAACCATGATCAGAGTTGTATTAACAACTATCCCAACTTTCCAAATGTCGTGCTTACCGCTACCAAAGGGAGTTGGAAAGCAATTAAACCAAAAATTAAAGAATTTTTTATGGCATGGCAATGAAGACAAAAATAAACTATCAATGATTAAATGGGACAACATATGTAGATCAAAAGAATTTGGAGGTTTAAATGTTTAAAACTTTGAGTGGCAAAACAAAGCCTTAGGAGCAAAACTGGTGTGGAGAATGTTTCAGGAAAATGACAGCAAATGGGCAAAAATTTTATATAAAAAATACTTGAATAGCTTGGATCGCACAACTCTTTTTCGAACCATCAATCTACCAAAAGGATCTAAAATTTGGAATTTCATGATAAAAAATAGAGATCTGATATTGAAATATTTAACCTAGGACATTGGAGATGGCCAAGAGGCCCTATTTTGGGAAGATTCATGGGATGGACTTCCAGCCCCGGATAATGAGAAACTCCCTCTTAATATCAAAACTACCCTTCAACAAATTTGGGGCACACATCTTAAAGACTACATAGTGAATACACAGGAAGGATGGCAATGCAAAAAAGTAACACATCCTTCCTTGTCTTAGGAAGAAATTAATACCCTCGAAAACTTTCTATTCTCCAGGAATTTAAATATCAAAGCAAGGCAAGATAGGTTAATTTGGGGTATCGCCAACAATGGTAAATATAGTGTTAAACTAGGGTATGAGACTATCATAAACTCCCAAGCTTGGCCCAAAGCAGATATCCCCCTTAACCTATGTTGGGATCCCGCTTGTCTACCAAAGGCAGGTATATTTTTGTGGGTAGCTTTACAAGATAGAATTTTAACCTCAGACAAATTCAAAAAATTAGGATTTGAAGGCCCTTCAAGATGCATATTATGCAAATCTGCATCTGAAACGACACGACATTTATTATATGATTGTCTATATGCAAACCATTGTTGCAAATGGTTGAGTAGCAAGCTATGCTGGTCCTCTGCATATAACGAGAAACTTGAGGACTTCCTGAAATATTGGCCTCAACATGGATCCAGAGTTTATGATAAAATATGGAGAATCGCCCCATCTATCCTAGTATGGGAAATCTAGAAAGAACGCAACCGTCGAATCTTCTCAGATACAAAGTTGGATAGGGGTACATTGATCAATAAAATAGACGCAAGTATCTTAGAAGCTACCAATAATCATCTTAGAAATTCCCTTAAAGATGAAGGATCATTTATTGACTGGGATGCAAACATGAAAAAGCTATGGAAAGGCTTGATAAATCCACAACTTAAGTACCCCAAATCAAACAAATTAGCTAGAAGTCAATGTGAATGGAAGCCCCCTCCTAGTGGGTGGATGAAATTAAATTTTGATGGTGCTTCAAGAGGTAACCCTGGCATAGCTGGTCTAGGTTACATTATTAAAAACAATATGGGCGAATGGTTGGTAAAAAGGGCTAAACCCCTAGGCAATATCTCTAACAACTTAGCTGAACTAGAAGCCCTAAATGAAGGTCTTAAACTAAGCTTAAAGATAGGCATAGATAAGATAATTATAGAAGGAGATTCTCAAATTATCCTAAATGCTATCAGAAAAAGAAGCACTCCTAACTGGAAACTAAACACAAAACTTGAAGAAGTATTACGTCTGGTGGATATATTCCAGGAAACAAGATTTACACATATATATCGAGAAGGTAATAAAGAAGCGGATGCTCTAGCTAATCAAGGAGCCGATGGGGAAGATATCACTCTTTGGAAATAAAAAGGATAAACATGAGTTTTTTATTATCTGATGCAAAGTAGGCATGTCTTTCTCTAACCATCTACAAATTTTGAGGATACCAACAAAAATAGAAATAGGAACTCTATCATTAAAAGAAATATAACTTTCCTCTTGGTATTCATGAATATTAAGAAGCCGGAATTGGTGAGTTGGTTCTATGATTATTGGCATAAAGACGAAGTTGGATCTTCAGATATGGACTATTTTAATGAGATGGATTTAGAAAATTTAATTGACTTATGGTTGGAAGAAGGAGAAATCAGGGTAAGAAAGAATCATAAAACATTTAGCTCTACAAGGTCAAATTTAAAAAATTAAAATCAATAGGTAAAATCTCAAATTTATCGATAGTTTTTTCCTTTTCTCTGTTCTAGAATCACATTTTTAATAATTTTGTCTTACTTACGTGTTCTATGGATGGGTAATATTCAGTAAAGATTTCTTAAAAACATTTTTAACATATAATAACTATATTCATAACATTATGGTTAAAAATACATAGCAATAAATAGAAAGAGATATCATATATATGAGTATTTGGATAAATATTTATATGTATGAAACCATCTTCAAAATTACTGCTATGTATTCATAACCTATATTATTTTTCAAACAGGAATATTGATATATATATACCTATAGAATACTTATAGGTATAAATAAAACAATATCAAGATATTAGGTTATTTAATATTAAAATAGAATAGCATTATTAGAGAGTAACATTCATTCATCTACAATAGTAATAACCATAGATGGAAAAATGGATTAGTTATTTCTTAGCCAGATTATTATACACTCAATTATCTAGATAAGGATATAATTCTTCCTTATTCAAATTAGCTCTTGTCAGTATCTTTTCTGCAGGTTCTAAGAGGAAAACAATCTTTATTCTAAATATGGGCAATGGACAGGTTATTCGAGAGGACTGTTGTAGGGAATATTATTACATTTGTCATCTATTATTTAGATAGAATCTGCAACTAAGTTCCTACTATGTAATTCTTTTTTCTATGTCAATAAAATATATGGGCCTAGGCCTTTTACTGATAAAAAAAAGAAGAAAAAAGTTATCAATATGAATTAAAAACATACAAATTATATATTTTCTTAAAAATTAAAATTCAACTAGTTTTTTTAATATAGCCTAAAGAGTAATATTTATGTATTTTTATTTATAAAACTATCGAAGTAAAAATTATCTATTTTTCCATAAAGTTTTAAAAAAATATTTATTATTTCCCCTAATATCAATTAAAAAAGTTATCAATATAAATTAAAAATAGACAATTTGTCTATTTTCTTAAAAAGTAAGATTCAACTAGTTTTTTTTAATATATCCTAATAAGTAATATTTATCTATTTTTATTGATGAAGCTATCAAAATAAAAATTATCTGTTTTCCTATAAAGTTTTAAAAAATTAGTTATTATTTCCCCCAAAAAATGTATTAGAAACTTGATGCTAACAATTGAGTAGGTTGTAGATTTTTTAGGTTTTTTCATTGTGTTAGTTAATAGATCATTATTGAGTTAATGATCTTCCTCTGTGTTTGAGAGGGGCAACTCCCTCGTATGATAAAATGTGAGTTTTCTAGGGTATGCTTTTAACCAAAAAGCAAAAAAGGCTGACTAACATATTCCCATCACCATGGTGCAAATGCATTTTTAGATTAAGAAGCGAAAAGAAGTAAATGACATAGATTATTCACTACCAAAACCCATGAACAATTACAATTAATAAAATAAGTATATATTTGTTGGCAATTTGGCTAGGTATGATATCATGATGTTGTCATTTATGGTAATATATTATCAATATTAAGTCAATAGGACTTAAGGATGAAGTTTTGAGATAAGGACTTAGAAAATTGTCTAAGTATCACATGATTTATCTGTCAACACAAAGATTATTTTGGTCAGTGCAGTTCATAGAGATATTTATAGCATGTGCGCACTTGGGTACAGATAGTATGAGGTGTGTAGATCCTACAGCTAAAAGTGCATGACTGTATGACATGTACGGACAAAGTTATTATTATTTTATAGAAACAGTGTTGAGCTGACAGAATAAAGTAATAGCTAGTAAATGTATATTTTGGGTTAAGAGATTATTTTATTTATCAAAATAATGACTTAACTAATTAGGGATGACATCCTAGATGTTAACCCTAAGTTAGTAAGAAGTAACTTTATGTTTAGGGAAGAGTGCAATAAAGTGAAGGCCGACTGAAAGGTTATTTTGTAAATAGCTTGTATAAAGGAAAGAAAACTTGTAATGCAAAGTAGTAGTATTTTATGGTATTGATGTATATTTTTTTATTATGCAAAATCTGATGTATGATCAGAGCAGTGCAAATTTGTGATAATTTTTGTAAACAACATCAAAGGCAAATCAAAATATTGAAGATATTCAACAATAGTGAAAGGTTTTATTCATTATCTTTTGTATTGAAGATTATCATTTTACATTACATGTGTGGGAAGTGAGCTCATCTTGCATACATTCTATTGTATTTCATAATACCAACTCCTAATAGGGTTGAGGCTTCTAAGAAGGCCTAAGTCCTCTAACAAGGACCGAGACACTATACAGATGTAATAGACTCCTCACAGGGTCAATATCTTTCACAAGATACTTTTGATTAGTGGATCATTTGTGGGTACCATCCCCACCTAGATTTTCCCTTGGCCAGGGTTTCCTCGATAAAAAATATGGTGTTATGAGTTCTATTATTTATGGTTGTGTTTACTATTCAATTTATCCATTTTAGTTTCTTATGCAAGTTACAAGTTAATTAATAATATCCATACTTGGGAAAAAGTTAAAATTTGTGAAATATTGATTCACCCCCCCTCTCAGTATTTCCTATTTCTAAAAATTGGTATCAGAGAACAGTTACTTAGAGAAGGCATAACAACTTGAGTAAGACCTCTATAGATATGGATTAGTTGCAGAATAACCTAGAAGAAGCTCTTGAGAAAATTGATATTCTTACTGAAGAAAGAGATACTTTGAATAACAAGTATGAAAGCGAAAAAGATTACATTGAGAAATTGAAAGCTAAGATAGAAGATCTTAAATCAAAGAAAGAGCCTAAGTATTAGATGAAGGATAGTGATGAAGTTTCAAAACCGAAAAAGGAGAATGAGATCCTGAAGTATGAACTAAAGATTATAGATCTAAAGTTAAGCTTGAAAGATGATAACAAAAAAATTGAATCAAATCTGAAGTCTGAAAATCTAGATCTAAGGTCTAATCTTGCCAAAGTAACATCCAAACTTGAGACTACAAAGTTATAATATGTTGAACTTGAGAAGTATACTACTATTGTGAAATGAGAGTTAACTCAATCTAAGCAACATCTTGAAGAATTGTATTCCAGCAGTGAAATGATTAATGAACAAATTTCTTTTCAGAGACCTTCTTATGATAAGACTGATCTTTGATATCTTGAAGAAAAATTCTCAAATAAGACTTAAGAATATTGTAAAGACCCAGATCCTATAATCCAACAGCTTGAGAACAAGGAAGAAGAAAAACAAAACAAAATTGAGTCTAATTAGTTTGAAGATGTACCTAATAAACCTAAGAAATTTGAATCACCTAAAGAAGTACGGAATGAATTCAAAGGTATTTTTTGTGCATGCAATTCATTTGGACACATGAAAAGAGATTGTACAGGTAAGATATTTAAACCTATCTCTAGATATTGTTATAATTTTCATAGTTTTGGTTATAGATATATTGATTGTAAGAAACCTAGATATAGTAATAAAGATAATAGTATAATATTTAGAGGTGCTAACCCTCCAGATAAGAGACCTATTGAAGTAACCAATGTTATAAGAAATAGATTTGTATGTTATAGATGAAACAACTTTGGACATATTGCTAGAAATTGAAGATCATAGATCAGTCAGTCAGGACCAAGATATGGAAATAATGTTATAGTTTGTCAAATTTTTAACAACATGGGATATACAACAAGATATTGTAGAATGAACAACATGATTAATCCTAATCCTAGAAGAAACATGAACTACACCAGAAGGAATGAATATAATAGAAATAGTCAGAATGGAAATAGAAACATCAAAGAAGATATTGTATTTGTCAAAGCTATAGATCCAACAAGTGCATCCATAGTATAGGGAAGTCAGTCAAGTGAAGCATTTGAAAGTAAGTTGGAATTAGTTCTAAACCCATCTCAATCTAATTAAGCTTCATATTTCGTCAATTAAAATGACAAAACAAGCACAAGAATAGTATAGTAGATAGAAGAGTTTGAATCAGGGCTTGTGTAGTTAGTATGTGATACTAAATTATGTAAGAAAGATATCGTTAAGAGCACATGAGATTCTAAGATTTTATGGAAGTGCGCAAAGAGAAAGAAGTTCACTGATGAATAGAGACAACCTTTTTGGCAATTGCGTACTTGCACAATTAATGCGAAGATTAATCTGAGGTTATTTATGGACCGAAATCAAATTTGTAAGCACCATTTGATCAAGCAAGAGTTAAAGAAGCATTCAAAGTGAATTGAAGAGCAGAGTTGAAGAGTTTGAAGTAGATTTGAAGTATTTCTTAACAAGCGCTAATTTTGCAATTCCAAGGTATTTATCATTTGTGGAGCTGTATTTTGTAAGGTTTAATTTGAATGAATGGAGTCATCTATGGTTAGTGATGTCAGTGAGAGACCTAGGTATAAATTTAAGAAACATCCATATATCTCCACTAAGGATGATCCAATAGGAGCATTTTCACAAGTGTCGCATAGGGTTTTACATGTTGAGGATGTCCAAGCATATATATATATATATATATATATATATATATATATATATATATATATATATATATATATATATATATATATATATATATATATATATATATATATATATATATATATATATATATATATATATATATATATATATATATATATATATATATATATATATATATATATATATATCCACTACAAGTTTGATTCATTAGGTGATAGTGATATTTACAAATATTTAAGCCTTGTGTACAACAACGACTTGACATTTAAGGAAGGGTTTGAGCATTTAGATGATTTGAACATTACAAGCAAATTTTCTTCATTGAGTTTGATAACCATGAATGGACGAAAATAATTTTAAGCCGCATTCATGAAGACATGTTCTGGGTAGGAGATGTACCTATTTTCATTGACAATGAGATGATTCATAAACTCACTAGTTTAAGTAATGAGGGTATTAACCCTATTAATACTAAGAATGATAAGAAACTAATGGAATCTAACCTTAAGATAAAATCTGATGGAAGGAACATGAAGGTAGACATGATAGAACACGTTGACATTAGATTGGTAAGAAAAATTTTAAGTTATAAGATGAATTACAGTTCTAGATTGAACTCTATCCCAAAAAGATTCATTCATGCAGCATACATGATGATTGTTGAGAAAGAAAAAGTGAACATGTGTGAGATTCTGAGACAACATTTGCTAGATAACATAGATAGACTGAAGAAAACAAAGAATGCAACATTCAGATTTGAGTCTTTGATAACACACCTATTCTTCCAAGTATTAGAGAAGTTCCTTGGTATAAAAAACTATGAGTGGAAATCCAAAAGATATACAATGGATATAGTGACACAATACTACAGTAAAAAATCAGAAGAGAGAATCACAAGAGACATAACCAAAATGATGAAGAGTTTCCAAGAATAGATGAAACAAAGATCTAGAATTCCACCTGCATTAGTAGAAAAATATAAGAATGATATTTGTTTAATGGTAGAAACTGACATGACATGTATGGAAGTAGTAGAACCAAGGGTAAAATTCATTGACCCTATGAGCTATGAGATGTTAGAGGAAGTAATTGAAGGATATGCAAAGATAATCCTTAAATCAAATAAAGATAAGGAATTTCCTAGATGGGGCACTAATGAGGAAAATATTAAAGAAGTTTACCAAGACTTATATGCTAAGGATATAAGAAGAAACGTTGATAAAAACTATTGAAAGTATCTTGAAGGAGACTGGAACGAGAAGAGAGAAGTATAATGAATCCTTAAAGATTGCAAGTGTGGTTAGAGAAAGTGGGAAGCCATATATTTTAGTAAAACCACTGTCTATAAGAACTGAAGGTGTAACTATTGCAGTACCATCCATGCAATCACGTGAAATGCCTTATGCAATAGTATCACAAGAACAACCACAAGTCACTCCCATTCACCAAGAAATCAAAGTAGATATGAATGTATTTGAGGTAGAATTAGACTTTTCACCATCCACCAAAAGATCAACAAGATTGGTTGAAGTTAAGAAAGAACCTGCAGAAGCTCCAAAGCACAAAAGAGTGAAACAAATGGTAGTTGGACTAGGTAAGAGGCAAAAAGTACTAACACTTGTTGAAAATAAAAATTCAAGCACACATTAGAAAGAAGAGAAAAAGATAGAATTAGAAAGTGCGAGAAAAGGCATAAAACCATGGAAGCCTAAGATTTATAACATCAACAGTGCAATCATCTACAGTGGTTAGTTTGTACAATTGAACAAGTTTTACAGTTTGTATAATAACTTTTAAAAACTTTAGTTAGAGAATGTAGTGATCAAACATATGATTTTAAAGAATAAGAAATTTGAGGATATTAGAGGATAAATTCCTAATGAATTGAATGAAAGACTTGTAAAAAAGAAAGATGAGAGTTCATGATGAGGACATGAAAATAAAAGAAAACATGATTAGAAAACTTTGTGCAGTAAACAATAATGAACATCTTAATAGTCTCATGTAGACACTTGAACCTCACCTAGGAACCATAACAAGATCATTACTAATCATGGGAGGAGATTATGAACAAGTTAACAAGAAAATTGAGGAAGCTATAGTGTTGATGATGGAAACCATGTAGACAATCGAGGCAACAACATCCACAACAGTACCACATGTAACCAATGGTAAAGATAGTATGCATATTGATAGTACAAGTGTCACAATAGATACCACATACGATCCATTTATGGATTATAGTAAAAATATTGTTGATAATTTGGTAGAAGAAGAAGAGTTGAAAAAGAAAGAAGAAGAAGAGTTGAAAAAGAAGGAAGAAGAAGAAAGATTGAAAGCTCAAGAAGATGAGAAGAAGAGAGAAGAGGAAGAAAAGATTAAGGAAGAAAAAGAAAAGAAACAAAAAGAGAAGGAAGAAAAGAGGAAAAGAGATGAGGAAAAGGAAAAGGAGGATAAGATTAGATCAGCCGAAGAGGAAATGGAAAGAAAATGGAATCAAATTGTACAAGAATCAGTAATTGTACCATAATTGAAGCACACTAAGACTAAGGTTGATAAAATTATTTTCCAGCATGAAGGTGACATATTATTCCAAACCCCAGAAAAACCAAAGGTACAATTAGAGACAACATTATAGAACCTATCTGGAGATGATGATGATCAAGATGAGCCGATATCATCATTAAGAAAAATCTTTGAAAAGAATAAGCAAGTGAAAATTTTGCAAAACTCGCTAGTGTTAGTCACAGAGAAGCTGCAAAGTATCATATCAGAAAAAGTATCTGAAACTCAACCTCAAGATAGAGAAAATGTAGTAATGAAGGCAATTGATAATGAGTTTTGATAGTTATTTGAGGTAGTAGCCTCCCAAGCACAAACCAAGCACAATGCACAGCTATTTGACACTATTTGTCTGAACATCAAAAATGAATTAATTGTTCTTTACACTAGTATAAAAGAACTAAGGAGATGTGCAATTGAAGGAAAAACTCTATATGGTCAGTGCACATTGGCACACAATTTTGTTAGATACATAAATGAGAAATTGAACAAGAAACAGGTAGATCTACAGAACTTAGTTAATGAACTTCAGCAGCCTGGCATGAAGATTGAAGATTTGGGAAACATAATTGCTAAGACTTATAATGACATAAGTCTGATTGAGATTGAAAGAGAAAATGCCATTAAAATGTTTTCATTTTTAAGAGAGAAATTAATAGTGAAGATAGCCATAGTGAAAAAGCAATTGGATGAATGCCTTAAGGCTAAGGCATCTTATGAAAAGTTTGTCTATTCAGATTTGAATGTAGTTGAAGTGGCATCCTATGGGCTATGCGCCCTTATCAATGTCTCTAAAGAAATTCAAAATACATGGAGAAATGAATTCAAGAACTTGATAGAATTTTTTTTTGATTGCATATCAAGGATATCAAACCCAACATAGAAGAGGTAAGAAAATTTTGACTTGTATATACAATTTTTGACATCAACTTTGTCATTGATGTCAAAGGGGGAGAAATAGGTATTAAAAATATGTAATAAGGAGTATATGATATAGTAAGCAATAAAGGATAGAGTATAGTCAAAGGGGGAGTATTTCTATGTAAATATGGTATATGTAAATAATAGATCCATAGACTTTTACAAATCTTGTAATGGTCGTGTAACAGAATGTTACAAGTTTTTTTTGAAGTTTTGAATTTTGATGTTTTTGGGACTTAGCCAATTTTCCCATATGTTTCCATCAATGAAAAAGGGGGAGATTGTTGGAAATTTGGCTAGTTATGATATCATGATGTTTTCATTTATGGCAACATATTATCAGTATTAAGTCAGTAGGACTTAAGGATGAAGTTTTGGGATAAGGACTTAGAAAATTGTCTAAGTATCACATGATTTATCTATTAGCGCACATATTATTTTGGTCAGTGTAGTTCACAGAGATATTTATAGAATGTGTGCACTTGGGTACAGATAGTACAGAGTGTGTAGATCCTACAACTAAAAGTGCATGACTATATGACATGTACAGACAAAGTTATTATTGTTTTACAGAAACAATGTTGAGCCGACAGAATAGAGTAACAACTAGTAAATGTATATTTTGGGTTAAGGGATTATTTTTTTTCATCAAAATAATGACTTAAATAATTAGGGATGACATCCTAGATGTTAACCCTAAGTCAGAAAGAAGTAACTTCATGTTTCGAGAAGCATGTAATAAAGTGAAGGTCAACTGAAAGGTTATTTTGTAAATAGCTTGTATAAAGGAAATAAAACTTGTAATGTGAAGTAGTAGTATGTTATGATATTGATGTATATTGCTGTATTATGCGAAATATGATGTATGATCAGAGAAGTGCGAATTTGTGATAATTTTTGTAAAGAGCATCAAAGGAAAATTAGAATATTGAAGATATTCAACAACAGTGAAAGGTTTTATTCATTATCTTTTATATTGAAGATCATTGCTAAGGGAATATATTTTTGCAGACTAGTATCATGGAAACAATGAAAAATCTACAAGAACTAGAGAAATATTTTGACATGGTAACATGGATGTGGAGGACTCTAGGAGAGTAGATTTTCTAGTAACAAAGATGAAGTCTCATGCTACCTTATTGTGGGATAACCTCAAAAAAAAAAATGGCCGAAGAGGCTAAAGAATTGAGATCTAAATTCTTACATACAAATTATCAACAAAAAATGTTTAGATATCAAAACATAAGAGATGTTTGTGTTAGAATAGTTAAAATTATTTATGAAGCTGCATAGATGGACAAATTTACAAGAATATGGTGAGAAGGTTGTTGCTAGATACCTCAATGAGATGCATATGATAGGTGAAGATTATCAATATGTTGCAAGAGTTGAGGAGAACCCAATTGAGTTAACTAAAAATTATTGATGAGGAAGGAAGACCACACTTTCTTTAGAGGAAAAAACTATGTTCCTAATTAAAACCTACCAAAATGAAGATCTTGAGGAAGGGAAGGCAGTGAAATTCAACTCTTGAGGAAGAGGAAACTTCAAAGGAATGGAAAGAGGAAATTTTTTTTTGGTGATAGAGAACTATTTGGATGTTTCAAATGTAATGAAGCCCATAAAGTCAAAGACCACCCTCAAAAGCTCTAAATAAAAATGGTATCACAAGAGGACCTTGGTCCTTAAATACAAAAGATTTGAGTAGAGACATGAAGGAAATTGATTGTCCAAAACAAACTTAAAATCAGGAAGCAAAGAGATTCCATAAGTTTATTGAAGTGAAACAGGATCTTCTAAACATAATAAAAGTTGAGTCAGTTTGATTTCTTTTTTCTATTACTTCTAAGTCTCCCTTGAAATTGGTTTTGAAAACAAAACCAAGGGATTAGTTGATTCATTTGATTTTCTAGGGGGGATATGGGTTAGCCAATATGGAGTGGACTTTGTGAGGCATATAGAAGATAAGCATCAATAGGTTAGACATAAGATGTAGATACTCAATGAGTGGTATAAAAGAAATAAAGATTTGGATCAAAGATAAAAGATGCATCAAGTGGGTGAAAAGGGGTTTACTTGCATAGATATAGATTTCCTCAAGTAATTTACAATAGGAAGAAGTAAAAACAAAGGTTTTTTGTTTCTAAATAAGAACCCTAGGTTCATATTTGCAACCATTGAGCTACTCAAATAAAGAAATAAAATCATGTTTTGAAGCCATCACACAAGCATAAAATGAACAAAGGCAACAAAGTGAGAAAACCCTTATAACATTTCAATGAGTCTCCAAAATTTTAACAAGTTTTTTGAAGACCCATCTCCAGATTTGGGGAAAGAATCTCATCATACAGAAAGATATAAACTAGAGAAGAGGTTGAAAGCCTTTCTTTTTATCCATTCATGTTGCAAAAAATTCGGTAAGAAAGACGTCATAGAACATGAAAAAATATACAAAGGGAAAGAAAATAGATACATGATATCACCAAAGTCAAAGCCCATTTTCCAAAGTTTCTAGCCATTATCCTTCATCAGAGTATATAGGCAATAGGGTTCTTGTTAGATGTTTCCATTTTGAGGTAAGGCAACTCATAAAATTAATAGGGTCCTGACCTGTACAATGATAGTCAAAACCCTCCATGGTGGCCAATACTTGTGAAATAGATAGAGATGAGGGTTTTCAAATTTACCAAATCACAATGATTAGGGTTTCAAGATTATGAAATATCAAATATTACACCTAGGAAGAAATGAGTATTTATCATTATTTAAAGTACCAACAGAGCTCACTTGTTGAGTATGAAATGCCCCAAAAATATCAAATTTTTTATTGTTTTATGAATAAACAATGCTCAAGATGGATCTTACCAAGTAGGCTTGTTGGAAGCCTCGGTCTATGCAGGATTTCTTAAGGAAAGGTCTTAGAAGCTTGAAGGAAAATGCCATAAGACCTCATGAAGTCGGTCGCCACAGATTGAAGAGTAAAAATGAAATGAAATGAAGTAAGATTTTAGGGTTTCTAAAACCTAAAAGGCTGATGGGAAAGGGTTTTCATTTTTTCTACTTAATTATTTTTCCATGTACTTTATCTTAATGCATGTTTTAATAAAGTTTTTTTAAATTTTATCTCTTTATTTAAAGTTATGCATTAAAATAAATAAGTAATAATAAAATACTTATTAAAGTGTTTTATTTCTTAGCACTTTACTAAATGTCATTATTATTACTTATTTTTAGAGAGTAAAAAACCATAAAAAAGTTATTTAAGTGTTAACCACTTAATTAATTAATATTTTATGCCAAAGATAAGGAGAGGTGTGTGAGTGGAAATTGCGGTCAAATAGTCAAGGGGGATTTGCATGGTCTTAGAGAGTTTTTGAGGAGAGATTTTCATTTGCATGTCAATTTGAGGGCCTACAAGGGTTATATATCAGTGGAAGGAGGTGTTGAGGCCACTTAAGTCCAGTTTTTAGTAGTTACATCCCTATTCTTGTTGGATTTTCTCTTGCATCCGACCTAGTGAGATATTTTTAGAGTTTGGAGGAGAGAACAAGTGAAACCTTAGTTCAACATTAGTTTGAGTTCACTTTACCTTGCAAATCACTTTGGAGTTGGTGCGGCCTTTCTATAATGCTTTGCTTTTTTTTTTAGGGGGGAGGTCTTTTCTTTTCTCTGGCATAGATTGTATCTTTTCAGGGGCTCTTTCACACTTAAGAATTATTTTGTAACTCATTAGTCTCTAGGTTTTGTAGAAACATTATTCATTTGATTCAAAATAGAGTGCAGAGCCTTCCTTCATATTTGTGTATCAAATTTATAGTTGTGTTCATTTGGTTTTAGTGACTTTTAATTGTGGAGAATTATTTTTTCCTTTTCATAATTGTTGAAGATTAGAACCTTCTTAGGATCTAATGTTGCATGTGGGTTGTGAGGGTTAATTTTATTCAAAATTTATTTTGATTGCAAGTAGCTATTTAGATTCATGGGAATTGGAAATATTTTGGTGAATCACCTTTTAGTTTATAGTTTTTATTTCAAGTTTCTTTCTTCTCCCTTTTCTCGACAAAGTTAGTTTTAGGTGTTCGCAAAAAGAAACTGGCCTTATCTAGAGATTCACTCTCACCATAGATCACCCACAATATGAGAGTGTTTCTATGTTCCAACAAGATAGTTGATATTGTATTAGCTAAGGGTGTAATCCTAATTGAAAATAAGGTCCTAATTGAAAATAAGGCTACCCAATAATTTGAGTCACATGGAACATATCAAAATCCCCTATTACCTTTCCTTTGTGACTACACTTCTAGTTGAAAATTTTAGATTTGTTATATGAGAGAAATCTAATAAGCCACATATTGGTACCTCTATTTTTTAGTGCCAATAGTAACATTTAGAATTTTCTAAAGGAATAGTTGCATTACTCTTAACATTTCTACTATTGAAGCCATCACTTATAAAATAATCCTCAACATTCATATCAAGCTTGGGATATAGAAATGCTTCATCAAGAATAGGATCTTTATTAACCAAATAAAATTCATCTTTCTTCATTGCAATCAAATTTGAGAACTCTCTATCCAAAACTAAAGCATTGAGTGAATCAATACCTGAACTTTTAATAGAAGAGTCTTCTCCTTCAATGGATGACAAAAAATGAAATATAATTTCCTCTTCATGAAAAGACACGCCTTCCAAAACCTTCAACAATTCTAAAAATTGGAATACTTCATCAACTTGACCATCTTCTTGTGCTATATTTATTTCAAAGTTTTCTTTTTCTTTCACAACTTTAGAATTTGAAAAATCATTTTAACAAAGCACATTTTTGCTTCATTTCCAACACAAGTCTCATTTGATAAATCACCTTCAAATAATATCATTGCATCTTCAAAATGAAATGACTTTGAAATATATTCATTACAAATCTCTGACTGCAAAGAACCATTTTTACTATCTTCTTCCATAAAATTGAAAGTCGCATACTCTAGCTACATGTCAATCTAAACATCTTCATCTTTAATTTTTTTTGGAGTGAGTTGATCTTCAGTAGTTTTAAAATTGAAGGTTTCCAATTTAGGAGAAGAGAAAGGCTTCAATGAATAATTTTCATTTAGGCTCAAAACTCTTCCAATGCTATCTTGATCATTTTTGCTCAATGATGTTAAATCTTCATGAGGTTGAATCATCATTCCTTGAACTTCTTGCTCATTCAAGATTGAGAAATTATAAGAACATAGAAAATCAGAGACAACTATATCATCATCATTATCAACTCATAGTTCCTCTTTGAGCTATGATATTCTCTTCTCATGTGTTTGCAGGTAGCATGTTCTTTCTTCAAGTTCTTTCAGCTTGTAAAACCTTGTACAAATGCTCCTCCATAAGAGTGCATATACATAGTCATCAAGTCCACATTTGTTTTTACAACTTCAACAATGCTCTCTTTACAATGATCCCAAAAGTCACATAGTACTTTTTCATCCATTGCCAAAATCTCTTTGTTGGTAGGCTCAGGTCTTCTCCCATTTGTTTGATTTTTTATTATTTTGCATAACATTTCAATAGAGTCGTCAATCTCCTTACACACGAAGATATCTTCAAAAGAATGAGGAAAGAAGACACTGGTCTATTGATTCCGAATACCCAAAAGAGTCACCAAAAATATGTTAGTTAACAGATTGGCCTTTTAGAAATAATGATTGAAAAGACTCACTTTAGCCTAAGTGTGAAGAACAATTGTAACTAACAGTTGGATATATCATTAACCCAACAATGATCTATCCAATTGTTAGTTACAATTGGTCTTTAAGCCAAAGTGAGTCTTTTAAATCATTATTTCTGAAAGGCCAATCTGTTAACTAACACATTGAATCTACTTTGTTTAGTTAAAGCAC
Organism: Chamaecyparis obtusa; assembly: GCA_027943335.1. Lineage (NCBI taxonomy): Eukaryota > Viridiplantae > Streptophyta > Pinopsida > Cupressales > Cupressaceae > Chamaecyparis > Chamaecyparis obtusa. Next base: position 9,040 of record BSBK01003765.1, on the reverse strand, counting down.
AAATCTTAGAGGTGAAAATGGTGGTTTCAATCAATTTTAAAGGGTATATATTTTTTAGAGGTTTCGTTAAATCAAATTCATTTTATGTTTTTTAGATGATGTAGAATTAAATGGTTTGACCAAACTTCAAAAGAATGACTCAATTTTATTTGTCACCTCTAAATGAACTTACACAAATATAAATATATAATATCACACTTCAAATAAAACGCACACAATTAATAATAAAATCAAAATTTAAAATTATTATATTAAAAATTTAAAACATCTATCTAATTTTAATTAAAAAGAATATAATGATTTTAACCATAAGAAAAATATATTGAACTTAATCTAGGAAACCTAGATATTTATTTGTATGAAAACAAATAGTATGATATGATTTATTTTCTCTAGTTTATTCCAAGTAAAACACCAAATTGGTAAACAGAAGCCTCCTATTGTAAACTTTCAAGAAGTATATCGTTCATCCTTATTGCAATCAAAATTTGTACAAACCTACTCATATCTGGATTGAAATCAATAAATAGATATTTTTACCATCGCCTAAAAATCATTGGAATCAATAAATATATTGCGTGAAGTTTTGGTAAAGCCATCAATGAGACAATTAAGTGAACATTAGGATATATTCGAGTTGGCAGGCATGCTCTGAATGTTTTTGAATATATGATTGTACTTTTGAGGACCGCTTTTGTCACTCATGCGACTTTAAGCTCTTCTATTAATGCACCGTTCAGGTAGATGTCACAAAAAAATACATAATTCTATTTAGAATATGTCAGGGCTATAGTTACATTATGTGTATTAGAATGTTTTGGTAGAGATATTGGAATAATTTTGTTTATTATTATTATATATTGATAGTGCCAGGAGATGGATAATCGAAATTGGTAGTGAAGATCGTTTTTTGAATAAAATTATTCTTGTAAATGATTTCATTTTTATTGGGAAAACAATTCATAGTTTTAAAGAGTATTTAAAGATTTTAGAACTTGTTTACAAAGAGGTTTGAATGTCATAATCTTTTTAGTGTGAAGATCAAATAAATTAATTAATTTATTTTTTTGAGTTAGTTGGAAGAATACAAGTATCTTAGATTTTTTTTTTGTCTAGTAGAAAAATTGAAATCCGCATCATTTAGATATCTACAACATGGACTTTGCCATTATACTAGATGTTCTTTGACTAAGTATGTTAGACTTGATTTTCATATCAAATTTAATTGACATATATGTAAAGAAAACAACATACAAAATGTTAGAAAAGTTTATAAGTTCACTAGAAAATAGATATGGGAATGATAAATTATAAGATTGGCAAAAATATTATATTTAGCCTTTTCTCAAGAGTTTTTAAATACTCCACCAACACATCAATAGATAACACAAAATTATTTGGTTCTTTAATAGAAACTAATTTAAATTTTGTTTTCATGTACAATTAGACAAGGATTTAGAAATGAGGAGTAGGAGAAGGAAAAATGGGACTAGGGGTTATGAATCACTAAAAAGTGAGATATATTTTGAGAATCTTTAAATGATGTAAACTAATGAAATGTTTAATTTTTAATGTATTTTATGTTTGTATTTTTTGTAAAATATAAAAAAAATTATAGAAATATAGTTTTTAATAAAATAAAAACTAAAATTTAGTTGCTTATAAAATATTGAAATTGGAGTTCCATCTCCTATCAACCTTTATATAGTAATTTTTTCTTTTTCTATTCAATTTTTTTGTGTGTATAGATAACTTTAAACTTTAGCGCATGGATATATCTTTTCACTATTTTTATAAATGTATGTTTAAATATAAAATTGAAAATTTACGTGTATTGAAATATGTCTCTTTCCATTGGATGTCACCTTTTATCTTAACTATTCATCCAAACATAAATTTAAATTATATGCTCTTTATATAGATTCTTTCCTTTACTACATATTTTTTCCAAAAAAATTAAATAAATTTTACTATTTTTCATGATAAGATAGTCAACCATATAATTTTGTGCTAATGATTAATTTCAATAAAAATTAAATATAAAATATAAAAAGTAATTAAAATAGTTAAAATATATATTTTCAGAAAAGCTCACTTAAAGATCTATAAAAGGGTATTTTTATATTTATTTTTAAAATGTCAATAAAAGGAGTGGGAGTTATTGAAACATCGCTTCTCTGAACAATTTTTTTTTTTTTTGGTAATTAGACCCAAAGTTGTCTAAAATATGCATTCAATAGACACTTCCAATCATAAAAGTTGAGACACATATCTAACTTAGCTAGATAAAATCTAGCTAGACCATATGTTTAACCAAAAGTAATTTTTATTAAGAAATACTTAAATTTAGTTGTGTTGATAAGTTGACCTAAAGTATGAAACACCTTTATACTTTTACCCTTAGGAGGTAGAGGAGTTCCAGAGAAGGGGAGTTCTGATGAAGAAGATGCAAAGGATAATGATAAAGGATAATTGCTCCTGGCTTGTATGTGGAGGGGCTTGGTGGCTTATTTTATTCTTGTACAAAGACAGTGGGATTTTGTCAAGTTTTTTGTAATCTCTATTGATTCCATAGTTAGTTTAGCCTTTATCCATGACAGCGCTAAGTTTGATTTTTATCTAGCTAGGGTGTGTGTTATGATACATGTTTTTTCCTTTTGTACCAAGTCCCTTTAGTGGCAATTTCTTCGCGTGTCTGTTGGCCACAGTTGGGGCTTGACCCATTGTCCCTTGTAATGTAGGACCTACTCTTGTGATGTCTTTTTCGCTTGTGAATATCTTAGAGGGTATTTCTTTGATATCTTCTAGGCATCAATGACAACTAAGGTGGTTGGAGGGGTTGGCTTGGGTGGGGCTTCTATTGTGCCCTCCCACATCTCTTTCTATAGTGCCCTTTGTATTTGGACAAGTGAGGTTTTATGTTACCTCTGGTTGGGGATAATATCCTATTTTTGGTATGATCATGTTTTTGGTGCTCTTGTGTTAATTCTTTGTCTGGAGTTTAAATGGTAGCAATAGTTGTGCAGAACCTAATTATGGATATGTGGTACTTTTTTTCCATCTGGGGTCATTCTTGTACTACTCTAGTACTCTTCAAGTTAAGTCATTTGAGCAGTGTCATGGTGGTGTTGGAGCTGTGCTCACCTTATTTGAGCCTGATATTTTCTAGTTTTATTTCTTCTCAAGAGGGATCATGTTGATCTTGTCTTGGTCCATCCCTTTGCGACTCCTATGTAGGTGGTGTTTTCTCTCATTGAGGTGGACAATTTTCTTATGGTTGAAGTTTGGGTTTTGTTCATTTTACTCTTTTCTTCCTCTTTTTTGTTCTTATTGAGGTAGGGGTGTCTTTTAGGGAAGTGTAAATTTTCCTTATGCAATAGGTTAGAAGCTATTTTTTATGGGCTTTTCCCATATTTGGTTGGTTGGATATAGAGTTGGATTGTGGGTGGCTTCTCTTTCCAGTGGTTTCTTCCTCTATTATTCCTAGTGAGGTGGTTATCTTTCCTATTGAGGTGGAGAGGGGCTATGCAAGAGAGGTTTGTACATTCTATTGGGGAGCCTTAGTTGATTATTGTAGATTGGTTTTGAGAGCTATCTTAAAACCTCGTGTGAAGTTTTAGGGAGTCTTCCAAAACCATCAATTCCTCGTCAATTTTTTGGTTGCTTGGGAGGTTCAATTTATTCCAACCAGTTTATTTTATTTTATCTTTAAGTTACTAGAATTTAAGGTTATGCTCAAGCCTTGTTAAAACCCATTTTAAGGTTAAGGGAGCCTAAAAAATCCCTTGGATCATGTTCCAAGTTAAGGGAGACTATAAAAACCCTCTATATTGAGCTTGAAGGCTTCAACTTGTTCATGCTATAGCTTGATATTTGTTTGATTAGTCTCTTTTAGGCTATCACTTTTAAGTTGTTTGAAGGTTTTTTGTTTGGTTGTGTTTGATCTTTTTTAGTTGCTTGTTTGAGGGTTTTAGATCCTACCAAAATATTCTTGTATAGGATTTTAGGGCCACTTCAAGACCTATTTTTCCTTAATAAAAAAGTACTATAAATTCAAATATGAGAACTAGATTCTTTGAAATCTTCTCTACAACATTTTTTCTTCTAATCTCTCTCTACTAAATCAAATTTATTATTTCAAAATTATCAAATGTCCTATCAAAACTTTGATAATTTAACTAGCTTAAGTTTAGTCATAAATTTAAAATTCAATCTATAGACTCTAAAATGCATGTCTTTACTTGATTGGTACTTCAAGTTTTGAAAAAAATCATTTACATCTATTTATAGCTATATATTAAGAATACAACTCTCTTTTTATTGCTGTTAAAAAAATCTTGTTTTCTTTGTGTTAAAACATAATTTGCTACCAAGCTAAAAAATCACTATTTTAGGAAACCATTCTCTCTTTTAAATTTATAATTTTCATCTCAATGCTCTAATCGTCATTATATTTTTATTGTATTTGAGATTGAGTGAGAATATTATACTAGTTAATTATGATTAATCAACTCAGACCTTAATATCTTACTCTAAGATTAACATATAAAAAATATGCTCCATTTTTCACAAGAAACTACTATATTCCATGAAAAGAATGGTTACAATGTAAAAGATACACATACCTAAAATATTGCATACATATAAAATAAACTATATTAATGAAAGCATATGGATGCATACAAATCTCAATTCTAATTTATTTCTATGGCTATTTCTCTATTTTTCTTCTATCCATGATATTGCCTTTTAATTCCACTCATCTTCTTCTTATATTAGTTTTGAAATACTTTATAAAAAATGAAAGATACAATAGATTCCTTGGTAGTGACATTGGGTAATATAAGAGTGTTATTTCTTTAAATTCTCACACTCTATCAAAATTGATAGGCATTTCTATGCTTAATTGTAGTTAAGAGTCTAAAAATGCAAACACAATAGTTTAAATATATTAAATATATTTATCTAGAAAATTAAATTATTTATTACATATACCAAAACACAAATTTCATATAATACTTATTATACAAATATTGTATTTATTATAAATATCATTATTTTGATATATAAGTGAATGCCAAATTCGAGATTAAAAATAAGAATTTCCGTCAACATAGTTTTTATCGACAAATTCTAGTAATTCCATCTTTTTTCACGAGATTATTATAAAGAAGATCAAATACATCTTTTATTGTATTTTTTTTAATTGGTAAAAGGCCGAGGCTAGAGAAATTTTTATTAACTCATAATATTAAGACAAGATTCTCCATTCAGTGTGGGCACTGGTAGGAAAGAATGGAGAAGAAAACCTCTAGTCTTGCTCAGGACTTATGTCCAGTTTGTACAGTAAGAAAGTTTACTTTATTACATAATCGAACAGATAGGGGCATACCCCTATTTACAGTGTCATAAAGATATACATCACATAGCCTACCATAGGAAATATTTCCTAAGACTGCCAGATACATATACATTTGCCTTCCATATTCCTACTCATCCTCTTTAATGGGGATTCTTTTCCTTCATTAATACCTACAAAGGAATCTACAAAAAAACTATTGATAATACTCATACCCAAGTTAGTGACATATCTATTAAATCAACAAACTATACAAAGGATACCTTGGCTTCCCTGCTTATGTCCTCCATTCATCAGAAGTTAGTCTTAATAGTTAAGCTACCTTAGCCTTATATGTTGTCTTTTGAGGACTAGAAACATTCATTATAATAAAATTAAAGAGATGCCCTAAAGGCTTATAATCGTTTTAGCCTACTTCTCTCTCAGAAAAATATACTATTTTCTTTCATTGAGTGCTGATCTTTTACATCCCATAAGTTTTCTTCTCTTATCATTTTTATAAATCCTTCTCATTGAAACCCAGAATTCTGATCATTAACAATCCATAACTAGAATCCCTCCTCTTTAAATTGAATTTTTAGAGGTGTCTATTTTCCTTTAACCATTGTATATAACTATTACTGATGTGATAATTTTTATGTATAAATTATGTGTAACTTATTAGTGTTTGAATCCGTAAGCTTCTAAATTAAAAAAATTACTCCTACTCATCTGAAATCCTATTTAACTACTCCTTTAGAGCTTATGCCTAAGAAACTTCATACATATTTCATTCACTCTTATTTTCTTCACCTCTGATTAAGGGGACAGATAATCCTTTCGGAGTTACTCCAATTATTATTTAGTCTTACTATTGATACCTAAATTTCCAATTCATTATAGATCAAGCAATTATAGAAACCACATAATATTGATATTAAAAGATTCACCAGTAAAAGCTACATTTGAATAACAACTACTCTTTTGATCAAACAATTGCAAGGCCATGATGAAATATTTTTCCTAAATTCCTTAGTTAAATGATCAAACATTTAATTATGACGTTTCATCCATAGCTCTGAGGTTTTTTGGGGAGGCTTCACTTTTCTTCCCTTTTTTAATAAAACCATCATTTCCAATCATTTCCTTTGCTACTTCTTCATTTTATGAATCATTATAGCCTTCCCTATCTATGCTCCCTACATCATCTTCATGCCAATATGTGTAAAACCAATCTCCATCTTTCGGGGCCCGAACATGAAAATAATAAAAAAGAAAATCCAAATTCCTTCTGATGATCGAGCTTCTAGATAATAATGTTTCTAGGTCCTTAGTATTCAGGATAGGGGATGCAGGGACCGATCTACCATTGATCATAGGAATGTTATAGAATCTAGTTTTCATAATGGTTAGATCTCCCCTAATATTGTAGATAACTAAATCCAGCCCTCCTAGATATTTACACTTAAAGATGAGAGCGCAGAGCCTTCCAATATCTATTTTTCCTGGATCTACCTAGATAACTGAAGAAATGAACATTGCTGGAATATCAAAGTTTACTCGATAATGATCCTCATTATAAATAAATTTGGGCCCTAAAATCCTACAAACAGCCCTCAGGGTGAGAACGTGGGTGCTAAGCATGACAAATTTTAGCCTTTTCACAGTGATTATGCCATCAAAGGCAGCTTGAGGCTTGGACCCTTTCATATTGATGGGGGTTGGCATCTTCTCAGAGAAGAAGAGCCTAAATTGCCAAGAAGACTTAAAGAATGATGAGAAAATCTATTATTTAAAATATTCCCAAAATGCCTTTTCCTATTTTGTCTATTCCTCTTCTTGACTCTTGGGCTTCAATAGCCCATAAAGGGAAAATATAATGAAATGTATATGAAATTAGAGATGGTTGGGAGAGTTGAAGTCCAAAGGATGATCAGTCATTTTTAATTAACTGATATTTTTACAATTTAATGAATATAAGACATATATTATTTGAGTATAATTAAAGACATAACATATTTGCTCTATCTTACTAGATGGCTAATTTATAAATGAAATCCAAATTTATAAATGATTAAAATAGAATAAAACTGTATTATATATATATATATATATATATATATATATATATATATATATATATATATATATATATATATATATATATTATATATATATATATATATATATATAGCTTCAAGTCAATATATATATATATATATTTTTTATATATTTATATATAATATAGAGATGCCAAAATTAATAAAATTTCAAAGACAGTCCGTGATTATCCTTTATCAATCATTATCTACATGAACTAGTACCAAATAATGAGATAAATGAGAGTTTGCACAAACATGAGAAGAGATAATATACTAGGAGGGAAACAACATTAAGGCTCAACGTCTACTATAGTGCTTCTTAACCAATTATAATTGTTTCTACTAAATATACTAAATGCCTAAAAAAAATTTCTTTGAAATAATCTACTAATGGAATCTATGCTTAAGGAATTACTGCTCTAAAGATACTTGTCCTTGTTTCATTGAGAAAGTGTCTGAAAACAGTCTTATCATGGCTAAACTTACTCAATCGATTGATGATAATTTGTTTAATGTCCTAATAATATATGACACTGGGTTCTTCAACAGGTTACAAATAACAAAAAAACATCCTCACAAAATTATTGTTAAAGTAAAATAATAAACATCTATCCTACTGATAATCATTAATTATATAAGAAACTTCTTTCAAGTTTTATAACCGCTATAGATTTATAAGTTCAGTTTTCTACATCATGGATAACCTTTATCAACCATTTTCAAATAAAGCATACCACAAAAATATAACTGAACCATACAGTCGACTGTAGATTTAGTATCAAATGTGATTTACTACTATCTAGGTCTAACTTAAAGCAACCTTCTACCCTATAAACTGCATATAAACCTATTTCTTATAACATTCCAAATGCTCAAAAAGTACCCTGTTAAAAAATAAAAATAAAAATACAAAGGCGCATTTTAATCCTTCTGTACCATTTGACAACTCCAGCTAACTTCGCTATTTTTAACAATGATGATGATTTCTTCATCCTGCATTGGATTCCCTAAGTAACGAGAGCATCTTTTCACCTCTAGAGACAAGATACAGATGTCTTCCATTTCAACTTCATCCAAAGCTTTTAGGATGTTGAAATCTTCATCTCGCCAGTAATTTAGTAACCAATCCTTCTCCATATTTTCTTTGAGAAGTTTTTTGAACAGGAAATCCAGATTCCCACACATTTACGTCCATACTTCATCAAAAAACTTCTCATCTTTGAAAGTCATCATTGCCACACGCTGAGACTTAGGAATTTCCTAGAGATTTTCGATCTCAGTATTCATAGTGATTTTTGGGAGTGGAATCGTTAGATGATTATCAATGCTAAAAACCATCTTTTCTAGCCCACCTAGAAGATCCTCAATAAAGACAATCTTAGCAGCTTTAGTAACATCATCCTTCTTACGCCCAAAAAAGATTGGAAGAGCTATAAACTATCATACTATGTTTTCATTCGTTCTAAATGAAAACTCATTGTCAAAATTATAGTCTCCTATACCTTTTTCCTGTGTCCACCTAGTTGCAATAGAGAAGGGGTTCAACATTTCATTCCATCTATCAGGTTTGATTGTTCCTCTGAAGGTCATGGCTTGGTGG